>LR990140.1:11307500-11950000 GCA_905147285.1 Hypena proboscidalis | reverse complement strand
CCTTTGACTTCGCAGTCCTACGGCTATAGGTGCTGCTCTACTTATATTGCATTATAATAATTGCTTAAAACTCAACCACGCTCTAAATTCTGAACATATTTCAATGAAATGTAACGAACAAGTTTATAACCTAAATTGATATGATAAATATGGCCTACTTTTTGGTGACCCAAGCATCTCGTGGGTGGAGCAGCGGACGGGAGGTAGCTAGCTAGTGTCAGATAAATGTGAACCGTCCCTTGCTTACTTGTCAAGTGTGACTGCCTATTAAAAATTCCAATCATTGTAATTTACTCTTTGTCGACGGACAGAAACCCGATATCGTCTGTGAAATTAATGAACTTGGCCGGCGGAGTTGACAGAGAATGGCGATGTTTTTCCTCTTTCATTTGTTTGACCTATCAGTAATATACCAGCGAATGTGTTTGAATTGCTAACAAGATGCGAAAAGGTTTTCGTTAAATATTCAGTTGAGTTTTATAACAGTCAATTTTGCGTTGAATACGGATAAACTTTTTGGGTTGGAAAATAAATTACGAGTGCAGGGAATGATCGATTGGACGGGGTTTACATACGTTGCGCGATAACTTGCCGTGCTTCGTAAAGCAGTGAACCGTCTAATCTATAATAACACCCACCAGGTTTAAACCAAATCATAGAAATCTTAATAATAAGGCAATAGAAATGTCAAAGACGCGTGACCTTGTCGCCGCGCATCTGTCAAGTCAAACACAAGTGCGAGTTGAGGAATTGTCGTCTTAATGTCATCGCAAAAAGAATAATTTTGTTTGCAGGAATACAAGCGCATGAGTCTAATCGAACATAAGTGCGAGTTGAGGAATTGTCGTCTTTATGTCATCGCCAAAAAGAATAATTTTGTTTGCAGGAATACAAAAAGTGGTATTTGAAAAACGGCGACATGCGTCCCAGTGTTAAAAGATAGTCGATAGCATTTCTATTGACTAGTTATTAAGATTTCTATGAACCAAATATTGTATACATTTTTGATTTAGTAACAACAAACTAGCATTGAACGATAGCAACATAATCCGTTTTGAAAATAAATACATTTACAACATACCGTAACATCACGCCAATATTACCCAAAAGGGTGTGGCACAGGTGTATAACAGGAATAGGGGGTGAACCTATCGCTATGCACCGGACACAATTCTAACTCCGTGCCGCTATTGTGAATTTCCTGACTGGAAGTTCACGAATAACACTTTGCCCGACCCGGGAATCGAACCCGTGACCTCACGATGCATACGCTAACCACTAGACCATCGAGGCATGATCAAAATAATATTCAAAACCAAAATCATAGTACTTACATTGTAATATTTTAAAGCAAATTTTAACTTTGCTATGCCTTTTATAATATTAAAGTTGAAAAATTAAGAATCCAGCAGGACTCGAACCTGCACCCCCTGGGTATACGCCCCAAGTGCTTTGCCAATTCAGCTATGGATTCGTATGCTGCTGGACTCGAAATTTCTCAACTCTTTTGTGCCAGCCATTGCAAGACGAACCTTACTTGGTTTTAGCGCCATCTATGCGAAGTGATAAGTCACTTATTCTTAATTTTTCAACTTTAATATTATATAAAGTACTTACATTATTGAAATTAGCACGTTTAGAATCCAGCATGTTAAATACAAAATTATTAAATTACTCTTACATTGCGGTCTGATACAAAATACCATTTGCATGCTTGGTCTAAAGTTACCTATTTAACTAAAATTATCCAGCTCTAATCAAATTAAACTCTACAATGGCTACAAACAGGTAATTTGTATTACCTACAGCATTACCAAACCAGAGGAAATAGATTGCGCCCCAATTTAAACCGAGATTGAGGTTAAATTGCCTGGTGAATAATTTCCAATCTGTATACATTTTTACGTAGGCAGTGTGAGGTGAAATCAAACATCAACATTAGTATTCAGCAGATCCTCGTACCAACCAACCAAATTTAGAAGCCTACTTTTATCCCCGTGTTTTTATTCAGGCGATTAAAAATGTTCAGTGTTTACGTTTCAATTTCACACGGCAAAGAGAAGTTGCATCGTGGACAAATCCCACAAAATTAAAGTATAAACACGACATAATCGTTGTCAAACCAAAATCTGCTATGTGCAGAAATCATAGTTTTGAGAAATTGACAAAAAAAGGTCTCCTGCATTCAAGGGATTGTAGGTAAGAGGTCGTCAATAAGAGGTCGTAGATCGTCATATAATGGTCATAAGCACATGACAGTTTTTTATATGGTAGGATATAGCAGCGAACTATATGCAGAGGTTTAAAGTAGAAATCTTACAAAAGTGCACATAGCAGATTTTGGTTTGACAACGACTATATCCCGTTTGACTTTTGCAAAGGTTTAACCCGGCCAGGCTTTTAGGCATTTTTGCTTTCAGCGAAACGACAGCACGGCTAGCCTTTTACACCCAAATTGTCTGTGGGACGTCTACGAATTTGAATAAAGTTATTTTTGTATATCATTTTGTTTTATTGTTCGGAGTTTTGACGTGTTTGCTTAACAGCTGTAGTTCAGCGGCGTTCAAAGTTTCTCTCCGAATAAGGATTACATTAGCATACATTGAATGGCAAATGGGTCTTAAATCTAAATAATTGATATGTACTCGTATTTAAGCGTTCGTAGTAAATGCCAACAGGATTACTATTCCAGATGTACAGGCGCGTACAGAAGCGAAAGTACAATTATGTCTGGGACTATAGTCTATAGTGTCTTGTATTGAACTGTCGTACATCCAAATAGATTTGACGATGCGGTTCATGAGCAGAGAACTAATTGTACCTTAATTCTAGTTGACATTTTCACACAACTCTAAAAAAAACCCACATGTTTGTACTAGACAGACAAAAAGCAATATATATATATCTCGTGCTCATCAACTTCTCACTAGGGTATACAATCTAAGCCAGCAAATAAATCTGATGTACTTCACAAAGTGTTAAATACCCGATACAATTTAGTTCTCAGTCCTAAATGTTAAAATTAAATTACAGAGCAATAACTTTATTAAAGGAGTTTAGTTTGTTTTGAAGTTAATTTTATTTGTGTAATTTCGCGCTCTGCTGAACCGAATTCAGAATGTATTCGTTGAAACCAGAGACTTCAAGGGAAATTGCAATTAAGAGTAAAATACCAAATCACACACACAAACACAATTTGTACTCTAAACGTTATGTACCCACTGTTTTGTTACTGGTTACAATAACTGAAGCAGAATGAATTTGTGAAATGAAGCGACTATTGTAGTA
This sequence comes from Hypena proboscidalis, assembly GCA_905147285.1. Lineage (NCBI taxonomy): Eukaryota > Metazoa > Arthropoda > Insecta > Lepidoptera > Erebidae > Hypena > Hypena proboscidalis. Next base: position 11,946,712 of record LR990140.1, on the reverse strand, counting down.
TAGTATGATGGTATATACTTACAAGCTATCTTCGAGAAAAGAACAAAAGGTTTACTACAATTTAACATCAAACATTAAAATGGTGTCACATTAAAACTTGACGTTTCAATTGATACCATGATACATAATAATATGAAAAAATAAATTTGCAACAAATTGTAAAGGTCCGCAGAACTAATAACATCATTTTATTACAATAATAAGCTTTTGATACAAACCCATTAGGATCATGATATAATTTGCATTGTTTAAGATCATTGATAAACAATAATAATAAGAGATGGAAAGGCAAACCACATCAGTATAAAAATAAAAAAATATATATGTTAGGGTTTTTGAATTTCTATTTATCATATAAACAAATTATTATCTTTGTTTTTGAACAAAACTTTTTGTTTTTATCGGTAACCATTAACATCATTTCAATTATAGTGTAGCAGGAAACATAAATCAAATTATTTGAATCAAAGAATTGGAAGTGAATTGCATCGGTTCGACGATCAGAACAATGACGCCACTTTATTATCAGTGTATAAAATACATTAACACTGAATTGCATTTAATCGTTATCAATATTTTATATATTCTGATTGGATTTTGTTGTTGCCTGTTCTGTTGTGAACGTACAAATAATTATTAATTAACTACGAGTATTAGTGTAACGTTTGCTTAAGCCCACTTAGACATTCATGAATACAGTATGCCTAGTACATGTGTGTAGCTCATCATAGATGGTAGACCTCCCGTTGATGAGCTTGGGGAGAGAGCACAACTGTCTCACTTATATTCTTAAATTACGATTGAGTAACGTAAGAGAATAGAGAAAAATAAATCTACAATTTCTTTGGTTTGGACACTGAAATTACGAAAAACAACAAGACCAAATTTCAGAGGTTCCGGGTAGCTCTTATCTGCATTATAAAATGATGAAATGATCTAATACAAAAGTGACACAAGTAACACTCAAATAAATAAATAACACAGTCATTTTCATTAATATAAGGGTTTTTTTTGTTTCTATTCCCTTTGAAACTGAGGCCTAGTATTTTTTGAGGTTTGTTATCTTTATACGCTTGCTAAGGTAAGACAATCATCAACCTGTTTGCTATCTATGTAGGAGCTCCTTAATATACCATGAAAAATGACTAAGTAATCACCAAATGTCTGCAGATTGTATAATACTTAACCCAACTTTAACTTGTTTTAAAAATCATCACTACATTAAAATATCATAGTAGGCTCATTAAAATGTCCAACTCTATTTTGATTTATTTTCCTCCAGTATTATAAATAAATAACGACAGCAGAATAAATATTTTACATATTCTAGCGACCCATTTGGTTTAACACACACATATTAATAAAATAAAAACAAATTAAATTAAAAATATAAACCTATTCCGAAGATAATCTGTAATTCCATAGACAAGTTTCCAAGAAATAAAAGCATAGAGATAAAACACGATATTAATTTTATTCTACCAAAGAGATTACGCTCTAAATGTAATGCTTATTTCTGCTAATTTAATTAGTAAAACGGTTTCAATGAAACGCTGATATCATGTTAGGTTTAAATAATAAAATGTGTAATTCCATTGCAATATTGAAGATTATTTTTCTGTCCATAACCATCTTTAGCCATAATGTTGTTTTGTTTGCTTTAACTTACACATGGAATTATCGTCGAAAAGACAAACAAATATTGTATGAATTATTTGAAAAGATGGTGCAAATGAGTTTCTCACCAGCTCTTCTCATCTCGCTCTTCATGATGCAATACCCATCGGCGCTGGTACTTGGATTGATTTTAATTCAAATTTCTAAGTTGAATTAAAGTCAATGTAAACTCCGTTGTCAAATCATTTTATTTCAATAAGTATTATTATTTCATTAGTTAAGTTTTATTTTCATTTTTTATTATTTGTATATTGATGTTTGTTTTGACGTGTTCAAGCGCCCCTTGGGCCCTTGGAAATTTCAAATTTGATTTGATTTGTCACAGGATATTTGTTCATAATATGTTAAGGTTGGTGAACATATGATTGCAAAACCGTATTATTCACTTGTACTCACAAATGCAACGGTTTCACTCATTCCGGAATATCAGATTATGCTTTAGCTAGATAAATATCGTGATTTATAGGGTTGTCTCGTGTAACCAGACTTATATGCGTAAGCGTATTTCATTCTTATTTATTAACAAAAATGTACAAATCTTTATTGTATAGATAGATTATTTAGTTTTTTTATAATATTTTTCGTTTTTTTTCATTAATTTTTAAACTATTTTATTCGAAAATAAAATCACTAGGGAACAGAGAAAAAAGTGGTTATCAACATAATATAACATCACGCCTATATAACATTGAAGGGTGTGGCAGATGTTACAACATCCACATTTCACCTGTTATGTTTAGGATTAGGGAGTGAGCCTATCGCCATCTACCGGGCACAATTCCAAACTCCGTGCTACAATTGAGATATCCTGACGGAAATTTAACAAATAACACTCTGCCCGACCCGGGCATCGAACCCGATGACCACTCGGTGAGAGCTGAATACGATGCTTTACCTTAAAATAAAATGTATTGTTATTTAAATAATGATGCAATACCCATCGGAGCTGGTACTTAGTTTGATTTTAATCTGATTCTAAACAGTTGGATTAAAATTAATCTAAGCCCCGATTATTCAAATCATTGTAATTAGTATAATTTAGTTTTACTTATAATTTATTTTTATATCATTTATTTGTAATATATTGACTGACGTGTTCAAGCGCCTCCTGGGGCCTATAAAAATAAATGATTTGAATTTGAATTTGATGCTGAGTATGTAAACCATAAAATCGAAATATCTAAAGAAGGAAAAAAAAATCCCTTCGCTATTGAGCTCGGTGACCTAACTGCCGGGGTTAAAAGGTTTTCATCGACATTGCATGGCTAGTCGAGTAGCATTGTCATAATATTAGACCCTTGATACAGCCACTCAAAAAAAAAATAGATTTGGGTAGGCCTTATGGCTGTTTGACCATACAGTGTAACATTTAACATAACTGCAATTTGGCATTGCTCAGTCTCCCGCTTTGCTCTGGAGGGAAGTAAAGATACATACTTTCCAACTCCAACTATATACTTCTGATTAAATTCGTTGCGGGTTCCAAGACAATTTTAACTCTCCCTGGGATTGCCCGTGTGTCATGCACGGTGCCTTTCAGTTGGTTACCGCTGTAGATCCTGGCGTCACAGGAGTCACAGTGGTGGGCGTGTGGGTGGGATTATATCCCGTAAAAAAAAAAATAACTGCAATTCATGCAAATATTTATTTGTTTTTGTCTTGCTTTTAGCGAGTAGGTATAATAGAAACCTATACGCTAAATCAAAACCGATAATAACTAATTGAATGTTTGGAGTTTGGATACAGCCGATCCGTTTCCCTGATTTAGTGAAACAAGGAACTCTATCTACGGATGTAATTAATTGGGAAAACTTAGCAAACACGGGTATTGGAGTAATCGGCGTATTCGAAGTCAATATTGGTAGAATCAGATTAAAGTTAATTACCGTGAAGTTGGCAGCCCTAGCGTGTAAAGTATTGGTACGTGCATTGTGCCAGGGCGCGAGATTGGAGCGTGCGGTTTGCATCCGGACTCGCACAATAGCCGTTTCGATTAGTATCGCGATGCGATCTGTGAATGGCAGAATGGCAGAACGACGCGTCCACTACATCCTGGAAACGTTAGCCTACCTGACCGACGAACTCGAATTTCTATCGGATAACCATTCTATTCAATTTCAACGTCGATGTCACGTTTCGTCTCATTACACCCACGATGTACCGATAGCTTTATCTAAAGCTGGACCGTAACTAGCTGTGCAACCAAGCGTGGATTAAAATGGCGAATTAGTTTTAGCATTTTTTACGGATTTTTAATTTTTTCTTTTGTACAAAATAAAGATCGAAATCTTAGTAAATTGCTTTTTATAGTTAGGTTTATTTTTAAATAGGTTTTCCTAACTTTAAAAGAACTTAATAAAACTAAATTTAGATAATAACAATTCTACATTCAAAATGCCTAACAAAAACAACCATAACAAAAAAAACAAATTAGCTCCTCTAACGTTATGGACTATACAAGGTGACTTCTATTGATTGTTACCTACAGACTACTTTCTGTAGGTTATTTTATGCATTATTAAAAAAAAACAATGTGTTTACAAAACATACATAAAAGTTCAGAAATCTGTCAAGAGTGCCTATAGAGTCAAAACACCCTAGGTTGATGATTCAGCGCTGTAGTCGCTTTATGGTTCTAAATCTGTCTCAAAATAACGTCATATCGGTAATTCTGCGCAACAAACTGGTTTATTTTGGCACTATTTTCATACATGCTGCATTTGACACAAGCATGCAGCATTATGGGGCACACATTATAAGTCAGTCAGTATTGGTGGTGAGACCCTTTGCCAAAGTGATGACAACAACTTGCATTTTGCAGACATTAAAAATAACACATAAGATATAAAACAGACTTCAAACCTTCAAAGCTATTTAATCTTGTTCCAAAAACAAATAAACAACGAAAACATGCAGCGTGCATCATAACAACTCCGCAGTAAGAAGTAACACAAGTAGAGGCGAAGTTTAAATTTGTACCAAGATCACGTGGCACGGTGAGGATGTCTCTGTCCGACAGTAGAAACCGGTGCCGGTGTCGAGCTCAATAAAACTTTTACTCGTTTGCACTTGCCGAGAAATAACACCATTTATTTCTTCCAATTTGCACGTGAAGTTGAACCGAGATAACGACTGACGGCATGTTTATGTTAACGCAGTTTATAACTTATTATTATTATTATTATTGGGAAGAGGCTTTGGGTGTTCACGTCGACCTCCGTGGGTCTATTGTGATTGTAGCCTCATTATAGACTCTCCTTTAGGCCAATAGCCTCCATAAACTGGAGCAGTCGGCCGATCGGGAGTGACTTGACATCATCCGGATCCAAGATATGGCGTCCCAGGATGATGCTTCGTCTATGGATCAGTGGCTCGCAGTCGCAAAAGAGGTGCAGCGGTGTTTCCGGTTCCTCTTTACAGAATCTGCAGTAGTCATCGTCCGCATAGCCCATACGGGATAAGTGCCTATTTAGCTTGCAGTGTCCTGTGAGGGATCTAACGGTAGTTTATAACTTAATAAAAACTATTCTATATTGCACTTCTATTCAAACCTATTGCAATTGACTACCCCTGTTTCACTAACAAGGCTGAGATGAGACGTGACACTTCTAAAACAAACACTATCAAATATGTGAATTTTGGATCATAAATAGTAATTTCGCGAACTTGTTTGTAATCTGCCAACCCCCAAAAACCCATTAGCGAACACCTAGGGGGTTTGCTAACTACAAATTGAGAAACCCTGCTCTTTTGCTCCAATTAAATCATAAATTTAATTCAAAACCGTTTTATAAGCGTATTTAAATAACTAGGTATTTCTTAATTTCATCATGTCAGCAAATTTACCAACTTTACTAAGCTTTCTATTCCTTCTGCAAGCAGGGGCGTATTTAAAAATTCTGCGCCCTGGGCCAGCAGGGTTCGGCGCCCCTACCTAAGAGACTTAAAAAAATAGTTGTTATTGTTTTTGGAAAAAGATTGTTGATTTTGGATGATAACGAATCATCCAAAATCAACAATCAATCAATTACAACTCCCTGCTTATTTTTTTTTTTTTTTTAATTGTAAACAACATTTATTATAAACAACATTTAGTTATCCTCAAAAGCCTAGTTGGAGATCGTACGTTGACAAAGTCGAAGGTCTTGAGCACCCGAGACCATCAACTTTGAAAACAGTTCATACCTCTGTCAATAATGTATAATAAATGTAATTACATGATTTATCCTATCAGAATAATCCTTTTTCAGGCACTTTATTTAAAAAAATAGAATAATCTGTATAATGTAGGTATGTATTTATCATGTAAATTATCGCTAGCTAACGGTGAAGGTAAACGTCGTGAGGAAACCTGTACACCTGAGCGTTTAAGAGTATATTAAGCAGTGGGAGAGTGTCACGAATCCGTTCATCGAAAAAAAATTAATGAAAATTTACATTTTTTTTCGATGGACAGATTGGTTCACAAATATTCGTCAATGACACTGTCATAATCGACAGATTTTGTCAATTCCGCTTCTATATTTAAAATAGCCAAGCTATTTACACGTTCTTCACTCAAACGAGAACGAAGATAATTTTTTATTCGTTTTAGTGCGGAGAATGAGCGCTCCGCACGGCAATTCGTCACCGCCGTACACAAAAAAATACGTAACGCAATTGCAATGTATGGAAAAGCGTCCTCTAAGTTTTTGTCCTTAAAAAATGAGTAAAGTTGCCTTAGGCTCATTTTGTTTTTCTCACTACGCGCTGTAATAGGCATAAAAATATTCTAGGTAGGTACGTCGCGCAACTTTCCATAGAGAATTAGCGGTATGGGCGCGCGCTTGTTCACGAAATCACGACGACTGATACTGTTACGTACCTAATACAACTGCTCCGCGTTTTAATGTCCGGGTGGATTTCCAAAACGACTTTTTTTTCTGTCCTCGCTGAAATTCGTATTTGAAAAGAAGAATATTGTACTGAATTGATTTTTATAGTATGTATTCTATAGGTAGAAATAGGGTGGAGGCAAAAATATTAAAGGGCTAGGATGAAATTTAAAGGTAGTTCCTAAAGTCCAAATTTTCGCTTGTCGGTGCTGTCCCAGTACTTTTTTTACAAACAAAATGGCTTAAAAGTTTATGAATATTAGTAAATTAAGGTTACAACCTACCCTATTTCGTAGGATATTAGTTTCATCATTAATAAATAGCATATTCTATTATTTAACTAACCATATGTATTAAGTAATTTAGACATAACTTTACATAGGCAAGTCCGACAGTGTCCCATCCCTGATTATTATTTCTTGTTAGTACCGCCCTAATGCGCAGTGAAGACGGACGCGTTCTACATCGCTGCATTTTCCTGCAAGATTTTTATTTTCACCATGAAAATTGCTAGGCGACAAATATTTTATCATATCGGTGAATGATTTTTTATATTGTAATATGTTGTTATTTTATATTTGTTTGATTCTTACAGAGATAGCAACTGAATTAGCATTATTGGCTGTAGTTCAATTTGTCCTAGTTATTATGGTTTCTTTGAAATTTAAAAAAAAGTGTGCAATTTATCTCGTCGCTGTACCATTATCGGTGGAATCGGTGGTCATTTTACCCACCGATACGATAATTTTCCACCTGATCGGTAAAAAAAAAATATCGGTGTATAATTTATCTGCTCGGTGTATAAATTTGTTGTGTATTAACAGTTTTAAGACATCTGTGGATTGTTTAATCGTATTGGTGGATCATTTTATCGTGTCGATGGGTCGGTTCATCACATCGGTGGACCCTGTGTCATTTATTTTGCTTCTAAAACATTTTATTGATAGCAGTAATTTCGTTAGGTATAGTAAATCTGTTCCCTATGAGTATTCGAAAGTTGCTGATGCGATTTTTACTATACCGAACACACTGTGTCGATAGTAAAATTGTACGATGTTAAATACCTTTGTTTGTTTGTTTGTTTGTACCCAAAAATATTCAAATTTACTAGACCGATCTTAATAAAAATTGGTGTGGGAATAGTTCAAGTAGATTACGTAATGTTCATAGCCAGAACCGCCTGTCGCAAAATTTAAGAAAATTTAAAAAAGATGCAAAATATTGTCTACATTAAACATAGTATTTAAAAAAAAAGTCATATTATAATTGTATTAGGGACAAACAGTAAATTTTGAAGACCGACATACTATCGCATCAATAAAGCATCGATGATAAAAGCATCGCACAATTGAACTTTCGACACATTGTGTTCGGTATAATAAAAATCACGTCAACAACTTTCTAAAAAACACAGATAACCCTTAAGAGATCAGTCCTATGTCAGTCGATCATTCTGTTTAACCCGAGTAAGATCGCGAAGTGATCGAATCAAAAGACTCAATTGTTGTGCGGCACATAGGAATTGGCATTAAACAAACAAACAACCCTTCTTTTAAAAACATTCAGGGATTGCAAAGCCATTTTTTATATTATGTTTAGTTTTTACATTGTGATATTATAGTCTCTCTGAGCAAAATAGTAAACGAAAAAATTTAGTTATGTCAATAATATAAATGCACATTCACACACATCAATTTGTACTTCAACGTTCATTCAGTGAATGACATTATACATTTATCAAAATCGTAACCTTAGTTTAAATGTTTTCGATGACAGGTCATTAACTAAATTTGTGACCATTGTGACCATATTAAGCAAAAACGAGCAAAAAAATCACGTTTTTTGTAAGGGAGCCCATCCTAAATATTTATTTTATTAAGTTTGAAGTATTTGTTGTTATAGCGGCAATAGTTATACAATCTGTGAAAATTTCATCTGCCTAGCTATCACGGTTCATGAGATACAGCCTGTTGACAGACGAACGTACGGACGGACGGACAGCAAAGTCTCAGTAATAGGGTTCCATTTCCTTTGGGTAAGGAACCCTAAAAACATGTAAATTTCATAAGCTTTTAAATGAGGTATAAAACTCTGATGTAACTATGAATAAAATATGACAAAGTTATTGACGAAACAATGGTGCAAAGGTGGTCAGATTTACCATATCGGTGGATAAGCACACCTTTTCGGTGGATAGGCATAACATTTTGGTGGATAAACTTAACATTTCGGTGTTCAAGCATTTCATATCGGTGTACAGAAAAGTAATCGGTGGTCGGCTTATCGTATCGGTGGCAACCCAAATTCAAACTCAAATATCGCCTCTGTCTTATATGATACGTTCATGTGCGTAAAATTAGGGACATTTAGTATCCTATTGATTACAATAAATCTAAAAATATCCAAAAAAGCTATAAATGAAAAAGTTCACCGATAAGGTACAAAAAACACCACTTGTTGAAATTGACCCGTCTAACAGAAGTGAGTTGTCATTTTTGTTAAATGGGTAGGATTTTTTAATTTCTTCACCTAGGTAATAAAAAAAAACTTAACAAAAAAAAAATCGAGGGGCGCCCCGCGGCGCCCCTCGATGCCTGGCGCCCTGGGCCATGGCCCACTTGGCCCTAGGGTAAATACGCCCCTGTGCAAGGATTTAACGTCAAGAGCATACAGACCCTAGTCATTCTAAGTCACGAAATCAAATACCTTTCCCTAAATTCGTAGAAGCGAGTTCAACTTCTAATTGTATAACTTTGCACCCTTGCTCTATTTAATATAAAATAACGAAGCTCTTCTAATTTGAGGATTATAAAATAACTGAAAGCGGTTTCAAAATATAATAACCGTAGCATATTGCACATAAAACTCATGACATACAGATGAAAGTGTCCGCCACTTGGCAACGGACACTACCAGAAATAACTACACTACTTAAACTCTAATAATGCCTTGAGGATTGCCAACAGTGTCCTGGAGCTAGGGTTGCCAGGTAAGTCGCGAAAAAATACCGGACAACCCCAAAAAAAAAGGGGGGGGGGGTACGCTAGATCGCAAATAGTAACAAAATATAATGCAGTCATCTATCTTAACAAAATAAAGGTGGGAACTTCTTGAAAAAAATAAAATCACCTAAAACCAGATAGGTATGTTTAACAAAAATAAATAAAATATGAATGAATAGAGGGATTTCATATGCCTACTTTTGTAGGCACTTGTGACCAGCTGTAGTACCGACTTTCTTCAAAATACCGGACATTGTTCTGTCCAGTATGACCATTTATTTTTTACCGGACAGGCCTCGAAAATAACGGACTGTACGCTTAAATACCGGGCATCTGGCAACCCTACCTGGAGCCTACAATGGGCTGACTGCTACTTTAGAATTATACACTTGCTATTGTGAACGTTCTGCTACTTTAATATCACACATGTTGAAATTTATAACGATATTCAGTATTATATGAGACGACCAGATGGCGGAGTGGGTAGTGTACCTGCCTGCGACGCCGAGGTCGTGGGTTCGATTCCCACTTAAGACAAATCTTTGTGTGCATGAACATGGGGGTTTGTCTTAGTCTGGGTGTTTCTATGTATAATATGTATGTATTTACAAAAAAAAAAGTATATATGTATTAGTATCAGTTATTCTAGTACCCATATTACAAGCTCTGCTTAGTTTGGGACTAGATGGCGATGTGTGTGAGTTGTGAAATATTTATTATTTTATTATTTTTTTTATTTATTATATATTATGATAGTGTCCATAATAGAGTGTACAATGTACACTATTTGCCTGACTACGAAGGAGGGTGTTTATTATGTACGATCATGAGGTTCGCCAGTGATAAGCATCAGATAATAATTTGATTTATATTACTAAGGTAAAAATTGAGCAACTATATGCAATGAAATGGCTACTCAGGTACATATCCTATATATATCTATCATATGTCACCCGCATTTGACATTGATGCTGAAGTATTTTTTACGCATAACTTTTAAAATTGTTTAGTTCTATTTCTCTTTCAGCTGTACATTTTTAATGTCTGTAAAATAAATTTTCTTGTTAAATGTAAGTTATTAAATAAATAAATATAATATATAAATTAAATAAATAAATAAATTAAATAAATTAATAAATTTAATAAATAAATTAAATAAATAAATAAAATAAATAAAATAAATGAATTAAATAAATAAATTAAATAAATAAATTAAATATTTCACTATATGCCTAATAATTATCAATTTATGTGCCTTATAGACTGACGTAACTTCGACAAGACAAGCATGGCAGTGACGCATACAATGTAGGGCCAAGTCCCTGGCCAGAACATTCGCTCATACCTATCTAAGACAAGCAATTCCATCTTAACATTATGATGATGCCAAAATTCTCTTTATTTATATTATACCACAGAGATACACTCTGTGTCGCGATCGCTTGGAGTGAATATACATGTCAAGTAGGTACGCTATTCTTAACTGTATTAAAGAATACAAAATCCTTAATATATGCATAAGTAAAAGCAAAAGCAAATATGTCTAAATCCAGCAACGCGTTTCTCGAGAGTATCGACTTAAACATATCCATCCAAATTCGAAGGGCTTCCAAGATTTGTTTCCGGATGAAAAGGAGGTCATGTTACGAGTGAGTGTTCGAGCCGATATATTTGTCCTTCGACCCCTGCTCATTCATTGTTGAGAAACCTACACCGTGGAAATCTATATTAAAAGCATTATGTATTATTTTTTATTTTCAAAAATTTATACTAATTATTTTATTTTCAAAGCAGCGATAGCCGAGTGGTGGTAAGTCAAAGGTCTCGGGTTCGAACCCACGGCACACACCTCTGTCAATAATTCGTTAAGATTCATCTTTTTGAAGATATTATTATGTGTGTATTTGTCATATAAATTTTCGCTTGCTAACGGTGAAGGAAACATCGTGAGGAAACCTGCATGCCTGAGGGTGCCTAAAAAGTGCTCGAGGGTAATGTGAAGTCTACCAATTCGCACTTGGCCAGCGTGGTAGACTATGGCCTAAACCTTCTCATCATGAGAAAAGGCCCAAGCCCAGCTGTGGGACTTGTATTAGATACAGGGCTGCTATTAAATGTATTATTTTAATTATCCGTGATATGAAAATTTACGCTTTATTGGAAAATTGAATAATAAGAAAGGGAAATTCGGTAGGGAACTTCAGAATAGCTCATATATAGCGAGTTTACAATAAAGTGCAGATCATAAACGTGTAAGTTACATCTTATATTGTTTATGTGATAGATACTAATATTTAACTAGAGCTTACGTATACGTAAGACTATGCAAATTCATCTTGTACTGCGCTTTTTGTTTTTGTAGCAACATTATGCAAATTGTATACATAAGATTAGCTTTCTGTTTTTCAAAATATCGGGGCGGCATTTTGCTGCATTTAGTCCTCTACATACCTACTAGAAATAAGGGAATATTTTCCTGGAACTTAAAGAACTTTGAGATAATAAAATATATTGTGTATTTCTAGGACATGAAGAAGGTATTAGAAATTCAAGGCGTGTATGGAAAGGGGTGTTTGTAAAGAGATTAATAGCTGTAAGTTGAATTGCCTTGGATATGTAATGATTACATACGTTATATCGGTTTACGCTGAATATTTCGTTATTATCCAATTACCGTTGAATCGGCATAATGTGTTTGTTTATTGAATATTTGTAACCACGGTTGAATTCAGTAAGCAACTACAGTTCATTACTCCTTTTATTATACAGATATGAACATAATAATTTCATTAATGCCCACATTAACAACAATATATTATTCAGTTTATATCTTCAAATTTCCGAGTTGGATAACAAACACCATATTTTGCTTCTGAATAAAGAAATTGTAAGCATAGGTATTTATTTACCTTTATCATAATTACGCAGTTTAGAAACGTTGTCAATTAAAAAAAAAATAACCTTTACCGTGTCATATCACTACATACTATAAAACAAAGTCGCTTCTGTATTCTTAGATCTTTCAAATTACGGAACGGATCTTGCTGCGTTTTTTTTTAATGGATATTTATAACGAAGGTTTTCATGTGTAAATCATTCATATTATACGTTCTACTGTACTACATAGTACCCAGAGCGAAGCCAGGGTGGGTCGCTAGCAGTGGCGGCTGGTAGGTAATCGAACTGGTGGTTCACTTTACTTGCTGATATTGCTTCTTTAAACAGAATCTAGCTGATTACGAATGTTGACCGTGCCTAACACAGACAAACTCATCACATTTTGTAGGTGTACTTGCGAAGAATCGTGTTTTTTTATTTTTTCACTCAAATGCGTCAAATTCCTCAATTCGTCCTTAATTGCAGTTTCTGTCCAAATCGATTCTCCGCCAAAAATAATGCAAGGAAAACAAAAGAATGCATTGAGACGCTCACATCCACACAGCCATTTCTTTCTATTATACATTTCACTTTTATAACTTCGCGTAAACGCTTTATTTTTCGATTTGCACTCTTGTAACTTTATGTCGACTTTATTTTGAAAAGTTGTGTTAATATAATCAATGTTTAAACTCATTTTCAATCACAACACACACGTGATTCACAGTACAGAATAGAACAAAAACAAAAAACAATTACCGCGTCACAGATACAGAGAAATTAATGATATCGAGAGAGTGTCAATTCCCGCCGAAAGGACGAGGCCGGCCGCGCGGCCGGTCGGCGGTTTTCGGCGATCCTCGGGGGCTCTCGGCAATCTTCGGTTCGCTCGTGCGGCGCTCGAAAACCGACTTATTACTCAGTACTTTTCTATGAACTATCTTTTATTTCACGCGTCGAGCGTATTAGCTCACAGTTCATACAAGTTGTATTAGCAGTCCTCGTGCGCTCGACGTAGCGCACGAGCTTATTTTTCCAGGTAAAAGAAATATTAATAGATAAGCAAGGCGCTTTTATTTTTTCGTCAATCGTTCTAATCGGATTTTTTCTTTTGTTATATTATGTTTTAGTAGGTATGTATGTTTAAGAAAAAATATTAAAATGGTAATTTTAAACAAAAAGATGAAGAATTATTATGTAATTTTTAAATCTTTGAAATTGGTGGTTCAGCGCACGAGCGCACTTAAAGTACAGCCGCCACTGGTCGCTAGAACAGTAGTCTTCATTGATATGTTTTGCGACTGCTCATGATTCTATCACACGCATTATCACATAAACATAATAACAAATAAACAGAAGACACAATGTATAACGAACCAAAACAATTCCTCGTGACCATTTGTTGATTATGAAACAAAGATGACTACTTAGATAATTATAGAATTTCACGTGCACTCTACAATTTAATTTAATTCAGACTTGTCGGGACCTACTTGGCACCTTATCAACTTGCATACACATTCCAACGCGCACTCCTCCTATACATAAATGTATTTCCATGTCGCAAATTCGGTATGCAATTTTTAAGGCAAAAACGAGAATAAATGAGTAAACGAAAGATTTATTCGTCAACAATTTTGCTTTATAAGTGGCCTTTTGATAAAGACAACATTGTCGGGATTTAAATCAACCAGTAAAAATGTGTTTCATTGCAACAAAATTGCGAAAACAATTTCGCAATTGGCGTTCCTAGCCACAAACTCCGACAGGTACGATCGATAACGCTAAAAGGCTCCTATTTATGTGCGACTATTCCGTGCTCGGTGCTCACGTATGCAAAATGCATGATAACTAATGATAAGGCTGACAGTAATGTGTAGTATTGCGATAAAAGTAATATATTTTTTATATGAACTACTTTGTTTACCAAGGGTAAAACAAGGCTTAATAAAATAAGCGGGTTAAATAATAATGATCGATGCTCAACACCTATTAAATTAGATATGCTAACTCAAAAATAATAATGTCCTAAAAGCTATTATCCAAGCTGAGTCATTCGCCAGCAGTTCCAGCGACAATGAATAATGATTACGTTCATAATTAGTTGTTGGAAAGCTGGTATACCTTTATATTTATGCACTTGATGTATTGTCTCGTTGGCGAGAAACCTGTTATTAACTCGCTGCATAGATTATACTCTTCGTGAAATTATACACCAGTAGTTAAAAACTACATTTTGAACAGAAAAATTTAGTAATTTAGATTTATTGTCAGAGCTTATGTTTTGTTGATAAACGGAACAAATAAAAAAAAATCTAGGGAAATACCTATAGCTATATCAAATTGAACACGACACTAAAGTTGCTAAACATAAATTACCCTCATACAGAACAAAATTCTTTGTACTAATCATTTCATTAATAAAAATAATGAGAGCAATTAAGTTTCATGGCCGGGTTTAATGTTTTCAATGTCATGAATTATTAGGTATAATTACGGTCCAATTAGTTCTTATTATGTACGCTAAATACTCGTTCGCTAACATTATTTAATTTAAAATTTCAGTAGTGTTTTGGTACTTTTTTTAACTATTACTAGTTCTGTGTGTTTTATCACTTGACTGTGTCATTCAAATACTTTTCGGCTTATGTTTCTTCGCGGCAATAATTTTGATAAGGAAAACCTACAAATAGATAATTATGAATGCCTCCTAATTCATGCCGATTCCACCTATGACTTCGAGGAACACCGGATATGAAAGTTCGTAACATGTTCCCCGAAATATTATCCTGTTTGTCAGAAGTAAGAAGCTTACACAACATAAATGAATACGCCAACATTGTACAACTCATAGACGCCAAATTACTATTGGGCAAACATCAAAGCAGGATCACCCATACAGCTTCTCTCTACATATATCCGTCTAGAAGTATCACGTCACAAAGAGCAGTACATACAAAGTTTTTATTTATGGGCAAACTTGGATAGGACTACAGATGTTTGCACATTGTTCTCAATAGTTAGATTAAACAACATGTACTCTGAGATTGCGCTGAAAGCACTCGTGCTTGGCACACCAGTCATCTATCACGAACAACTATTAACGACCGTATAAATCTCTAAACAATGTTCCTAGTAAGCAAAGTTTGTAAATAAGAAAGATTAAGTAAACAGATAGAGCGTAGCGGTATTTGTGAAGGCACTGGTTTATGACATTTACTCACATGTATATTTTTGTGGCATCCATCTAGTGTAGTGTAATCGATACTCGAAAGAAATCGTAATTGAACAGCGATATAGGAGAATGACTAAGCACAAGATCACCCAGAAAACCGAACCGAACGCAACAAATCTTCTGACGTATCTATCAGTCTTAAGTGTTGAGGCAAATTTTGGGTAAATGTACCATACTTCTCGCATCTGCAGCGTATTGATAAATATTCAGAGATAAGATAGAGTTTGTTACCACGTCTCGGCAAAAGAAGCAAAGATATTCTTTCTTTATATAAGTAGTCCAATCTACAGGGACCCTAAACCTCTCCATATAGAAGAATTACACACTTTCCTTTCATCATCAAAGTCCTTCAACACGATATTCTTGAACTATTATTTTTCACCCTTTAGCCTCAGAGACACAGCTCAGAGAGCTGTCTTAATAAGTAAAATAAGTCATACATCATTATAAGCTGCGATTTTATTAAATTTCAGCGTTAGGTATACGTAGCTGTAGAGAATTCGCTTGGGATTTAGACAGCATTTTATTAACAGGCTTCTAGTTGTTTATAAAATGGCGTTGCACAAACCCAGAGATTTTATTACTTTTCCATTAGGTATATGTAGTTTCATTTTAAATTATTAAATGTTTGTAAGACTCTAGGTTCATGAATCAGATCATAAAAAATATTTTTTTTAATCGTAAATATCGGATAACTCGCCATAACAAAATACTTAGTGAGGATCCTGTGATTTATATTTCGTACAAAGGCTATTTTTTTAAACTTACACGTGAGCAAAATCTTATGTGTAAGAGGACTTCAAGGGTATACTTCCGAGCGCCGTGTTTTCATAGGAACGTAGTATGGGTTTAACGTAATATTATATTTTTTTATCTATTTTTATAGACAAATCATATCTATAACGTAAAAATGCATGGAAAAACAGCTAAGCATTTGTTCATCCTGAAACAGCTGAATTCAGCAAGCACAGTCCTGTTCAGCATTCAACTTGATAAGGTTTCTATCAATATCCATATGCAAAGGAAGGCGTAGGCGTATCAGTTAACTGGCAATCAATATTACGTAGATTTCATAATTTATTATATTCTTCTTCTTCTTCGTGTCGATGACTGTCAAAATTTATTGGTCCATTATGTGGCCAATGTTATGGCGCTCTCGTCAGCGTTCATGAGCGCCTCTCTTGTGCAGGTGGTAGGGCATTTTGGACAGTCAGTAAGGTGGTCAGGTTTTGACATGCCATCGTGGTGAAAGGATTAGCCAATTCGCTTTGTAGAACTCGCGAATTGCCCAGGGTGCGCCGGACGTAGGGAATTGTTGTGTACGTCACTCGGGGAGGCTCCTTTCATGCACCCAAATTATATTAGACAAGAATACACTTGACATTGAACTTTGTACCTACATATTTGATTAAATATATACCTACACTTTCGGACCATAATATGAACATGAAACCAGAAGCAAACTTATATAATTTAAAGCTTTTTCAAAAACTACCCAGACTATCAAAACTTATCACAGTCGAACATAACCAAAAAGTAATTTAACACATAAAACTTTCAGTCACTTTGTGAACTAAAAACAGCAAAATAGTCGTTTCACTCAGCAGTATTTTTAATTTTCGCTCAATTTTTGTTATTAGTAACAGTAGCACGCGAACATATTATTTGCATTTAACTAATTAAGTTTTATGAAAGCACAGGGGAATATACAAAAGCTTTGCGAGGCCAGGCTAAGCGGCAGTCTGGCGTAATCCTCTAAATATACGACGGAAGAGGGCTACCACAAGTCAAACTATAAGTCAACTCGAAATTGCAGAAAGATGCAAGAATTTTCTTTGTTGTTAGCTTAATTTGATGATACTTTTATGCTTAGACCACAAATTAGAATCTGTAGATAGAATATCTAGAAACTTTGCAGAGGTTATCAGAGAATGCTTATTCATTCTTTAAGTATACTATGATTTCCCGGCTCAGGAAAAAAATGCTCCGTTTATATATAGTCAATACTAAAAGTATTTTCTACCAGTCAACCTTTGTGTGAAGCTGAGATGTAGACGTAGTCACAGTTTTAAAATGTGTGAGGACTAGACATGAATCTAAGATAATAAATTACTAGCTTTATAAAAAGCATAAATATACATAATTATTAATACAAAGAATATCTGTATTCTTAGCTTACTTACTCTTTTCTCTAAATCGTAGGTCTGTTTTATACATAATTAATTATAGCAAGTGAAAAGTGACGGACTAAAATTAACTAACTAAATCAAATGAACGAATGCGACTCACAAATCGTGCCGCGCGATGAATTGTACTAATTACAAGATTTTATTACCTTCCGCGTTTTGCTAACAAATATTAATTAGAGCCACTTGTGTTGGGTGGAGATATTCAGAATTATGTTACTGCGAGGGCCCGAAATTATATTTTGTTTGTAAGGTATTAGCATGAAGATGAACACAGACGATAAATTTAGTCAATGTATTCTTAGAACAGCTAGAACATTATTGATTAGTAAATAGATATTTTTACGAAGCTTTTTACATTCTCAATTTGGTGTTTTTATTACATTAATTAATTAAAAGCTTTTAAGTAACTCAGATTTTTCTGTTCAAATTTAAATAATGGCAATATTAATTCTTGGAAAAGGTCAAACTTACCAAATTCATCTTGCTAGGACAACTTAATATTAAAGCCTAATTTTAGTTAGGTGTGTACTTAGGTACAAGGCGGATTAAATTTCAGTGGTATAATATAATAGAAAAAATGTTTATACGGGGTTGTCGTGAGGAAGGGACATTAATTGAAATCACAGATTCTAGATGAGGACAGTATTCATGTCAATCCGTTTGTTCGGAACACCAACACGCGAAAAAACATTTAACCGGTTATAATGAACACTGACCACAACTACTGTCTATGGTTTTAATAAATAAATACAAAAATAAATATCACTCAACACCATCTTGTCCCGAACTAAGCAGAGCTTGTACTATAGGTACTAGAATAACTGATACTAATACATATATACTTCTTTTTTATAAATACATACTTTTTATACATAGAAACACCCAGACCAAGACAAAAACCTCCATGTTAATAAATGTTCCGAATAAATATTACGAATGAATTCTGTAGGGACGAAACGATATTGAAAACAGATTTTGGTCTTTAGAAAGCTCATAAGCTCAAGCAATCTTCATAATACCAGTCTTGTCTAATATTTTATTCAACGTAAGTCTGTACGGGAAACAATGCTCTAGAAAGCAGAATATTAATTAGTGTGCATAGGTATGACTTAGGCTAGGTCATATTTTCTGCTACCTTTGAGGGCAAGGCCTGCTCCTGAATTAATTCAAGGCTTACTCAGTAACTCATAGTAAATTGAATATTATGTATAAATAAATTTTAACCTACAAGTTAAAATTTATTTTAATATGTTAGCTCTAAGGTGAATTATTTCATATGTTGTGATTTATTTTGTAACTGATGGTAAAGCTTTTGAAAATGGGCTCACAGGAGGCAGCATTATCTTTGAATGGAAGCACGACTTTTTACCGCCAGATCTAAGGACGGCAGCGGCTCTTTGTCGACAAGTAGTGGGTACAGTCATCAACAGAAGTTTCTACACTTGAACAAATTTTCAAAGACGCTTAATTCTGAAATTCGTAATTATTTCGAATCGATAATATATGCATTATAAGTATGCACAAGTATATTTTTCATGCAAAAAATGTGAGTTGTACAATTTTAAAGTGTTTAGCTAATTTTGTTGCTGACTGTACACGGAAAGACAGTCAGCAACAAAATTATGCATCTCGGTTGGGCTGTGGGATTAGGACTAGAAGTTCTTGACGCAGCATGCTTTTTATCGTATTAGTTTAACCGACACTTACTATATTTTATTTTTATTTTTGTTTGTTTGATTGTTTGTAATCGTCGAATCCACTAAACTGATCTTAATGAAAATTAGTGTGGAAATAGATCAGGACCCAGAAATAATAAAGGTTACTTTTTATACATGTATACCACGCGAGCAGAGCCGCGTGTAGAAACTTGTGTCGTATAAAAATTTCAGAATACTATGGTTAATTCTGTCACAAACAAATTCAGAGATTGGCCAACATTTGCATTTCACTAACGACTGCGTTTTGGACGCAGTCTGCTACATTTTTCATGGTAAATTATAGAGCGCCACCGCCACGGGCGACGCACGGCAAAGACTTCAAAATTTTAGGAACATGTCCAATGTTTTCGTAATTCTCATTTTTATAATCCTTTTTTTAACACACTACGACAGAACCAAATGAAAAATTACCAAAACTGAATGGATTTTCCTGATCTAGCCTGATCGTTTATTCGTTAGAACCACTAAAACTGGCCGAGTATCCTTGCGACATCATTCTCCTTCTTTATCTCTGGTATAAAAAAAGCAAGAATTATCAGAAGTCCCAAGGTATCTCGATGAGGGCATAAGCCGCTACTGAAAATTTCCTTAACTGAAAATTACCGTATCGATACGTACACGAAAAGTACCGTATCTTATCTTGGGTTATGACTTATGACAGTTATGACGCATATTTGCGATACCGAAAGTTAACAACATGGTTATTTGCTCTGATAATTTAATTCATTAGCAGCATTTTCGACACGGAAGTTTATGGGTCACTGACCTGACATCAAGTCACGGGTCATGACATCATGAGTGTAGTCACCACAGAAGTATATCGAGTAACAACAGCGAAAATAATTGATGGTAAAGAATTTGTCTTTTGACTAGGTACACCGATTGATAAAAAATGCTGATGATATCGCTTAAATTGTCCTATTCTGCTATTGTAATTCATGCTGTGTCATTTCAGTTAAAAATAACACCAAATGGAATATAAAATAGAACACGGTGTATAAATTTTACAAAGACAGCCATAAAACTCACATTGAGGGTAGTAGATAAAATAAAATCGGTGCGTAAATCTCGGCATCGGTACGACTGCTATAAAATTCCAATCCCATATTACCCTAATGGTAGCTTTAAATAATAAAACAAACGTTTTGAAACATACCTGAATGTATATTATTACAATTGAAAATCTTAACTATCATTCGTTCTGAAATTTCAAGATGGCCGACATGACACTTTAGATAATGTATTATTATTGATGAACAGTAAAGACTAAAGAGCCATAAATAATACCTATTAATATTGTTAACAACCACAACACAAGCATGTCAAGTAGCACGTAAAATCAACTCAGTACTTAAATCATGAACTGAAGCTCACGATTCTAAGTGCCGGTAACAGCTATAACACTTCAGTGCGATATTTACGTTCACTTACAGCAGTTAAAGGATAAAACAACCGTTTCCAAACGTCGATGGCTGTATATATAACACCCTTGAAATCCCCAACTCACGTGTCGATATTACACCCGACTAATCGGGCGATTGGAACTCAACTTTATCTTAAGAGTTGGCCATTTCCATAAACTTTCTTTGTAGTTCAATATTTTCTTGAAGCCTATTAAAAGGAGTGGTCCCATGTAGGGATTTGGTAGCTCGTATTAGTGGAGTATTGTCAGAAACATTCGTTCAAGATGTGTCCTTAACAGGCATTTTTTATAAATATTGATTTCAATTCTGGCTAAAAGTGACCAATATTTAGATTATTATTTTGAAATATCTCCTAATAATCACAAAGATGATTATCTGGACATAATATAATATGAATAGAATCAAGGATAACATGATTTTAAGTCTTAAAATTTACTACAGTCACTGGTAAGTTAAAACTCTGACTACTACTGCTAACTTTACAAGTCACACCCAATTCGATTGGCAATCTGTCAGGATCCTTACTAATTGGTAAGTATATCGAACCGTAGGTAGCAGTTGTTACACCGCTATAAAACACTCCTATTTGTGGTAGCAGCAAATCGCTGTTTAACTCTTTGCTACAGTTTACGGCATCCGTAAAAGGAGTAAATTTACCGTACTACTATTAAATTCTATTCTCGTAGGTGCAAACACTGCGGCCGAATGTTGAAAATCTTCCACTGAATATACGAGTATGGACAATGAGATTGCAGTATGGATGGAATCAGACGAGGCACTCGGTATGCCGCTTACTATAACTTATATTTGTCAGAATACATATTTAAAGGCTGAAACTAATTTAAAGTACCTTATTGGAGTACCTCCCGAAATCTGCAAAGATATTGCAGTATGGAGCTTATACCGTTAAATAAAAGGGCACTTCTATATTATTCTTATTGTTATTTAAACTTCTATTCTTCATCACCAAGTGAAGACAAGAAATAAGTTCTTGTCATAAATAAACAAGATTTTTCAATGAATATTTTATAACAATTGAAAGCAAGACTGGGATCGTCGCAAGGATAAACCAGTGAAATTTTAAAGCAGATAATCACCACATCAAGAATCAAGACACCTATTTGCTGCAAACCGTTTGCCAAGATAGTAACACGTCATGTTTACTTAACTTACCTCCCTGAATGCTTTACGCCTGCTGCAATAATTAAAGGTTGGAGAAACAATACAACTGGACATGTTTATGCCTTCTTTATGACTTCGACTGAAGCCCAGTGCACTGTGCTTATGGTAGGCGTTTATGGATGTGAGCCCGTTCGTATTAATTTGCAAGTTTAATTAGATATATGGTGCTATTAACTCAAATAAAAGATAACGACGCACTATTAAACTAATAATAAAATCAACCGTAATCACAAATATAAAGTTTACGTTTCCACCTTTCGATGTGTAATAAGAAAGATTCAACTATTGTCAGTTTATCCCACTTCATGTTATTAGTTACAAAAACAAAATACTAGTAATGGATTTGATAGTTTTTTTATGATGGATAGGCACGCGTTTGACCACGATCTCACCTGATGGTAAGTGATGATGCGGTTTACGGTGGAGCACGCTTACCTATGAGATACCTATTAACTCTTACTATGAAGAGAGCTCTAGCTTGTTATTTTTGCTTGGGCGCCATTGCCACAACACAGATTTGATTCGGTAATCCGATAATGTTGTTATGGGATGCCCTGAGACTTAGCCATTATTTTGTATGGTGCAACCACATAAATCCCTTCACGTGTAGATATTAACCTATTTTCAGGTTAAGTCCTTATAATCGGATTATAATTCACATGGACAAGACGGCCTCTCTGCCATTGGCTGTATGGAAATGTAAATAAACTGAGTTACATAATTTTTACCTGTAACAGTAACATTCTCAAGCAACATCTAATTACAGCTTGGCAAAATAGTCTACAAACGTAAACTAGTTTATGGCAATTTTGTAGAAGTGTCGAATGACGTATCATGAAAACAAAGGTAACGATTGATTTACTATTTTGTTGTATTTAAATTGTGTTACACTGATTGGTTGATTTGTAATTGGGTTGCCCTGCGAACAGCACAGTGTCGCTTCTATTAATTTCTACTTTTTTTTTTCTAAGCTAAACTGCTCGGACGGGCTGTTTGTAAATTGTAAACCCTCTGATACCAACTGATCTTACGCAGTAGTGCAAGCGCGACTATAGAATAAATTTGACGAGAAAAATCTCTTCATGGTATACAACGGACATCAAACTAGTCTACTATTCAAAAAAAGAACTAAAAAGTTACAAAGTATCAATATTTCAAAGGACAGAAATATAGTGACGGACTAAACGATTCGGAGTTCTACACGGCATCACATCACTCTTCTGTCGCGACAATATCCAATTCCCCGTGAATTTCGATCATACGCCGTTTGTTTGCAATAGAAAGAACAGGTGTTCCAGCCCATGAGTTATTGTCCACTCCTAACGTGAATAATACGGGAACGAGCGAGGAACGGTTCCACTTTTTCTACAATTCGATTATAAAACTGCTACAAGTATAAAGTTAGCTCCACACAGATCGTACTTTATCCACTTGCTTTTAATAGAACTGCTGCATCTAAGTACTGGGTATACCTACCTATTCCATATGACCTAATGTCCAATACTAGTTTTCCTGTGTCTTTTAAAACGCTTTTCACGTAATGGTAAAACGCTTTCAGTGTCGAGAAGAAAAGAAAGTAAAAATAAAATACGTAGTCAACGGTTGTCTTCCACGCCACGGCCCACATTGAATTTAAAAATAAAATTATCGTTTTATTATACTTACTAAAGAAGTAGGTGACTATTCAATTATGAATTACCTAGTTTGAAAGAATTCAAAAATTCAGTAATAATTCATTACGAACAGAAAATTTTCTTATTCGCTTTTCAATTTACGGAAAATGAGTTTTCATAAGACGTATTACGAACCAGCGAGTTGTGCAAACTCTGAACAAGATTACAGAGGCGTACATGTATTAAACGGATCTGAAAAGTCGTACTCGACATGTACAACTTGATGGTACAAAGCAAGACAAGAACGAACAATTCACCTTAATAACCATAAGTTCGTGCTTTAATTTGTAGTAGCATTGTTCAAAATATAGGAATAAATAAGTATCTAGTCCCTGATTCGTAAAATATATCAGACTTATGGTACTATGGTAATATCTAATTAATATAATATTATGTTGTTATGAAACAGGCCTCTAATGAGACAAATTAATTATATTTTTTTTAAAACGATAAAGCCAAAACCTTGTATGTAAGTACAAATGGTCAGGCGAGACTTCTTGCCCGCAAAACACTCTTTTAATAATGTGCCTTCTATTTGCGCCTCTTGTTATGTGCATGCATAAATAATTTCTGACTAAAAAAATGATAAACTTTATTTAAAGGTGATATTATTTTGTATCCAATAACGTAAGTAAATAAATCTCTATTTCGTCTAGGAGACATGGGTGACATTAATAAATAGACATCGATATTAATCCATTAGGTTAATTGACAATGTCTAGACTATTATTTGTACACAATAATATGTATTTATTTCCGATATAATAATTGGATAACATATTTGTCCCAACATTCAAACCAATTAAGGGTTGCCCAATGTTTGAAAACATGTGGTATTATTTAATGGAGTGGATCTATTTATAATAATAGCGTAAAAAAAAAGATTCATCGGCGTTATTCTAAGAACATTATAGCCATTATAGGCACCATGGCATTGTATTAAAAGAGAAGAGTCTTCGCGGAGGCTATTGTGTCGTACACGTATTGTGTGTAGCACAATAACCTGTTTACGCAGTGAAGAAATATAAAATTTTAGTAACAAAATAATATTACATTTTTCAACAGTTGCGCGTCCGAAATTCACACAGAATGTTAAAGTGGATAAATAATCATAGTTATAAGAAAAAGCATCCACACAAAGCCGCAGCGAGAGTTGAAAACAAAAACACTATGCACGGAGTTCAAACAAAAGACTTTTAATTAATGATATGAGTGTAAAACAAGCTTTTTAACTATTAAACGTTTTTCTACCGCAGCGCGTGAACGCCAAAACTACTCGTTCTATTTGTTGAACATAGTTGTATAATATGTTGGGTTGACGGTACAAGTCGATCTCTGCGACGATCTGATGATGGGATCCTAGAGAAATCGAGGGCAACCCCTCAAATTTAAAAAGCTTTTATATTGTTTTTCGTATATTGCCTAAGGCTACTCGAATATTTGCATCTAGGAGTTAGCATTCTATATTGCTGAGCTGATGCTGGAAGGTACAACGCCTCAACGTTTAGGACTACGGGGATAATTCTTTAAATATTAAGGCCGTTTGCTGTATTCTGTCTAGTTATACACAGATTAGGCGAAACGTTGATTATTACTTCAGTTTTTCTTATATTTTAGTGCATTTTTTGTATTTGTCGAGAAATGTAGCAAAATTTTAAAAATTCGGCGTTATAAATGAAATCCCTATTAGTGTTTTATTACATCTACATGCATTTTGCCGTTTAAAGAACCAATAAGAGCGCATCACGCGTGCACAGAGCCATCGACGTTGATCGATGTAGATGTCATAACACTCTTGGTTTGTAAAAAAATCGTGAAGTAAGTAAGTACTAAGTATAAAGACTTTAAATATTTAAAATACATTTTCGATGATGACGTACGTAGACTGTTTAAATAAATCTATGTAATGTATTTTACAGCAGTACAGCCACAGAATAAATATGTAACAGTATGAAAACTAAGCCTATTTCATAAAATAATTACCTACGCTCTATTGAAGCTATAAGGTTGACACTTTTAAACTTTTTGATATTTACTTTTTATGAAAAAAATAAAAGTGTTTTTTAGTGATCATTCTATATTACTACTAGAATTGGAATAACTAGTTAACAAATAAAATTTAAATAGGTAATTTTAGAGCATCGGTTAATCTCAACAAAATACGATACACAGTTTAATATTGACACATAACAACTTGTAGATCTTTGTTTTTGTTTTGTAGATATTTATCTAAATATACAGCACGCGGCGTACAAGTTGTAATTTAACATAACATTACAAATTAAAATAAAAGAGAGGCGTAAAAGTTACAAATAATTTACTGAAAAATACTTTCGTCTGCTACGACAGGTACGAAATTCTTTATTATTAAATTTAATTGTGTAAAAAATTCTCATTCTTATAAACAGCTTTTTTAAATAAACAAGGACAGGGTACTATAAAAGTGATTTTGTCTAATTCTATGTAAATGAATTCAGCTACTTTGCAGTTTATGTGTTGTTTCTTAAAGCAATAACGAAAAATTTCATCCATTTTCACGACATATTGAACAAAATCATCTGGTGGTCGGCGAAATTTTAAACATGACCACTCGCTTTCACGCGGCACTCGCTACTGACAACACCGCGACAATCGCTTAGGGTTTAGGGGTCTCGTCGATGTGCATGTTTATGTGTGCGTGCCGTTTCGAACGTTTGTAGGCAGTTTCCATACTGTTTGTACATATTTATACTGTGGTACAGCAGTCGTCCATTGCTATCGTGTACTGCAGTATTTTCTCCATTCTTTCAGTAAGACTTGAAGTGCTCCCTCGGGAAAGATTAACATCATTTTGCAATGCAGTGGAACTAACCGTAGTGACTGGCTTTTACATGGTATTTTCTACTTAGAATAAGATGTAAAATGGAGATAAAATTGATGTTGCTCGGAATACATAATATGTACCAGTCAGTTATGTAAATATTATTTCAGAGAACTGTTTAAATAAGTTGTTTTGCTTCGTGTTTTAAAATTGGATACCAATTTCAAATTACAAAGCCTTGTTGTACTGTTTTTGTTATTACCTTTTCAGGTGTTCTCAGGTAGGGATACAAAAGAATTTATATAGATATCGCTTAGAATAATGACACCTAGAAGGACAGGCTTAATTCTTAGGTAAAGCTAAAAATAAAAAATCTGACGTTGAGTGTTACAGAAATGGAGCTATTACCCTAAAAAACAGGGATATTTTATACTTACGTGAATAACTGAAACTTGGTAATGAATTTATTCGGTCGTCGGTTCTTATTACGAGCTTTTTTTGTCGATGATACACATTTATAAAACAACTATAAAAATATCGTAATTCTTATGTTTTTATAATTTTCAACGGAGTTATGCTCCGTAATAAATATATATAGTGCCAGGTTATTACTGACATAAAAATAATAAACATAATTATTATGTGAAACACAATATTTTCTGTTTAAAAATATCGGGTTTAGCGAGAGAAGAAATATTTGGAACTGAATTTATTTCTCGTCGAAAACTAAGTAAATTTAATTTCATATTTCTAGTAACACTATGGCGGCCACAAAATTTTAATCTCGTATTTAATTTTCATTTTGGATATTGTTAAAAAAATACAAGAGGATTTGTAGTGAAATGTTATGTTGTTAGATTTATTGATATTTTCCAATGCATTGTGGCATCCATTGACTACACAAGCCGTCAGCTTAGTTAAATTTTCGAAAGCGTCAACAGATGTTTGCGAAAGAGATTGAACATCCAAACGTCCGCCAATTGTCAATTGGCGGACGTTTGGATGTATCGAGCCGAATATCTCGATACAGAGCCTGAAAGAACTTTAACGGAAAATTGAAGTATGAATAAGAATAAGAATAAGAATACGTTTATTAGTCTTTAAAATACATAACGATTTTCAGTTAAATCCTTATACAAAAGGGTAACCTAACTTAAATTACTCAAGTGATAATCGATGAGTTAGTATACACAGATGAGATAGTTGTTCTGTGGGTGTTCTTTGAATTACTAAAATGAAGAGTATACCTGCCTATATACTAACTGCCTCGTTGGACTTACCATTTAATTTATGTATCGCTCAACGAGAGGTCTCCGGTTCGATGCCCAGGTCGGGCAAAGTGCTATTTGGGCTTGATTAGCCAGGAAATTCTCAATAGCAGCACGGAGTTGGTATGGTGTCTATAGGCTCACCTCCTATCTCATAGGACTTAAACATAAAAGGTGAAGTGTGGGTGTTTTAAACCTCTACCACACCCTTCTAGATAATATTGGCGTGATGTAATGTTATTTATATATATATATGAATATGCAATTTCGAAAAGGGCACATCTCTGAAAATTAAAAATGTTCAGGAATTGAAAAAAACTGATTATTTTTCAAACTAATGTAATGTTTCTAAAATTAAGTATTGAGTTATATTTTGATGTTAATAAGCCTTCGAAAGATACTAGATCGATTTATTTTAAAATTAATATCAATGTGTTATTAGATATTTTATAATTGTGAGATGTGCCCTTTTCGAAATTTACTAATTTGAGTACAATAAATAAAACAAAAAAACATTTGAAATGTATGTAATTTTTATTTCTGGCATCTGAAATTAAACATATTACTAATATGGATATGATGAGTAACGGACTTTTATTAAAAATCTTCTTCTACAGGCTCTCTTTCGGTAGTAGTTGGCCATTGTAGAATTTCTTCATAAAAGTCCATAAATTCTGCCGGTACGTATTGTTTCACCTTTGACATGTCAGCAATTTTTAGATGATTTATAGGTACTTTGCCACTATAAGCTAAATTTTCTTGGTTAGGTAAGTTACTACGTTTTCGGTACATTTTTCCGTAACTTCTTACTGATAAAAGTTTAGCTTTAAAATTTATTTGAGCCCATTTCTTAAAATCTTTAATATCTTCTTTATTGACTTTTTCTACGTTAAATTTCGCAGTGTTGCTCGATTTTAATATATTGTAAATATAAATGAAAATAATAATAATATAATATATATTGATTTATATTTATATAATTAATATATAATATATATTTTAAATATCTCTATAACATCATACCAAAAAACGAGGAAAACATTTTGGCGCTTAACGGCGGTAATTTTAAATCAATAAGTTCGAAAAGGACACATCTCTAGAAATGTCTCTAGAGATGTGTCCTTTTCGAAATTGTTTCTGTACAAGTTATGACGTTTAGAGTAGAATTATTACCAGAGATGTGCTGTTTTCGATCATAATGGGCGAAGACAAGCATTTATGTCACATTGGTATAAAAAAACGTATTTGACGAAATATCCGACATGTGCCCTTTTATAAATAGTTATGTGAAGTTTAATCACATAATGGAGCCAATAGCCTCACAATAGCGTTTAGTCCTCTTTATATCCTTTTCATAACTCCTGTGTCGCGGGGGTGTTCACAAACATACATTTCACACACACAGAAAACCCCCACAAACTAAAAAAATCTTTGCGGATCACACAAAGATTTTATCCATGTAGGGATCGAACCCACAACACCGCAGCGCAGTTCAAAGCGGCGAGGCGACCGCTTTAAACACTACGCCAATCGTGCAATTATAACCTGAACCGCAGCACTAATTTGGTGTTGTACACAACTTTATACCACGCCGGCTCGCAGCAGCACATACACACGTAGTGACCACACTACGCTATCTACTGCAGCGGGCCTGCGGTTGCACCCAATCAACCATCGAGAGCATTGTCATTATAAATGGCTGATGAATTAGATCGAGAATTTAGGTTTAGTAGCTGAAATTTATTTGCTTTGTAATTTCGAGGTAGATGCTACAAACCAGTTTTGTTAGGATACGATTAAAGCTCTAGTCTAAGCGAACAGTTTTTTTTTATACTACGCCCACTAACTAAAGTGTAGTCCACCTGATGGTAAGTGGAGTACAGCCCATGGACATCAACAATCCACAAAAGCAGATTATAGATGCGTCGCTGCAGCTGAGGACTAAGGTGTTATGCCTCATGTGCCAGTAATTTCAGGGCCTAATCTCACCACCAAACCGGAACACAGTAATGGAAGTGCTACTATTTGGCGGCAGATTAAAGGTGAGACGGTGGTGCTGCCGCCCTCGAGCTCGTTCACAAGAGCTCTACCACCAGTAAAGAGTTTGGTTAAGCTTTCAGTTTTGTGCGTCAGAGTACAACGTAAAATCTAAGTCGCGTACATCTAACTAATCCCATTTACTCAGCTATAGTGCACAGTGTGCAGCGGGACGCAAACGCCAGAAAATCCTAGTAAAATTTATAGTTATTTTGTAAATCTGAAACACCAGATTGTTACATGCACCTTTATTACAAAAGTATACGGATAAAGGCGAACCTAGAGAACACGTGACGGATAAACTTTGTGTGTATTATTTATGTAAATACAATTGACTTACCGACTGAGCAGAGGGATATTAATAAGGTTGACCCAAAGAAGGCTTTATTTTATTTAAATCTTCATGAAAACATACCTGGAAAAAGAAAAAGAATCATGTTAACATACAATTGAGAATTATACAATAAAATCGGTCAGTATCACATAGGGGCGCCATATATTCACAAAATGTTATACATATTGAGCTTTAATTATTTCAACCCCATTTCATGCGTTCGATGTCCGTAATGCACATTAATTTCTAAATTGGATCAAAATATGGGCCGTGGCAATTTGATCGTGTTAATTGCTAACATTAAATGGAGCGGACAATCAACGTATGCTGTAATCGGGTGCTTTATACATAATTAGATTTAAAAAAGACGCCAGAATCTTTGATATTTCTACACTTTTTTATTATTTTATTTTTTTGACTAATATAGCGACAGTGCTAGTTCAGAAAGACAAAAAGACAAAGCTTGTTTACGACCAGATGGCGGAGTGGGTAGTGTACCTGCCTGCGACGCCGAGGTCGCGAATTCGATTCCCGCTTCAGACAAATCTTAGTGTGCCTAAACATGGGTTTGTTTTAGTCTGGGTGTTTCTATATCTAATAAGTATGTATTTACAAAAGAAATGTTTATATGTATTAGTATCAGTTATTCTAGTACCCATAGTACAAGCTTTACATAGTTTAGGACTATATGGCGTTGTGTGTAAGTTGTGAGATATTTTTATTTTTTTACATTTTCTTAAGGTCTTAACCAAGATGCCGAGACTTCAGCTTACTCAACATTCCTCACTGTCTCAAGACTCTTTAGTTTACCTTAACATGCCTTACCATCTCAATCCCGACCATATCTGTCGGTAAGCGAGCGCTATTATTTTACTATACCTATGTTTAAAAAAAAATCAATTTCCCCTACTATTTTTGCGTTATAATCTCCACAACAACAGATTAATAAATTCACGTCAAAGGGGGTATAAATAAATAGGAAACAAACGATTTATTTATGATATATTTGGTTAGTTTAGCGCACGACATGGATCCCATGGGGTTCGGGTAAAGAAACCAATTATGACACAACATGAGATTATTTTATACGTATTTTATATCGTGAAGGAGGTAATTTAAATCAAGGGGAAATTACGTGGTATATTTCTTACTGATTATTTTTGTAGCATTTAGTTAGCTTAAGCTTCGGTTTCCTAGCATAGCGGTGTGGAATAATGCGGTCGTAAAGATAACGGTACAATGACGTCACTAGAACGTTGCCTATGTAAAACAAATGTAGTGGTTTCCTAGAGAGCGGTGATCGACCTAACGTATTACATATTAATCGTGTCACGGCAATAATATTACGGCCGCATTATTCCACACCGCTTTCCTAGGAAACTGAAGCTTTAGCAAATTATACTTGAAAACAGTTGAAAAAAATGCGAATTATGGGATTCTGCACACCGGGCAGCCATTTTAACCAAGCAGCTATGGCCGCTAGGTCACAGGTTCAAATCCTGCCGGTCCCATAATTTTTCAACTGTTTCTTAGTATATTGCGTGATATATATTGGAATATAATTAAGCTATCTGTTTAAACTTTAACGTGTTTTCTGTTTTAGGTACATTTTGTTTTTATTTTACAAGTTTTAAAATAAAGATAAAATGCGGCTATAGTGCTATGAACATTGGTTTTATTTATTTAGTACAAAATAATAAATGTATTTTGAATGATTGCATGCTTAGTTAAAGTGGCTACTACACTACACTTGTATAATTTTCAGATACATATTAGTTTTGTTTTTAAGTTGTCTTATACTTTTCGTGTTGAAACGCTTTTCAAAACCATAGACTTCAAAATCAATATAAACATGAGACAACAGAAATATATTTTAGATTGAATCCGTGACCAAATTAAATCTAGTCTCCTGAGATGCAGGTTAACGTATATATCACAACATTCTTAACTTTTCTTTTCTAGTGTCGATATTCCTTTCATTATCAAATTCAGTGAATCTTTTCTCAGTAAGAGTAAAAAGTCCATCACGATGTTACTCTTAGAAGAAATTATTAACTTTTATGAATACCTCTGAGTTGATATCTGTCAAATATAGTCTACTATTCATATATGTGGTCGGGCTTTGCCGAATATCATACTCTACCTTACCATATGTATATCATACCATGCCTTGTTGAACCGCAAAATACATAGTGCGAATCGTATATGACATAGACTTCCACAGAATATACACAGTCCATTCATGCAAACCAATAGAAACACCAACATTGTGATATATAATCGAGAAATACTTGAAATACAGGAATGAAAACTATGGACTGGGATCCAAAATAAATTTTTCGTAAATTTTCAAACCCTAGGGAAAGCCTGTTTCTTGTCAATAAACGAGCAATATGTAATGATAAGATGAAATTCTTATAACTAATGATGCATCCAATATCGATTCATATCAGTATCAATGATGTCATTTATTGTATTGAATAAAAATAATATTGGATGACTGTTTTCGTCCGTATATATTTCGTCAACTTAAGGAAAAAATGTCTATATAGTACACACTAAATTGTTTAAACAGTTCTATACACGCTATACACAGTATAGTATTAAAAATACTGCGAATTTTGACTTTGTGTGTTTCGAAATTTTTATCTCATGATTTTGTCCGAGGTACTTAAAAAACCGACGCCCATAATACACCTTAGTTTTAATTACCTACAGCTTTAAGTTACTTAGTTGCTTACTTTTAATTTACTAAGAATTCCACGAATCTACTATGAGAGGATTAAAATTATAATACATTTAAATATAATTTTAGTAATGTTTCGCGACAGCTTAACTGAATCTCAGAAGTATTACGTGATAATTCACATAATTTCAAAATGTAATTATTGTATGAATTCAATAATCCATTGAGTTCTCATGAAGAAATTTGCTTCTTTAAAATTTCTATATGTCGCCAAACACAACAAAATGGTATTTAGACATTCACTTAAGAATGTATCTATTTTTATTGCCAACACGAATATGATATAAACACTTGCCTACAGAATTGTAGCGTAAATATAAGGGTTTCTCAGGAAAATTGACAGTAAAAACATTACATGAAGCTATTATATTAATACTACTAACATTCTAATGTTTATAAAACAACCGTTAATATAACAGAAGCATCTTGGATGCTTGGTATTGTTAATATTGTAAATAATCAACCATGATTTTTCACGTAATTCAATGCTACTCGTACATTCAATAGCAATTTTAACTACTGATATAAAAGCAAGTTAAATCTCACACAACATACCAAGCAATTGTCTAAGACAAAAGTTACACGGAAAAGTATAAGTGGAGGCACAGAAAGGCTTAGACCAAGACCTTTAAAATCATAACCCCCTTTTAGCAGTCGGATTATGACACAGATATCTAGACGTCCGTCCGCCATTTCTGTCTCAAAGCGTTCCGTTCGCCGGTTGTCTTGACAATGATCTCTTTTAACATAAAGACCTTATTCTGCCGAAGCTCTGACTCACATCTCAACATTCATTGATGACTCATAGTTGCCAAGGAAAATGCACTGGGTGAATGTTTCCGACAGGTCGTTCTTGCTTATAAAGTTATGTTACTTCGTGTAAACTTTGACTTCAATGGAAAAAGTATATGGAAGTAAAGAAAGTCGAACTCTTGAAAGTTATTAGATAAATAACTATCCGAGAAAAGAAGAAGACTTGAAATCGACCTTCAATTCATCCAATATCTTTGGTAACCATATAAAGCTATTTACTTTTTCAACGAAGAACATAGTCTTAACTCTAAAGTACATAATCTAATTAAACAATTTCAGCCACATTTTACACAAAATCATAGAGCAAAATATTTTCTTACCCGATATAGATATTTGCGATGAATAAATCTTCTTTCTAGATAGTAAATATTCTGGGAATATGGCTGGTAAATAGGAACACACAATGTTACAGCTTCTGTTTACATAACAATGTGCCAAAATCCACACAGCCAATATTTCAGTGATCTTTAGCTCCAACATGGTTTTCAACGTTTATTTCTCAATCTGAGAGAAGTACAAATTGGCACACATAGTTGTAACTAACTGCCTTAGCGACAGAAATTACTTGACTACTTAGAGAAGTCATTACGAGAGGAAAACGAGCGGAACTTTATTAAATGCGCGCTAACGTTTACTTTGTCTCAATGGGATGGCAATTTTCATCCTTCATATTTCACGTACGATATCTACGGTAATTATGCAAGCAGTCGCTTTATTAACGTCCGCCCATAGGCTGACTTTCGAAAAATATAAACTCAAGAAAATAATAAAAAGAAAAATATGCTTCTCAAGTATCCAAGATTTAATAAACAATCCCGACAAAATTTTTCCTAAACGATCTGAATAACAATAATAAAATTACCGACTCGTAAAAGCCGCTCAAGGATCCGGGAAGGTAGCCTCAACTTGAGCGCTATACAAAAGGAGTAAAAAAGTACTCGGAATATCATGAGGACATCATTTATCATCTGCCGACAATCGGCCTACAATGGAGCGACTCGACACAAGCGCAAAATAGAACATTGAAAAACAGGAAGAACGTTTCTTGCCATAAAAAGTAACAAGCGAAAAATCGTGCCTTTATACTCAAGGTAAATTTATTAATATGCAAATTAAACAAAGAAAACTTCCGACTGAAACACACCTGTGTCGCAATATCGGCTTATATTAGCAGTTAACTTTTTTTCTCACTTCTTGATATTCTCGGGCAACAAACAAACATCTTGGGTACAAAATGATGGTGTCCATTTTTTATTTGATGGCCCGCCGAAATTATACTCGTTCGATGTAATCGTCGAGTCGGACCCATGGACGTTTGCTTTTATTAGCCAAATAAACGGTTCAATTGGCTTTGTAATGTGGAAATGCAAAATATTGCTGTGTCATATTAACGTTTGGCACATGACTGTAATGTGCGCTGGGGTATTCATTACCCATTGTTATTGCCCAATAGCTATTTCTTTTGAGTATTTCGCATATTGCGGGGAATAAATTCTCGTAATGCGGCTAATATATTCAGCTGTGTACCAATACCGCACGGACACCCACTGTTCTTATGAGGATGAACGATAAAAATCGCATAAAACGTAAATGCGGGCGTCTGCCTATTGTCTCACATATCAGCTCCCTCACTATTATATCTCACAGGTGGTTGCGTAAATCCTCAATAATCGATGTACATTGCTGTGTTCACGACACGCTACACGAAAAATCTGTCATATAAAAATAGTTATAGAATATTGCGTTTTGCGGTGACATCGTGTTTTCTTAGCACCTGTGACTTTCGGTGTGTTGGGGATTATCATATTCATGTGTCAAACCGAGGACTGGGAATAAGAACTCCATATTGGCAAAACAGTATACTGTAATATCTCAGGGAAAGTTTATTGAAAGTTTCGCGAGTAGGTAGCGTGGCGAAGCAAATATTGTGTGTCGTACTTTAAAATTTAATATAGAACAGGTTGTGCTTCGGATGCACATAGGGTAAACGTTTGTTGTTCCAATCGACCGCGACTTTTATTAAAGCAGGGCTAGATTGCACGATAACGTTGTCTGTCCGCTCTGTATGTATGATGTACGTACGCCTGAGTTAATTAGTGAAGTTATTGACGAAATTTGATATTCCTAGCACACACTCCGTGTTATTAGATACGACCATGTGTGGGTGTATAGTCACACCGACACGTATTCGACATGACACAACAAACTAATTAAGTCAGAACGAAGAAATTGGGATACAATATACGTACATTGGATTATAATGTAAGCCTTGGTGGTCCATTAAGGGCATGCCGTCCGTAAATCGAAATTAATTGGTCCCGTACTCTCGTAAAGTTACGGGACCCTAAACCCCGCAGTGCTCGAGATTAGCGGCAAACGCGACCGATATTGGAGGCTCTACGACTACAGCCGCTGTAATGTACCATGACTACTTGATTAGCGCCGGAGTGAACTAGATTAATAGCTCTCCATGAATATATTACTACAATGCGGTCTACTTTAACTTCTCTAACACAATTTAACTTAAAAGAATCCCACAAAAATGTAGGTTACTCATTGAGTCTTGACCAACTACAGGTAAAATCTAACTGACTAGAGAAAATGAATAAGTAGCAAATAGACTTTTGCATTTATAATGTTAGCTAGCTCACGAGAACAATGTGTTCGTTCGAAATAAAAAATTGCTTTTCGCGGCAAAATTTCCTCAACATTTCATATGAGTGCATAATAAACAAATTGGCTTTGCGTTTATAATATTAACACTGAATTCGTTTAGAGTCATTATAGAGTGTATACCTACTTTAAAAACGTACCACCCAATGGTAATTTTTCATTACTATTTTCTACTTTGAATGTATACGAGGTATAGTTAGAGTACGATATTTGCCTGTGGCAGTGCACAAAAGGCTTAATTATTACCATCGAAATACTTCGGTGCAGCGACACCACTTCACATTTCGTAAATATAGTATTTTTACAATTGACTACACGGATCCTGCCGTTTGACCAATAGGATTTGGCAAAATTTCATTACCCAAACAAATCTTCAACATTTCAGTACCCAAATTTGCATACGGGCAAATTTTCTCGTGGCAAAATATAACTTGGGCAAATTACATAACGACATTTAATCAAATGATTTATTACGGCAAACAACTATTCGACGAAAAACATTTAGACAAATGATTCGTCAGGGTGAAATACTATAAATAGTCAAAATAAATTAAAGCTCATAAATATTTTATCCGTTTGACTAAATATGATGTCACTTGCGCTCTTTGTTCATTAAAAGGTTGCCCTTTGTGTATAATATTGTTATTGAAACTTTTGTACAAAATGTATTTCCTATGTCTTATGCACAAATAAAGTTTTTATCTATCTATCTATCATTAAATTTATGGTTTTCGTAACCATAAGACTAATGAAAAACGATGACATCAAATGTTGTAAGGAGCAAAAACAAGAGAATAAAAATTTGAAATACCTCATAAAAGGTCGGTTAGGTCGGGTTGGAATTGCCACCATACAACGCACGAGCAAATCAAGCAAAGCGAGCGTGTCGCGGCAGTGGCCGGCGAGTGCTAAAAATATTTTTTTTAATGTAATACTTTTAAGGAAACTATTACTGTGAAACATTATTACCTGTTGAGAATTTGTCATAAAACATATTATTTTATTTATAAATAATAATATTATATTTTATGCAAACTGCAATTAAGATTCAAATCATTTGAATTGACTGAATAGAAATACAACATTGTTTGGCTAATGATATTTTGCGTACGATAATATGTTTTATCAAATTAAACATTTGTCTTCATGAAAATTGGTTAAACATTGCTTTGGGTAACAATTATTTGGGTAAAGACTAATTGCCAATTAATAATTTGCCAAATTATATTGCGCGAAACATTTTTTTTTAAGTGAAAATTTGGCAACTTTTATTTGGCGAAACAACAACAACAAACCTCGAGTACATCGATAACTTGATTTTGCTAAAGGTAGTATGTAGTTTGTAAATGTACTTCGTCCATGGTTAAGATTCATAGGTACCACATAGCGACCTAGCTCGATGGGTAACAAAAAATACAATAATAAATTATGTTACTCAAATAAGTGGCAAGATAACAGAAATAAAAAAACAAAAATCACATGAAAAAGTTACAGCGGTCGCTTGATGTGTTCAGTAAAACCAACCTCATAACTCACCGCTCCCTAGACGTTTATAAACAAAATATATTTTTTAATTTAGTAAGTACACTAATTAGTGTTGGCCGTGGCTAATTTAAGCTACCCCATTTACATGCTAAGCCTGAGCCGTGATCTTTCACAAGCGATAAGATGAAAATTCTCCCATCATGTTTGATTCACCATTCACCTTTTTCTGCCTCATCTCTCAAAATGACCCCGGTGCCTGGATACTCCCCAACCCTATTACAAGAATAGAACTGGGATTGGCCAATTAAAGTTATTATTTTTCATTTTTTGTATGTTTGGAACGTTCGTCTGTCGCCATTGGGGAATTGCTTCCGGCATCAGTTGATTGCGCTAGCTAGCAAACTGTTCAATACGAAGGCTTTTAATGTACGTGCACGAATGAAAGTTATATTTAGTGTTTGTAAAGTGAAACTGAAATGTTATTTCCTAAACGTATTTATAAACTACTGTTTGATTTAGAACTCTTTTCTGAATTTGAAATGCTTCTTTTTTGTAAGGCAACGAACGAAGACTAATAACTATGAACTTTTCATTAAATGTTTTTCAAGTAATACTACACGGTAAACTCTCATATATGCTGGTGGTCTGGAACATATTTCTACTACACGTAAGTTTACGAACTTGGTGCTAAGCAAACTCTTTTTACATTGAAATCCATAATATTTGAAGATCATTATTTTCTTATCATTTAAAACTTCAACGAATAATATTATCTTTTCGTGACTCCGTTTAAAGGTCTAATGCAATTTCGGACATTCATTGAACCGTAAAAGTTATATTTTAGCTTAAAGATATTCTCTGGAGTTTCCCAAGCTTTACAATATGATGTCCCTTCGATTAAATTGATGGTGGAAGGATCGAACGTATTGTCTTGTAAAAGCAGATTCAACTGATATGCTTGTGTGATACGAGGATTGTTAATGGGAAGAAGGGCGGCGTCATTATTTCGTTTATTGATATCAATACCCTATGTCAAAACTGAAAAGATGTAAGCTATATTTTTGACGTATACGAACCTTAACTGATTTGAGTACGATCGTATATGACTCTTGAGATCAGAATAATTTTGATAAAAAATACAAATAAATTTCCAAAGTCAGAAAAAAAACTGAGTTGTGATACTTGTGATATATTTGTACTTAAACTTTTTCTAAATGTGGGCACGACTTAATTTATTGTATTTTTGTAAAAAGGAGTGATGTAAGCGTTTTTTTATTAGAATGAAATTAAATATAATGAAGCGTCTACGCATGACACAATTCTATAAACTCATATAATTTCATTTCTTTTGTAGCAAAAAATTACTAACATTTTGAATTAAAAGATATACAGCTGAGGATACTTGCAACAAACTCGATTTTTGAGTTACGTATTCAAATATTGAGCTCAAACTGCTAAGGTTACGGTTGTATACATTCGTTCCTGAGACGGAGCTCTGAAGTGCACTTCTGCCTCTGAAAAGGCCACATTACTCCATACCTTGGCGTCCTTTGACGGCACTTGAGAGCACTTCGTTAGCTCACCGCTGTAGGTAACAGTGTTGTGATCCTGTGCGTCTCTGCGTTGAAACTATCCTCAATTATTATTTTTAAGTTAATAAGCCATGTTATGCCTTAGTTTTTTCGTGGTTGCTTAGTTTCATATTAGTTATTGAGTTTGATGTAGAGTTATCGCTTGGATAAATAAATAAAAATATCACACAACATACACACAACGCCATCTAGTCCCAAACTAAGCAGAGCGTGTACGATGGGTACTAGAATAACTGATACCAATACACGCAGACAAAGGCAAATCTCCATGTTCATGCACACAAAGATATGTCTTGAGCGGGAATCGAACCCCCGACCTCAGCGTCGCATGCAGGTACACTACCCACTCCACCATCAGGATTCTTTGTAACTTTTTTACATTATAACCATTTTAAATGTTCGCACGAAAGTTATAAACAATTTTGGCTTCTATTTCTATACCGCGAGTTCTATTAACTGTTTTTGTAGAGCACATTGCAAGGGTAAATAGCCTAGTCAACACAAAAATTGTAAATAGCGTTTGTGGACCCAACGTAATGGAAATAGACTACGGTATTAACTTAGTATGGGACACGTAAAAGTTGCCGAGTGAATTAGAATAAAGGAACCTGCGTGATCATATCGTTTGCTCTTAGCACTATGGCCTTCGTGGCGATCGTTGTACAGTGTGCTTATAAGTAGAGATGTGCCGACTATGGGTTTGGCCAATTAGTCGGCGGCATTACCGACTAGACAGCGGGTTATTGGCATATACAGTAAAGCCGACTAATTGGTGACTCCAAGAGCGGCATATATGTCCGGGTGGCGGAGTGGGTAGTGTACCTGCCTGCGACGCTGAGGTCGTGGGTTCGATTCCCACTTAAGACAAATCTTTGTGTGCATGAACATGGGGCTTTGTCTTAGTCTGGGTGTTTCTATGTATAATAAGTATGTCTTAACAAAAAAAAAGTATATATGTATTAGTATCAGTTATTTTAGTACCCATAGTACAAGCTCTGCTTAGTTTGGGACTAGATGGCGTTGTGTGTGAATTGTAAAATATTTATTTATTTAATATTTTAGCCAATAAGACCTTAGTAGGTACTTATAAAGAACACTTGCCTTTTTATAAATACAACTTTTCTAAGATTTTTCGAGTAAAACCATTTTTGGGTTAGATACTCACTAGCTATATCAAATTACAATACTTTTACGAATTATTTCAAACAAAGGCGCCATATTAATTCGATTAATTATCGATAAACCTTTGTACATAGATAAATGTTACAATAAACACTCATGACCCTTGATAATACGTACTCACTCGTTATCAGCAACGCTTACAACTCACCGGACGACCGATGACGACGTAACCTTGTAGCCATATATTTGAGAATTTTACTGATATCCATTTAACTATTACACCTTGTAACGTAAGGTAACTCTTTAATTGTGCCGTTTAGACTCAATTCGACTAGTAGTACATACACATGAGATTTATGTTTGTGTGCCTGTCCGCCAGGCAGGGCGCGGCGTAATTTTCACGCACACATCAATCTGTTTTTCGCTTCACTTTAGTTAGACGACATCTTTGCGTTATTAATATAGCCTGATATATAAGTGATTTCACGTATTCATATTTTTTTTTTTTTGGGTTATACGAGTAGTAGTACAACACAAGTGATTAATTAATTCAAGCAAAAATCTTATCAAGATATTTAAGATCGTGGCTAGAGATATGTTACATATTCGCAACTGATCTGCTATATTTGCAATTCGGTCAATTCACATTTTAGACAACTTGCATTCCATTTCAAGCATAGATACGTTTTTAGGACACAACTATTTGCCATTTTTAATATCCGTGGCTTTCCTTACTAGGGATATTTCACATGAAAGCTTTACACAAATTCTGTTTAATTGGTCTAATCATGTTTGTGCATATATTGTTATTTAAAGTTCGTACAAAATGTATATTTATACTATGTTGTCAGCACAAATAAAGTTGTATCTATTTATCTATGTTATTGAAAGCGGCAGTAATCTGCAAAGATACAATCTGTTACCCTATATTCGAATTTAATAACACTGGCCTGTAAAGGAAGCCGTTTTTAACCCCTGAACAAACTTTAAAACAGGTATACAGGGCGTACACACGGCATCACGCTGTCCATTTCGAGCGCTGGTCTTGAGTTCCTGGGGAAGCCTTTTATACAATGCGAGACCATGTTACACTGGAAGTGAATAGCTTGTTGGGTAACCCCAGGGCTAGATTACAAAGACGCAGAGGTCGGCCCCGGCTGCCCGGCTCCCAGAACGCTAAAAACCCTTTGGAAGGTTTAATCTCATTTTCTGTTTCGAGTTTGAATTTGAAACAAGCCTTTGTGATACTTTCCGGTAGCTAAAGTTTTTCTTGTGATGTACAATATGTACATTGAACACACACTGTCACTGGGAGTTGTGAAGCGGTCGTGCAATAAGTTTTGTATGGTAGCTTACATTTTACACCTGTATAATACTTTATTATAATAGCGACTTTTGTACTGGTTGTTTAGGACTTATATACCTATATAGACGATGCAAAAGATAAACGAAAGTATTTGTTTATGTACGGGTTTAAATATAGAATTATACAA
The DNA here is from genome assembly GCA_905147285.1 of Hypena proboscidalis. Lineage (NCBI taxonomy): Eukaryota > Metazoa > Arthropoda > Insecta > Lepidoptera > Erebidae > Hypena > Hypena proboscidalis. Next base: position 11,904,498 of record LR990140.1, on the reverse strand, counting down.
AACGATGTTTTTTAGCCTAGATATTCAAGAAAGGGATGGTATCATGATACACTCATGCCTGCTTCGCTAGACTTCAGAGGGGAACGGCACTCCAGATTTTAGAAATATATCTTACAAATCTATCTACCTCTAACCTATCTTAAAAAATGTCTTAGATATTGGCAGCGAAGAATGGTTAAAACCACGGTAATACCTTTCGATTCCAAGTGCTTAAGGAAAATTTCATTCTATTCAATGATTATCCTCATTCTATAAATAGCAATTATGTTTGGACCACTGACCTTATAGAACGATAACATCAATCAAAACTTGGCTTTGCGCTTGGTTAATATTCAGAGTCTGTGTATATTTCTGCATATTATTATAATTTTATTCAATTTTGAACAATGGAACCTTGCAATAAAGTAAAGCCTATGTTATTTCAGTATAATGTATCAAGAGAGAAATTCGTCTTACATATTTTCCTACTAGCAATATACATAGGATAAACATGGGGGATTATCTTAGTCTGAGTGTTTCTATGTATAAAAAGTATGTATTTACAAAAGAAAAGTATGTATGTATTAGTATCAGTTATTCTAGTACGCATAGTACAAGCTCAGCTTAGTTTTGGACCAGATTACGTTGTGTGTAAGTTGTGAGATAATGTTGTAAGTCGTTGAAATATAGATTTAAACTCATTTTTAGTACACCAAGGATGACTTATATCGAAATTAAAGCTAGCAAAGTCACCTTAGTATTTACCAAATACATAATCCCAAGATTGTAAGCCCATCGCAGTACTCGCAGGCAAAACGTTCCAATTTTAATGTGTTTTCACAAGATGTTATTTGAGGTTCAGTTGATCCTTTTATACGCTATGTGATTTCCCCCCGGGCTTTAACTATTTACTTTGTACTTGGAAATGTAACAGATCATCTACCTACAATTTTTTACAAAATCTGGGGCGTAGACTCTGGGATTTTCAAGGATATTATTTGGGGATGATAATAAATAACGGTTCGCAATTTATTTCGGTATTTATTTTATTCGAAGCAGTGTGGTAATGTAATAACAATATCATCTAAAAGAATCGTCCATACAATACCATAGATTTTTACATTAGAAACCTGTCGAAAAACAGATGTTTTAACTTCCAGTGAGCAGATAACTATGAAGGATGCTACTACACAAAAAATTATAAACAGAAGAAATAACAAAGAAACACAATAATTGATAAATGGTTCAATAATTTAAAAAAAAAACCATCATCAAAATTAACTTCTATGTTTCTTGTTTCGTGCTTTTCAGCGAGAGTTATACGATTTTAACAATAAAAAGCATCTTTATAGTTCTAACATAACAATAAATAAAAAATTTCATAAAAAAAAAAAACAAAAAATGAATACCAAAAAGTTACTAGGTATATATTGCTCGTAAACTGAGGTCGTAAGTACGAATTGAAGCCATGCAATAGTCAACCATATAAATGGAGCAGCAATCGTTAGAATTCAATAAATTTCGTGAAACTTTCTGACTTTAACGTTGTGTCTGTTTATGTATGTATGTCGAATAATACAAAGGATATTGCTAGACTTGTGGCACCTATAGTCTAACAATGTCCTCTGCTTATTCGACTTTGGCAACGCTATCCTCGCCTCGAGTTGTTACATTATAAAAAGATCTATAGCAATCGTTTCAAGTAGTGTGATACCCGAAAATGTAACAACTCAAACCAAGATATTGTATCGCTCTACTAAGTTGCGGAGGTCAGATAGCCAACGTTCCGCATAAAATATTCAGCCGCAATTGGTTAGACTAGAAGCCAACCCAATTTAATTAGGAAAAAGGCCAGAAGGCTTACATCTACATCCCCTTCAGAGACTTCTAGCAATCCACTACCAATTAAATATTAAGACAAAATATACAATATTGCCTTTCACCCAAGTCTTTTAACAAAAAAAGATGATGGTTACTAAGGTTATGAATACAAAAGACTTTTGGCTATAATTGTATTTTCAGTTTATTCGCAAGCGTATTATTATCAACAAATATAGGTCGTTTCTGTGGTAGTTTCATGCCGAGTAATACTGGGATATTATATTCTTGCTCGATATAATACCCCGATTTGGGAGGAACGCCACAATGCCACCGATTATGATAGCTATAACTATCATTACTAAGAACCTAGTACGGTATAAGTGCCACTACTGGATAAGCTCTCTACGATTTCACTATTGAACCGAATTAAATGGAATTTGCAGGAACTGGCAACTAAGCTAAAAGTTTATCTAACCACTTGTTTCTGGAAAATCGTATGTCAAGAATGAATCAAGGTAGCATCATAGCATAGTTTCTCTCTTTGTGTAGCAGGCGCAGCGGAGATGCCAGTTCTAGTTTTTAATACTAAAGTGTTACTAACTAGATGGCTGTTAGCAAACGATTGTTGATACTTTGCTCTATGCCTGAGGAATAAGACGACTCTTTTGTCTGTAATTTCAAAATAATGATTGAGGCACATAATAATCCGATTTAAAAGTAAAATGTATTGTAAATACATATATAATAGCAGCAGCACGTCCAAAGGCGACGGACGGACAGTCTTGGTTGACATTTTCGAACTAACAATTCTAAATACTTGTGTTGCCCTGCTGTGATTTATTTATTTATTTAGAGAAAAGATTTGTTTGCGGAATACTATAGATTTATGGGTAGTTATGTACAGGTATAAATATAGAATTATAGAAATGTTTTTATCCTAGATATTTAAGAAAGGGATGGCATCATGATACACCCATGCCTGCTTTGCTAGAGACTTCGCAGGGGAACGGCACCATGCCGCCAGATCTTAGAAATGTATCTACCTATCTTAGAAAATGTTATAGATATTGGCAGCGAAGAATGTGAATTGTGATAATAATATCATTGAGAATAGGTACCTAGTACCCACTGTGGAGTATATACAGTGATTATGATAACAAAAGACCAAATCCCAGCCCCGAAAATAAAGTAATTAGTAGTAGTAACTCTATACGTGTTTTTGTTTTACATGATATTGTAGAAAACTCTCGGTGTCCCGCCTTTATGAGAACCCGTCACAGATATGATATCTAATTAAAATGTAAATGTAAACGACCCACTCCGTCATTTACCTTAACTAAAGTTATTAAAGGTCTCAAATATCATGCATTTCAAGTAGCTAGGGTTGTCAACAAGAATTAGGATTTCAAGTTGGAAAACCCAAGCTAATTCAGTTTTGCGTGAGTCGCAGGTCGAGGTCCCTTGAGCTTAAACTTTGCTTTAGATTCTCATAATGAACATTTTAATTAACCCTCAATGATTTATTGGTTTATGTTTACAGTTTTCTAAGGTGTGTCATTTAATATATTTAAACAAATGTCGCTTGCTATACCTCATCAGTGCTTGTATGAAATGCAGGACGGTCTCTTCTTCGGAATCTGGATAGATATAAGAGTCCGTGGGCACAGACCACCAAAACAAACAAATATTGAACAGAATAAGCGAACAGGACGGTTGGCAGCCCTAGTGTCTGAATAATTTTGATAAAAATATTATATACGCTTTGTTTTACTTAGCATCATATCAACGTCAGCTTTATGTGTTAACTTTTGAAGTGAAATTATGTGATGCTAAAAGCGTACTTTTCTAGAAATAATTTGTGAGCCAAATCAAATGAGAGTTTTATTTTAAAGTTATTAAAATTTCACATTGAAAACGGCAAGAAAAGATTAATCATGAAACATCGTTACAATAAATATGATATTATTTTACTGCATAAATTTAAAAAAGAAATACTTTTTGAATAGATACTATTCTTGGTATTTGAGCTATTTATTTCTACAAAAAAGCTAATTACGTTTGAAATAAGTAGGTAAGTAGGTACGTGTCCTCTGTAATCTTTGCTACTTATTTTCTATATTAAATGTATATTTGAAGTCTAGACCGCCGACAGAATAGAGGAGACTTTTTGTGCCTAGTCACGTACCAATCTCAGAGGTATAAACCTCTTTTATATAGGTACGTAATGCTGCCTTACACCCTTGGATGAAGGATATTCTCTGTCTACGCTTACACCCATCATTTCATTGTTTACTGTCACTGACAGTCGTGCAAGGAATTTCAAAATGTAAGTAAAACGTTTCTAGTTGTCATTTTGTCTAAGAAGATACATAATAATATATAAATTACAGAAGAGCATTTAATTTTGTTGTGTACCCACTTAAGAGAGAACAATTGCTTGGCTGTTTTCTACACAAAAATAATATTGGTTAAACTTTATCTATTTTTATACACAAATCATATCTGGAAACGCATGTTTGTTGACGGCCATTTTTCAAATTTCAATTTTTCAGTTTGAATGTAACTCAATTATAATAACAATTTTGACAAAATGGCCACGAACAAACATGTATTTTAGTGTTTTAGATATGATTTGGCTATGAAAATAAATAAAAACTTAACAATACTGTTAAACCCATATCACGTTAGTGTGAAAACACTTAATATTCTTACTAGATTTTGCTCGAGTAGTAGCCAATGCTATGTTAATCTAAAATAATGAGATTTTAGACCACCATTTTAAGCGTAAAAGCAGAACAAATAATTAGGCATGTATGTATGGATATTTGTTAACCTACCTATCCTTTTTTCGTCGCTACAGATTAAAATACTTTTATTAAAACTGACGTGAGTTTGTAACATCATTAAAATTATGAAATACGGGTGTTACTCACGTAATGTTGGTCTATTTAGTCGACCGCGGTTTCGCCTAGTCGCAAGACTGGCTGCGATTCAGGCGCGACGTATCGCACTCTCTTGATAATGCCTAGACGTATAGGCGAAACCGCGGTCGACTAAATAGACCAACATTACGTGAGTAACACCCGTATTTCATAATTTTAATAATTTTAATTAAAATACTTATGAGTACACTTGTGAAACATTTATATTTTTCGTTATAGTACTGGGTTATAGTATGGGATCAATTATGCCCATTAATTTAATCACAACACAAAATGGTTTAACCCCCTTGATCCCCCGATTCCCTGCTAAACATTCATGACGGCTAATTGAATCGCTGGTTGCTTAGCAACCGAATACTTCAGTGGCCCTAATCACGTATGTAAGTGGCCTAAATTCCATCAATAAATGATTAGATATTGGCCCCGGATGACTTGGTAGGCCCGGCGGAATCATGTATTGTGTTGCCATGTGTGTAATCGGGAGTTTAATTTAGTATTAGCGCGATGTTTCTGAAAAGATATTACATATTTATAAGAATGATAAATGTAGGTTCCACTGGGAAAATTTTAGCGCAATACAACCTATTATATATAAGCTTTGCTTTGTGTGGCACACTTTAAATTGTATGTGAAAGTTTATGTCTGACTCTAAGTGTGCTCTGTGTGTGTAAAATGTATGTTTGTGAACACCCCCGTGACACTGGAGAAAAACAAAAGAGATGTAGAGACATTAGAGTATTTCCTATAACCTGACACATAGTTATATAATTGATATGATCATAATCTTATTCGTAGTCAATGGTAATAATAAGAAACCTAAATTATTTCTATTTGAATACGTATCGATGTGGAAAGAGTAACGATTCAATAACGTTTTAGCTTCATAGTTTTAACAGTTACCTATACTAAGCGCCTCGATTGTCTAGTGGTTATTGTATGCGCGTTTGACCGCGAGGTCTCGGGTCCGAACCCCGGGCAAAGTGTTATTTGTTATTTTTCCATTAGGAAATGTGTTATTTTTCCATTAGGAAATTCACAATAGCAGCACGGAGTTGGAATTGTGCCCGGTGGATGGCGATAGGCTCAATCCCTATCCCATGGGACCAAAATACAACAGGTGAAATGTAGGTGTTGTAAACCTCTGCCACATCCTTCTTGGTAATATAGGATTAGATACCTACACTGGCACAGTTGCCTGGAAGCATTGAATTTGCTAATCAATCAACATTAAAATATTAAAACGGGCACGAAAGCAGGTGAGCCATGTTTTGAATAGGGAAACCACAATTGCACGAGGTGTCATTGGTGTTTGTGATTCCCCATATACTGTACGTATATACAAATACGTATTAATACTGATATACCATAATTTATTATATTATTATCAATTTCTTAGAAAACCACATGAAGTAATACAACACAAGCTTCTATAGAATTCAGAACGATATAGGATGGATACAGGCATTTGATGTGGTGATAAAATGGGTCGTTATCTCGAAGGATTTGGCAAGCCGCGAGCATACCGTAGGTACATAAGTGAGGATAAAAGTGAATAGCAAATTGTTAGGGGAGAAAATGGGCGTGCCTGAAACTGGGTCTAGTATATGACGGTATTAGGGAAATAGGACTATTTGAAGAGATAAAATAAATTATAAATAAATAAATATCACACAACTTCCCACAAGATCTAGTCCCAAACTAAACAGAGCTGGATATGGATACTAGAATAACTGATACTACTAATTATTATACGTAGAAACACCCAGACCAAGACAAACCTCCATGTTCATCCGCACAAAGATTTGTTTTGAGCGGGAATCGAACTCGCGACCTCTGCGTAGCTGGCAGTATCCGGTCGTCATCTACGATGATGACAGCTATGTTACGGTCAGGTCATTCGGTTCAATCGATTTACGGGTTTATCTAGGTTACCAATACCGGGCTGCGGATTATTACTTCTTGACTCTTTCATGACTTCCGGAACGTTGAATTAAATGTCATTGAATTGCATCAATGGTAGTTATTTTATGATACATTGCAAACTAATTATTAGCTATCTAACACAACAAATTCGTGCCAAAACATTAGTAAAAAGCTTAAAGTTTCAGTACTTGGACCTGGTTTATTAATCGAAAAATTCAAATATTCCGCTAGATCAGAAGGCTGAACTTTAGAGCAGCATAAAGGCAAGACTATTCTGCTAAAATATGTACCTATTCATTTTGATAATTCGATAGCAATTACTAGACTCAAGCTCATCAACAGTAGGTACCTGCGTAGAATTTCCCTGGTGGATCGACTTAATATGAACTGCGATTGTGAGCGGCTAGTGCCGAATATTATCTCATCAGAATGAACTCCCAATTCCCTTCTCCGTCTCGTTATAAAACTATCCTGATAAAACCTAACTTTATAAATCTGTCACAAACAGTTTAATTCGTTTGATGACATTCGACTCGCGGAGTAATTACACCCTGCTTGAGGCAGTTGTCTCACCGCTAGGAAGTAAACTATGAGCGATTTTCTCGCTCAAGAAAGAAAAAAAAAAGATATAATATACAGGGTGATTGCAATATCAATTGGCTAAAGAGCTATATTTAGCTTTAGTTTTAGCACTCCTTACACTTACTTTTAATCTCACCTGTTTTTATATTTCAATTATAACGATTTTGCCGGAAAAAGCACCATATATTCAAAATTTTAAAAAGAGTAGCAGATAATGCCTCGAAATTTTGCACATGTTTTAATGTCTATGGTTGTGTTTTACATTTCAATTGTGAATTATTTGCCAATAACTCATACTCTCCTTTTACCTTTTATATGGCAAACGATGTACCAAACCTGTATATGCAGTGTGAACCATACAGATGCACACAAATATGTAGTTGATCGCTTACTGTTCACTTCACACCGCTAGCGAGGACTCGCTTTACTAATTTGTTGCTAAGTTACAAAAAAATACTCACAGAGTGAGGTATTCCGCCGCTAGCGAGTGAGCTACTTACTATGCGCTATTTTAGCGCTGTCGCTGAGCGACAAAAATATTAGTCACTCACTCGTTTTTGTTTCTTTACTTTTACTTCACTCGCTTTTCGCTCATCGGTGGGACAACTGCTTAAGCCTGAACCACTCGGGTCACAGACTATACAGCCGCAAGTCACGTGCTTGCGAACCACAGACAATTAATTATCGCCACCGGTTCATAGATGGCGCTCGCACGTGCCGGTAGCACCGTAACAAACGCGCTGTTGATAACAAATCTATAGAAATTGGAGCACTGAATGAGGATTTTCGTTTTAATAAGCGTTTCTCTTATTTATAATTTTATAATTTATGTTATATCTTCACTGGCTTAATTAAATCGAATAAGCCTGAAAGAAGTAATTCAAACAATAACTTAAGGAAACGTTTGACTTTGGATGTGACTACATTAATTTGACTTGACCTAATTTCAAGCTGAAATTACGCTATGTTGTACCTTCGCCTGGAATTTTAGCGAGAAATTATTTAAATTTATTACATGTAACCACGTCATCTACCCACGTCCCATGTCATATCACTCAGAGATCAACTGGTTATTTAAATAAATTTACTAACTTATATTATTGGTAATTCGACTTATTCCTTGCAGGACGTTATTATTTATTATTATCATAAATGTTCTACCGTTTTTCGTTTTCCAGTGTAATTTTTTTTACAACTAACTCAATTAGTAGACAAAACAGTCGCCCATATTTATATCTGCATCAATGTTTGTATAACCTTTCTTTCTGCTATACAAAAGTAACAACAATAATACCTTTTCAAAAAGCTTATAAGATGATAATATCATTCTTATAATTTACACGTTTAAGAGTAGTTTTTTTATTTTTATACTACGCCACGTTGACTATGAACATAAAAGAAAATCTTGAAACAAACAATATTTTTTAATTAGTGTCCTAAGCCAAAGTTTTATGTATAATTCAACTTTTAATTAATTAAAAAATATAAATTTAGGTATTATCAGCAATTAAAACTAAAATCCAAATACATTTGCTATTCACATTACTTAAAAATTTATTTTTAACGGCTGAATCTAAAATTTCAGCTTAAAAATTAAAATATCTCAAAAACTACTACATTGCATTTGGAACCACTTATGTTTATAAGTGGGCCCAAATGCAAGGAATACGTCGAATTACCAATAACCCTGTATTTGTATCGCTTTCTATATGATCCTAATCTCGAAATATTGATCAAGGAAACAATATTTAACGTAACGTCATCAACTATCAAATGCTCCATTACTTCTGAAGTTACCGTCATACTATCATAAATTCATAACAGATTGTAAAGATATCATATAAATCTTCTTAGCACAATTTTTCAACAAACCTTACGATTTCAAAGATAAATGTGACACTTCACGGCTTCTCTGTCCCCGTGAATAATTCTGGATTCAAATTTAAGGCCTGAACAAACGTTTCACAGGATATTCTGGACTGAAAATGCATTCATATCTAAAGCTTTGGCTTTCCTCGGTGGTTCTACTATGTACTGCCAGACGAACAGCGTCCGAGAACTAACACAAGGCTGTATTTTAAACTCAATTTGTTAAGTAAATCCAATTCTGCTGGAACAACTTTAATATTTCATCAATTTCATTCTTGCGCGGAACGAACGTAATTTATCTATATTAGCCTTTAATAAAACATAAACTTTGGATTATTTGGGTACATGCATATTTTCTATTCGTTTAATTCTGACAAAACAAACTCTGCTATTAAATAGTTACTTGATGAACTGCATTCGACTAAAAACGCAACATTTATTTAGTATGGTTCTCCAATAAATTGCGGTTTGGAGAATAATTACTTTACCGTAAAAGTTAAATTGGCAAAATTAATTAAATACACTGGAATAGTGCAACAACAAAAACAATTCTACAATGTTTGGTATGTGACTGTTTGTAAATGGACGTTTTTATCAAAGCCCAACATCCAAATTCATACGAGATTCCTCTTAAAATCATATTGGTAACAACGAGGAACCATATTCAAATATTTGAATTACTTCATAATTAAAATGTTTCTTCCCCTTGATCTAACCGCAAACCGCCATAACATATAACTGCTTAATTATCAGAGATGTTCCCTACAATCAGAGTATTAAGTACATGCACCTACAATCCTTTGTAACGAAGCCGACCAGTAACTTTTCAACACAAGTTTAATTAATTTCCTATCAGAAAATATGCAAACTACGTCTTTTAATTAATGTCTGAGCTAATAGCTTTATAATGAGGAGAGTTTGTGTGTGCTTTGGTATTTAGACTATTTAGTATTAAGCTAGTAGTTATATTTATTACGATCCAATTAAAAGTTATCTACATGTTTTGATAATGGTAATAATGGAGACTGATTTGATGATTTGATAGAATTTTACGATATAATCAGGAATTAATAAAAATAATGATAAATTATTTTATACAACCTTATTTGTAGTCTTATAAGTAGTCCTATTATAAAATAAGACTGTTGAGGGGCCCATTTTGTGTATTGAAGGTATTATATTTTTTTTATTGGAGGGCGTTCTATTTATGGATACTAAAGAATAATGTAATGATTGTGTTGTCCGTATGTCCATATCTTGAACACTTTTAACACTGAAATTACTGAATCGGTATAACCTATATTGTGTACAACACCCACGGTCAAAAAGTCAAAACCTTGACCACCTTACTGACTGTCCAAAATGCCTTACCACCTGCACAAGAGAGGCGATCATGAACGTCGACGAGAGCGCCATAACAGTGGCCACTTATTGGACCATAATATTTGACTTAGCCATCGACACGACGAAGAAGAAGAACACCCACGGTGGAAAACACCCACACTTCATCTGTTATGTTTAGGTAACAGTTGATTAGGAGTGAGCCTATCGCCATCCAACGGGCACAATTCCCACTTTGTGCTGCTATTTAGGGTTTCCTGACGGAAGAATCCCAAATCACACTTTTCCTCGACCCAAAAATCAAATCCGAGTCCTCGCGGTGACAGGCGAATACAATAATCACTAGACCAACGAGGCATTATATCGAAAATACGCGGACTAAGTTAAAATGGTGTGAACAGTCGGTTTATATATAAAACATCCTAAAATAAAACGACCAAATAGATACGCCGAAACGTGATAATCCGTAATGTTTTTAAAGGTATTTATTAAAATGGAAATAAATTGTATATTTTATGTTTACCCGAATTAGTTGTATTCGGATAAATTGGAATTCAATACTTTGATAAGCGATATGATTCAAATGATATTTAATTACACTTTATAAATAATGTTTTCTCAATGTTCGATGACTAGTTTCAATATTTCTGAATTAACCATGAGAGAGAAGTTAGTTATCGAGGACATTTAGTTTCGAAAATGTAATAATATAATAACGAATACTTCGAATAATACAAAGGTAGATGAGCTCTAACAACAATTGTTCACAAGTGGACTTTCAAAGTCACGTGGCAGTTGAATAGGTGTAATTAAGTAGATAATACGAAGAAACTTCATCAATACAATAGTGAATAGAGACAATACGAATCCGACTACTTATTGGGATACTTATCGCTATTTGTCTTGGAAACAAAGTTCCTACGGAGTAATTATACTGGCCTTTTGAAAGATAAATCGACGACTTATTATGACCTGCTAACACTTGTTTTTACAAATTCATTGTGTTATACAAGTTCACGTGATAAAGGCACTTCTTATCAAATCAAAATTGAAAGATATAAAGTCGGATTATAGTCATGATTAACGACCACAATTAACAACAAAAAAAATAAAATCGTAAAATCAACACAACGTTTGAATTTAGTCTATTCTCAAACGGAGCGTAAACCATCTTAACAACAAACGAAAATCCAACGCTGCGAGATACCGCATTCGAGCTAAATTAAACCGCAGGACGTACACAGATAAAAATCGTATAAAAATAAGATCTAAAAGAGGACTAAAAGGAAAGGAACGAGACGGGGCGGCTCGGACGAAGACAAATAAAAGAGATGGAGTCAGATTGTTTCAAATGGACTTATTATTATGTCGGTGTGCGACCTACCGCGAGAGCACGATTGAGTACGGCCGCGGCCAGACCAGCCGGACGGGACGACTAATCCTTTTTACAAAAAATAAATTCATATCGATTCACTAACTAATTATGTCTTTGGACACGCAAACTTGCCCACTCAATTATATTGTTTGAATGCCAATAAATAATTCAGTAAAAAAAATATTTTATAACTCTGTTATTTTACTTTTGTTACGTTTAATTATATTATGCCGTAAAATAACACACACAACTGGACATCACTGTGTTTTTGTTTTTCGTATAAAATTAATATAGTTAATGGCCAATAGCGAAATACATTAATGAAAGCTACAATATAAATACAGATGTATAATCTTGTAAATACAAAACCGATGCTGTTTAATGAACTAAAATAAAAGGATACTGGAGCCCATGATCGACCAGTTGTCCTCCAGAGCCATTATGCATATCAGTAACTTTTGCAGACGAAAAAATGTGGGCTAGTCCTCAAATGGCCTCCCATTTACTGATTACCTTTGTAATGTATGACTCAACATCCGCCAAGGGTAATAATTTTTGTTCCCGGCGACCTTCATTAGGACAACGGCAGGTACAAGTTTTTTTCATCGCGACCAGTGCCTGACTACCTTATTATCGGATCGTAATCGCCCCCTTACATATAACTCGACTAGCTTTTTATTACCTTCGTTAACTTTTGTTTTGTATTGTTTAGCGATTAAGTATGATGATTCTATTTGGTTGTGTAGAGACAGAAATAAGTTTTGAGTTTTGAATAGGAGCATTTATATATAGATTTTAGACGTTATGGGTTCACACAATAGGTTGAAAACGTATCTACAGGTCGTAAGTTTAAAGATAGGAATACAATTTGAATGCTTATTTAGTTCATTTTTCAGATACTCTCTGATATTATAATGTATTTGTTTACACAAAGGCTTTTTAAATCGTCCTGCTTTGTGTCTGGTTCACGTTTAAAAACGAAGCAAGGTTAGGAATCCCGAGCATCTTTTTATGCCGGTTACACACAAAACCGAGACAAAGAAAAAATTTAGATTTAAATAAGAGCTCCAGGCTCAGGATAAGGGCACACTCAAAGGCTTGAAAGAGCAACATAATTGTACTCAACAATACCGTATCATTTAATTGTTCTTTGCAACGTATATGACCTTTCCTCTCCCTGATATTGTGAGTTGTCCACAGCTCGTTTGAAGTTAAAACAAGAGAAAAACATAGCCACGACGGATGCCATTTTGAGCAGAATTAATTAAGAAGAATGTCTATTTGGGCCTTCAATCAGAATTCATGTGTTCCCCTCAGGCGGAGCAATCATGCCGCCATGTTGCGGGCTAGCAAATTTCATCAATAAATATAAACGAATATTTAGACACGACTTTAATGTTATTGGATCACATTAGTCCCGGTTTATTAAGAAGCTTTAAGTTTTAATCATACAAATCACACTTTTACTGAATGCCGCTAAAATCATTTTATTATGCATAGTTCCTAGCAATCAATATTAGTAAAATGAGTCTCGTATTCACGTATAGGTAAATTAGCTATTCAAAAAAAAAACACCTACAGACAAAATGAAATTCCCTATCACTTTTACCGTGTATTTATAATAAATAAATTATCAACAACTCTCAACTTCAACTCGATTTGTTTCAGTTTCATTCATTACCATTCAATCTTCATCGGAAAATAATTTGCATTTCATAAAATTAATATTTATAGAATCTGTATTACTTTGTTCAGACATTTGTAATACTGGCCTAAATTTCAATAAAGGCAATAACTGTATAAAAAGATGTTCGGCATAAATTGTACAATTTATATTGAATGCAGTGAATCCGTGAATCTCATCTCATTGTCAAAGGCGCGACCAGTCAAGCTGACAATCTTTATATGAATTCCATTGAATGATATTACCAGTACTATAAGAATCTTGAAATCACTTATGTGAGAACCGTCTGACTTTGCCGAGACGACTCAGAAAATAATATGAGAAGCGTTATTGAGGCCGTTTAAATCTACGTCAATGTGAGATTCGCTGGTTTCCATTCTCATCTAAAGCCCGAAGCCGAATGAAAACTCGTTTGCATAATATAAGACAAGCGTAGTATCGAGACTAAACGCAAATAAATGGTTCCCTCAAGTTAAGGCGACAATTTATCGGGTCAACGAAGCCAAGATAAATTTGAGACCAGGCCTTACCGAATACAAAATCTGTCGCTTACCTACTCTTTTGATTTACATAGCTATCTTTAACATAAAATCAGGAATTATTTAAGGCTTCCAAGTAATTTATAAGAAGGAGTAACGACTTTGTTAATAATGAGCTCGGAAATTACAGGACGCCTGAACAAATCGGTAACAGCTGGGAAGAAGGAAATTGATCTAACATTAACTTTGTTCTTAATATTGAGAAGGTACATTTGCCTGTTTGCCTTAATGAAACGTAATTTTGTAATACAAATTGGCAGAAATGAAATACTTTACGTTTTAGCGAGCCAAATAATTAATATCGTATAAGAATTCAAATTCAAAATTAGGGAGATAGGTAAAGCCTAAATCTCAATTCGAGTATAAAAGCGATCGAGTAAAACAAAATGTATAAAAAATACCTTCCAATTGTAGTATACGATGTGTCACATGTACTGGGTGGCGCAAAAGTACTGGCACTAAAGAAAATACTTTTTTTTTTTTTATATGACATTTTCTGTCATTCTGTTGTTGAAAATTGTGTAGTGAACAAATGTAAAATACACTGAAAATAAACATGGACCGTTTTACTCCCCAAGAACGTGGAATAATTGTGTCAATGTTCTTACGGAATAATTCATCAGTGATAAGAACACAACGTGAATTTCGTCGACGATTTCCCCACCGTCCGGCACCGATTGGTCGCACAATTCGACGCTTTGCCACACGCCTTGAAGCAACTGGCTCAACATTGGATAGACCTAAGTCTGGGAGACCAAGAACAGGCCGTTCAGCTGAAAATATCGATGCTGTGCGCGAAGATGTGGAAGAGTGTCCAGAAACATCAACGAGGCGACGTGCCACGCAATTGGGCATTTCCAGACGGACCCTGCAGCGTATTTTGGTGAAAGACTTAAAGATGTTCCCGTATAAAACTCAAATGACTCATCAGCTGCTGCCTGCTGACCACCGAGCTCGTCTAGATTACTGCCAGCGCGTCATAAACCTCAACCTTGAAGAGGATGATTTTCCTTCAAAATTGGTTATGAGTGACGAAGCGCATTTCCATCTCTCAAGGCATGTCAATAAGCAGAATACTCGGTTCTGGGGCACTGATAATCCGCGCATTATTCAAGAAACACCTCTACACCCACTAAAAGTTACTGTATGGTGTGGCATCTGTGTTGACAGAGTGATCGGACCCTATTTATTCGAAGACGCTGGAGGCAATGCGATAACTGTCACTGGAGAACGCTACAGAACCATGTTACGTGAGTTTTTGATACCCAGTTTGGACGAATTGGGGCTGGAGCACATCTGGTTTCAACAAGACGGCGCTACGGCACACACAGCGCGCGACACTA
This sequence comes from Hypena proboscidalis, assembly GCA_905147285.1. Lineage (NCBI taxonomy): Eukaryota > Metazoa > Arthropoda > Insecta > Lepidoptera > Erebidae > Hypena > Hypena proboscidalis. The sequence continues at coordinate 11,889,100 of LR990140.1, read as the reverse complement.
TGGACTTAGTGAGGGACGCTTTTCCAGACCGAGTTATCTCTCGTTTTGGCGATTTGCCTTGGCCTGCAAGATCACCCGATCTGACCAGTCCAGACTTCTTTCTTTGGGGTTTTTTGAAATCTCGGGTGTATGTGAACAAGCCACAGACTCTCGCAGCTCTAAAAGAAAACATTCGTCAAGAAATAACGAACATATCGCAGGAAGTGTTACGGCAAGTTATGCAAAATGTCATAAATAGGGCTCAAATGTGTATCAACTCTGGAGGTCACCATTTAAAAGACATCATCTTTAAATCCTAATGGTACGAAATTTAATGGCACAAATATACATTTAAAAAAATCTAAATCTAGTTTTCTAATTTAGAAAAAATGTTATAGCTGAACCAAATAGGGTCTTTACTTTTGCGCCACCCGGTATATGAAAAAGGAACGGCACATATTATCTAGGTTTGAATGCCTTATCTATCCAAGTACTATTGTGTCGGTGTTGAAGATGTATTCCAATGCAGTTTTGTTTTGATAAGGGCTTTGTACAGAAATATTTTTACATTACAATCTAACTAAAATAGCGAAAAATTTAAAAAAAAATGTGTAAAAATAATCTTATGCTAAATAACTGTGATCTCACTGCGAGGTCTTGGACTCGATGCCCGGGTCGGGCAAAGTATTAATTGTGAACTTGCCGTCAGAAAATTAACAATAGCGAGCAGCACGGAGTTGAAATTGTGCCAGGTGGCGATAGGCTCACCTCTATCCTATAGGATCTAAACATAACAGGTGAAATATGGGTGTTGTACACCTCTGCCACACCCTTCTGGGTAATATAGGCGTGATGTTATGTTAATCTTAAAGGTGGTAAATGACCCTCTCAATATAACCGTCATTAGCAAATCTAACCAGTAAATACACTTGTAAACCACACAGAATTTAAATAAGTTATAATCAAGGTGACATTAACGAAGTAAACAGATGAATGAAACCAACCGCATCAAATTACCGTGCTAATGATATTTTTCGGTATTTCATAAGCCCTTGAGAGATAAAAACAACACCAAAACAAATAAGATGGCCAAACAAAATGAAGCAATCTTCGTTACCTTTATTACTCCAAGGCGTTCATTTGTAAGTATGCCAAAGGCTCATTTTGTCTTTACGAGTAAACTTATTTAATTTTTTACCGAAGACTTCGGCGAAAAGGTAAAAATTCAACCGGAGTTCGATTTTATAGTTAGAAACTTCAGGACTCGCAATTACCGCTAATAATGTTCAGTTATTTCTATCGACTTTATCCAAATACATTTGTATCCTTATGTGTACCAAATTATCGTCTGCTTGGATGTGCAAGCAGACGATAAATAATTTTCCAATAAAAAAACCGACTTCAATTACTAATAATGCTTATAAAATAAAAAAGTAGTTTTTAGACCAAACTGAAATAAATTTTTATGGGACCTCCTGGCAGCTATTTCACGTCGAACAAAAAAAGAATCACGCGAATCGGTCCATTAATCGCGACGTAATCGATGAACATACATAGAAAAAAACATAACGGCCGAATTGAGAAACTCCTCCTTTTTGAGCAGTCGGTTAAAAAATTACTTACCGAAGATACATGCTTTTCTTTAAGTTCATAAACATATTTAGAATAGATTTTTCTTTTTGTGTATTTTCCAAAGGTTATATTTGATGTAGGCACATGATACTAAATATAACGACTTTTATTTTGTAATAACAAGTTATCACTATGTTGGTATTTAATTGTAAGTATCGAATCAATACTGGAAACAAGATCTCGTTGAAATGATGTCGAAATCTTCGTTCCAATAGCGTTAATAAAGGCATTTTTTTTAAAGTATTGTATACGTCGATTTATAATAGAAAACATCATATTCCTCATTAAAAAACTAAAATTATAAATGAAAATAATATTCAAAATTACAAAGTATACAAAAGGCCGTTTGAAATGGATTGTGACGTCAAATTAAATTTCTAAGAACAAACTTAACTGTGCCGGTAAATTCAGTCATATTGTCATACTAAATGACCTAAATGGTGAAGTTTCGAAAACAAAATTATAAATGCAGGCGGTCGGTGTAAGAATAACTGAGTTCTTCATTCAAATAAAATTGTTGTTTGTATTTCATACATCACACGCGTTTCAACTGTGTTGAATTTGGCGCCCATATTACGTACTTTTTAATTATTGTTTGATGAATGAGAAGTACGTTATTATCTAAAATAAATTTTACAGAAATCATTATAAAACATTAAAGTTTATAAAAAATACAGTGTAAGTCATATTTATCTTATGCATATTCTCCATTTCCGATACTTATAAACGATTTCAAAGTTTAAACAGTATATTTAATTGAAAACGAAACCTCATAAAGATATATTTACCGAAGACATTCCTAGTCGGAGCAATGAACGGAGGAAATCCAATATCCAAGTTACTCTCGTAATTGCACTCTATTTAATGAAATCCAACAAAAAAATTAAGACGATTTCGTATAATATTTAATGGAGCCATTTTAAAAGCGTTTGTAGATCCATGACAAACAATCATAATTCCCAAAACTCAATCATTCATTTCCTGTTTATCTTGATTTCCAACGATGAATGATTCGAATTAAATTAAACCGCAATCTCCGGGGAAATTAAAAGAAACTTTTAGTTAGTCGCAATGTCTTTGTGATTTGTCGCCGCGGAATGGTTATTTCTTAGCGGAGTTAATGCAATCGGTTTAGCGGAGGCCGGGCCGGCAAGGCGGCATTGTACAGTGTGTTTGTGGCTGGAAGGAGATAAAGCCGCAGACATACAAAAGCTGGAACCCCTTCACCCCGTTCCTCAAACATGCCCCTCTCGTCTACCCTCAGAGGGAGAGCGTTTGAGGCAACGACGATTGCCCCTTACAAAAGGCAATCGAGACACCCCGGCCTCACCCCGCATTCGACTGCAGAAAAGATTCGAAAGAAATCCAAATCTCATTCCGTACAGTCGCTCATTGTTTGAGAATCTTTCACAATTGCTTTTTGAATTTTACAATCCCTTCAACTATTCCTAGTTTTGTCTGGGATTTATAAACCACTGGAGACGGTCGACTCGAAGCTATTGTTAGAACTTTGTCCATAAAACGTGCAGACTACTCATTAATACTGCGGATGTGCGTGCTAGCGCATTTTAAAGACGGGTTGCTAAATATACATAACCTTACACACATCACATATGCCCGTATGGCAACGCACTTCAAACGTGTCTGGGTAAAATAAGCACACGAGCACAAGAGAGGGAAAGTAACTGTCATAACATATTTCTAAGTATATTGTGTATCTTACACGATTGAAGTTCTCTCCTTCTATTTAATCTTCATATCTATTCAATCTAAAATACAAATACGAATGCACTTTTCTAGAACATCGCCCCAATTTAACCACAGAGTAGATTACATACATAATCTACAGATAGATACAATCGTAGAAAATATAGCGACCAAAACAAGAATTTCAAACCGAGGTAAAGTTTTCTCAACTCACAGATATAAACTTGGCAAATTACTGCTCCTATAACTTTGGACTTGCAAAAACGCTGACTACAGAAAACTTGAAGCTATTTAAGTGAATTTCCTGGCGGATCACCTATATCAATATTTTTTTCTTGTTATGACAGTAATCTATCTTCACTCCTTGGAGCTTTTGGAAGTAGGTTACCGCATTGTCAACGCGTTTCGTTAACACTCGACACTCATCGCAGCTATTTCATGTGCAATGTGCATGGCAAGTACAATTCATGCATGCATGTATTGTGTGTGGTTGTTTAAGCTTTTTTAATTGGCAACACAGCGAGTTCATTGTCATTCGCATCGAAAAAGTATTTAACCTCGTTCCATGGGTGTGAGTGAATGACACAAAGGCGTGCTTCCGCCGCTTGCGTACAATGACGATGGCTCCGAAACGGCGCCAACGCATTTTGGCAAACCGCCGACAGATTTGATGAGTGCAAGTTCCGTCCGACACTCTGTGTACTACGGAAGTCTCCGACCATAAAAGAAAGAAATGAATGAATTTCGAAACGGAAATTTCCTTGTCTTGGCGTTTTTTCATCTTATTTTATGTTCTTGTAAGCTTCATATTTACGATGAGCATAAATTTGAGTTAAGATATTACATTCTCAGTAGGTATAATAAATAAGAACAATTTCCCGGAACAATTCAATATTATCATACAAGATGCTCGCTCAGACGCTTGTAACATATCGTGCACAAAGAGACATCTCGCTTAGCGTCTACGCGAAACAACTATGAAGTACTGCGATTAAGGTAAACAGTCCGCACGCGACACTAGACTTGCTACCACCAACGAACAACTCACACATAACTCGACTCGATCACAACTCACAAATATCATGTATATACGAAGTTTTTTAAAATAACTTGTGTTTGTTCTCACAATGCGGACAGCAATAAAATTAGTCATTGCTGTATGAATGCCAATAAATTAAATAGTTACAGAAATAATAATATTATTATTTATTGCTTTAGCTGATAACGCTCAACAAACAATGCATAAAAGTAAATAGTATTTGTCTTAGCAACATTTTTGCTATAACATTTATACATGTCAATGTTCCCTGGAACTTCAATTGTATGTACTAGTATGCATTATCGCACTACGCGGGAATAAGATCACATTTTTGGAAACAGTGTTATAGTACGATTAATAAATGCAATCATAAGTTCAAATGAAGATATAAAGTTGATTTTGTAAATACGTTGTATAAAAAATGCTTAATAAAGTATACCCTGATATTTTAGCTTTCACCGCCATATTGGAAAATGTAATCACAATAGATGCAAATGATAAATTTATAATTAAAACATTACATTTATGTAAAATAAAAAAAATAAAAAAACGTTGTTATTTTAGTAATTACTATTTTTTATTTTATTATTATTTAGTTTGTACTATTAGTAAACATCTGTAATCTAAAAAGTACTATGTAAGTATTATTATAGTACTATAAAGTACTATGATTTGACTTGAACTAAAATGTCATAAAAATACATTCAGTAATTCTTGAGAGACAGAGTAACAAACATTTACACATGCTCTCAAACCTTCACATTTATATTACTTGTATGTAGGATTGGAATGTTTAGGAAAGGAGGACAGATAAATACCACAAAGCAAACTATAGGAGCAATAGCATCTGTGACCTACTCAAATATTAAATACTATTACTTCTTCTTCGTCGTGTCGATGGCTGAGTAAAATTTTATTGGCCCAATAAGTGGCCACTGTGGCGCTCTCATCGGCGTTCATGAGCGCCTTTCTTGTGCCGGTAATACAATTACTTTAAATATGTTAATGCCTGCGTTCTATTCAATTAATGGTTTCTCGTTTCTCTTCTTTACATTTTCCCAAAGGCTTTGCATTGACTGAAATTAAAGGCTAGATTAGCATTGCTTGCTCCGTTCGGTTGACAGCGATAGAGAGTTGCCAATACCTCGTATCTGCAGTTTATAGTCGGCTAAACTCGTGTTGCATGATTAATGATGATGTGTGCGAAGCCTATAGCTTTGTAAGCTTATCGTTTAATATCATATGCACTGGTGGTGACATATGAGTACCTAATCTGTTATAGATCTACAGAGACTAATACCAACCATAGAGCAACTACAGTGTTTTGACTCTAGAATCTTAGGCTGGTCTTATCGTTACGCGTTTCGGCAGCGCCGTTGGAGCGCGCGCGTTCGCAGATGTATGGGGTAGTAGTTCTTTGCGTTTCAAAGTCGCGCGCTTGAGCAGCGCCCTTCAATAAACGCTGTTATATTAGTATTATGCCTCTTTTAAACAGCGCGCTGCCCAGCGGCGCGTCTAGCAGCGGGACAATAAAAACAGCCTTAGTAAATGACTGTAAAAAAACATAATTTGCTTGTCTCAAACGTCTACCATTAAGGTTGAAATAATTATGTTGAAAATGTTAAACGTTCACGTAGTAGGTACTACATAATAATAACAGATTGTAGATATGTGTGTATGTATGGAAGTATGACTGACAACTCGGAGGCGTCTGTCGCATTTCGTTGGACACGTGTGATATGAACGTTTTGAGGAGAGCACTTACCAACTTCTGCAAGTTTGGGATGGTAACATTGCTTGCCGCAATAATTATGAAAAAAAAACTTTAGAGAAAATAGTTGACACCTAAACTTAACCTACATATGAGTAGGTAATATCATTAATTCATTATTCTTTAACGTATAGATAGGCACTTGTAAATGTAATTGCGATAACGAAGGAGCTACTGCAGCTCAAAATTCGACGATTCTTATCACAATGATATGATAGCATAATACTCGTATTACAATTTTGTGTAAATATTTTTAAACGATGATCGATTTCTCACGCCAGATTTATTATTTTGTCAGTAGACATTAAAAGCATACAAGATAATGTAATTTTCTTAGGTGTGTGGTCGGTACTGATATACACAAATCTACATGTTTACGGCGAGAGAACCGCTCACTACTTAGTGCCGCGGTTTATAAATGAACTACCCTCCGCCATAAAATATAAAAAAAATTAATGCAACAAATATAAAATCCAAGCTTAAGTCTTATTTAATAAATAAACTAATAGAGTAAATGCAAATGCATTCACCTAGCTCTTGTGACTTAAATATTTAAGAAGATAAAATATTGTTATACCTAAGTTAATATTTTTTTACTTAAAATGTAATAATAATTTGTTAGTACCGTTTACGACTGCTGTACTAGATTGCAGATTAAATTGCGCTGCAGGCAAACCTCTGTGGTTTTTTAGCAACGCATTAAGATGTTAATTTTTTTAAGATGGCTTTTGTAAATGTTAATAAATAAAAAAAAAAAAAACCATCATCAGTACAAGCGGCAAAGTAGAATTCGTTTGTAAGCACTTGCATTTCGACTGTAATGTCTGTAGGAGTCCATAACTACTCGTTTCTCGAATGAACATTATAATGCAAGCAATAAAGTATTATGAGTGCACGGTTGGCGAAGTAGTTGAAGCGGTCGCCTCGCCTCTTTCAACTGCGCTGAAGTTGTGGGTTCAATCCCCAAACGTTTACCCCTTTGTGTGATCCACAAAGATTGTGTGTGTGCGAAATGTATGTTTGTGAACATCCCCGCGACACAGGAGATATTCCTAGTGTGGGCGTCGTTTTAAAAAAAAAATATTACAGTCAGATCAAAATTTTTAATGATAATATTTTGGTGAATTATGGAAACGATATGAAACTTACGAATAATTTGACTTTGAAAACAAAAATAAATCAAAATATGCCGCTAATTTATGATAATGCAATCAAAGGTATGTTTTATTTCCATTTGAGTTTTATTACAAGTTTTTAAGTGGGTACTTCCCTGGGAAATACACTCATATGCAGGTCATAAATGTTAATGTGTCAATGTGCATAAATATAGTACATGATGAACATTCAATAGAAAAACAGGTCTGCGTAAAATGTACGTTGACTATCGCGAATCTTTGCATATAAATTTTACTGCAATCGGCAAAATATTTGACACACACATGTAAAACATGCGTATCGACTAAAATGACAATACTTAGTACCAAAATGAAACAACACAGCTGTGGAATTTCCCTGCTATTGTTGTGTACCTGGAAGCTAACCAAATGACTCACTAGAGTGTAATTATTACTGTCTAAATGTATAACTAAATTTAATTTAATATTGTAAAATTTAGTTCACATGCGATATCGTATTGCAAAAAGTATATTTATAATCAGCGTGCATAAATAATAGCGCACAATATTACAATAGTATGAAACGTGACCTCCTAATTACTTCGTCGGTTATTTCCAAAAATAGAAATAATGGACTAAAAACACAAATGTTGGGGCCTGTAGCTATCCTTGTTGTACCTATATATTCCAAATTTAATAATATATATTTCACGATTTAAGGCTTTTTGTACTATAATTACGTCACAAATTAATGCGACAATTAATTAACAAGGCATTTTACAACTGCTGTAACCTGTTCCAAAAGCCAGTGGCTGAAAATAAAATAAATGCATTACCGCGTTAATTCTCATAGTAATTATAAGATACATTCATTTATCCTGTCTCATCGCAAAACGAACAGCTCAAAACTACGTGTAGGACGTCGTATATACCTATAGGCTTTTATGTAGGGAACTGACTCCCGTCTAACGATGCTCGCTTGACTGCCCAAGCAAGGCTGACCATACGCCACACTACGCCACACACGCTCCCACATTCCCTAATGACATACCAAATTTTGGTAGTATGTATATGTACTTCTCTACTCCTAAGAACACAACTAAATAGTTGATACAATACCCCGTGTATTGTGTCTTACATGACGCAGTTCCGACGTTATTCTTTGTATGAATAACGTCACACAGGTCTGGTACCGACAACATGCCATTTTGTTATCGGATACATAAAAGCGAAGCCTAGAGTGACAGTGCCCTTTTGTGCACAAGTCAGTGTGCCTCAAAACATGTATTCTTACCTCTCTATCGAACTAACATTGTGGTGGCATAACAATAATTCTAGGACAGAATTATCAGGCTATTGTTGATGGCATAAAGCCCGACCTGCAACTTTAACTAGGCTCTATTGTAGTGCCCTAACCGAAATTTCAACACACTGAACATAAACCATGAACGTTGAGACAAAGACGTGTTTTATGACTACGAAAGCTATGTAAATTGCTTTGAAAATTTGCTGTATATTGAATTATGTACGAAATTCAGGGAAAGATTTATATCGATTCATATATTTTTATTTGTTTATACTAATACACGCACGAAGAAACTCCCGGAGACATAAATAGACAGCTATAAGTAGCAGAAATTCCTAATGAAGTTGTCGCTTTAAATAAATAACTCAGCTCACTTAAATTTCCTGTTTATTTTTGTCCCCCCGCTTCGCACGCGAGTGCTTTCTAACTCCAAAGTGGGGACTTTTAAGAGATTTAAGAATCAATATTTTTAAGTAGTATCTCTTTGGAGATTTTACAATAAAATTCTCAGTGGGTTATGTTCTTAGCACCGATCCTGACCAAAACCTCGGTAGTTTTTGATCTGCCGCACTAATTTAAACTTACAATATCTTAATTGCCAGCTATTATCGTAGATTAAATTTCAAGTTAATATAAGTAACTAAACTGGAGCTGGATATTGTTGATAGAAGAAACAGTCAAAATAAAGCTTATAGTACGCTCTTTTATATCTGTAGATGTTCATAGGACGTTATTACTGCATTCTGTTTTTTAAGTAATGCGAAAAATGCCGACTATTTACATACATACATTCCTTTTCCTTACGCTCACGTCATTATTAGACAATTAATCTGCAATGTATAAACAATGTTTACGAAGATGTCGAAAGCTTGTTCGCGGTGAAGTGGGCGGAGTGGTGGTAAATAGAACAGCTCCTCGAATATGTTGTTACAACACAGGATTTTGCAACATTTACTCTAAACAACACTCCCATAGGGATACTCCAGCAAAAGTGAACACGTGGTACATGATCATTATGATACGTAAATCTCGAAATACCCTTGATGGCCATATTCAGCATTTTCGCAAACTAAGTAACTCTCAAAGCATAATCGGTTCTACTAGATTTTTTTTTTCTTTTCATTGCAATGAAATATTTATCTGCGAAAGCTGAAACACGTTCAGCCATTTTAGCGTATTTTTGGATGATTAAGTAGAAATGAGTTTCAGAAGAAAAGGGGCTTATGTTTATTGTCGTCTCCGAACGCGTCCTTTGAACCTGAAACATCCTAAAAAGCGTTTTAAGAGGTTCTTACATACCTATATCGATATGAAAGGGCCACGTAACAAACTTCGATTCGATGTTAATTGAAAGTTGATATTTCTTACCATTAATAGGAGTATCTATTATAGTCAAAGATAATATGGATACATCCCTTAGGTATCCGCATAAGAACTGTATGTAGGTCTCTTAATTTGAGCAATAATGTGAGAAGTGCTGGGTTTTTTTTTAAACAAATGTAGGAGAAGATATCAGTAATCAATTATAAGAGCAAAACTCTCAGCTGTGTCCATCAATAAGTCAGTCAAAGAGCCTTTGTTTAAATTGGAAGGTTAAAACCAGAATAATGTAGTTGTAGAGAGAACGGCTTAGTTTTCTATTTTATATAAAACCTCAGCGTCTCTCCAACCACAAATATAAATACAGAAATTAAGCATGCATTTTTGACATTAAAACGTAGACAGAGACAAGCATTAAAAGATGAATTTTGACATTTATAGGTGCAAACATTTGACAACGTTTTCTTTATCTGCCTCTCTAATTGTAAAACGCGCAGTAGGGTTCCGTAGCTAGTCGTAACAACATATTTCGACTTAAAAGGGATTTACTATCTGTATTAAACAAGTAACATCTTCATACAAGTCATTACTTTCAAAGGTTTTTGTAATTTGCACGAATTATTCTAAGTAACTGCATTTTACACTTTGGACCCCAATTACTCTAGAACTAATGTAGTGAACTTATCCGCTATAGTTTTCCTTTAAAGTTTATTACATGTACTACCGACACAATTTTTTTCAGATTTTGGAATCCAGTAGTTTAGAGGGGGGGGGGGACGCTCTACTCGAACAAAAATTTGCTCTTTAAAGTTAATTATCTCGCAAACGGATCTCTAAATCAAAAAACTGTTTTAGCAAGCCCTAAACGTTTTTAAAAGTCCTATCTAACAATACCCCACACTATGGGGTAGGCGACAAAAAAAAAACATCCCTACTTTACATGTAGGGGAGCTACCCGAAAAAAAAATATTTTTCCAAATTTTATTCTACGACTTTCTTTGTATAGTTAACATACATGTTTATGCAAAATTTCAGTTTTCTAGCACCAACGGTTTCGTCGCTATGCCTTGGACAGACGGACGGACAGACGGACATGGCGATACTATAAGGGTTCCTTGTAGGTACTACGGAACCCTAAAAAGTTATTTACAACCTCTTTGGTTAAAACTTTAAGGTTTGCGTTTTTAAGTTTTTTTTGACGTTTGGTTCTTAGATTCTTTTGACTCAACTCTTCAATTATTAAATGAGTTTGTGGTCTTACATGAAAAAAAATCAATTATAATTTGAAACAAACCAGAGTATTGTGTTCTATTAAAAGAATAAATAAATAATAAATTCAGTGGCAAAATTTGCCAAACGCAAATTAGTTCAGTAGCCTGTTTAATAAAAAGACAAGTCGAAGCAAAATAGCTGGGCATCTTTAATTTACACCAACGACAAAGTTAAGTGCTAATTTCTTTTTTATTTATTAAAAGCTCTTATTTTGTCAGGTCAAGTGATCTCTTCTATTGCTCGACTCAATTCTAGGGAACGGAAGCCGAGTGTGTAACGGAATATTTTACAGGTCAGATAAAATGTATCGTTTTAAGTATTTATGTATGTTTATGTGTATATTTATCACATTATATCTATTTATGGTTAGTATTTATATTTTATGTTTCTAATTATAATATTTATTGCTTTACTCTCATTGAACTATCGAGTACTTGACTTCGCCTACTTTGTTATCTCTGCACCACCTGAAGGTAGACGGGTAGAGAATGCCCTAGGCATTAAGTCCGCCTATATACACTGCTGTATATGAAGTTTTATAAATAAATAAATAAATAAAAGGCTTCTATGTCTACTATATTATATTGAGGTGATGTTTTAGTACGTATTACCTAATGGTTTAGTCGTTTTGTGCTTAAATGAGCAACCGACTAAGCACAAAAAATAAAATAAAGTGCTTTAAACCATCTGGTAACTTACATCCTGATTAAAGGATACGGATTCACTAGCGCCTGTGTATTTTCTAAATCTGGTAATTTTGTAACATTTATACATAAAAAACTAGCATTAGACATACATCTGAGTAATTCAAGTAGTACAATGTCAGCAAAGCAAAAGTAAAATCGTACACAATCCACTTTTTGGTACAATTCGTGTTTTTTTTATCCTCAATTCGTGAATGTTGAATTGGTCAAGGAGTTGTTGACACGAATTTGATTGTTAGGCAAAACAATAGCAGAATACGCCATTGGTTTCGAAGTGGAATCACTCAAGGTTAGATCACTAAACTCATAACCTGACAATGACCCTAAACTGTAGCGTATTGGGCCTCAAATCCGGTTCGGGTGCTCTGATCCATTGATGCCGAAGCTAGGTTGAATAGAATCGGTCAGTCCTACCTAATTCATGCTTCTATTCTAGTTTTAACCAACTTTAGAAATATTATTTTTGATCTCTTATTACATGCTGAATTATCTTTTAATCGCACCAGCAACAACGATGCTTTACTATTAAAGTTTTACTTTTATCGTCCGTTGCAACATATTTTGTGAATATTTACTTCGATTAGAGTCAGGTTAAAATTATAGTCATCTACTTACCCTATTTCTAATTATCTGGGGAATGTACTAAATATTTATATGCTTTAATATCTTTGAGGCGATAAAGGTTATTTCATTTTCATCCTGTCCTTCACGCAAATCACGCATGCCAAAAAAAACATACGTATAAAAATTTACACAATATTAACATTTTTAACCTAATAACCTGATTCGAATGAAGTAAATATTAATGCTACAGGGTATTCCAATTATATCTATATCATAACGGTTATTTCTAAAATAAATAAATAATTATGGACACTTAAAAAATATTTATGCAGTTCATGAACACATAAAAAAGTTAGTAGTAGTAGGTAGTTCAAATAAATTACAAAAAAACAATTAAAGTGTACATTTTGAATAACGTGCATATTCTTAAATTGACAAAGAAAATGAAGTGCATGCACACATGCCGTATCGCTGAATGCATTCATTAACTTAATTAATTCAAGGTTATGGAATAACAACATTCAACATTCTTCACTAGCTATTGACCGCGACGTCATCTATTAAAAAAATCTTACTTCAAGAACGACTGAATTCCATACTATATCCGCCTATATATAAAAAAATGGCTTAGTGTTCATATACGTCAAGTAAGGAGATACATATGTGCAGAATTTCATGCCATTTCCTGCAGAATTGACGAACTATCACTACATAGTATAAAACAAAGTCGCCTTTTCTGTCCCTATGTGCGCTTAAATCTTTAAAACTACGCAACGGATTTTGATGCGGTTTTTTCCAATAGATAGAGTGATTCAAGAGGAAGGTTTTTATGTATAATACATGCATAGAAAGGCGGAATTGTTTTACTCCAAATTTAACGCAGTAATGAATAAATCAAACTACTGGATCGATTTTAATCATTTTTTCAGTGAGTGACATAGGCTATATATTATATACCCGTGCGAATCCGGAGCGGGCCGCTGTGTTTTTATATACAACGTTCACAGTTTTTCTGTAGTGTATTTAGTATCAGCATTGTACCCGTGCGAAGCCGGGGCGGGTCGCTAGTTCATAATAATATGACGTCGTTGAATCAGCGCCATCCACATGTAGCGAGATAGAATTCGTCACATGTCATACTACTGACTATATAAAACGTAATTTTAAAACCGACTTCAATTACTAAAAAAATACTAAAAAGCAAGTAATACTTAAGTAATATACGACTCGCCTCATCTGTGTATAACTAGAAAGTATACACGGCCTTAAGGTGCATATATTTAAAAAATAATCCCCGTACTTCTAATCTTTATTTTATTTTATTTTGAAAACTTTTAGGAGTTATACCTTCCAGCATCAGCTCAGCAACGTGAAATGCTGACTGCTAGATGCAAATATCCTTAGTATCGCCTCATCTGTGTATAACTTGAAATAATACACTAAACGTAAACTAAGGTATATTTGTATTTATATAATAATTGTATTATATGGTTTATTAAATGTATTTAAAAAAATATCCCCGAAATGCTGACTGCTAGATGCAAATATATGAGTAGCTTTAGGTAATATACAAAAAACACTATAGCTTTTAAAATTTGAGCGTTGCCCTCGATTTCTCTAGGATCCCATCATCAGATCGTGACATCGTGACCTGAAAATGGGATCACATAGCAAACATGCTCTTTCAAACAAAAAAAAAAATTCTAAATTCAGTCCAGGCGTCTTCGAGGACCAAACGTAAAAAAAGAACCTCCTCCTTTTTTTTTAAGTCGGTTATAAAAACAGAAAAGTAAACATATTATTTTCTTCAAAACCAATAATGCGTGCAGTCATCTATCTATTGAGCAATAAAACATACTCATGATTTCATATTCATATTTCACATTTTTAAATCTTATTCATTCTACTTAAATATCTTCAATGCACAGACATTGCTATTACAATTTCATTAATATTAAAGATGTGTTTGGATTACTTATCCCTATTGGGTTTTCAAACGAAAGGAATGTAATCGTATATAAATTATAAATAAACACGTGTAAACCTGCTAATTGTATATATTCTCGAGACCACACACCACACATCTAAGATTCCCATTAAACTTGGTGAGAACCGACGAGGCGATGCTTTCTTACATCTAACATTCATGTATGTGGACTTTATGTATTTGTAAAATGCACTATACAACTTGAATGATATTTCTAGATGAAGCGAGACTTGTGGCCATAATTTCTTGTTCGGAAATTTTAAAAATATATGTACAATACAACTGGATGTTTACCTTACTTGCATGATTTAAAAGACGAAATTAAGAATAATTTCGTGATTAATTTGTATTTTTTTTTGCCTCTGCCTCTGAGTAACTTTTAATACTGCATAAAGTCTAAAAAAAGCCGAATTTATCGAACCTAGTCTATATTTTGACGATATACACGAAACCTATTCGTTGAACAGCTTCTGGAAAAAATCAACTATTCTTTTTACATATTTCGAAATGCAACGGTTAGTTTTTCACTCGGATTCTGCAGTCGCACGTACACTTCTGAAATGTAAGCAAGAATGTGCTAAGCTAATGCAGTATCATGCTGTACATGTAACAATAAAATAAAATGCTTTTTCTCCTTTCCAACACGAAAAGGCTTGTTGGCATGCCTGATATCCGTGAGTAAATGTTCAGTAGTTATTCACTAGTGAGGCAAAGTATTCAAATTCCGAAACACAATAATATCCTTCCAATGAATAGGCTCGGAAAAAAAAGGAAAGGAGTAACCATGCACTTCTAAAACAAACGTAGACATAAATAATTTATATATCACTACATCACTACACTAGAGTCATGATTCAAATCCTAGACTACTCCGCAAGCTCATGATTAAAAACTAAATTCAAACGAAACATCAAACTTTCCTCACTAGTACCATAAATAATCAATAATCAAAATCATGAGAAGATTATTTCCTTAGAACATGCACGCTGTTGTAGGTTTTGATAACAATCTTACCTCTCCAAGATTGACGAACCCGTGGTCCCTGGCTACTGCGTCGGCAGCTTCCTTCCCATCGGGTACGTGAACGGCCCATGTAGGCGTGTAATGCGCGAATGTAGTATCCAATAACGATAAAATTGACACCAGGATGGTCGACGATAACACGGTACCCCGAGCCATCGCACGCACTCACACACACTCACCAGCTAGTACTTTTCAGCATGGCACACACACTTATTTGTAAAAAAAAAAGTATCCTTGTTCGCAGTTCAATATTTTTCTTCCATGTAACGTAGAGGTGGATGCCAACTCCTATTTATCATGCGCCTCTGTGCATGGCTATCTTACTAAAAGAAATAAAGCTGGCTTTAATAAAATAAAAAAGTAATTTGCAGAATAACGACCGCATGTCTCGACGTGGGCTGCATTATCATCCAATGGAATTCATATTCTTGGAGCATTTTATAAAAAGGTTCTATATAAAGATTGGCAATCCTATTTAAAACCAATTAGGATCTGATTGGCATCGGGTGTTAGTGTTTGCTGACTTCGATCCACATAGGGTTTCCTAACAAACATGTCTGTGCAAGAAAATTAGCAATCAATCGGAAATTGGTTTCCGGCAAATTAAAACTTGGACGAGCGTACGGCCTTTGGCAATACTGCCACAATAAGTGGGTCAAGTATACATGAAGGACAGAGCTGGCGAGAGGAGACCCCGATAGTATTGTCTGTTATGTCGTTCTTTATTACTGTATCCCCGGACCACCATTAATCACAGTGCGTTTCATCGATACACTTCAACCTACTTCGCGAAAGTATTGTTAGTGCTGACGTTTGCCTTTTCCGGATAAACAAGACATGGATCATAGCCGCGCCCTCAGCTATCAGCTTTCCTTCTTTATATATCAAAATGTATATATTATAAAAATGTAGTCATACATAACTAACCCCATTCGTTGTTTCGATGGCCGTTTGTTTTTTTGTTAGTCACATCGAATGGAATTGCGGTTTGCATCAGAGCTTTGTGTTAGTCCATATTGTTCCTATATGTCCCATGTCCTATACAAAGAGGATTGGTTGTTTGGTTTACTTTTGCCGATCTAACATGTTGTCCAAGCTACATTTTATCGACAGTATTAATTGGATTTTTCGAGGCAGTATTCTTGCACTAACAAAATGATTGATTAGAATTTTTATAATACGATAGGTGAATAGACTTTGTTTTGTTAAATAATGACATGTTGGATGTAAGAATAACTTTTTAATTATAAATTGTTTGCTTGACATTTTCGCGTTTATTAATCAGGTCAAGCTGTTTACGTGTGTGTTAAAACTGTTAATAATCCAACATACGCAAACGCATCTTCAAATCGAGCCGAGAAAATGTTTATTCGTTACATTTGCGATAACCTCATTCAAAACAATAGAGATATCATTTGTATGGAGTTATTATTTGATCTCTGTATTGTTATGTGATGTAATTTGTCTGCCACGTATTTTGTCCCAAAATTTAAACATAAACTTTTAATTGCCTGGTTAAATATAGGGTGTCCCTGAAGTAACGAAAGATTTAATTTTAATTTAAATAGGAGACATCTAGGCCCGATGTGTGATATGATATTATAGGTATGAAATATTACCTAATAAATATCTATGCGGAGGAATACTTTGACACCTAACCAACCACCTAGTTTAAATGAAAAAAATGTCTGTTTTTGTCTTTCCATGTAAATTTAATACAAGTAACATTATATTTTTTTTTTTAACCCTTTACCTACAAACTATCAATTACCGCTCATTACAAGTAACGGATTTATTATTAATTAAAAAATTACCTACAGCTTCTACATTTTGTACAGGCTAGTTAAATTCAGATTTTAGGCGTATGAAGTACAGATAAACATAGATTAAATGCAACCAGTGTTAAGAAAAGATTACGTACCAGATAAGAACGATAAGATATCTTGCCGTGAACAAGCTGGGAGAAATTTTGCCCAGGTAAAAATACAGCCGGGAAGAGATATGACCCGAGTAATGAGGCAATGGATATTTTCCCACTGCAATTTTGCACCTAATTATAATTTTATGATCATGTAAAACTATGATAAATTTAATGGGATAGGTATTGTACCTACCTATATTTTTTTTAAACTGGAATAATATTATGACAAGCAGCAAGGGACTTAGCTTGTGATAATAATGCTCGATACGAGGGTGGCTCTGCCGAATCTGCCCTTAGTAGGTAGGTACTAAGTGGTTCAACCAGTACGTATGTTATTAAATTATTTATATCATTTTCATGTTAATAAAAAGTAATTATCAGTAGGTACGAGCAATTATTTTTATTGCTTTCCTTATGCGATCTTGTCGAGTAATATTTAGGAATGTTTTAATTAACACAACAAACATACTAGTGATTAAATCGACCTTGAATACGTGTAAAATAACTGACGTATCTCGATGGGAAATACCCCAATAACTTCAGTGTTTACAGAAAATACCTATCTATCTTTGAAAACATCCTCATCAGGTACACTTATTTCTTTTTGGAGAAAATAATTACGAATCTAATATTAATATCACATTTATGCTCATTTTAATACAAGAATTTAAAAAAGTAGGCCACTCGTTACCTCTTGCTACTGCCGCGCGTTTACCTAGACACTCGAAGTTATTTACAGTTAGCATCGACAAATTATTTATCAAGCAATCGCATGCCACACTTACACGTAATTTGCATCGATTTTATATGAAAAACACTACAAACAGATTATCTAGAGCCAAAAAACAGTTTTATCTTATCTGTGTCCATTGGTCGAGTATGTAAACATTCCATTTGTGAGTAATCGTTGACGAAGTATTTCGCGTGCAGCCCACGTCGAAAAGCGGATGCTTCATCGATGGAATCCGATGGGAAGGACCAAGATTCCGTGGCACTTAGACAATAGTAGCCGGTGAGAGTCGGCGCCGCTGTGACGAGCGTTCACCTCTCTCATCCCGCCTCCCTGTTATCACTTTACGCTTCTCTAAATGCGTTTTAATGAGGAATTTCTGGTGTGTTTACCGGCAGCAAAGACCACTACGTTACACTGAGATGCACTAATGTCATTATACACACGACATAACTGTCAAATGGCGCGTGAATAATCCGGCGGCACAGCGCGAAACACGGCCGTCACGCTCGCGCACGTGATGCTGACTGGTTCGTTTGGTTTTGCTCTCGGCCGCTCGCCACGATTGGAGCTCCGAGACGACCGGCGCGCTGCCAGCCTCGCCGATTTTACCAACAAACGGGGAAAATATCGACGGAAATAGTAATATGCTTGTGGTAAATTTCTATTCAATAGTTTAGTTCGAAACTGAGTCATATTTGTGTTAAGTTATCGTATGCGGGTTCATAAAGGAAATCTGAAAGTTAGAAAACATTTAAAGCTAATATACGTATTATTATGGGCATGAGCTAGATCGACCACAGTACCAACTAACTGGGTTACTAAATCAATTTAAAAAGTAATAAATAGTTATATCCCATCTAGTTGAGTACCCTGTATTCAATTTAATATTTCTAAAGATGGAACAACTACTAAAATGACTTATATTTTCAAAATATAAAAAAAATCATGATGTGCCTTTACTATGCTATTTTCTAAGCGATACAAACTTAAATACCCAAAAAAATCTTTATTAGAGCCTCAATGTTACGTGTAATAATATATGTATATCTACACATTGTACGCGAACAGAATAAGTTATTGAAAGTATTGGTCAAGGGTACATTCGCAAGCAAAAAAGGTTTATTTTGTTACTTAAACAAAACATAAAGAAATAAAATGGTGTTCCTATTATTTTACTACTAATATTAGAATGAACCAAAATTAAAATCGAAATGTGCTATCGATTGATTATATGACAACATAACATAGCATCATGCCTATATTACCCAAAAGGGTGTGGCAGAGGTGTACAACAATCACATACCTCTTATGTTTAGGTCGAATGGGATAGAGGGTGAGCCTATAGCAAGCATATATATATGACAATGTATGATAGAAATAAAGTTGATTTATGATGGCGTGTAAGAATGGATTATTCGGCAACTTCGAGTTATAATAGTAATAATGTAATTATGTCTTTGTTATAAAGGGTGAATGCGACATATGGACATGTTTTTAAACCAAAGATTCCAGAATGTAGCCAGTGTTCATTTAGACTGGAAAAAAATCACAAACAAAATTATCTCAATGTTCAATTTGTTCAAAATAGTATTTTTGCGTTAATTTATTTACTATCGTTGGTAATAAACACAAACCACGCCAATGTCGCATCCACGCCGTATGAACTAAGATATTATTTAATTTAATAAAACATACAAAAAAAATAATACAAAAAAACATTCTGACATGATATTACATATCATAATAATATGTATTGTGATATTAGATACAAAAAAGTATCTATTGTTTATACAGTATATACCTACTTACTAACTCCGTATTATTGCTAATATTGGTAGATAATAGATTGCCGATTCTTGGAACGCAGAAACCACTTTTACCTTTTTATTGATTTGTACTGTGAGTAGTAACATCCCTACCCCATAACGACAGGTAATTTTTTGGAATTCCTTGTTTTGGCATATATTTTTTTAACATTATAACGCATTTTTTTGCCAAATTATCTTCTGGCATACTACTTCAATTGGCATAGCAATAATTTTACATGTTTCTTGGCACAATGTGTTTTGGCATATTTTTTTTCGCATAATAGTTATTAGGAAGCATATTGGTATAGAAACACCATGTGGTATTATTTAATACCAGGAATTGATCAGGTAACGGGTGCTCGATTGTTGATATTATATATTTTATGTATACGTCAGCAATAAAAAGTAGTAATTATCTTACTCCATTTTTTTTAATAAACCCACCATAAAAATTACAGAAATCTTATATATAAAATTCTCGTGTAACAATGTTAGTTACCTTACTCCTCCGAAACGGCTTTACTGATTTTTACCAAATTTTATATGCATATTCAGTAGGTCTGAGAATCGGCTACTATTTAATTTTCATACCCCTAAGTGATAAGGGTTGTTCACCCTTAACATTTTTTTTCTATATTTGGACAAAAATTTTTGGTTTTATTTTTCTATAATGTGGCATTAAAAAATACATACAACTCTAAATTTTTAGCCTTTTATCACCAGACCCTATTTTTTAATAGCCATTTTAGTAACCTTAGCGCTTTTGACAATATGAACTTTTTACATAACACATTGACATAATGCGTGCTGCAAATATCGTCACAGAGAATGTATGCATAGTTAAGACAGGACAACGTCTGTCGGGTCAGCTTGTTATAACATAATATTATCATAATTGTTTATGTGTACAACTGTACAATAAATCCAACAAAAATAACAAAAAAAATATTTAACGCAACTTTTATGGCGACATTCAGAATGCGCCAAACCAACACCCATAATTATATAGTGCTCCCTCCCATCAACTCCCATGGTCCATTGTGAAAAGGATAGGGGAAAATAATCAATAGCCGATCACCCATCAATCTTAATTTGCGGCAAATTGGGTGCTTAACCTTCGAGACTAACTCAATCCACTCAAATGCGGGTTTTTGTTCCTTTATTCTTAAAGAGCTTTTAGTAATGCTTTCCGCACACACCCCATATTAATGTCAATTTTATCAGCTTTGACTAGTAAAAACATCACTGCAACCAGTGAATCCGCGAAATAACGTCAACTATCTCCGTCCGCATTGTATATTGTATATTAATAAATAATAAATCACCATCGCCATCTAGTTCCAAACTAAGCAGAGTTTTGTACTATGGGTACTAGAATAACTGATACTAATACATATATACTTTTCTTTTTGTAAATACATACTTATTATACATAGAAACACCCAGACTAAGACAAACTCAATGTTCATGCACACAAAGATTTGTCTTGAGCGGGAATCGAACCCGCGACGTCGGCATCGCAGGCAGGTACACTAGCCACTCCGCCATCCGGTCGTCAAATATAAAGAAGCATAATATATGTTCTTCCTCAGGGTCTGAGCTATCTCCATACCAATTTTCACCAAGATTTGTTCAGTAGTTTAACCGCGACAGACCGTCACAGTTACTTTCTCATATATAATATTAGTAAGGATAATATTGCGTGTGTGCGGGTAGCCTAAGTAGTTATCCGCTCAGGCCTTATTGTAATATTAAGCGTATGGCATATTTAAAGAGATAAAAAGATATAAGAATAAAATTGCAACAAAGAGGATGAGTTTCTTTGGTATATTAGTGAAGATCCTCTTGATATCTAAAGCTTAGATTTGTGAAGTAAACTTATTCATTGCTATTCTTAGTCTTAATTTGGACTGACTGTAATTTGATTATTCATGTGTTTACTTAATATCATACTAAGAAGCAGTTGAAAATATATGGGACCGGCAAGAGGCGTCCGTAGCTGGTTGGTAAAGCGACTGCCTGGTGGGCAGAAGGTCGCAGCTTCAAATCTTGCCGGTCCCATATCTTTTTCAACAGTTTCTTAGCATAATTTGCTAAGCATAGCTAAATGCTATAAAAATAATTAATAAGAAATACTGAATATTGTTGTCGACTTTAATTTATCTAAGAACAATCGATTTAGTTTTTACAATATTTTTTATAAGCGACACGAAATAGGTCTAAGATTTAATTCAAATCTTTGTAAAGCCCATAAAGATTTGTCTTCTATTAAATCAAATATCGAATACCAGCAATGGTCAAACGCGGAAAGATAAAATGACCCTCTTACGTAAAAATAATATAAATAATTTCAGCCATTTATTAAATATGACCCACTTTAGTAGGCGGTTTGATAGTTTGTGCAATCGATGAAACTGTACAATATTTTTGTTCATAATTTTGCCGCAAGGGACGTCGAATGTATGGAAGAAACTGCTAGTGAAGTAAATCATCCGCACGCAAGTGAGGTGTACGAAGTTTTCTTCATACACTTCACGTGGATGATTTACTATTAGAATATTCATCATCATCACCATCATCAGCCGAGGGATGTCCACTGCAGCACATAGGCCTCACCAATCGATTTCCACAGCGCGCGGTTTTTGGCCGACTGAAACCAACAACTCCCCGCGATCTTGACAAGTTCGTTCGTCCATCTAGCGGAGGGCCGACCCACGCTGCGTTTGCCAGTTCGTGGCCGCCACTCTTGGACTTAGAAAAAGAATATTGAATACTAGTTTTAGCTCGTTACTTTTTCCACGTAGAATTCGATATTTCCATGCTATTTTATGCTCATACACTTTCAACCCCGAATTTACTCCCTAGAGAAGTGTAATTTAAAAATAAACTATCTAATTGTTCATTTATGTCGTGTAAGGAACCTACGTGCAGAACTTATTGCCATTTACTTCATAAATTACTTACAACCCCTAATTCACCCCCTTGGGGGGTGATATTTCCATATCTTCTGTCTTAGTGCCTTTTCACACGTCCCGGTTGCCGGGTAGTCGGCGCCGGGTACCCGGTGTCAAAGCTTAGCGCCTGCCGGATAAATTACGCCGGTACATGTGAAAGCTACGTACCATGCCCATACACTTCACCACCGGGAACCCGGCGCCGGTTAGCCGGCAACCGGAACGTCTGAAAAGGCACTAACAGTTCATTTTCGTCAAGTAAAAAACCTATGTGTAGAATTTTATGCATTGTCCTTTAAAACTGACGAACCTGCTAAATAAACTTCCACCCCTAGAAATAAAACATATACTAGGTTCTAAGTTAGACCCCCAGCTAAACTACTGTAAAAACCGCATCCAATTTCATGCGGTAGTTTTTGCGTGTTGCGCGTACGAACATACCTACAAACAGACAGACAATCGGACAGATAGACAGACGGACAGGCAGACAAAAAATCTAAAAAAAGATGCTTTTTTAGGTTTTTTGGTTTTATTTATAAAAATATGTTACTGCCGTCATAAGACCCCTCGTATTAATTTTATTTAATATATTTAATGTACAGACATGGCAATTTACAATTTTATTATAATGCATAGATTATGAATACCTAGATAGAATCATTTTAAGAATCCCAAATTAAAAACAGTCTTGTGCGCATCTTACCCTGCTTGCTGCAGTGTGCCTACAGTACAGCAACATTACCAATCTAAGTTGCAGGATTTTACCAACTTTAAAAAAGACATATTTTTACCCACTTACCACGTCCGTTACACAAATAGGATGTTATTATAAAAGGTCCGTTTCATACAAACCTACTATGCGGTCCAATGAATAGCCACCCTTGCTGGCTTCCGAGGGCTACTCTTTGTGGCTACCATAAAAGAACCTAATGGATTACCTATTAGCTTTTGAACGATGACATATTTTTAGATAACATAGCAACATACCTGTCCTTCTTGCGATTGAAAAAAAAATATTACGCTCATATTGTGTTGCGAATTTATTTCATTGGTGCATTTTTCGACATGGTTCACTAATTCACTCACTATTTACTACTACTTATTGCTGTTGCTGTTGTTAACTGAAATAAATGAATATTTAATTTTATTTAATTGTCTCCAAGCTGTTAAACCGAGGTTTAACACTAATTTAAAGGTTTCGATCTCTGCTCCTTCAAACCTTTCATGAGAAAAAGAGGTGGAAAACCGAGTAAAAAAGGGATGAAGTTGGAAGTCAGAAAAAAGCCTAATTTGTAACTCCACCGGACCCGGTTTTGGACGTCACTAGAACCGGGTACCCTGGTAGAACCGATTCCAAATTCCAAATTGTAAATCTTCACTTTGTTTGTTCGTTTTTATGTTTGTACCCAATTATCTCCGGTACTACTGGACCGATTTAAACCATTTGTGCACTAATAGAAAGCTTAGTTATTACGAATTAGTATGGGCTATATATTATTACGCTTTGAGAAATAGGAGCGGAGCTTAAATAGTTATAAATCATCAAATAAATAAATAAATCAATCAAAGCTTTATATTATTCCAAAATAATAAACTATTATATTCTTTATACAACTGTTTCATTTCCATAATCAGATTAATTCAGATTACATATAAACACATTTACTGTTAATTCTTAAAATTTTATTTCCTATTTAAAAAAGGTTATGTAACAATAACAGAACCACAATTATATCATTTAGTTATTTTATATGTTTTATACATAATAAAGCATAACGTATTTTAGTAAATAGAATTAATGGCAAATAGAGTTTGTTGTTTCAACAATTCACTTCATATTAACTTGGTCTTTATCAACTAACCAATATTATGCATTTATTTAGATTATTACAAAATTAAATTAGTACTCTAAACATGTTTGCACATGTTTGTAATAATCTAACACGGGCAACAGCTATTTATAACTAATTTGATAGACTAACTCATAATAACTTATTTTATCAAAAAAATTACATTATATTCGTGTGGAGTACCGCCGTCAGGAACCGCAATCTTGGTCCTGAAACCATTTTTTTTTTTAATAACAAGATCCGGGGAAACCGGTTCTACGGCTTTCAGAACCGGTTCTACTATACCTATAAGAACCGGGTAGAACCGAGTGCATGCCTTAGTCCGAACTATGTTAAAAGAATATTTATTTCTAAGTGAGTAACAAACTGCTTTCATGTCCCTTATAAGAGAAAATTAGTAAGTATTTCGTATAATAATGTTATCTTTATTTTTTAGAATTTTCCTAGTAGACCGGTGTCGATAATTTTTAAAACCAAAAAAAATAATAGTAGGACGAAACCCATTACAAAAGGAGGAGAATATTACAAAAAATAAAGGAAAAATAATTTACGGGCGATCTGAGGTCGGGAAGGGGAAGAAGGAGGGGTTTTAAGGGTAAAAAACGGTTTTTCTCGATTTCCGGCAAAACTAAAAGTCCTATGGAAAAAGTTGAATAGCAAAGTTGTTGGTAATAAAAAGATCTAAAACTTTTGTATTTACACTTTTTTTATATAACCTCAAAATTTATGTGAAAATTCAAAAAACCAAGTTTTTTATTTTTATCTCCCGACCTCAGATCGCCCGTAAATTATTTTTTCTTTAATTTTTATAATTCTAATGGGTTTCATCCTACTATTATTTTCACTTTTTATCATTTTTAAAGTCTTCTACCCTGGTTTATAGTAACAATAATGGAGTATTAACAACATTCTTTCTAGCCGATAAATACCTTAGCCGGAGGAGTCAACAAGAGTACGCAGATAATTCACAAAACAAATTTATAATACAGTATATACGCTGAAATAATGAACGTTAAAGTTAATTAAATTATATTTCTCTTGCTGTAAGCGGGCCGCGGCTTGGCTGGCACACGGGGAATCGTTATATATAAATAGTATTATTACCTAATTATTTTCATACAGAGTTTCCTCTCTAATTTGCGTCCTAAATATTATATTTAATTTCCTCAAAATTTTCTTAACGAAAACTCTTACGACATGCATAACAGGTTTAAGACGTTTAGGTGGTTTAAAATAATAGCAGCCCTGTATCTAATACATGTCCCACTGCTGGGCTCGGGCCTCTTCTCATGATGAGAAGGATTAGGCCATAGTCCACCACGCTGGCCAAGTGCGGATTGGTAGACTTCACACACCCTCGAGTACTTTTTAGGCACTCTCAGGCATGCAGGTTGCCTTACGATGTTTTCCTTCACCGTTAGCGAGAGGTAATTTATATGATAAAGACACACATATCTTCGAAAAGACGAATCTTAACAATTTATTGACAAAGGTGTTTGAATTAAGCTCGCCTAATTTTTCAACTGTTTCTTAGTATAATTTGCTAAGCATAGCAAAATGCTATAAAAATAATCAATAAGACATTCTAAGGTTAACTACAAATAGGTAGGTAGGGCTTAACGATGTTTAACCTAAATCAAGCGAACATTTGTTTTTTGTTTTGTTTTTTCTTAAAAAGCTTACTAGCAATTTGCAAATACAAATTACTAGTATTCTTGTTAACCCCCTCCAGCTAAGCTTAATTCGCTTGTGTTAGGAGGAAGTTCACGTCCGTGGTGTAATGGCCAGGATTCGAACCCACGACCTTTCGATCGTAAGACCGATGCCTTATCCATTGCGCCACGGCCGCTTCAATTAGGACTAACCAAGACCAAAATGTTGCCCCTATTAATTAAAGTGACCATCATGATTGGCCCAAGGTTGACAATCCTGTTTGTCAATGGGGATCCTCATGGTCAACAGGGAACCAATTCTCACTTTTTTTTTATTACAAATAAGTATTATTATGACTATTAGAATATAAGGACGCTATGGTAAGTTTGGAAGTTTATGTACAGTACGAGGAAAATAACATAAAAAATAATAATTTGGTAAGTAAAAACGCGTTTAAGGTACCTACCCACATTTTGTTTTGAAGATTTTATATTATGACTAAAGAAACGAATGAAACTTTGATAGGCAGACATAGGTTTTAAGGGGTTACGTAGTACCTAAAAGGAACCCCTATAGTTTTGCCATGTCCGTCTGTCTGTCCAAGGCATACCGTCGAAACCGTTAGTTCTAAAAACCTGAATTTGCATAAATATGTAAATTACAAGGCCGACAAAGTGGTATAATAAAACTTTAAAAAATATGCCCCTTTGGCCCCCTCTAAAAGCTACGTTAAGCTCAAAAATGGTGAATAAAACATGGCGGTAAAAATGTAATCCATTTAATTTAAGAGTAGTACAATTCGGTCTCTGAATTGTAAAATGCAGTTACTTGGAATAGTTCGTACAAAGTACATAAACTTTGAAAATAATGACTTGTATGAAGTTGTTATTTTGTTTTAATACAGATGGTAAACACCTTTTAAGTGCAAAATATGTCGTAACTACCTACGGAATTCTATCGCGCTTAACCCGACACGCACTTAGCCGGTTTTTTGTAAAATGCTTTTGATTTTCCACAAAAAAAATAAGAATATGTATTTAATATTTTAACTTGGTTTCCTATTTTTAAACTTACAATTAAGTAAATCCATATTGTTTCATTGCCATCATTTCAGTCTTCCTCTTTGGTGTCGATGGCTGCAGTCATATTCTATGAGCCCAGTGCGTGGCCACGCGGATTGCACTTTCATCGGCATTCATGAGCGCCTCCTTGGTGCAGGTGGTGGAGCAAGTGGGACAGGTCATGATGTGGGCCATAGTATGTACAGCACCACACTCGCAATATAGGTCCGATTCGTCAAGAAAACCCCACCACAGGTTCTGTTTGCTTCGACCGACTTGATCATTTCAGTGGTTTAACTATAAATAAATAAAATAAATAAATACATTTTGGATTTTTCAGAAGCAATTACACTATCCAATGGTCCCAATGACAAGGCCAAATACACACACAAGCACACCCAGTCTCAGAACAAATCTTTGTGAATCACACAAAGATTTGTCCCATGTGGGGATCGAACCCACAACACCAGTGCAGTGGAGAGCGGCGAGGCGACCGCTTAAACCACTACACCACACGTGCAGACAAACATAATAAAAACATACTTATTTAACATACGAAATGGTAACAAAGAAACATACTTATTTTTGCATTAAGAATACCAGTAACTCTACCAAGTAAGTATACTAGAGGCTCACATGGGATATCATGGGCACAAAAATTAAATTGATATGCTACCATATTCGAAGTATTGTTAAACCACAAACATAAATTCGTCATCATGATTGCAGGCTAACCACAAAATAGCTATTGTTTTTACCAATAATAACTGCTGATGTAACGACACCATAAAATAAAGATCGTCTATCATTTTATAGTATCACGCCCTTTAGCAGACGAAAACAATGGACGAAGAAAACCATAGAGCTTGTGCCCTGGGAGTAAATAAGTCTGAGAGTGAATTTGGTACCGTTTCTGTAGACTAAAAACCACGGCTGGCTCCATGATACGTGGAATCTTCGAAGAAGAAGAACTGATTTACTTATTTTCTTAGCTATAAGAAAACAATATTGTAAACAAAAATTGTAGTTTGAAAAAAGTCGCCCTTGAGTTTCTGGCCAGTTCCTCTCAAGAAGACCCTGTCTACAGAACTGGCGCCTTAATTCACATTCATTGCCTCTATAGTCCAGGTCGGGCAAAGTGTTTTCTGTGAACCGTCCGTCAGGATACTTACAATAGCAGCTCGGTGTTGGAATTATACCCGATGGATTTTTTTTATGGGATATAATCCCACCCACACGCCCACCTCTGTGACTCCTGTGACGCCAGGATCTACAGCGGTAACCAACTGAAAGGCACCGTGCATGACACACGGGCAATCCCAGGGAGAGTTAAAATTGTCTTGGAACCCGCAACGAATTTAATCAGAAGTATATAGTTGGAGTTGGAAAGTATGTATCTTTACAAAGCTAAAACGATGGATGATGCAATCCCATGGGACCTAAACATAACAGTAGAAATGTGGGTGTTGTACACCTCTACCACACCCTTCTGGGTATAAAGGCGTGTTGTTATGTTATGTTATTATATTATAATGACCAGCCCACTATGACTTCCTTGCTCTTGGCTTGACCTCCTCAGTTCACTTCAGAGTGCCCCAGTTTAAACATGTTGTCCTTCAATGTTATAATTACAATTGAGAAAAGTAATTAGTTTGGTTTCACGAGGAACAATAAGCAAATTATTCAATTAAATACTTAAATGTGATTCATAATAAACAATGTCAAGAATAGGTCAAATTGCGGGTAAGCTTCGCAACAATTACCTTTTTTGCGATAACTTTAATTACCTTACCTTTCTTCAATTTACGTCTTTAGCTCCTACCAAATAGGTAGGTACCATTAGGACAGTATTTTGTTCTTAAGCGTAGTTGACTGATTTCTAGTATTGATAGAAAATATTATAATTTAATATTTTATCATCAATAGAATATTAAACTAATAAATTTTAAGTAAACCCTTTTTTCCTATGATTTTGGTGTTTTATTACTTAAACCAAAAGACTATATACCTAACTAACCTTTCTGGTACTTTTTATTTAACATGCGATCCAGCACCCACTGCGATCGAACATCAACCGAATAGCAATAGTAAAACCTCATTAAATAAGTAATTTTAAAAACCTTAAAAAGTACGTAAGGTCAAAAATGTAAAGGCTTGAATATCATAGTAATAAAAAAAGGAATCATAAGATAATGAAATACTTCTTCAACGCTACCTACCTACCAAACTAAGGCAACGACCTCCTTGATAATAATTTCTTAGAACAAACTTGCAAAAAATGACCATAAAAACCAGACTTTAACAATCATAGGCGAAATAGAACAGTACACAGAGCTTCGTTTTTGTATTCGAACGAAACCGTTATTGACGCCAAGATCACTGGCGTCCTGTTTCGACGGTCACTTTTTTTATTAATTTTTTAAACACATTTTTTTTTCAAAATGATAAAGCACATTTATATTTTTTAAATTAGGTTATTCTGCGGTATAAGAAATAGCTGTTATAGAGCCTGTTTACATTTTTATTTGGATAATTTTGCTTCATTTTTCATTGTAACTTTTTATTTTTTGTTATTATTTATTTTTCATTGTTCATTTACGTTTTAGTAAATTTAGTTTTAGCCAACCTTTGTTTTTAATTGGAGAAGGCAGTATAATTTAATTTAACGCCTTTTCATATTGAAACGCTTGTAGCCGTACAAAAGGCTGCTTGCAACAGTGGTTACCTGCAAAGTAATTAACTTCATGGGGTCTAGTTAAAATTCTATTAGCAAAATGTAATTAAGAAAGGAGTGCATCGGAGACTCTCTTTGTTATTTCGTAGTTAACTGCAAATAATGAGCACAAGAGTCACAAATAACAATCCACAAAATGTTAAAATTTATAAGAATTAATAGTTTCACACAAAATATAAATGGGCGTGAAGGACAACATTATCGTCAAGATTATCATAAACGATAGTGAAAAATAATAAAACTTTAAGTAAAGGCTCTTGTCAAAAAATCAAATATGTATTATAAGTTAAATATGTATTACAAGGAGTTCAGTGGTTAATTCTTTCATACGAAAAAAATGTGGTCGGTCTAGTTCTTAAGCATTTCCACTGCCATTGTTATATCGTATTGTTTAAGTTTTCTATGGTTTAAAAACACAATGTGGATTTACGTACCCAGTTAGATAGATATTATTCAACATAACAATTCACCCACACTTCAACTATTATGTTTGATGACGACCCATGGGATAGGTGGTGAGCCTACGCTATCCACCGGGCACAATTCCAACTCCAATAAAGTTCACAAATAACACTATGCCTGACCCGGTAATAGAACCCACGCTAACCACTAGACCATCCAGTGGCGTAACAATAGGGTGGCAGGGCTGGCAAAATGCCACGGGCCCCCGACCCAAGAGGGCCCCGGCCTATGGGGCCGCGAGCTCAAAAATATTTTCACTTATGAGAGAAGGTCTATGGACATTAGTGGAACATATACAACGTCTGAGTACGCTGAAAAACTCGAAGTTTATAAAAATTTTACTGGGTACGTGACGATTTTTACTGATTAGGGCCCCATCACAAAAATTTGCTACGGGCCACAGGTGGTATAGTTACGCCACTGAGACCATCCATGCAGTCTTTTTGTATGACGAGTAAAGTTAATTTAATTTTGAAACAGCTTCAAACTTGCAAGAAGATTTCCAATTCATATCATCCGAAATCATTGTGCAGTTCATTCAACCATCAACCGGGCCGGTTAATTTGTTAAATGAGGAAAATATATAAAATACTTGTTTCCAAACTGGTGATTTTCCGAACGAAAGTGAAACTGTCACTGTAATGATTCGGTATTGTAAAGCGATGGGCGGGAAAAGGTTTGAAGTTTATGACACAAAAGTAGATGGTACTTCTTAGTGGAAAACTGGCTAACGACCGAAGTTTCGGGTATGGCCTAATAGGTAGCTGAGATCTATAGAGCGTACTTAGACTTAGCGTGGACTCTGTAAAAACCCTGCATTTGTCTTCGTGACAAACAATTTTCCAAAAAAAAAACCGACTTAATTACAAAAAATGCACTTCTTCTTCGTCGTGTCGATGGCTGAGTCAAATTTTATTTTGACTTGCCATCGTGATGAAAGGATAAGCCAATTCGCTTGAAGAACTCGCGGATTGCCCAGGGTGCGTCGGACGAAGGGAACCGTTCTGTACGTCACTCGAGGAGACAAAAGCAGTGTTTTTTTCAAGATAAGTTTCAGTTTCGGCTAAATACATCGCATTGACATATTTAGTGCATGTATTCGGTCTATCAAGAATTACTTTCATATTGTATAATTTCGCCAAAATTAGTGGAAGACGTTACGGAAACTTTATAGCTTACCTACCAACTTATTATTTGTAAATTACTTAATTAAGCATGCAGTGTTAACTTCGAGAAGTTCATACACTAAGCGTTTAGTTTTATCACAATTAATTGTCAATTTGAATCCTGTGTTATGGCACAGATAATATAATACTAGTAGTTATGGCCAGTTTAGTGAACCAAATAATAAAAAAGTACATTTCGGTTAGCGTTTACAACATCTCCGTTAGGATAACGGTCATTTTTTTTCAAATCAAGGGCCAATGTCAGACTTTCCGGTAAACTCTATCTGCCTCAAAAAATATAACCTGACCGAATATGAAAGTGACACTTACTAGTGTCACTCCACTTGAATAGAGAACACAGCTGTAATTTCCATTTATATGAAAGTGACACTTACTAGTGTCACTCCACTTGAATAGAGAACACAGCTGTAATTTCCATTTATGTGTGTGTGTGTGTCTTATCCTGCCAAAAAGGTTTATCTGACACCTCTGAAACTAGGCAATCTCCGTCTAACCTCGTATTCCAGTAGTTCTCGTGTTGGACTCTAAAATAAATTTCCAAAAAAAAATGACAGATAATTACAATGATTTTAGACTCATATTATTATGGTTTTCTCAAGGGTGCCGTTGTCAGAACTAGACCCAATTGAAATGGGACGCGGAAAACACCAGCTTTAAAAAAAAAGAATCAATAAAATTGCTTTGCCCAGTCCAAAGTTATGAAGTAACAAACGAAAAAAAAATACAGACGGATTGAGAACCTCCTCCTTTTTTGAAGTCGGTTAATAACAACTGCCAATTAAACATCCTTACTAATATTATAAAGGCGAAAGTTTGTATGTATGGATGTATGGATGGATGTTTGTTACTCTTTCACGCCAAAACTACCGGGTCGATTTCGATGAAATTTTGCACACATGTAGCTTATAGTCTGGATTAACATATAGGCTACTTTTAATTGACATACCACGCGGGCGGAGCCGCGGGCGGAAGCTAGTCACCTATATACTTGTTGATAAAGACGTAATGACTAATTTGTAGACCTCACTTATTTAATTAGATAATAGGTACTAGGAACCTAATGAAATAATTAATTTATTGAAATAGTTATTCAAGTTATTTATCATGTTAGGTACACTCAAGGGTTCATTAGTAATTTAGGAACCTAATTAATAATTACAATAGTAGATAATAATAGATATAATAATATTAATAGATAGTTTATCCAAAGATATTGGTGATAGAGTCTCTGAGTCTCACTGCTCTATTAGCCTAAGAGCCAGTGGCCGCCCGACTTACGTCATGTAATAAAAGCTATACCTCTAACAGTTTTAAAAGTTTATGGATGTCTGATTAGGGTTAGATCAATTTCTTTTTAAGTGTCTGCCAATGGTGGGGATGATTTTACCTTCACCAAGGTCAACTTAACCAAAAACTATACACTTTATATCTACTGTGACGTAACTTTTTTTCAACGATTTTTTTTATATTTACCAAAGCCACATTTCATATTTGACTTTCGTTTTAACCTCTATTAGAGGCACAAACAGGGTAACTTTCAGCTTTTATAAAATTATGTAAGTTGGACTGCCACTGGCTTCTAGGGTATTACGATACAGGAGAGGCCTTGCCGAACGGACCTATTTTTGAAGAATGGCTGATAATTAAAAAAAGGTAAGAATAAAATAAATCTATGCGGCAAAAAAAAACATACAATAATTCAAACTTGTTCTGAAATTTGATACATAAATATACGAGAACGTTTTATGTACTAAACGCTTCTACTAAGTAGGTCAAACTTGTGTGGAACAACTGAAGTATTGCCACTTTGTAGACAGAATCTCACACATCATTTCTCATAACTCCGAGATTTTCTTCCACCTAATAGGCCCCGCCCCATCCACAATTTCTTCTAACCTAAAAGTCTAAAAATGACTTAAAGTTAGTAAATAACTATGAACAAACCTAATCTAAAAGACCGCTGCCAGTGGGCAACGTTCCCAAAATACTGGCAGCACTGCCACGTTGTATGGCAATGCTCATATTCTGGCCAAAATAAATACCAGCATTTCATTTAATGTTATAAATGAAATGTTTGGAAATATGTTTGGATATGTAGATATGCAGACGTCTGCATATTTACATATCAAAACATCTTTCGTAACGCAAACAAACCTCGTTTATGACTTCAAAGGAAATATTTTTAAAACCAAAATTCTATATTTTTATCAAGATGAGAGCAATGTAAAGCTAACCAAATTTTAATTGTGTATCATCTTTTTGTTTACTTTTAACCATGTAATGTCATCATGTAATGTGTTTTAAACCAGGTACATACAACAAAATATAATACTTAAACCTCTAAACTTGTAGAGGAACAGGGTGTGATGATCCTCCACCACAAAGGGAGGAGATCCTCCGACCAGGCTCGGTGGTATTGCCTGACGGACAGCTGTCCAACGGCAGTGTATTGGAAGTGGTATATATAGTCACTTGCTGTGAACATTTCGATATCGCGATTCAGCACTCGCGGTCACGTGACATTTATTATGTGCGGATACCGCCACAAACTGATTGTTTTCCAATTTTCAGTTAATTTCTTTAATGTAATGTCGTGGTTGTCTGTAAGTGTTACAACACTTAATCCATTAACACTTAATAACTTTCTTTGTTAATTTAAGGTGTTAGTAATGAAGACAATCCTTAATAAATAAATAAATTAAAAAAAGTAACATAACAACTGAAAATTATGGTAGTCGTCAAGACCAGTCCCGGTTTAACTTGAAATTAATCGTTTTAAAAGAAACAACTCATATTAAAGTATTTTCAAACGCAATTTTACAGAATAAGGCCTGACTTACGATCTCTTTGTGTTCTATTCAAGTTTTTAATACCATTTCAGTTGCTATTATGCTGAAATAATTTAAATAACACTTAAATGCCGTATTCAACCCATTGTAGCTTTTAATACCATTGAAAACGCCGCTTTGAAGTTATTCAGAGTTTCTAGTTCAGTTCAACCCACTTGAGCCTTACTACGCTGTAGTTAGAAGGTACCTTCTTACCTAGCTATTTATTTGTTTATTTAATTATGAAGTTTCGGATGGGAACAATAATGTCAAAGTATTTTTTAATAATTTAAAATTACTGTCTTTATCATCAGGAGGAAACAGAGCATTATGCGCTCATATGACTTTCAGAGACAATTTTTTTTTATTAAGGCATGGGCGCTGCCAGAGTTATTAGAATTATTATACGAAATAAAACAAGGAATAGTTCCCCCTATGCTTTTTTTAATTTCGTAATTTAGAAATATCTACATAGTATTTTTCACGCACAATGGACCAAATGGGAATCTAAGTGTGGCAAAACGTGTTCATTTTCCATTTTCCAGAGGGTGCAAGCGCACCTCCTTGCAGGGCCGGATTAACCCTTAGGCAGAAAAGGCAACTGCCTAGGGGCCCCGCATCGGTAAGGGCCCATCGTGGACGGAGGATTTTTTTTTGTTTGTAATTTTCTTATGAATAATAGCTTACCGTGTGCCTACTAGTGTAAAAAAAATAAAAACTTCTATTAATATCTTAACTTAAATAAAATGTTGTCATCATCAAGCAAACGGGTAACCCCAAATTAGTTAACCGACGGTAATGAAGCTTAAGACTGAATAATATGATATTTTTTAAGATCAACAAGGCTGATTACTTTTCAAGTTCCTAATTTTTCTAGAATGTTGTTATTTGTATACGACTGAATGTTATGATAACCAAAATCTATACTTATAATAAATCTGTAGAAGTAAAATTTCTGTACATTGAAAATATCACAAATATAAATAGTAGGGAGTGTTATTAGACCGACACCCAACCCAAAAAATTGATAATTTTTTTTTGTCTGTCTGTATGTTTGTCTGTTTTTTTGCGTATTTATTGAGCTTAGATTAGTTATCATCAGTAATAGGTTTATTTAGGTAGGTAGGTATTTTATTTTCTGTTATTGAGTTTTTATAGATGTACCTACCACGCAGATGAAATCGCGGGAAATAGTTTGTTTGTTTGAAAGCGCTAAGTTTAAAAACTGCTGAGCGAATTTTGATAATAACCTTTGAGTTTGATAGTCTGAAGTCTCAATAAAGGTCTTAAGATATTTAACATTAAGCTAAGCTCTACGGGCTGTGTCACGGACGCGCGTGCCGCAATTTCTATTATTTTGAAATGTCAAGTAGTTTCAAAGTAGGTATGTACATGAGTTGTACCTATTTGTCTGTTTTGATTTCTTTAAATATTTTTATCCTTGGCTTTTTGTCGTATATTTGTTTTGGTTGGTTTGGTAATAGAAAGGTAAGTAAGTACATGAGTTGTACCTACTATTGTTATTTTGACATTGTTACCTTAAGCATTTTTTGTTCATAAAACGACATCCACGCGGACGAAGTCGCGGGTAACAGATAGTAGACAGCAATAAGGCTGATTACTTTATAAGTGCCTAACTTTTCGTAAGTTCAAAAATTTTCAAGAATGTTATAATTTATTTGTATAAGACTAAATATTATCATAAAACCATAAATAAAAGGCTGTTTACTTCAGAAGTTGCAATTTTTTTTTGTCATAAGTGCTTTTTTCCCAGAATGTTGTTATATGTATAAGACTGAACATTATGATAAAACCATCAATAAGTAAGCTCCTAACCTTTCATTAATTTCTAAGCGTATAAGACTGTGAGTATTGAGTTATTTAATCACTCTTAGAATTTGATTCCAACTTAATCTATGTTTTAACTGCTTCTGCCGCTTGTGCGGTGTCAAGTATGTCGACTTTGCCAAATTATTTACTTAAATCTTCCTCTGAAATCATTTTCAATTGGTGAAAACCGCAAGATAATCCGTTCAGTTGTTTTTGAGTTTATCGCGAACATACCAATTTCTTCGTAGAAAAGGTGCCTCGTTGCGCTTAGCATCTGATAGTAATAGGATACGGATAGGTACGGATGTCAAATTATTTTGTAGTTATTAAGCTATTAAAACATCTTTACTATAGTTGTATGTTTATGTTTTCATCAAAAATGTTTTATTTAGTGCCTGTGAAGATTTTCTGAATGGTACAGTGGGCCAAGCAATTAGGTATGCAGGGCAAAAACTTCTACGCAATAGTGAAAACTGGCTGCAATAGATATGCATGTGTGAATTACTTATTTAATAAGTGTAATACCTATCTCGTTGGCCCACTGTACTCGAGTTACTTTTATTTGTAGATTTTGTGTTGATTGTGATCCGTTATATTTGCTAATTAAACTTTATTTCATTTTAAACCACTGTCAACCTTTTGAACACTCAGCCGAGATCTAGGATTACTATGACGCATATCCATATTTACATTTATTTTCTAATTCATACAGTTACATTATAATATTTTGATTGTTTTTCTTTAAAACGTTATCTTTAATAATACGAAAATTAGGTACGAAGTAAGAGATTCATGGGGCCCCGACCATTGCATTGCCTAGGGGCCTCGACATGGTTAATCCGGCCCAGCCTCCTTGCCACTTCTAATGGCACCCTTGATTATAGGGATATAGGATGGAGGATTGCACTATGCGCTTATACGGCTCTCCTCATTCCTGAAGTTCGGCAGACGAATCAGAATAATATAGAAAGCATACAATAAATAAATAAATCAAATTTAAAAAATATTGTTAATCATGTAGTTATGTTCCTACT
Organism: Hypena proboscidalis; assembly: GCA_905147285.1. Classification (NCBI taxonomy): domain Eukaryota; kingdom Metazoa; phylum Arthropoda; class Insecta; order Lepidoptera; family Erebidae; genus Hypena; species Hypena proboscidalis. The sequence goes on along the minus strand of LR990140.1, from coordinate 11,851,626 downwards.
CTATTAGATACAAAATACTTAGAAATTAACTCTTTGCCTTACCTTTACCATTCATTTCCACTAAAATAACATCTGCCGCGTTTCCCATACAAACAACTGAACTACATTAAATCTCACATAGTGCTCCTCCGCACTTCACACCTTTCATCACATCCACTAATGGACTAGGTTACTGGAACACAAAGGGAGCACAAGCAACCTCTTAGTAACGCCAGCTTCACTAAAAACTAACCACTATTTTTGATCTACTTATTTTACTAGCTTTCGCGCGTGTCTCGTGCGTCTTCGTGGTGTGTCTTTAAAAAGTGGCCTATGTCCTTTCTCAGGTCTTGTTACAGACAGACAGAGTTACTTCCGCATTAATAATATTAGTAAGGAAGTAAGGATTTATTAGTTGGTAAGTACCTACTACTAGGTACAGAGACACATGAATGAATTGAATACCTTTTCATCAGCTTGATTAAAAAAAAATTTTAAAGCATTTATTACTTACTAATAAAGCTCATAATCTTCTCATGTCTCAGACTCATTCACAAACGTTGACTTGGTGTCCGTTCATACAGACTGGGTCGCAGAACAGCGGATTTTATTTATCGCATTTAAAAAAGAGTCTTATGTCTTTTAAATAAGGTTGACACTGAACGTGGTCTCGGCATTCAGGTTGCTTCGAAAGTAGACTTTTTTTTTCACTGTTCTGATATACTAGTAGCACTAGTAAGTATTATTACAATACTTTTATATAAATATATATTATTTAGTCACTGATATTTAGTAAAGAAATATGTTTAGGTAGTGTCTCGTGTACTAACTATAATAGTAGCAGAAACAAAACGTAGTTGACAGTTCAAGTAAAATACAATAGATGGCGCTACTTGTGTGAACTGTTTTATCAATAGGGCAACCAATCAAATTCTGAAAAGTGTCCTACTTTCATGACGTCATTATTTCCACGTTGGAAGTTGCGGAGAAATGTCATGTCTTTTTACTATTTTGTAAACTAATGTTTGTAAATTAAAAACTTTAAATATGTTATTAACGCACTAATCCAAATAAAATAGTACACCGTGATGTACAATGTGTAATTAAAACAGTTTCACAATGACCTCGATCTGGAATGTCAGAAGATGAGTGCCCGCAATGATGATATGAACAGGATCCTGGATTATCTTACAAGAAATGAACAGGAGGCTGTCGACTTAAATCAGAAAACGGATAAAATGGATACTTTCCAACAGGAAGGCCTAATGGTTCGTATTTTACGTATAGTAATCTTCTGATAAGGTATATCTCTGCGCGGTGATAATGAGATGGACCGGAGCGCTTAATATGAAGTGAACTGTGCGGCGTACGTGCAGTAAAGTAATAGTGAATAGTGATCGCCCGGCGATTGTCGAACCTCGTTGAGCAGCTTTCGTGAACTCACGCTCCCACTTTTACCGTTATACGTTCATTTCGTTTCGTGAACGGACGTAGCTCACTCGCGGACTTTACATTCCTGTATTGTGTCTTATCTAATTAGTTAATTCCCTGTAATTTGAAGTAGGGTTTCCCCCTAACGAGCGTGTTATTGTGTCGTAATCAGTACTGAGGTCAGTGCGTCACAGGTCGTCGGTACGCCGGCGGTGTTGCAGTGTAAACAAGTTACTGTAGTAAATTGCCAGCTAGGCACCATGCGGTCGCTATCACCATATGCCGCTTGAAAAACACCAACTTTTCACTGGTAGACCATAACCCTGGACAATTTACACTGGATGGAAATATAAGTGATTATTCAGAAGTGTTTTAGAACTGTCATCAGTGCCTTTTTCCTTATTTTTGACAAAGTTTTCAGTGATTCACCAATGTTTTAAGTGTTGATGTAATATCCATGTATTAGTGAAGTGCTTAAAATGGATAAAAAAATAGATCTCATGTCTTTATTTGAGGTAACTATAATTTTAATATATATATTTGTACAAAATATTTATATATTTTTGTACAAATATTTTTGTTATCTTCTATAAAATTTCAGATTGCCCCCATTAAGTTTACATTATCATGATCATCATGTTATCAATAGTTACTACCTGTACTAGTAAATATTAGTGATAAGAGTGTTAATTCAGGAACTAAATAAACTCTGATAAGATTTGATAATATACTTGTTTTCTTGAAAACAAGTGCAAAATTAAACAGTATAATAAATTAATTGTAATATCTCAAGTGAGATTTGAAATACCTTTCTCTCAAGTGAGGCTCAGTTGGATATGAAAAATGAAAGTAATATTTCAAGTAACTGTTCAGAAGGCAAATTCACTTACTTCAAGATTCTTTCTCCAACCAAATAAGTATTTGTATAAATAATAATAATAATTAGCCCTTTATTCTGATCTTTAATATCAAATTTGAGTTCCCGAAGATCAGTTTGCCTCTTGGCATAGGCCTCCTCTAACTTTTTCCATTGGGGCCGATCACATGCTACCCTTCTCCAGTGATGTCCTGCCGTTAGTTTTAGGTCATCCACCCTTCTTGTATCAGTATTTCTATGCTTACCATCAAATATTGATATTGACAACAATTCACCAAAATTCATTATGATATTAATTCTAATGAAAGTGGGTATGGCTGTTGTAATTAAAGTCTTTAATTAAAAGTAACTATTTCTAATTAGAGCATAATTGCTATTATCAAACAATAATTACATCATTACTGAGAGACATTATACATTTAAATGAAGTATCATGTCATATCTATGTTCCAAAAAATATTTTGTTAACAATTGAACTTCTAGTCAAAAACCATATTTGGTTAACAATTCTAGTCAGTGTATACTATAGAAAAATATCCTACATACAAATCAACTCATTGCACAATAATATTATTGTTTACACATAAAATAACAGTACAAATAGGTAGTAGGTATGTCCTGGATGATGAAAGCTACTTGTTAGACGCTGCAATAATTTTATGTGCAGCCATTTTAACACATTGCATTATGCACATTTTTAAGTATTTCAACAATTAGCTACTACAATTATGCTTTTTTTTAAATATATTACAGAAATATATTTTTTAATTATTTTGTTCAGAACTGTAGTCAGTTCAGAAAAAAAACTTAACTTAGATGCTAGGTTTTTAACAATTTGTTTTATTGATAACTCACTTATCTTGTCCAATGTCCAAGTTCGCATTTAAAAAAAAGTACGATTTTATTCATATTTAGAGTTGTAGACTATGAATACACTCTAAATACTGTTCCTAAATATATTTTGAACAAGTTTTTTTATACTAGGAAACAATTGAAAAAATGGTACTGGCAGGATTTTAACCTACATTGTCTGCTTACCGGGCAGCTGCTTTAACAACTAAGCTACAGTCACCTCTTGCCCATAATTTTTCAACTGATTCGTAGTATAATTTTCTAAGCATACCTAAATGCTATTAAAATAATCAATGAAAAGTATTTTTTTTCTCAGTTGACCCACTGCATCCTAGTTTCAAAAAAAATAATTTGCTAAGAGGCTGCAATGCAACTGGCTACTACTACTAGTTAAACTATACCATACTAAATATTATTATAATTATAGCATACAATAATAGCATATCTAGATCTGCCGATGCGTCATAGAATTCATAGATTTAGGGATATTTAGCATGATTTAATAGTTCAAGTAAAAATTAACTTATGCCAGATACTGCGTAAAATACTGATATTCTGCTAAATCCTTTAGACTGGAAGTCAATGCCAATGCAATTGGAAAAAAAGGCTTGGAGACTGAATTGAGTAAATTCTAACATTACCACCATAATTAGGACAGGAGAAATCTAGAAGCATACAAATCTGTGGCTTAATTGGCAAAGCACCTGGGGCGTTTACCCAGGGGGTGCAGGTTCAAATCCTGCTGGATTCTTTATTTTTCAACTTTAATGTAATATGTAATACTAAAACGCATAGCAAAGCTATAATTAGCATTAAAATATTACAAGTACAGGTTACTGTTGTTCAAACATCTCCTCTGTTGACTAAACACAATGTTGTGTTACCTGATACAACAAAAGTTGTAGTAAATGACTATGTGAGCTTGAGACTTGGCTAGCTTAGAACACAATGCTTTAAATACAATTAACCTTAATAGACTAATAGCTGTACTCAAGTGTATTCATTAGTGTTTATGTGTCACTTAACTGGACTGAAAGGTTCTGTTCTATGTCGTATTCATTGTGATCCATTTCTTTAATGTTTTGAAGACTTCAACTTTTAACTTTAGACGGGTAGAGTAAACTTTAAATGTGTTTTTTTACCTAATAGACAGGTCCTTGATTTATAAGATAGCATAATATGCAGCTGCAAATCAAAAGGACCTTCTGAAAAAAGCTAAAGGCTTATTTTTGTTGTTAGGCAGTTGAAAGCATGTAAAGCTGTTCCATTCTGTTCATCATTCTACTGCGGTATGAGACTAAGGCGAACCAACACCTAACACATAGGCGAACCAACACATTGTATGTCCATTGTAGTGTCCATCTGACAATCTCAGTGTAGTGACATTTGACTTATGTTTTTTTTTTACATTCCATGCACTATAATATCTCTAATACCGATGACTAATCTTTATATTATTGGGTACCTGTTCCAAAGTTTCATAATAATATTTGTTTGCAGTCGGACGCATGGCCGACGTCCGACGACTTGCTGGAGAACATCTTCTCGTTGGAGCAAGGTTCTCTGAACTTCCTCGACGATGCAATGCCAGACTTCACCCTGTGTGAGAACGTGTCTCAGCCCTCGGAAGCTATCAGCAGTTCTTGCTCTGACAGTGGACTCTCCAGTGACCCGGCTGAATTGTAAGTAAACACGATTCTTCTAAGATTGTTGTCTTGAATTGGGATGGATAGAAAAAAATGGAGGAAGTGATGTATTTAGCAGTTGAGACCGGAGGTTCAGTATCACATTTCTGATTTTTTTAAATTACTAACGTATCGAGGCAACATAAGCAACAAACGCTTGTTCAGCTTACAACAGAATTACACTTTACTTTTTCTCTAATTAAAACCTGTCGTAATTTAGCAAAAAATGAACTTGATAAATAACTGTGTAAGATCACTGTACTCGAATTAACCATGTACTGTTATATTATTACATAGTCATTATGAGAACGCCGCCTCGGCAACAACGTGAACATGTTACGTTAGAGGTTGTACTGACGGACTTTAAGTATCCGAATTTTTTGTCTGACCACTCACGCAAAAATTTTAGCCATGCCACGCCAAGCCAGTCACAACTTATAAAAAATAAGGGATATTGAAAGTTTCCAACCATCTATCTGTTAAATCCTTTTGGGTTTCTAAAGCTGCTAACATTTTCAAGACATCTGGCGCTCGGGGAACGCTTGAATGCTGAATACTTTATTAAATTCTTTACACATACCTAGAATTCTAGCAAGTCTAACGTTCCGGGACACTGTCCGAATACATCTTTAAAATTAAACTCTAAAATACTACAGTGGTATTGGTGTGACATCCTAAGCAAGATCGACCTACCTATGTACTTTAAACAAATAAAATTACATGCTCAAGATAGGTAATATAAAATTACGATCCTCCGCCCGCGGCTCCGCCTGCGTTGTACGTCGATAAAATAGCCTATAATGTTAATCCATATTATAATCTACATGTGTACAAAATGTCATCAAAGTCCGTAGTTTTTGCGTGGAAGAGTAGCAAGTTTTCCCATTTATATTATTGTAAGATTCGTTTGCGGTATAAAATCAACGTGTGGTAACTTTGATACTGAAATGTCTTCGCCAAATTCGGGCGTCGTCATACAAGTTACTTTTACTTAAGTATTGAGGTCGCCAGCTCGGCTGTCTATACGTTTCTTAGTACAAAGTACATTCTAATTGCTGAACTTAACATAATGAAAGCATCACTATCTAATTACCATACATGTACAAAAAACTCAAATTAAACTTATAATATAATATACCGGATTTTGTTTAAATGGTTAGAAGTATACATAAATAATCGCACATTGCGTTTTCCGAAAACTTGAAACAAGAATAGTATTGATAACGCCGTTATGTAAGATCATTAAAAACATTACGCATGTTAAATTGAATTATGTATGATTAAAAACTGCGATATGAAAGTACATAACATCTCGCCTATATTAACCAGAAGGGTATGGCAGAGGTGTCCAACATCTTTCATCTGTTATGTTTACGTCCCATGGGGTAGGGGGTGAGCCTATCGCCATCCACCGGGCACAATTCCATCTCCATGAAAGTAGGTTAGCAGTATTTATAATAAGGCAGTATGCATCTTGCGTCAATCTGTATTTTCTGCTTATTTCACACAGTATTTACCTACCGACGTGTCACAGTCATATGCTACAAAGTAGCACACTTGCCTCTGTAAATAAAGTTGAGGAAATTGAAAGATATAAAATATTATAGGCGCCATTTCCTCGAAGCCTAGTTTATTACAGTATCTTTACAATGGAATAAAAAGTAAAATAATAAAGCGATTTTGCTTTTATTGCCATCGACGGGTCCCAGTAATTCCTCAATGCAAATGTAATAGTCATAGCATTTACACTTTGAACACATTACAGAAGATAACACTGTTGGAAACAAACTTCCTGTAACTGGAACGAACTGGTAACTTTATTAAAGTACATTTTAGACGTAATTTGAATAAGAACGTCTAAAATTTGTGTTTAAAATTTGTTATCTCATCGAATAATGTATTTGTGGAAATTAACTAGAAATAAAAGTTATAAACTTACTCGCATAATTATAATGAAATATACAGATAGCAATCTTATTTAACTTGCAATGACTATTTCATGAATCTTGTGACTGCTGATGAACAGGCACGGTTGAGTTGGCTTGACTTTGGACTGTCCAAAATTTTTATTGGGCCTTATCATCTAGAAAATTCACGGTAGCAAAATCGAATCCTAAACTGTATGCGTAAATATGACTTTTATGCTATATTCCAACTTGAATATGACATGTCACTATGTTGCGGGGGTATTACCAGAGTTATTAAGTAAAAAATAATATTAATTTTACTACAAATCTAGTCTAATCCTTTAAGCATTCACAAGCGTGACATTATGTCTTAATTACCTATATCCTGATACAATCGTTATAATAGAAAGATAAATCTTACGCAACCATATTATAAAATGCGTGGCCCAATAAGACTAATACGGCTGTCTTGCCAATCTTGTCACCAGTCTTGCGAAGGACCTTTCAAGGAACCTTAATCTTGCCAACAATAGCCTTGAGCAAAGCCAGTCTGATACCACAAGCCGATCAATCTACTTCAATGCATAAGAAAGCTGTTCTACGAACTTGTGTAATCTAAAATTTAGAAGCTTGCATAGGTGTAGTATAAAAAGTAAGTTGTTACAAGATCTTGTGCCAATGTCAAGGAACTCTAATACCGTTGCTTAAAGGCCATATTAGCGCGTATATAACGACCATTATATTGTCATGCCGGGAAGTGGTTTGACAAGTTATGGCTATTTTCGACATGGGTTAATGAACAAGATTCTTGTATCTGTGGAACGCCTCGTGTTAGGTAAACGTGATTTGTTCAAAACTTGACCGGTGCCAATATTGATTTACTTTTAAAACTACTTCGAGGACCACAGTGTTAGAAGACTATTATTGGTACCAGGGAATTTATCAACTCTCTAGGGAAATAGTTAAGAACTTGTACACATCCTGTGTGTATCCTGTTGAGTCTTAAGAATATCTATTTTTATATCTTACGTGCAAAAGATAAATCTTTTGAAATCCCATAGGTACGGCATCAGCCACTTATCTACAATCTGCTGTTAGATAATACTTGCATTGATGTATCCCGGTATGAGAGCAACTTCCAGTTGGTCTATCCTGAACACTTGGAGAAAAGCCAATGTATAATCACTTGAAGCATCATCCAAAAAGTAGTTAAGTTGGACTTGAAACTATACCTGATACTAACTTTACCGCCCTCGCATGCCCAATAATTAATTTCCTTCTTTTTTTTTTCATATTTTATATCTGTTGATATTAAAAATGAAAAAAAATAACTTTTATTTTACACAAAGTTGGATGCATCGTGTTTTGTATTTATCATTTTTATATCTAGAAAATTGGCATTTACTATGAGAGACATAGTAAGACACAAGTTTCTATTATTACAAAGAATCTTTGTGGCAACCATTCTACAACTACAGAGAGGTTGTAAATAACTCTTTTACCACGAGAGAGGCATAAATATCGAGAAAGCGTAGTCAAATTTTTGCATCTATTAATGTCAAAAATGCACATATGAAGGTCAAAAATGCATACATAATTACTGTATTTTTATGTGTGGGTGGGAACGCTGACGTTTCATATAAAATAGACAACTAAGCGGTTCTATATATACCTCTACTTTTCTCTGTTTAGAATCAAACAAAGTACGAGATGTAATGATGGAATCATACAATACGCTCAAAGCGTATTGTATGATTCCATCATTACAAAAATGAAAATAAATGTATACACACGCAATTTACACACTGCGTAAGTTATCTATTTGTTGGCCTAAATAGCTAATAACGGTACTGTATCTATTGCTTCCAATCACAGTCCTCTGTTAAGACAATGAATCAACAGTTGATGCAATAGACGCGACCAATTTATTTTAGTGAGCGTTTGGTGTGAGTGACACTTATGTTTAATATTCTAATCAGTGATTGTCGCTAAGAGTACGTGCTGAGATTTTTTACAGACAAAGGTCGGATGCGGCATGCGGCTGCATGTTCGTACAAGACATCTATATATTTTTTTAAATAAATGTCTTAGCAATATGCCATACTGTAAGATGCAGATCCTTCACAATCATAGTAGAGAAAATATGATTATAGTTCCATCAAATGGTGGACATATCGAAATCACGATAATATTTCCACGATGCATCCCCAAAATATCGAATGAGTTGAAAATATCTTAAAATGTTGTATGGAAGTATGCAAGGAATTTCTTGATTAACATGCCCGTTTAGATATGATTTTACTCAATAATAAATTATTTTATTTTTATACACAATACAACGTACAGCTACGTCTAGCATGCTATCATCGTGACAGTAGCAAGCTACAAAATTTTATTATATTGTTTTTATACTGTTTAAGTTAATACGGCTTATGAATGAATTTATTGCACATGATATGACCATGTAGTTATCGGTATTAATAAAAATAGATTATCACATGTATAATGTATTATTATTTGCGATAAGGCTTTAAATTTACTTCAAGCGGTTCCGTAAAACAACCGGAAAAGCCGGTAATCTGGATGTTGTTTCTGTATAATAATTTCAATATTATTACATCCGTTCGAAATCGACGAGTGGTTTGCTAGTATAAATATAATATTGTTAATAAATAATATATTGAGTACAAGTTTCATAGGCGTTTGATAAACCTAATTGCCAGGATAATTATATAACACACATAAAGGTTTGCTAAATGCTCAAAGGCAGTTAAAACAACATTGTTTAGGGCCTTCTGCCAGTCATTCTATACATGCAGTCTGTGGGCCCAATGCACGCAGCGGGTCGCGAACGCTCTGAGAGTTCAATACAACAATCCATTCCGGGTGTTGATGGGACTGTCTCGCTACTGCAGTGCGTCAGCGATGTTTGCAGATGCACGCGTTGATGGTTATCACGCCATCATCAGAAAAAGAGCGGCATCTTTAATGCGCAGGGTGAGGGACAGTCCCAACAGCTACCTGAGGACTATTGTTATGCATATTGAAAGTCCTATCTGGAGGCATTGGATTAGGCTTCATATCGAGTAAAATTAATTTAATTTTTGTTTTTATTTTTTGTATCTCTGTATTACTAACATAATTTCTAAGCTTTCATTGTATTACTAACACTGTATGGACCTAGTCTGAAATAAAGATATATTATTATTATAAACTAGCTGACCCGGCGAACTTCGTACCGCCTTAGCGTAAATTTAATGCACTACTTTATTTTGTATAGCTGACCTATCTTATGTATGCGTACCTATTCAATTTGAACTGAAATCTATAATATGCCCCATATAAAAATGAATACTTTTTTTTTTTTTTTGCCGTAACAACCTTGTACAGAGTATTAGAAAACTACAAAAAAAATATCAGCCAAATCGGTCAAGCCGTTTTCATGCCAAGTCGTGACAACGGAAGACGGGTTTCATTTTTATATATAAGATAAATAAAAGTGACAACTGTGTTATTTTTTCAAGTGTAACTTGTGTCACTTTCGAATTCGGTCAGGTTATAATAATATATTATGGGACATAATGTTATTTCGGCTTTTATTGACATTATTTATTGCAGAGAGAGAACCTGCCTGTCTGGATGTCTTAACACATAATATCATACTAGCTTCTAAAGTACCGTCTGTGGTGTCTACACTCTTTCCATATAGACACTTTGTCTATATTTGGCATTACTGTCTCCCGCTTTGCTTTGGAGGGAAGTAAAGATACATACTTTCCTACTCCAACTATATACTTCTGATTAAATTCGTTGCGGGTTCCAAGACAATTTTAACTCTCCCTGGGATTGCCCGTGTGTCATGCACGGTGCCTTTCAGATGGTTACCGCTGTAGATCCTGGCGTCACAGGATGCGTGTGGGTGGGATTTTATCCCGTTAGCTTCTAAAGATATCAAGAGGTTGAAGACGTTGAAGCATACCTTATTATTGTAAAAAATAAATAATAGTTTAAAAAAACTAAAAAACACGCTTTTAAAGTACTTCTAACTAAAAAGTGAAAAATAATTCCTAATATAAGCTGAAAAAAGCGTGGGTTGCTCGATAGACGAAAAATATGGCACAGAGCGCCCCACGCTTTTTTCAGCTTATATTAGGAATTATTTTTCACTTTTTAGTTAGAAGTACTTTAAAAGCGTGTTTTTTAGTTTTTTTAAACTATTATTTATTTTCTACTTTTTAGTTTGGTTTATTTATAAGAGCGTTTTTTTTTTTTTTTTTTTTTTTTTTTTATATATTTTTAATTTTTTTTATCGAATTATTGCATTGTCATCGATCTTTGACAGGTGTGCAAAATTTGAATGAAATCTGTCCGTTTAAAGTGGGTCAAAATCGAGTCCAAAGGAGTCGGTTACATACAAACAAACAAACAAACAAACAAACATACAGGTGAAGCTAATATAAGCGTGTTAAAAAGTGTCTTTTCGCCCAGACATTGACAAATTTGTTGATACACGTGGAAAATAAAAATTATCAAGGCTGATCAAATTATAACCTTAATGATACAAATAACGATATGACTGACTATATTATCAGTTTATCGCTTACAATGATAGAATATAATATATAAATGTTCTAACTACCTACATTCAGTCCTTTAAAGGTCAACACGTGGTGCAATCGTTTACGTAGATATTTACAATAACTAGATAAATAGATGGAGCAGATAGTTCAACTGTGTAAATAACCATGTCTTTGTACTTACACTGTAATGTTTCTCAATAAAATTATTTAATAAATAATAAAAATATCACACAACATACACACAACGCCATCCTTTCCCAAACTAAGCAGAGCTTGTTCTATAGGTTTAGAATAACTGATACTGATACATATATTCTTTTATTTTATAATAAATACTTCCTATACATAAAAACACCCAGACCAAGACAAACCTCCATGTTCATGCACACAAAGATTTGTCTTGATCGGGAATCGAACCCGAGTCCTCAGCGCCGCAGGATACACTACCCACTCCGCCATCCGGTCGTCTAATATACTAGCGATCACATTTCGATAGGCAACATGTAGATATAAATATTATCCTAATCATTTACGCGTAAAAAATTGGTTATTAGCAAATACTCGATGGGTAAGAAATTTGCAGCCGTATCCTAGACTATTACTTGTAGTTTTTTCTAGCTATAAAATATTATTTTTGTTAAAAAAGGCCCCCATTGACTCAGTAATGTCTAATTAAAAAATTCGTTAATTAGTCTAGACGTATTAAATATTGGACCATAGTTAAGATACCAAACTGCAAAATAAAAGCAGAGTCCAATGAAGTTTAAAATACGTGAGAATAATTCACCTGCATGTTATAAAGTTTAATTCAATTCAGTAAATCAAATCTCATGTAGTAGACATTGATTCAAAATCTACATAAAATACCATGGTATCGGCATAGCCACGTGATCCAACTACGCAGTTCGATTGAGAATGCGTGAAAGAACGGTATATTATGGCGTACCATTGTGGGTAATGGCCACGTGAATGAATGGTCCACTAAACAACTTGAAGTTGTCATTGTTTTACGGATATTATTGAATGTACGATTTCACGTGCTATTTCAAACAGTTATTGTTACAAAGGATCAAATCATCTCCGAGCCTTTTCGTTGTTGGAGTTGGCTTGCGGTCTTACAGTAAACCATGAGTTCATTGAATAAAAATATCCATACTATACGTATGGCGACTGCCACCAAACTTCCATACCCAATTAATAGGATTATAACAGAATCTCGAGTACAAATACCATATTAATTCTGCGGAAGATTTGCATTTGGAATTTCTTTTTATTTTGTATTAAACTTGTACATTAAAAACAAAATAGTATTATAATATGCCTTCCTTAATTTTGTAGTGAAAGTATATTTATTTTGTCCTTGAACTTTCCATAAGAGGATTGTAACTGAAAATTTAAATCACCGAGTAGTATTGCCATATTTGCGATGAGATCAACCATCAATACCCACCGGAATGCTCATAATTTAACAGTGTTAACAACATTGAAGCATGTAACCGCCTATCTGAATATTAAAGCACTTTAAATGAAAAATCGCTAAAATTCTATGTACTGAGCTGCTGAGATTTTTTCAGAATAAATTCAATGTTTGGTCCCACTTCGCACTAGTTCGACGAAACCAAAATAATCTAATAGAATGAGTTACTATTGTCTCTTGAACAATAATTTATCATAGCATTAACCTATAATGACTATTATGAATGTATTTATGTATACTAAATACTTGCCTTCCATGTTATTTGATTTCACTAGTGGGTGTTAGCACGAGTTATGATCCATTTCAGTTCCGGGTATCGATTTCAGGAAAATTTCAAGAGACCCCTACTGGTTCTATGATTACGATAGAATTATGTATTTCCTTTTAAATACTCATCATATATTTGGAATTAACGTACCGATACATAATATACCCTAATATTTTTCCATTTATTGCTCAACAACTTTTTGTTTTGTGGATATTCTTTGTATACACTTTAAAAAGAAATGGGAGTTTTTGGCCAAAACTATCGAGTAACTGAGTAGTTTTGTTATTTGCCAATCAAACTTGCACTCCATGGCTAATATCAAGGATAACAAGTACTCGCAAAGCAAGTCTGTAATTTTCGTATCTATATTTGTCTTCTGATATTTCTGTCTAAAGATGGTGTGCAGAAAAAGTTGCATTGCCCTTTGGCTGACCTTTTCTCAGCTTGTTTTCTTTAACTCAGGGTTAAATCTTACTTACTTACGTATCTACCGTGGGTGATAACGATATATTTATCAAACTTCTGCGCAAATAACGTACAGAAATATTGCGTATAATATGTCAAAAACGTGGTGTTCTCTGATTAAGTTGTTGCTGAAATAAAAATAAAGTATGTTGCTATTTGTAGATATTATAATTACTTTTTACGCCGAAAAAGATAATTTTGGCATAAGCATATCTGTCTGATGATATCATTAAAAATGCTTGTTCGTAGTACGATTCGTAAGATATCATCTCGTGACCTTTAATTATTGTAATAAGTACTTACATTTCTCTCACACTGCCTTATTTCTACGTACTGAAATGTGTGTATACATCAGTGTTTAAACAATCATTTATGTAATGAGTTTCAGGAACGAATACAAGCACACGATTAGCGACTAACATTTGCAGTAAGCACCCAGTTCAGAAAACCATAACGAAACCATCCCAGTTTCACATAATTTGTAGTGTCATAAACATCAAGAGTATATACATGTATGTGCACAAAATGTTTTACTTTACTTAGCTTTGAACAGAGTGCCAAATGGCTTCAAATTATTAAAAGCTATAGCGATGAGTGCGCAAGCTGCCAATCACACTTATATTGCGAATACATCGACGGCGCTTAACTGCTTTCGAATTCGTGGTAGTAACCGTCTTGCTAACTTCAAATCTCATAGGAGATCGAGTCAGATCAGACACGAAGTAATAATATATTGCGTATTGTCCAGGTCGAGGTTTCAATGATTCATGTGTCGAAATCGCTTGGAGACCTGCCCAGCACTATATAGAACAAGAATAATATATTATCTGAAGATGCGTAGACTTAATCTGACACTTTTTGTTTGAGTTAAACGTACGTATTGGTTGGTAGTTTGAATATATCCATGGACCGAATCATTTATAGTAAAGTCTTCAAGTCTAAGTTACCTCGTGCATAATTCTCTCGATTTGTATTGTTCAATCGTTGCAGAATCTAAATAAATATAAATAAAGTGTCAAATATGAGTAATTGAGAGTAAAAAATTAAGATTAAAAAAAATAATTTATCCGGGGCTACGGCAGTGGCTCCGTTAAGACGAGCCAGCGAAGCGAAGGGCAACCTACCTTTTGTCTGTGTTTCGTCGATTTTTTGAGCATTTTTAATTTGGCTTTGAATTTTCTCTTCTCTTATACAGTAGTTTTGCTAGTAACAAAACGGCAATGTCACATATCTCGAGTAACTTCACAAACTCTACACTTCCAGATTTTGTGAAGTTAGGGCTTGAAAAGTTACTTCAAGTAGAATAAGAAGCTTGGCTTTACATTAGATCTGATAACTTTCTGTCATTGTAGGCCATATAAAGGCCTCGTCTGGGCAACATTTTACATGAAAATGTTTTTGGTGGAATTATTATTTCACTAAAGTTTTAATTTAAAAATCATTTCAATACTATAAAAAAAAAAAACAATATTTTAAGATTGCTTAACTGACACAGCATCGTAATTAGGGCATGTGATAGCAACGCATTTAAACATTCTATCAAATGAAACCACTTTAAAATGCATTCATGAAACTGTATCGAGCGCAAATTGATACCTACGTATACATAAAAGTTCTAGATATTCTGTTAGTGAAAGGCTGGTATTGTATTTCTGATTCAGTAAAAAATTCAACGCTGTGTATATTCCACGAATACAGTTTTGGTACGGGAGAAAGGCAGAAGGTGATTTTAGGTAAAGATTAATAAACATTGTGAACAGACCCATGAACCATTCGTATTTAATAACACATAAAATCACGCCTATATTAGAAGAGAGTGGCAGAGGTGTACAAAACCCACATTTCAACTGTTATTTTTAGGTCCCATGGTATAGGAGGTGAGCTTATCGCCATCCACCGCGCACAATTCCTACTCCGTGCTGCTATTGTGAATTTCCTGACGGCAAGTTTACAAATCACACTGCCCGACCCGGGCATCTAACCCAAGACCTTGCGGTGAGAGGCGCATACGCTAACCACTTGACCATCGAGGCAGACCACTCGTATTTATAGACAATTTCTTAAATTTTTCTTCTATAACATAGATCAGATCACAATGTTGAAACAGAGATGCCAGCCGCATATAATTTTAACGAAACTGTTATTAATTTAAATTCATGTTAGTTCTTTCCAACATTATCATATTTGGATTATCATCAATTTAAATAACGTGTTTAACCATTTGATTTGAAATTCTGACGAACTCGGCAAGTTTCTGATAAATAGATTACACTAACGTGATGATAAATTTATTAACCATTAGATTACTAAGAAACCCTTCTTCAAGCTTATTTTTATCGGTATTGTTTTAAACGTGTCTTTTTCTATATGAAAGTTCACGCTTTTTATTTCAGCCGGGCTAGAGTGTTGAAATATAAACTTAAACACTGACCTCATTTTAGAAGTCTATGTATTTAGTTTGGAATACAACTGTAACAACCTGTTATATTTGACTCGTGTCTGTACTGTGTAAACGTTTGTGTCCAGTGTTTATAAAGTAAATTTTATTAACAATAAAACCTAGTTTACCTGATTCCCTAACCCTTATACCTCAGCAGGTTATAGCAGAACGAGCACGGGATAGGGTTTGTCATGTTACCCTAGCAAGAGAATTATAATTTCATGAACATTAAGGGTGTCTGGCAAAGGGTGCCACGATGTTAAGTGTCTGGCAATTAATGACGTGATTTTTAATAATATTCTGAAGGTAATTCCAAAAAATCACACTTTACTATTTGATGAATTTAGATCGGTACTTTACACACCTTTAGTACCGTTTGTCTGCCAAAGCCACTATAACCCAAACTTTATAATTAGTGCATCGTTCTTACCTGTGTTGGGAGCATGCGCTGACATGTTTCCAGCTTTTATAAAATCACGAAGGTCTGGCGTTCCCGGGCTCTTAGACCATGTGGGAATGTTCAATAATTAATGGACATTATTAGTTCGATACGTATCAAGCTACGTAACGTAATCCTGGCTGAAAATGTAGCTCGCTGGTGTTTTCTTATTTCTTCTTGTTTTGAAAATCGAAAACATTTGGCATTTAAGTAATGGACCGTGAGAGTATAAAATTCTGCCAACGAGATTTGATGAATCATAGGTCAATATTCGATGGGTAAGGGATAAACTGACTGACTCATGTGGATTTTAAGTATAAATATCTTTGGTTTGACTCATAGTGTTATATGTTATAATAAAGAAAATAAAGATATACTAGCGCTATACTTTCTGATTACTACTTTCCGTTATCTAATTTTTACTTCTTCAGCAGTTGTGTACATGAAACAGTCACCTTGTAGATTTAAAATACTTTTAAACAAGTATGATGATAATCTATCATAATGTTATCACTGAAACTCGTATTTTTATCTCTTATTCAGACGCTTGCGAATATATAATTTGTTTCTTATCATGCATGTAGTTAAGTATACATTAAATTAAAATAATTAAATATTTCCGCTGTATACTCTTTCAAACCCGCTCCAGACAAATGTTATCTTTGATAAAATGAATATTGTCATAACGGTTGTGATAGTGTTTTATTGGTGTTTTGATAATATGGTACTTAACTAGCTATTGAGCAAAGGTTGGTTTTTTTATAAGTTAAGTTTTATTATGACAAACCCAGGCAAGAACATCTAATGAGATACTATAAAATCAGTAAATTAAAAAAAAAAACAATACATTTAAAAACAAGGTGGTTAAAAAAAAATCAAGTTATAAAATATTAGTGCATTTCTAATTTTTTTTCTTTATATTAGAAAGCTAAACAGAAATCAGTCTAGGCAGGACACATCATTTAAGATAAGCAGGTCAAAACTTTCAGGAATAAAAACTTGCGATGAAGTAAGATATATTTTAAGACACTCATGTCAGAGTTGTTACAGTATAATTTTTAATGTCTCTGTCCGTTCGTCGTTAGCATATCCGTGACGTTCTCGGAATATTGGTACATGTTTGCGTATGGATTAGTGGGTGGGATTGCCCATAAGAAACAGGTAAATGTTACTAAAATTATAAATTAGGTAAAGAATAGTCAAGCACAATGACACTACGTACTTTTCAGTATGAAAATATCTTAGGCCTTGACACATAAACGAAGATAGTAATCAGAAAATCATTGTTTTAAAACCTTGGCAGCAATATAATAGTCGCTGTACGCGCTGTTGATGTATACATCTTACACAATAAAATCTATCTACACTTGTATAATTGTTCGCGCGACAGACTGATTCATCAACGCAGGGCCTAAACCACAAGGACTAGAAAATTTACATTTTGCATAAAGGTTCCTTACGCCATGTAGATAATGGTTTTCACTCCATAGGAGGTCAAATAAGAGTTGAACGGTTTTATGGAAGTCTGTAATTTTCCAAGTTACAAGCGGGCAATTTCGTATAGTTTAACTTAAATAAAAATTAATTAACTTTTGTACCGAGGTTTTTCTTAATGTTATGCCCAAGAGGGTAAATTTAGGGGCTTAAGTTAAAAGTCAGTTTAGATGGCGTTGTGCATATTTTCTATCTTGCGGGAGCAGAATAACGTTTTATTACAAAACAAGTTCTAAGACACTGCTTACTATCAGGCTTGTTTGCCACCTTAGTGGAATGAAAAAAATATTCAGAATTAATTCTAATCAGAATAACATTAAAGGAAGAATCACCTCGGAAAACGGCCGTCAAAACAACCGGCTATTAGGTAGCGGTAAAACAATATAATTTAATCCATTGCCGCAATACTAGGAACATAATCCTTAACTGTAGTAGGTGTAATTGTATAGGATTATCTCTAACTACCTACCTGGTTATGTCATTATGAATTCAATGCCTCATACTCATGCTTTTACTTTAATGCGAAGAAAGCATTTATCATTATAATATTATTGTGACATTTTTATATAAAAGAAAACTATTATTTCTCGTAGAACAAATATAATGACAGATTACTTATCATGACAGTATTGTAATTTTCTTTAAATACACGATGGAGTCGATAACATGTTAGTAGCATAAACCTAACTTTTTACTCTTTTCTTTTTCTTTCTTCTTGTCTACGGCTGCTTGGCAAAAGCTTCTCGCCATGACTTCCAAGTCTTTCTGTCATTTGCTATCTCTGGCCAATCGTTCTAAAATGCATCCAAGTCGTCCCACCATTTTTTAAAAAATATCACTTAGGAATTATTAACCATTTTACTTATCAAAACCTTTCTTTTCAGTGACTTCGAGCAGCAGTTATCACCATTCCTGATCCAGAACTCTTGCGATGAGGACGCCGGTGGGTCCCCCGTGGGCCTGGAGCCGACCAGCCCCGGCAACGTGCAGGACGTCATCATCCAAGACTCCAATGAATCAGACAGCTCAACCGAAGCCACTGACACCTTTGATATGCTGAACTTCGAACAAAATGTTGTGCCCGGCTTCATTAACAAAAATACATTCCAAAGCCCTGGTAAGTAGATATACATTGCGATGTACATATTCTATGACATGATGTACCGTCCGGCAAACTAAACTATGACACGTCTTATTTTTTTTTTCAATAGACATAACGTTATTATGAAGGTCACTAATAGCCAGACTACCTCGTTGGTCTAGCGATACATATAAAGATAAAGATATATTTATTTGCTATCTTTAGCGATATAATATATGGTTGCTCACCGAGTGATCTCGGCTTCTACCATACCCGGTTGAAGTAGATAGCATTAGACTTACACCAAGCACATGTGACCTAACTTAACAGGCGAAAAATGGTTGCTATGTATAACTATATTTATTTATTATCGTCAAAGTGTGTCACGATTTAGTTTGCTCGATAGCATATTCATAAGACCACATCACTTTCATTATGAAGTAGTAGGACCGCATATTATGTACGTTCTGCGCTTATTTATCGTGCATCAATCTTTTAAACATGCATATCGGATATTTGGGTACTTTATTTAGTCACCAACTAGATTGACTCCGACCGATATGCTATACAGCATGGTTGTTATGTTTAAAAAGCATGATGTAATATGTTTGTCCTTGTCTCTATGGGTTAATACTAAAACTATGTTTCGGTTACTCGTGTATTGACGTAATTAAGACTATTGTCCACAATTCGTAAGGCTTCTTTCCATGGCGTTTCGTAAAACGATACAAAACGAAAGTCTTCTCTGTTTAGCTTCATGAAATTAATAATATCATGGTTAAGTAATTTAAATAGATTTGTCTGTCGAGTGTATACAATTACACCACTTCGAGCTTTGTTTTCATGATTGACTTTGATATTGTCACAGCTATTTCACGTGTATGTAAAAACACCTACATTTCATGTAATAAAATTATTATATTCTAGGTCATCAAAGAGCTGAATGCTTTTTGATATTTCATTTCAACAAAAGTAATTATTTTTGCTTATTGTGTAGCCTGACTGTAATAACAATCCTGAAAATAAAGTTGGCTTTAATTTAACAAAGACTAAGAAAATAGCGAAATTCTCACGTCTCAAATATCATGAATCTTTCGAGAGTTAAAACAACTATGTAAATGTTAGTTTTTGATATATCAAAATAAAAATACGTACCTAATTAAACATATTTTTAATTGGAATCTTTTAATAATATTATTATAACAAAACATATTGTCATTACAACATACTTTCCATCCATTTACCTATTTATTTGAAATACCTAGGCGATTACTTATCTTATATTACTTTAATTTGGCACATTCATTATCTCAATTGTTTTATCATTTCGTGGCCTTCAGACATTCGACAACTAGAATTTATAAATACCTACTTTATATTAAAGTAAGGAATGTGATTTATACAGGTGGTATTTAGGTTTTCAAACAGTCCATGCAGCTGAACAAATTAAATTATCGTTGGTAGCTATGGACCAACCGTGTACTGCGTAGTCGCTCGAATTAGTCACTGTTTCATTAAAATGCCTATTTATACTAAGGTTGTAAAACTAATCAATATTCTGTTAAATTTTAAGTGTATTTATTAAACATTTACGAAGAATTTTCCTTGCTTATATGCTTAAAAGTAATACTCAAACTTGTTTTTTAAAGATGTACCTGCGCTAAAGTTATTGCTTTTCTGAAGAGCTGTACATGATTTAATTCCGATTCTCCTCTTAGGTAAGACTAACAGAAAACGGCGCCTTTCCCAAACCCCACAAGTGGCGGTGCAACCAAAGGTCCAAAAACCCACGGTGAAACTTCCAGCCAGCACCAGCACGCCTAAACCACATCTGGTAGTGAAGGCCCAACCGCAGAGACCCGTCAAAGTCGCCAACATTCAAGTCCTGAGCTCGCAAACTAAAGTGTACTCCAAGCCGGTAGAAAGCGTGGCACCTCAAAGACGAGTTATAAGAGTAGCGCCGATGGCCGGCAACCCTCGATCCATCCTCCTGCCAGTCACGATAAAAGACATGAAAGACTTGAAATCCATCAAAATCATCAACGCTGCGGATCTTAAGAACGCCTCAAATCTCAAGCTGGCAGCCGCCAATCTGCTCTCCCAGAGCAAGTTACAAGACTTCAAATTGGAATCCCGCAACGATTACGACTACGATCACAATAACCATTGCGGTGAGCGATATTTAATTGTTTGTTTCTCCGTTGCTGAACCACTCGACATCTTTTGATTGGTGGCAATTGCACGAATTTAGCAAGTGACATAACGCAACCGGTTTGGTCACTGAACTCGCTAAATATTAACTTTCGTTAATGCGCATGCAAAAAACCGGCTTTATGTCGAAAACAAACTAATCCGTTTCGTTTTGTGTTTGTTACTTTTTTAGTTAGTCACGTAAGAGGAAAATGCAAAACAGCTTAAGTATCTTGCCTGTTTTTGTGACTAAAACTATCATAATCATGTTTAAAGTCATTCATATCATCGTTAGTTAATGTAATTCAGCGTATTTCATTGCGACCATGACTTTGTGAAGTCCTACAAATAAAAACAATCAAGTAATTTATGTAAAATTATTTTTATACAGATGATTCAGGCAGCGAACATAGTGACGACGAGGATGACCACAAAGAGGTAGTAGCAGACGGGAAGAATGGTTACCCTCGTTTGGTCCTAACAGCCGAGGAAAGGCGGCTACTGGCGAAAGAAGGCATTTCCCTACCCACCAGCTATCCTCTGACCAAACACGAAGAGCGAGAACTGAAAAGAATCAGGCGCAAAATCAGGAATAAGATCTCCGCCCAGGACTCCCGTAAGAGGAAGAAGGAATACGTCGACGGGCTTGAGGACAGGTAAATATTCAATGTGATAATAACCTCCGTCGACAAAGGCAATGAACTTGACTCCTAAGTGTACGATTTACATATTTGCACGTTTTAGCGTATATTGACGTGATGATCATGTTAAGGCTGTTATTGCTTTGATGTAAGGTTCAAAAACCTATTTACAACGCCTACGTATAGACAGGTTAATGGCCGAAAATAAATATGGTTTCGTGATGCCAAATTTCGACCAAATTGCACTACCCGATCTGATTGGCCGATAACAGACTCAGTGTAGTTAAAAGTTTACAAATTAACTCATATATTTCGATCTTTTTAAAGGTTGCTTAACAGGCGCGCGCAGGCACCAGATCTGGCATACAAATATGCCAGATCTGGTGTATTGTGTAGAACTTTTATAAATGTATATAACACCTAAGTCGTACCACTTTTCTTGCGAATAACTTTGACTTTGAGTTCAAAACCGACTGAAATCTAAGAGAACATAAAATTCAATAGGCTATTGAAAAAGTTTTTAAATTTCAATCTAGGGTACAAGAACAGAAACAGTAAAAAAAAAAAAAAAAACAATTACACACAAAATTCAATTCAACATTAATGGTTTATCGGTTCAACCGAAAATTATAAGAACATTGAACATGTGTGTCACAACGCAAAACTTTTAAAAAAATGCTTTACTTCAACAACGAGATGCTTGTAAATGAACAGGGTTGACATGGTTTTGTTTAAAACGCCGACATTTAGCGACTGTCGAATTATGTAAAGCAGAATACAGGTTGTTAAGGCTATAGCCCAGTCAATAAATATAAACTAAAATATGAATGGATGACGTAATATTCAATGACACGCCTTGTTTGATTCGGGTGCAAAATGGACATGCAACGATTCAAGTTCTTGCATAATGCTGCCGAAATGAAAGTCTTACAAATAGATTAAACTTTTTACAGTCTATATCTTTAAACGATTTAAATAATAAAGGAAATGAACAAAAAAGAACATGCAACGTTTTAAATCTCTCGCGTAACATTGCTGAAATGAAACTCAGTCTAAACTTTGTTATTTGAATTCTAAATGTTGAATTTTTAAACCAAAATAACATATTGAGTGCATTGGATTATGTTGCTTTTTTTGTAGAACAAAATATATTTTTTTTCTTATTTTAATTACAATCAAGCCTACAGAGCTTCAAGCTTATGAGTAATTTTACTTTAATCCAAATTAATAAGTTGATAAACATAAATCTTAGATTGCGTCCATGATACTTTGCTTAGTTTTTGTTTGTCACTTTTCACTTAATCACTGACACTAACTAACTCTAATGGTTTTGTCCGTTTTAATCCTTTCACTAAGTCCGTAGCAATAATATAACATGTGTTTATTTCATCTTTCTCAGTCTTTTAACTTCTTATTTGTCAAAGTTCTTCAAATACTTTCCTGACTCTTGTTCTTGCAAGTTTTAACAATACTTAGGGTTACCGCCTATCTGTATGTTGTAGTTTTCTAGATTGATTTTATTGTAATTACTTTACTTGTAAAGTGCCTAGTTTTATTTAATATGTGTAGTGTTAATGCCCAGGTGAGTTAAAATGTGGACATCGTAAGTCACACATTCATTTAATGTTTTTTATGATATTTTAACCAGTGTAAATTTATGTCGTTAACTACCTACTTTAATCATGTTTATATGTTAATAAAGGTGATCTAGCCTAAATAACACTTGAAATTATGTTTGAATGCAAATAGAATAAGATCTTTTTGTACTTCATTGTATTTTTATGATAAATAAAGACTTTTAAAAACTAACTAAAACTAATACTTAGGGTAGCCCCGAATCAACTTCCGTGGGGTAACCCCGAAATCTGGCATCAGGAATCCCCCATTATATTATTATCATCAATTGAAAGCAATTGACGGTTTGATTTGCTCAATAAATAGCGATATTACTCATTTTATTATTCCTATAAATATGTCTTATAATACCGGTTTTTTTAAAGGTTAACCCTTTTTGAGTAGGGCATGCCTTTTTAAAAAAAGTTAAAATATAATATTAACCATATGGTTATCTATAATTACGTTGACCAATCCGAATAAACTCTTATTCATAATAGCAGAACGGAGTTGGAATTGTGTCCGGTGGATGACGATAAACTCACCCCCTATCATCTGGGACCTAAACATAACCATACATAGGTGAAATGTGGGTGTGGTACACCTCTACCACTCCCTTCAGGTTAATATAGGCGTGATGTAATGTTATGTAATATTTTCTTCTATTAGCAATATTGTTGTTTCAGAGTAAAGCAATGCACAGCAGACAACCAGACGCTCATCAGGCGGATAAAGATTCTGCAGTCCCAGAACCAGTCTCTCACAGCACAACTCAAGAGGTTACAAGTAAGTTACTTTTTTCATATCACTCCTCCCTCCACCCACCTCGACTTCGTTCGGGTAGTAGTACTCTTCTACCCGAAAAAACATACTTATACTTACAATACCTTCCTCAAGAATCAGGCCCGGATTCCATCAAGGCGGAGAAGTGTTTGAATGACCTATCAGGTTACGTTATTTCCACATCTCTCTTCTTAGCTACGGTATCGAAATCTCATTGGTTATTCAAACACATCTCCTCTCTTCTTATAGATATATAGCTTATGGCCGGCACTTCAACAAAGACAATTTAAAATTGACATTATTAATAGACTCGCCCAAACTATCCATACCAAAGGCGACTTAAATTATGACGAACCTAACCGATACGTTGTTATGGGAAGTTGTGAATTTTGAGACCTATCAAAAATATTGCGTTTATAAATATGGTTGTATATAATGAAAGTTGCTATCAATTATCAGCGTTCTCATTTTATAAATGGGCTTGCCCATAGTACTTTTTATGATCATATTGAAATAAAATGAGTTGAGTGAGGCTAAGAACTCACGACACGGTTTTCTGTCGCGCCCACAGCGGCTGCGGGCAGATATGTATGAAAAACCGGGCGGTCTTGAAAAACGTTGTGTAAATGGATTTTGTTTTTAACAATATTAACTGCATTTTACGGAGGCTGCGGGCCCGTAACCGAACGCGAGCACATAGCATTCCATCGTCTACCATGGTACAAAGGCGTGATTTTATTTATATATTATGTACAGTCGGCCAATGAGTTGGGTATGCAGGGCAAAAACTTCTAAGTCATAGTAAAGACTTACGACACCAGTTATGGATAAGTGAGTTATATATCTAAATAGTAGGTATATTACACTTATTAAATATGAAATACAAACTTGCATATCTATTGCAGTCAGTTTTTACTATGGCGTAGAAGTTTTTGCCCTGCATACCCAACTCATTGGCCGACTGTACGTATGTATGTAAAAAAATTCAAGTATTTCATTTTAGTCCAGTCTTCACTTGCCCATATTTTAGAATAATGCCGAGATATTATGTATCCAATTTCCCTAAAACAATTTGTTAAATACACGTGTTTAATATTAAAACAAGAAGCAATAACATTTTACATCGTACATGCAGCAATGAAAAGAAAAACAGCTTTATCAGCGAGTTATCACGGCGCACTATGTTTTATAATTATTGTGACCTTTGCATAACGGGGACTTGTAGATTAACGATTCACGATATTGTTACTAAGTATAAAATAAATAGGCGACATGTTATCGTATTTTTATTACGTTTTACGTTCATGTTATTCCACGTGCTTTCGCGCGGGCTATATTTTTAAATAAATTGATAGTATGTATGAGATTTTTTTATAGGGTATCATTACTGACAAGGCATCTGTAGCATTACGTGTTCTGGTTAGATTATAAGTTCGTATATGTGACGGGATTTTAATACGCGTGTTTAAGTTAATAACTTCGATTTTATTGACTGAGCTGACTATGTGCAATATTACACTTAATTAAATAACGTACAGATGCTAAGCTTCTAAAGAGCTAGCAAAATGCTTTCCTATTTTGGTACGATTGAATAATAAATTACAATAACGCAATAATACAATCTTTGGTATAATTAAAAAATGGTTAGGCATGTTTTTTTTCATACAAACAGTTTTATAAAATATAAAAATACGGCTAACATAATAGTCTCTTTTAAAACAAAACAAAAATGGGCCCTTTGCTAGTGTACTATAGTTCGGCCGTTCAGAGAATGCCTTCCTGACACCTATCAGTCAGTCACGACTAGTGATGGGCACAACATAACACTGAGTTCGTTACCGTTCCTCCAAAATGAACCGCCGCGTTATTTTTAAGATTATTTTCGTTTTAAATTGGCGGAATCATTTAAAATTTATATTTTAGTTATTTAAGTGGAAAACAAAAAAGGGTAATATTAATATAATAAAATTGTTTTATTTATTTTTGTTACAAAGTTACAATCTGTATTTCTATGCAATAAAGTACATTGAATTGAATGTGCGTACAGAATATTAATCAGACTCCGATTCGCTTGAGGAGGTGGTGTCTTCATCATCATCTTCGCCTACATGTATAATTATATTATTATCAATAACAGAATCAATCCTGATATCTCGGTCAAAATGTTCCACAATCAGATTTTTAGTCTTCTCAACAACCTTTGCCCAGTCATCTCTTGTGACTTTCCCGCAGGCTTCTTTTAATAGGGTCATCATCTTTTTCGTGCTGAATGGCGGGGAAGTATTGTGGCGGGCGGCGTAACCTTTTATTTGAGCCCAGATTAGCTCAATCGCGTTATATTGGCAATGATACGGTGGAATTCTTAGAACGCGATGACCGTGCTCCAGAGCAAGTTCATCGATTTCGTATCGCACATTTGCCGCTTTATTTTCTTTAACTAATTTAATTAACTCTACTTTTAGCATCTGCATATTTGCGTCAATGCCTTTTGCTTGTAACCAAGCCACCAGTTTTTCTTTCTTATTAGCTTCGGTAGGTGGTTTCTGTATTTGAACCGAGTGATAGGAGGCATTATCCATGAATATTACAGAAGGCTCTGGTAGGCTGGGCAAAAGCACGTTCTGGAACCACTCTTTAAATGTAGTGGCATTCATTTCCTCGTGGTAGTCATTTGTGGTTTTTGATTGAAATGCCGTACACAAAGCCGTATTTTGCAGAACCTGCGTGGCATATTATCAGACGGGCCCCCTTACCCATTGGTACTTTCGACGTCGACGCTTGTGTATCATCCGTCCAAGAACGGGAAACCGTGTGATTGGCGTTTAGCCATGTCTCGTCAATGAACACGACATTATCCCAGTTATCATTTTTTTTTGCTTCTCTCAAAAAACTTATCCGTTTTAAAATTATGTCGTTACGTTCTAATAAAATTTTTCTTTTGTCTGTTTTTTTATACGAAAAACCAATATCTTTTAAGATTTTGGTTAAAGCAGTTTTACCCCCGCTAAACAGTCCAGCTTCTCTTAACGATGCCAAAAGCTTCTTCCTGTTGAGATATTCATTTCTGGAATAGTAACCATATATATGATTTCTGATTGCATCGGCGTCAAAGGTGTCAATATCTGTCACGGGTTTAGTTCTACGTTTCTTCTTCGGAGTACGTAAAATATTATCTTCCATGCCAGTAGAGCCGAACTTTTCTTTATTAATATTTGTTATCGTTCGTTTGCTAACTCCAAGCGCCTGAGAGACGCGTTCTTGTACTTGTTCGACAGGTACCAAGGGTCCGCCATTTTGCCGCTCCCACTTAAAGTAATCTTGCAGCTTGATGATTAACTCACGGGCTCCACTTTTCAATGTTTGTCCACGTTTAGGCATTATTATGCACCAAAAGTCACAAAAACACTATCGAAGTCCGATTTAGCGCCGATGTCAGTTTAAAAAGCAGAAACAGTCCATTAAACGAAAGCCGGGTAATCAAATAAAAACAGAACGAAAACACTTGAAGAATGTGGTCTATGCGCACGAAACGACAACAGACGACTGTTTTAGCGTCACAAAATGGCGGCCCATAACGCCATTTGGGGTTACCATTTTCAACCTAAATATAAAAATGCTACTTTCTTTCGCGCGTTCGGTTTGGCCGTAGTTTTATTTTTCTATTTAATAAAAGTTATCTTATGGTCCATTATTTTCAAATTCTTAAAAAGAAAAACAAAACGTATTATTTTAAAAAGTATAACTGTATAAGAACAGATTACGATACTATTATTGCCTGTTATTGTTAGCACAGCACTACAAATATAAAGCGCTGACATAACCTTGTAATAGCGCAGTTTAGATTTAGAAAAATATTGTTTACCAAGTTATTTGACATTGACACTCAGTTTGGCACAAAATTATAACATTAATTGATTATTGATATAATAATGTTGTTTTAATGCTCATCAATTGTTAAAACGGTAAACAACCAGCAATAATATTTTTATCGTAACTGCAACGCCATTACAAAGTTACGTCGTCAGTTCAATCGCGACGTGTCAGGAACGCATTCTCTGAACGGCCGAACTATAACCGGTTTCGCTCCGTACGTGACAGAACCGCTAGTGCTCACGCACACAGGCGCGAGTAGCTTGTAATGGTGTACCTATCAGAGCGCGATTGTATAAAGCTTAGACTCTGTGTACTATCTACTCATGTGCTATAACTGTTAAAATTTTATCTAAATTCATTTGTTTTTCATATCACCAAACTTGGCATTCGTTTGATCAATATTTTAGACTATATTATTATTATTGTTGGGACGAGGCTTTGGGTGTTCACGTCGACCTCCGTGGGTCTATTGTGATTGTAGCCTCATTATAGACTCTTCTTTAGGCCAATAGCCTCCATAAATTGGAGTAGTAGGCCGATCGGGAGTGACTTGACATCATCCGGATCCAAGATATGGCGTCCCAGAACGATGCTTCGTCTATGGATCAGTGGCTCATACATAGAAATCTTAATAACTAGTCAATAGAAATGCTATCGACTATATCTTTTAACACTGGGACGCATGTCGCCGTTTTTCAAATACCACTTTTTGTATTCCTGCAAACAAAATTATTCTTTTTGGCGATGACATTAAGACGACAATTCCTCAACTCGCACTTGTGTTCGATTAGACTCATGAGCTTGTATTCCTGCAAACAAAATTATTCTTTTTGCGATGACATTAAGACGACAATTCCTCAACTCGCACTTGTGTTTGACTAGACAGATGCGCGGCGACAAGGTCACGCGTCTTTAACATTTCTATTGCCTTATTATTAAGATTTCTATGGGCTCATAGCTCATTTTAGACTATAAGATTAACCATTATTTTGACTCTGTCATTATCTTTTTTATTAATTAGAATATTTAGTAACATTCGGTTGTTGCCCCTCCGCAGAACGTGCTGACGGGCGTGTCGGGCGCGGCCCCGGGCAAGGCGGCGCAGCCCGCCACGTGCCTGCTGGTGCTGCTGCTGTCGGTGGCGCTGGTGGCGCTGCCGTCCGTGCGCGACGAGCTGCGCATGCGCGCGCCCGCGCCCGCCGCGCCGCCCGGCACGCGCGCGCTGCTCTCCGCCGCACCCAGTGAGTACTGCACAGCGGGGCATTGTTACATACACTACTTAGTTTATTTACATTTTAAAGTGGATTTTTCCTACTTAAAATCAATTAGCTAACTTAAGTGTATAATGTTACCAAACCTATCTAATTCAAACGACATTTGAGGAGGCTACGGTAACTGCGTATCATCCAGCAGGCCGTATGTTTGTGTTTGCCACCTTACGGGAACAAAAACATCTATTGAAAAGTCAGACATCGTCAGCTACGCCATCAAATGGTAACCTTCAATAAAACATACATAAAAATTGAAAATGCGTGGTCATATTAAAGATATTACGATATAGATGTTTCTTACAGCACAGAAGGCCTGTAATGTAAGAAACACTCACCCTATGATAATCCTACATAATTAGCTTTTATAGTCAGCACTGCCCAACTGATTGTCCTTATATAGAAATGGCTTATTAGCAATAATAATAATCATTTTTAAATGAGAGACTCCGATGTCCGTCAGCTAGGTTTAAGCAGAATAAAATAAATATTCATTACCAAGTAATGTCATCGACCATCCAAACACGTGGAATGGAAATAAAGATTAATAGTTGTACAAGTGTATGTGCATAACTTATCTATTGCCAAGTGTAGCATAACATAAACAAACGTGCCACGTCAGTGTTAATATGTATCAGACGTTGAACTTTGTAACAATTTCTATATAAATAGCAAAAAAAACTACTGAGGTGTCAAGGGACACCCGGATGGAACGAAGTTCGGTAATTCCAAATAACAACAAATCAGGATTCGCACCCGAGATTGCAGTAAAAGGTATGCGACCTTAACCACTAAACAAATAAAACAGTCTATTTATAAACTAAATACGGTAACAAAAATTTAAACCAAATTAAAATAAAAACAAACATTAAGACAATTAAATTATCAAGCGTAGCAAGCGTACACAAGATCATTCAGAATCACTTTAATCATTCTCTTAAAATAATCGAATGATACTTTTAAAATCATTGTGGAGATATTATCACAATACTCCTTTAGGCTGAATGGCTACATAACAATATTTCCTGTGCCTTACACACTTAATTTTAAAATAATTCTTATCTTCAAACTTTCGCGCTATTCGAATTTCAAAATATCAAAAGCGAGGTTCATTCAAACACACGCATAGACTTATAATGCCTAGATAAATAAACTGCTTGTATGAATTTAAGTATAAAGTAAGGCTAAAAACAGATTGATTGAAAATTATAATGCACCGCTTGGCGGACAGACAAACTAAACGAAAATCTGATAAATACCAGAGAGTTACACTGAACTGAAACGGCACAATTAAAGTGGCTTTACATTTCATGCGTGTACTCGGTTTCTAGGAGTAATAGTTCTATGACCACACATAACAAACCTTATCTTTAACATTATTTTTCTGCGATTATCTTGCTTTCTTTTAAATTGTATTCGCAAGTTTACTCGCGATATAATAATATCAGATCTCATTATCAATAATCTCATCACCAATCCCAATGACATAATTAGATGTGTTCTAATCGTATATTCCATGAAATGTACATAACTAAATTAGTAAACATTCTGTGGTAATATTAAAAAATAATTTGCTTTTGAATTTAATATAGTTATGACGCGTACACTTGCTAAACACACAATAATGAAGAGATTATAACGCGTATGATTTGGTTAGCACAATAGTAAAGAAAGGTTATAATGTGTACTTGCTAAAATACAAAAGCATTTATTATCGTGTGTATAAAATCTCTACTTACCTAAATCCATCAGCAATATCCAGAACTTGTGCAGAAACACTGTCAGGATTCATTATTGTAACTATTTTTAATAATTTATTATGTACAAAACACCTGTATACACTCAACAAAAGGCGGGAATTGTATTTTTTTTTTAAGTTATGATAATATTTTTTTTTTAGTTACTTTATTATTGATAGAGAGACAAAATGAAAATATTTCGCTTGCTTTCTCTATGCGCAGCATATTTCTGTAGCACCAATTAGTTCCGAAGTCGCGCGATAGATGGCGTTGGGATCGAATTAGATCGTGCTATGGTTTCGTTACAAGGTCCTGTATATAAGGTCCACCGATTTAGAGTTTAAGTATGTTCTGCGGATCCAAGTGAGAAGTAATGTTCACGATATTGAGCTATTTATTCCCTGGTATCTGACTAGAACAGCAATCGTGTACGCCTTCGCAGACCTTTCTGAGCGCGCCAGCGCGAGCGCCCCTATTTTTGCAGAAACTCAACTCTAGTAATTTTTTTTTCTTATTATTTTTTTAATTTTATTTTTTTTTCTATAAGCGAGATGGAGCGACGGACATAGAAAAACGCGCATTTTTTTTTTTAGTGACTCAATTCTAGTAATTTTTTTCTTTATAGTTTTTTTTTTATTTAATTTATCTCTTTTTTTCTATAAGCGAGAAAGAGACGGACACAGAAAAATGCGCACGCCGTGCGGCGTGCGCATTTTTCTGTTTTGTCTGATGATGTAGCACCGTAGCTGTAACGTAGCATGTAATTACTACGCTGCTACGAGAATTGCTACGAAAAGTGTCGTTACAACTTTTCGTTCCTTTTTTTTCCGCCTAGCCCCCTTTCGCAACGCGCAATAAGGATCTTCGTTCCAAAAAATATCACTTTGTATTAAGTTTGCAGTATGTACAGATATTGCACAGTTGATTCGATATAAGCCAACTTAAGACCAGTTGCAGACCGACTTGAGACCTGTAAGTCCTTGATAAAGCCTGTCTGGTTATTTTGACAGATGAAATGTCAAATTTGTAGAGTTAACTAACTTTATCAGGAACTGCTAAATGGCGGGCTTAATTTTATATTGAAAATTAATGAAATTATATTAAACAATTACATTTTAAATAAAAATATTGATTCAACAGCCAAGCAGCATTGGTAAAATGAAAGTAAGTTGTCCTTGAAAATATATATTATGTAATATTTTCAAGGACAACTTACTTTCATTTCTCAACATTGTAAAAAAGGACCAATTTCGAAATAAATACTTATCCCGATATTTTCTAAATAAGTTTGTACGTGTGCAACCTATAAAATAATATATTATTATTACGTATACATTTTAATTGTAACCAGATGTGAAGTTTTAAAATCTTAACAGACGACTACAGAATAGGTTTTTATAAACGTAATTCGTTCCTTGTATGACTCACTCATAAGAGATCTGTCTAGCTAACTATAAAATCGTAAACGCATTATGACTAATGCAACCAAGCTGACGTGTTGAAAATTATGGTGTTAGTCACTTCGAACATAAGGCTGACGTGGAAGAACACCCAACTTTAAATATTGCTTGTTATTACATCATTACAATGTATTTTATTGTAAGGTTTCGCATTATTCTTTACCACTAAGTACGGACGTAATTTTTTTATTAAATTTACCTATTCAACCTATAATTAGATTAAATAGGTCATTCATGCAAAATGTAATAACTTTCATTTGCCATGAATAAATAAAACTTTACAAGGCGATGCTAATAAAAATGCGCCTTGAACTTGACTTAGATGAGGGTCAAAAGATACGGGTGCTGTCAATTGATAACAAACAAAAAAAAATTTTTGAGCTTCAGATCTGCTCAATTAAAATATTACATAACACTATCAAAATTATCATGAGACATTTTGCTTTTAAAATAATTGTGCGACAGTTATGGTCGAGTTCGTTACTACTTTCTCGTTACGGCATCTCGATCACATTCGCTACACCACTTTAGTATTTCATCGAAAGATTTACGTAACTGGTTGCACTTTTGATGATACCTACATCGTTTATCCCGTTTCTTGTAAATTTAACACGGCTTCGTAACTCGTTTTTAGAATCGCGTTACGCTCGGTTAGTTTTAATTGTTGTCGAAATTAATGTCTGGTTTCCTCTCGTTGCAGAAATGACGCTCGACGAAACAGTCATAGACGACGGGGAGTTCAACATGGAGGAGCTGATCACCTTCAACCGCCCCCACTCCGACCACGACTACCAGGTGGTCAAGAACCTCGACACGCACAAGGCGTTGGCCGGAGGATACGTGGACCTCCCGATCGATGAGGACTGGCCTCCCAACTTGAAGAAGCGTATGAAAAAGCTCGAGTTCGACTACGACGACGGCAGGGATTACCTGTCGCCGATCGTCAAGGAGGAGAACTACGAGAACGTCTACAAGTTGGACTCCAAGTTGAAGGAAGACGACGACATGAGCGATAAGGGTTTCTTACACAACACGCTGCTGTCCACCGGGTGCAAGCTCGGGGAACTGCTCGACGTGCTGCCCCCCATCCCCGTGAAGAACGAGGACCTCGTCATCGAGGAGATCTCCGACTACGACGACACCAGAAACATCACTGAAATCAAGAGTTTTGTAGTCAACGGCACTTTGAACGAGTTCTAGTGTATACAGATTCTTTCTTTTTATTTCTTTATGATTCCTTGTTGTTTCCTTTCAGATTACTATTTTACTATTATTTTACAAATAACCTATTTTTTACTATTATATAGTTTCAACGCAATGATTCCTCGCGCGTAGTTAGTCGGGTGGCAGTTTTACTTGTGACGTTCTGTTCCCGAAGTAAGGTTGGCTCGAGCAGTCAGTAAGCGCGGACTACCCCAGGAATTAGTCTTGTTATTATAACATAGAAAAGATGTTTATGTTAGTGAGACCGCTATGAATTATTTTATTTAGGCATAAGTATTATTCAGACGAAGAGTGGTAATATTGCAGTTTCTGGGAATGAAAGATGTTGCATATTTATTTTAAATATCAAAATTAATATATTATTAAATCAAGATATATTTTTATTTACGGATCATTTGTTAAGTTTAGTATTAAGTTATTACTAAGCATTTTCTCTGTTACGACTTGGTGCAATTATAATAGTATAACTGATTTGTCAGTTTTAGCTAGATTTTTATTAAGGATTACCTATTTCACTTGTATTAGTTAGTACTCGTTTTACCTACTTATAATATAGGCGTGCAAATGAAATGGACTACAATGATAATGCTGGTTCGAATAAATCGTATAAGAAATTTGTTTTTTAATGCAACCGCCAACCAATCCCTCTATCCTACCTCATCTTATTTAGACCCTATTTTCCAGTTGCTGATAAGGTTTTGAAAAGTTAATTCGATGCAAATGTCATTTAATCTGTCAAAAAAAATTCGAATGGACTAACAGAGATTTATCCAGAACTGGTGAAACTGGCTCTTAGTATGACAATTTACAGTAAAGTTAACAAGTCAAGTTACATATTTGTCTATATTTGGCATTGCTCAGTCTCCCGCTTTGCTCTGGAGGGAAGTAAAGATACATACTTTCCAACTCCAACTATATACTTCTGATTAAATTCGTTGCGGGTTCCAAGACAATTTTAACTCTCCCTGGGTGTCATGCACGGTGCCTTTCAGTTGGTTACCGCTGTAGATCCTGGCGTCACAGGAGTCACAGTGGTGGGCGTGTGGGTGGGATTATATCCCGTAAAAAAAAAGTCAAGTTACAATAGGCGAGAACGAGACTTAAAGAGTGAATCGCATATGACCGATTAAAACAGCGGATAGCAGCTAACTTCAGGTCTACTATAGTTAGTAGATAAGTAGTACCTTGTCCAGGCGGTTATTACCACAAATTAGAAAGGTACAGACGGACAACAGGAAAGACAAGCTTATGCACATACATCGTGTTTTAACCGACTTCAAAAAACGGAGGAGGTTCTCAATTTGTCAACATTTTTTTATGTTTGTTATCTCATAACTTTCGACTGGTCGAAGCGATACTAATGATTATTTTTTTATTTGAAAGTGGTGCTTCCTGTGTGCTGTCCCATTTCAATTTGGTCCAGTTCTCACAATGGCACCCATCCGTAAACAATATAAGTCTAAAATTATTGTGATTGAAGTCAAGTTTTTCTATTTGGAAAAATTATTATTTCTACACTCGACATGTGAGAGACACGATCTTAGAAATCGTGTCAGTGATGTCTACGTGTGCGTTGCTTGAGCGTGCAATGTGTGTAGCTTGCTTCCCGTACTGTAAATAAATAAATATAAATATTTCACAACTCACACACAACGCCATCTAGTCCCGAACTAAGCAGAGCTTGTAATATGGGTACTAGAATAACTGATACTAATACATATATACTTTTCTTTTGTATATACATACATATTATACATAGAAACCCCCAGACTAAGACAAACCCCATGTTCATGCACACAAAGATTTGTCTTAAGCGGGAAGCGAACCCATGACCTCGGCTTCGCAGGCAGGTACACTACCCACTCCGCCATCCGGTCGTGTAATCTTAAGTTATTACTGAGTCGTAGAGACTGTACTGTCAAAACAGAGAAGTTTGAATGTTAAATCGTGTTAAACTACAATAATTTTATAGAGGAAATATTTCTTTGTTTGTTTGTACCCAATAATCTCCTGGACTACTGGACCGATTTAAACTATTCGTGCACCAATAGGAAACTTGGTTATTGCGAATTAGTGCTATCATCAAACCTGAGACCTAGCGGTGAGCTGTACACAAGTTATACCGCTAGACCAGCGAGGCAGTTGTTACTGTATGTGTATGCACTAATACTTTTTGTTTTTATTGTTTGGTCCACTAAACTGGACAACACATAGCAAAAGAAAAAAACATGCTTAAAATTAACTTACAAAAATAATGTTTGCCCTTCTAGAAGTGGACACAGCATGCGAAAGAATAACTCATAAGTTTATGCAAAGTATCAAAATTTTACACCTTAAAAATAATTAGAATATGTGTACAACCGTATAGCAAGCTTTTTAATGGACATGGCCGATGCGTTAAAAATTTCGAAAAGATGACGATTGTCGTTACACAATGCGCACATGCGATACATGGGTGAATGTTGACCGTAGTCGGTGCGTTGCAAGGGGAGATGAAAAGTTCTTCTATTTGCGATACGACTACAGGGACGCGGCACCATGAATTGGAGTTTGTGAAGTACCTACATCTGAGCCATCAACAACTCCCCTGACAACCTTCGATAACAACATCATGTCAGCAGCCTTACGTCTATGATCCAAAGATTACATTTCAAAATGCGTGAGTCTTGAATTGTAGGAGATTACCTTTTTACAAAGTTTGTTCGCGTAGGTAAGATGATATACATGATGATATTATATATATACTTATCTACTTACGTTATTGCGACCGCTGCCCGCGATTTTGTCCTCGTGAGATTCGTTATGTCAACTAAGCTGCTATTGCCTGGACCTCGTGTTACCTGCGTTAAATTAGGTATAGCGCTTCGCTCCCGTAGTATTTAGAGTGATGTAAGATAACTTATAACTAAGTATATAGCAATTCAACATCAAATTTGATTCCGAAAAATTAAAAAAAAAATGGTTTTTTTTTTTACATTAAATAGAACGCCAGAAGCAATTACACTATCCTATGGTCCCCATGACTAGGCCAAATACACACATTCACTCACACAAGCACACCCAGTCTCAGAACAAATCTTTGCGAATCACACAAAGATTTGTCCCATGTGGGGATCGAACCCACAACACCAGTGCAGTGGAGAGTGGCGAGGCGACCGCTTAAACCACTACGCCACGCGTGCAGACAAAATAAATAAATAAATAAATCGAAACATATTTCCCTATATTAGCGTATTTAAACGAACATCAATACGTACTTTCGTGGCTCAGTCCACTGTTATAGCTCCTCTGAAATGCATCGAATTACGATCTGATATTCATTAATTCAAATACGGTAAAGAGTAAATATGTTCAAAATTATGTACTCTAATAGTATTTTTAACACGCTTATATTAGCTTCACCTGTATGTATGTATGTAACCGACTCCTTTGGACTCGATTTTGACCCACTTTAAACGAACAGATTTCAAAAAAAATTTGCACACCTTCATTTCCTTTTTTTTATCGAATTATGCAATAATTCGATAAAAAAAATAAAAAAAAAATAATAAAACACGCTCATAAATAAACCAAACTAAAAAGTAGAAAATAATTAATAGTTTAAAAAAATTAAAAAACACGCTTTTAAAGTACTTCTAACTAAAAAGTGAAAAATAATTCCTAATATAAGCTGAAAATGGTAATGAATAAAAAATACTAGTATTATTGTGAAAAAGCGTGGGGCGCTCTGTGCCATATTTTTCGTCTATCGAGCAACCTACGCTTTTTCACAATAATACTAGTATTTTTTGTTCATTACCATATTAGGAATTATTTTTCTTTGTCATGTTGATGGCTTTGACTGTAACTTTTAGACACAGTCAAAACCATCGATCGAAGAAATCAACTTATTTGTAAAAAATATTCATTTTTTTTTCGTAAAAACAAAATAATTTACGTCTGAAATAGAGAGTAATCTTTTTTATCCATTAAAGCTTCTAATCGCAAAACATTACTTTTTTATTATCTTGGGCGCCAGACAGGTTTATTTCCAGTTTAAAATTTGTTAGATTTTCAAGTTTTTCTCATTTTTAAGTGAATAAAAAAATCATTCTTTCTGGCGGCTTTAATTTGCGTGAACAATGAAAATCTCTTGCACTTAGTTTCGACGTTAACTTTTTCTTTAATGGTAGGTATAGTTTTTTTTTTTTGATATATCAAAGACTAAGAAACAGTTGAAAAAGATATGGGACCGGCAGGATTTGAACCTGCAACCTTACTGCACACCGGGCAGTCGCTCTTAGCCATCCAGCTACGGTCGCCTCTTACCGGAACCTTAAATTTCTCAACTGTATGATACGTCATTTCGTGACGTAACGTTCATCCATTTGTTCGCAGGTTCAAATCCTGCCGGTCCCATATCTTTTTCAACTGTTTCTTAGTATAATTTGCTAAGCATAGCTAAATGCTATAAAAATAATCAGAAGTTAAAATAACGTACACGTTCATTCGTTACAACATTTGTGCTGAATGTAACTTCGCCATGTTGGTTTGTATCCTACTTAAGATAGGAACAAATGGATGAACGTTACGTCACGAATTGACGTATCATACAGTTGAGAAATTTAAGGTTTCGGTAAGAGGCGACCGTAGCTGGATGGCTAAGAGCGACTGCCTGGTGTGCAGTAAGGTCGCAGGTTCAAATCCTGCCGGTCCCATATCTTTTTCAACTGTTTCTTAGTATAATTTGCTAAGCATAGCTTAATGCTATAAAAATAATCAGAATATCAAAGACTACTTTGACGTGTATGTGTACTGCGAGTCCACTTTTATTGCAAGAACAATGCCCAGCTGGCATTAATCTATTGTTCTTGCTGTCAAAGTAGTATCTGGGCTTAAAAAAATAACTATAGCGCTGTATAGGTGTTTTAGCAGATAAACAGTCATGATATCTGTAACGCATATATATTATATAGATTAAATCAATGATCTTG
Source organism: Hypena proboscidalis (assembly GCA_905147285.1). NCBI lineage: Eukaryota > Metazoa > Arthropoda > Insecta > Lepidoptera > Erebidae > Hypena > Hypena proboscidalis. The sequence continues at coordinate 11,812,886 of LR990140.1, read as the reverse complement.
GCTGGTTTGAAGTTGGCCGCTGATGGCTGTTCAACCAATTAACGTGCGCTACACTCGCGTGACCAATCCTGAATCGTGGCAGTTCATTTGCGCCAACTTTACAACCGCTTAGATCTTTGACTTTATCTATGCGTATGACATAATATGAAGCAAAATAGTTTTGTCACTGTCCGTGGTGTCTAGACTCTTTCCATATAGACACTTTGTCTATATTTGGCATTACTCAGTCGCCCGCTTTGTTTTGGAGGGAAGTAAAGATACATACTTTCCAACTACAACTATATACTTCTGATTAAATTCGTTGCGGGTTCCAAGACAATTTTAACTCTCCCTGGGATTGCCCGTGTGTCATGCACGGTGCCTTTCAGTTGGTTACCGCTGTAGATCCTGGCGTCACAGGAGTCACAGAGGTGGGCGTGTGGGTGGGATTATAAATATGAAGCAAAATATATTATCTTTTTAGGAGAATCTTTCAGCGACTAAAGCCATCGTGAGATCAGGAGTGGCCAGAAAAAAACAGTAAAACTCAATATTGAACTTTCCATTGCAAAATAAATAAAACCATCATCTTATAATAAGCTTTATTTAATTATGAATTAACAAATGTTTTCGTAATTTCGAACAAGGTTTGTGACAGAACTGAATACATATCCCATATTTATCATCTTTCAGAAAAATAAACACTGAAAACTGTTCTCTATGAATATGAATTTTAATACTTACTTTTACATTAAATTCAATTCAGATGGAAAAGCATGTATAATACATAAAAGTTAATAACTACAATTCAAATATCTTCCTCGTGTCCACAAGCCGACTGAACATGACTTACTTAGTAAGCGAAATGTTTTAAAATTAAATTAACTACAGAGTGATCACCCTCGAGAGACAGGGCGGCGGCTCTCACACCGATACTACATATTTGGTGCAGCCTTCACAATAAATAATCATGTTACCTTTATTATACATAGCACAAATTTAACTCCAAGTATGCAATAAAATAATAAGTGTCTCATGATGTATACACGTTAGTCACGATCGACACGAGCCGTGAATTATCTAGCGATCAGCGAATGTAACACTCGAACTTAAAATGACAATGTACAATGCTCCCTTTCACAGCGTTCGGCGCCTCGCCTCGGCCTCGCCTCTTTACAACAAGTTATATATAAATACATCGCACTCACGCACACACGCGTGCTCCATCGACCATCGATCGTCGATTACGATCACGTCTGCAGATCACACAACATCACTTTATATTTAATACCCAATCTAATTTGATTATTCTATCTAGCAAATAGAAAGTAACAATTAGGTACAATGTATGGTGTTTCCGTGTTAGACTTACGAGGTTTATTACATTCGATTATACTGCAATGGTTGTACAATAAGTTTTAACGATCCATTTAACGAGAAGAATACTTCAATTTGTTTACAATAATTTATCAAAAACCATTATTAAAGAATTGATTTAAAAATTTCATTTTACATATCGACAATATTCGCATTATCTATACTTTTCTAAAAAATATGAAAACGACACAACAAGATGTTTATTTTTTTTCATGTTATAAAACACTTCAAACATACTTAGCCAAATGAATAACTTCTAATGCATTGGATACAATTTTGTGATGACTAAATATCTGTGACTAATTCAAAATACCTTAGGAGAATGTCAGTGTGACCAGCGCAACGATCGGAGCGTACGAGCAGCGAATACCGTACCGCATCGCCCTGATGACAGTGACATCTACGATACCTTACTGCTACGCAAACACGCTTGTCGAAACCTTACCGCTTCCAGTCCAAGCAAAAATATACAAATGTTTTAAAGCTGTACAATTTATACACTATGTTAGCGACCGCCTACGTGTGGCCACAGCTGTCTCAGATACCGATCGAACAACTGGCGGCGGTGAGGGCGCGAGGCTCCTGATCTCAGTCTGCTCCACTACCCCCCCCCCCCCCCCCCCCTTCTCTCTACGACACGAGCACTCTCTATCCAATGATATATTCGTTCGTACGACTACCGAACAGAAGAGAAAAGCAATAATACAAATTGACATGAGCGCAGAGCCACGTGTTTTGTACCCAAGGTGAAATGTCTCATTCAGTCTTGTAGGAATATAGAAGCCAGTTCACTCGGGACTCGACGGGGTACACCGATTGAAACAAATTACGTTTTAACACTATTGTATTGATTTTCTATACAATTTATTGCACACTTAATAATAACATTTATCGAATCAACCAATCGTCAATATGGTCATGTTCCTCACAAAAGCATGAAAAAGAAACTCATTACTTACATTTTATCTCTTATTTAATAAATGTCTGGTTATCTCTTATAAAACTATAATAATAGATATAAATAAAGATAGGAAATTATGTGGCGTCACTATAGGAACGGAGCCAATTGTAAATATTATTATATTCGTTTTCATACAAATCGAACTTAGGTTAACAATGACTAAATAAAGTTATTATCTAAAGTATTCATACAAGCGGTAGGTTGAATAGCTGCACTCGCTCGAGTCCTCGACATGGAGCTACTCCTTGCTTTGTTACACGGAAAATATATCTATAAGTAAGTCGGTCCGACCTTTATGATTAATAAGTACCTGATGTATATCGAAGGCGAATGGCGTCGGTATACACGGCGAACAGTCAAATATCACAACCTGTACTGAAACAGAACTCACGGAATGCGGAGAGCAACATTCAACCTACGGCGGACAAAGACAAAATCCATCAACACAAACTTACAAGTCACAAAAGGGTGTTCATTCATCACTCATAAGTCAAATATACCGGTAATGAACTTAAAAGACATATAAAAATAATTCACTGCTTCATGGAGAACGGAACAACGCGAGATACGACTATCAGTAAGTATAGTATAGTAGTTACACTAGTGTCGATGAATGATGACCGAAATCCTAATGTACAAATCTATGGATTTGTTCGACTATGTGCTGGAATGGACATCAGAATGAGTGGCACGAGTCTATGCAAGTGATGTCGATGAGCTAAAGTAAAAGTCTCGCAATAACATACGATTTACAATTTTTGGTGAAAATTAAACATAATTCACTAAGGACGGGAACACAAAACATAAAAAGAATCTGCCAACCGCACATGACTTACAATTCATCACGTTATTGCTATTATTAAACGCCCATTCAATGCAAAGAACACGGGAGCCTATTTAAAACTAAAACGTTAGCGGCGATAGGCGGGGCATGCTCCGAAGCGATGCGTACAATTGACATCATTACAACCTGTGAGGTTTCGTACGACACTTCCCTCTATCACGAGGACGAACATCCCCATCCTCACTACTCGTCTCTCACAAACTATCCAAGGCTACGAGTCGCGGCTGTTGACGAGTACTATTCGTAATCAAGGCAATAGTATTGACAACAGCCAGCATGAACATTAGTCGGTATATGGATGCGTACTATTACGGGAATCTCGGAAGTGTTATCTAAATATTAACAATTAACGCAATTAAAGTTTTTTATAACTGGTACATACACGAATAACACTTTGTATATTCTGATATAATTATATAATATGTGATTGCCAACCACTCAGACATAAGTATGCACCTTTGTTTCGCGTAAGGTCGAAATGAAACTAAACCTTATGATAGCTTCGTGTAATCGATAAGCATTATGGGTTACTCAAAATTACAAAATCTAAAATAATATTAAATAAACTGTGGTAATTCTGGGTAGGGTAGCATACGTTTGTTAAATTGGCAATAATATTTGCTTTTATATATACATATACAATTAAAACCCAGTCGCTCCGTGCGATGAAGACTGATCTTACGTTTGTATCAACTTTTAATTTAACAACAAGAGACGTACACAATATCAGACTCACTTGAATCAACAAACGAATTTAAAATTAGTTTTTCGTTATACTAATCTTTGATTTAGGGCTCTACTCACGAATGATTTAAATTAGATGCATACAATATACCTCGGTTAGTTAATCCATACAAATAAATTAAATCGAAATGTCTGTTTGTAACGTCAAACAAACAGTTTTTTATGCCATAAAACCAATCGTGAAATTGTTCGTCTATCTGTTCATTTGTAATAACAAATCTTCAAAACGGTTAGACCGATATTGATATTTTATTCAAGGCAGGTAGCTGACTACAAGACGCGTAACTTAGGCAATTTTGAACCGATGTAATTACGCTACAGTTTGATCTCGATAATCTCGGCAATAATACTGGTCGAATTTTAATAAATCTTTTTGCTTTTGTTAGTTCAATTCATAACAAACAATTTAATACAACGTAACCTTAAAGAATATTGACATTGATAATAAAAAAACTGATGTAGTTGTCATCATGTCATTTAAATCGTAGTTGTCGAAACCCTTAGCATTGTTGATACCAGTGAGCCCTGGTGTAATTTTCAATAAAAATATGCTCGTAGGTTGATAAAACGTCAAGATTTTCATTAGCTGCAATAATTCTATGTTAGATTTGATAGTCTTATAATAACCAGCCCATGTTTCAGACACAATTTCACCTTTTCGTAGTAAAAGAAGATATTGCGTCTTACAGTAACTTACGAAAAACATATCCTACACCGTTTAAGCGAGGCTAAAATGCAGAGGTGAATATATATTTACAAAATGTTGCATCGTGCTACTCCTTCAATAACTATTCAAAAGAGAGTTAGCATTATATAACATTTATTATTTACTTATCACTCTGGCTCTTATTGACTTGATTTGACTTATACAAATATGTTTTAGTTTAAATTAATAAACGCTTAAAATGCACTTAATATTGGATTTACTTTAATATTAAGTAGTTCTGCGATTCATGAACTCTAGGACATTTCAGTAAAAGGATAACATCGACCGGCCTACGTATACAAGTCCAAGTACAAAAACTCATTTTTACAGGAAAACGATTTAGGGCCAACTTATACGTTAACCTTAGGCGGTAAAAGGCAATGCCCAAAAACTGTATCGCCAAAACCCTTGTGTCACGAATATAAGATAGTAAATAATTTCTAGTTTTCTGTATGACGATTATCTAGTAATAAGAGACATAACTTAAGCGGGATTTAATAAACAAAAGAGATTTTCAATTTAAACATGAAGGATGAATTAAAATCTAATTTTGTTTTGACAGAATTATCACGTTTTTGCAATTGTTTACTAACTTTTTTCATGACATCCCAGCTTACTATGAAAATAGCCGGCTTAAAATTAAACTTTCATGTTATTCTACATACAATACAGCAGTTTTTATCTTGACAAAGCCACGGAATAGATAGCACAGCAGCGATAAACAATCCCATAGTCTTGAGATTGGTCATACCCCTTTACCAAAAACCACTCGTCTCGTAAAATGTGTTTTTGGACTTGCATTAGTATACGTGGAAACCTTTGATATGATAATGCTATCGCAACGGTTGGACATGATTTTCTTATTACTAATACGTTGGTGCTTAACTAGTATGCTCCAAACACACTACACACTTTTATGGTTCTGTGATCGAATAGAAATGTTACGTCATCGTTGCCCTTAAATATCAGCCGAAAACGACCGGAGAACCGTTATGGATTTAATATAGATTTAAACAGTAATAATAACGGTTTTATCGCGGGGACGCTGGCGTAAATTTCGAACGCTCGAAATCGGTAGTGTTACATTGTTAGACTACGATAATATAATTGCTCGGGTAAGATTTTTACAAGTACTTTATCGAAGTTAATAGGCGGCTATTTCGACCGCAAAGTTATCGACTCACCAAATCATATTATAAAAGATGCTAGTGTGTTCGAGCTAACCTACTTATTGGACTGGGTATAGCTTTAAAATAGACAATACTTTCTCACAACAAAGTACGGAGCAACTGGATGTAGTAGTAGATAGAGTAGCGTGTACGTAGAGTCGGGGGCGGGGCGGGGCGCGGCGTGCGGGGCGAGGCAGGGGCGGGGCGGGGGGCGAGGGGCGGGTCACGTGCCGCACTCGCGTCACTTGCCCGCTCTGGCCGCGCACTTCTTCTTTTTGCGTTTGAAGAAACAGCAGCATCTGGAATACACAGATTGCCTGCATGACGATTTTACAGAGTCTGCCATGGTACAAATGCGTTATTTTCTATTGGTATTCAGAAGATCTATTTAAATTACTGGTATTTTTTAAACAAACTATATCAAAAATGTTTGGGCAAAGAAAATTGATAAATCATAATATGCATGGATTTGAATATGATCGGATGTAGTCTAATGGTCCGTGATGGTTGAGGAAAAGTGGCTGCAATGTTAAATAAAGGATTCGATATTTTACTTATATGGCAATATTCCATAGGCGAGAAGAGGTAGCGTTAGACCACTCTGATTTGCATTGTCTCGTCTATCAAATCTGAGACGTAATTATATTATTCAATTGAAATAACCAGCATGTGCCAATTTATGTCGATCACAATCGATGTGAATCTTCTCTTGTTAAAGATATATATGCAGCTATATTCTTATTGTATTACAACATGATTTTAAATCATTTAGATTGGTTCAATAGTTAAGCCTTGGAAGTGTAAATTTTATATCATAGTTTATTATATGCAGTTGATGCCCATTTTAATAGAGGGTTTCGCGGATATAACAATCGCGTTGATAAGAGACTGGACAAAAATGATTAAAATTATTTTTAAATCAACTTATATGTGCCAAAATGTAGAAAATTTTAAGGACATACGATTATACCGGCACAAGAAACTCTCTATGTATATGGGCCTTAATAATTTAGGATTATGATGATAAGGCATGACATGACGAGCGCGAGAAAGATTTTGTCTTCCATACAAAAAATATATCAAAAATGCGTCAAATTCTTTCTCACGCTCGTTATGCTAGCCTCGTATGGTGACTGATGTTGATGAGGTGTGTAAGTGAATGTAGGTGTACTTAAAGTAAAAAGAAATAAAAAAAAGGGTATGCATACAGTTGGAACACTGACTTGGTGTCGTCGACCACGTCCACCTCGTGATGCGGCGCCGTGATGGGCGTGTTGCTGTGCCCCGCCGTGGGGTCGTCCGCGCCCAGCTCGCCGTTCGTTGAACTAACCACCTGCCGACCAAGGGATACATACATACATACACAGAATCACACCTTTTATCCCACTGGTGTAGGTAGAGGCGAACGCTTGTCCAAGGGGTATTCTTCAGATATTAATTGACGTTGCAAAGCTCTTAACATCATATTGCAGTTCTATTCAATTTAATCTCAGTATAATCTACATCACAGTATACTACATCTATCGGTATAATTTACATCAGACGCACAGTACGGATCGAATTTTAGAATTTGTTCTATGAATGAAATCATAAGTGAAATCTTTTCTTTAAGTAATTCGATTCGTTCGATACTTGCGATGCGTGTATAAATCAGCGATCATCTTCAAGGTACAATGAATGAAATGAATTATATTGCAGTCAAACTATTACGAAACTGCAACGAAGTGAACAGGTGCCTTTTTATTATATAATTATATTTTGTAAGTATCCCAAACGCATATATGAGACATTCAAATATTGTATAAGCACTAAGAGTGGAGTAGGCGGAATCTATGCTATGCAAATATTTATGAAAAATGTGGGTTGGTCAATTTGCTGACAAGAAGGAGGCGGGTAAATTGTAAAAATCTGCTTACATAATACTTGAATGACCCCAAAAGCACATAATTAAAAAAATACTGAAGCGTATTACAGATAGCGCCAACTTTGTGAAAACAACAAAAACGTTTGCAACTAAATGCGTGCAATGTCATACAGAGAATAGCTCAAACAACTCAAAAGCCTTATTCATAAACTAAATATTTATTTCGTTCTACTTCACTTTATAATTTTATTATATTAATATTTATCTTTAGAAAGCGAACTTATAGCCTTATCGGCAACAAAACAAACCTCACTATATTGTTTTAATAGTTAATATAAAAATTATGAGATGACGTAACATAATAGTTGAGTAATTTTGGGTCCTGGCAAGAGGTGACCGTAGCTTAGTGCTTAAAGCGGCTGCCCGGTATGCAGAGGTCGCAGGTTCTAATCCTGCCAATCCAATAAATTTTAATTTTTTTCTTAGTATCGTTGTCGTATTCAGATTAGTTGATCGATTGTCTTGTTCTACTACGCTTTAGCTTCGAGTAGGCCAAGTTTTCCCGTCCTACAACTGCATACCTCAGTTCTTATTAACTCCTTATAATCATATTATTTTTGACAACCTAGGCTAGAAGCTTACAAGAGGTCCTCACCTTCAGTGGCAAAACGCAGTAAGTGAGAATGTGTGCTAAAGAAAATTCGGCCCTACGGCAGTTTTCCATACGCCGCTTGTAAAACCGAATATTGCTGAACAGACATTTTCACATAAGGCGTATTTCCACTGGGATAAAGAGGTGAGCTATGGCGAAGGAGGACGAGTAAATTTTAGGGTTACCTATTGATAGAATATAACGAAGTTTTTTTTAATAAAAAATAACTTATTGACGGTACTAAAGTATACTATAGTACGTGCCAGATAAACGTGCACAAAAGGTCATTAACCCGGCTTGTGTGTGTTACATTTTGTAGCTGTCTTTCCAATTCTTTACTTATTATACTTAAAGATGGAACCTAAGGAGAATAAAGGCAGGCGTAAAATTTAGGGTTAATTTTACCAGCATTTTAAGCTGAACATGGATTTCGACATCTCAGTCCCCTTCAGACATTCAATTAAAGAGTGAAATTGCAATCCAGGTTCAGCGTTGAACGAGGGCTTGTAAAGTTGGCTCTAAATATCCCTACTGTAAAGTTGTTTATGGACTTGTATACGTAGGACGCGTCGTAATGAATGATAACAATTAAATGCATAAGTTTATAAATAAGGGTTGGTGTACAATACTTTATGAATGAATATTGGCAGTGATTTGATAGAAGCCTCCGTAACAGGCATACGTCACATCAATCACACATTTCTCTCAGTTATTTAATTATATTAAGTACTTGCAAGATTTTTTTTTTTAATAATATTTCGGTTAATTATAAGTAAGTCTCGATATCGAGAACGTGTTTAAGTCTTCGTTCTAAATTGCTTAACAGTTCACGTCACAATTCAGCATAAGCAGCAATAAATAGGTAAGTGAAAAACAGTTTAAGATTTAGTTTATTGTCAGTATCAGTTTAGAAATAAACAAACAGAGAGAAATATCAGACTTAGACCGTCTCCTGATTTATCGGTGCGGGAGCAGGGCGGTAGAATATTGTCAAAGAAATATAGGCAGATTTAACTTCAGTTTTTTTATTTTTCCTAAAGTTTACTAGTAATTTGCAAATACAAATAACTAGTATTCTTGTTAACCCCCTCCAGCTAATCTTAATTCGCTTGTGTTAGGAGGAAGTTCACGTCCGTGGTGTAATGGCCAGGATTCGAACCCAAGACCTCTCGATCGTAAGACCGATGCCTTGTATATTTTCTATGAGAAAAATTTACAGCACCGATGCCGCGCCGAGTACAGAAATCGGTCTTGTGCGCGTACGCAACTGTTAATAGTTAAGCGTCATGCAGACATCACACAAAGATTGCTGCAAATGTATCAACTGACCGTGGCTACCGATCCCGGAAATTTCACATACCGAAAATGCTTATTCTTCAACAGCTAAAAAATAAATACACCAATATACATTCACAATTCACTAAAATAAAAGTGTATATAGCAGCGGTCGGCAACCTTTTCAGCAGGCAAAGCTACACAGTGGCAAAAAACTTGGTTGGCTGATAGACGTTTTCAGAAATGTTGTAAATTCTGTGAAGTATAACATACGCAATTTTTTTTTTAAATAAACCGTGGCACCGAATTATCTCTGCCGCCAAAAGTAATCGCGGCAGGCGCCGTATTTTGACGCCTTTTCTTTAAAAATTATAAGTGGTAAACTGAGGTATGTGATCTATGCCACCTAGCCTTGAATAACGAAGCATCGACTTATTTACGCATTTTCTTTAACAACTAAAATAGTGACACCGAAATATATATATATTTTCAGCCAAGAGTAAGTAATATAGCCGATGGCACCGACATTTTAAACGCTTTTCTATAAAAAACAAACGAGGTGACACCGACAAATCTTTGCCTCCAATAGAGCATTAAAAAATTGCCGACTTTTTACACATTTTCTTTAAAATAAAAGTAGCACCAAAGAAAGCTCTAACTTTTTTGTTTATGAATTTCTGCAGTTGAATATTGTTGATATCGATACGATCACGCGGGCCGCTGGTTGCCGACCGCTGGTATGTAAGGTGTCCCACGGCGGCGATGGCACATGAAGCGAAAGTAACTCTTAAATAATATAAATAAAATACTTTATTTTGATGAAGCTGCATTTAAACGTTTTCTCCATGTGACATCGCCGTAGGACACCCTCTATATAATATAAATAATAATAAAATTGCAAAATATATCATGCGAAGTGAGTGAACTAAGTTATTGACTATGCAAAATGATCATAAAGGATATCTTTTTTTCTAAACTACAATATTTAAACACAATTAGACATTCATCATCATTATTGTCAACAAAAATTTTCGCCAAAGATATAAATATGTAGTATATTTTAACAAAAAAATGTGCTCATAAAAATTTATCAAACTTTGTAACAAACATAATGAGGATAACCAGTTTGCCAGTTGACACAATTTTTATTTACAAACTCTGTATACTTTATTAACTACATATTTCCCTGATGTTAAGCTGCTCTTTATGATTTAGAAACTGAAACCAGTCTCGGATGATTCCAACTATACTCTGCGCATTACGAACGTACTAACTGAAAGAGATGGCACATGCTGCGCAAGTCGTTAGTGCGAGCGAGAGGTCCAATAAAACATTCGCACGTATTGAATGCGCGGAGTATATCAGTTTTGTTACGCAAGTCGTACGCATAGTAGTCGCACGTTACCTGCACAGAGCCGTGCCTGTCAGCGGGAGTGAGATGACCGGTGTTAAGGGGCGTGGCCTTCCCGCTGTGCGGCCAGTTCCCGCCGGTGTTGGCCGTGCCGCCCGTGCCGAACTCCTTACTCTTCGCCAGAGTCGCCATCTGGCGGCACAGCATGATGCATGTTATGATTTGAACGATGACAACATTAGTAGAAAATGGTTGGTGAAAAATTATTGGTATGTATATATATACAAACAGGAAGATTGTAGGAGTAAATAAAGGATGAACAGTAATTATCGTATTTGTATTAGACATGTGTGTCGATCCTGGCGATGAGAGTATCTACGCTCAAATATAGCCAGCTGATTTTGACTCGATTTATCGGCTGACGCGACGCACATGTCTAGTTTGTATACTATGAATTATTAAGCTATAAATCTATTCACTTCGTATTATCGTAGTAAAAATATTACATTTTATTGTTGGCTTTTTGACATTAGATAGAACGCACGAAACAATTAATCTATTAAGAACTTTACTTAAAGAATATATTTTAAAAGATTTAACTAAGTAAATATAATAATTATTAATAGGAATGTTAGTTAATTTATTATTAAAATCGAGATTAGAAAAAATATGGCAAGATTGCATCAAATTAAACCAGTTCCAAAAGGTTTTAAACATAAATAATTTTAATAGGAAAACCAAATCAAAAACTGATTCCTAAATCAATGTCAGGCCTTTAGCACAAATTTAAAATTCACAAAAACACGAATAGGATTATGTCGATTTATGGTGAGGAAAAGAGACACAAGATTTCTCTCAAAATGCATCTAGACACTCCCAAGCACTTGCACCAGATTGGTAGGCAGCGAACAACTCTAAGCAAAGTTTGTACACATTAAAGATATTCTAAATAGGAGCGCTACAAAAATAGTTAACTCGAATTTAATTATACTAACCACTACGTAATTCTACGTCTTTTTATTGTTAAGTAGACGAAAAAAACGCAATGAAAAGTACAAACAAATTCGTCAATTAACAAGTAGTAGACATCCAAAAAAAGGATAGAGGGACGTAAATCGCTTATAGTTGTCATACATTTATATACCCATCTCAATTTGGTAGCATTCTCGAAAATCCACACAAACACCGTTTGTCTGTTAGAAGGAAACTAGCAATGATATCCCTAAAAGCACCAAGCAAAAACTGCAAATGATATGCTGAAGTAACAATTAATTAACAGATTGCTTTATTTCTACACATTACATATCCTAAGGTTGGTCCACCCAATGGTATTTATATGATCATTGTAATTTAGACAAGAGATATTCAAATATGAGATACCTGAAGGTTAAAGTTATTGAAACGACCCCTATATAATTACAGTGCAATCTCTATAACTCGAATGTCAAGGGAAATGCAAACAAAATCAAGTTAACGAGTTTTTGACCTAACAAGAACTTCGAGATACATATGACTTAACTGCTGAAATTTCGACTTACAGAGGCGCGATTTATAAGTGTATATTTCGATCTGTAAAGTCGAATTAGAATAATAATTCATTGCACGTGTACAAGCCAAAAACAATAGATTAGAAGCCCCGAACCCGAACATTCATTTTGGATTTTATTGTTACATATTTCGGGGAATTCCAAGTTAGACGTCATTATATTTTACTAACTACGACTTACGGAGTCTCCTTTTTGAAATTCGAGATATAGAGCATAAATATGTATCATCAATACTTCGTAGGGAAATAACATTTTGTTCGAGTTACAAAGTCTAAATAATTCGAGATACCGCGTATTTAGGTGTTCAGCGGAAGGGAATAGTATTTTTTTTCGACTTAACGAGGTTCGAGTTATAGAGATTCCACTGTATTTTAAAATTAACAGAACTAAATTTTTCTTTTACTTACTCTTCAAGCATGGACAAACCTTAGACAATGTAAAAATAAAACAACTTATGACGGCACAGGGTTTAAGATCTATACTTTTCAGTTGGCAACACTGTTTAGAAAAGTTTATCAACACTCTATGGAGAGATTTCGAGGCGAGCGTCAAGGGCAGCAAATATCTAATAATAAAACAACAACTATTGATAATCTGATCAAACCTCTCCGGAAATTAGCGCCGTTTCATCGTCCTCAACCAAACCAATCATATAATCACACAAATCATCCTGCACCGACAAAAAAGCTTTGTGAGATTGTAGCTGGTCACCCCACCATTCCATCACACCCAAAATAATACATATACATATTATTATATATAAAATCTGTAAATAACCTAAACATGATAGTTAATTATATAGGCTTTTAGTCCTGTTGTTTAAACTACATAAATAATATACAAAAGTAGTTCTTAATGTGATATTTGAAACACTTTTATAGTATGATTATATTCGGGACCGGCGGTTTCAGAGGTTCTAAATAGATCTTATTCACTTCATAAAATATGATTTGTCCAAATATAAAATTGACACAAGTTACTTGACAGAGAACACTGCTGTCTTTCATCTATTTGTTATATGCTTATCCTGCCAATAAGGATTATCTAACACCTGTAAAATTAGGGCTTGGTATCACAGTATTGTGATAGGATTGTTAGTCAATACCGTAGTTAGTATTTGGTACAGATGTTTTTTTGTCTGACCGTATTTTGTGACCAACATTAGTCACTCGAATGCTTAATGGCCTACAAGGGTATCCTGCCAATAAGGATTATCTAAATTAGGGCTTGGTATCACAGTATTGTGATAGGATTGTTAGTCAATACCGTAGTTAGTATTTGGTACAGATGTTTTTTTGTCTGACCGTATTTTGTGACCAACATTAGTCACTCGAATGCTTAATGGCCTACAAGGGTATCCTGCCAATAAGGATTATCTAAATTAGGGCTTGGTATCACAGTATTGTGATAGGATTGTTAGTCAATACCGTAGTTAGTATTTGGTACAGATGTTTTTTTGTCTGACCGTATTTTGTGACCAACATTAGTCACTCGAATGCTTAATGGCCTACAAGGGTATCCTGCCAATAAGGATTATCTAAATTAGGGCTTGGTATCACAGTATTGTGATAGGATTGTTAGTCAATACCGTAGTTAGTATTTGGTACAGATGTTTTTTTGTCTGACCGTATTTTGTGACCAACATTAGTCACTCGAATGCTTAATGGCCTACAAGGGTATCCTGCCAATAAGGATTATCTAAATTAGGGCTTGGTATCACAGTATTGTGCTAGGATTGTTAGTCAATATCGTAGTTAGTATTTGGTACAGATGTTTTTTTGTCTGACCGTATTTTGTGACCAACATTAGTCACTCGAATGCTCAATGGCCTACAAGGGCTCAGAAAATAAATATGAGTTGTCATTGGACCTAGTAAATTAACCATAAAGTCGTGGTTAATTTATTATTAAAAGCATGAGAAAATTACGATTGAATAAATATCACATTAAAACATACATAAAAAAAGATTTTAACGTAAAAAAAGGTTAGCTTTAAGATGGTGTGCTTAATTCTTATATAATAAACTGTAGACGTAGTATATAATTTTTAGTATAAAGATGCGTTACCTTGTGAAACGGCTGATGGCTGTCGCGATTCGGTGACACGACAATCTCATGCCCAGTCTGGATCGAACCCACTGGTGTGGACTGGAATTACACCAATTAAAAAAATTAACTTAACATGAAGAAGCATAATTAGACTACTAGCATCATAGCGTAAGTTCATACAATGTTTGACTCCCAGTTAGGCCCAAGTTCCACCATAGAGAAGGGGTGTTTGAATGACTAATCAGGTGTCGTTATTTACTGGTAACGAAACCTGATTCGATTTTAAAACATATCTCATATTCTCTCCGCTTTGGTGCCGGGCCTTACTGATAAATTGTTCTTTTGTTTTATTTGTTTCGGTATGGAATGAAATATACTGTGAAAATATGCTATAGTGACATACCGTAAACTTAAGAAAGTAATAATCATCGATATAATCACACTACTTACAATATTTATTATAAACTATTAAGATGAAAATGTAATAATAAGTAACTAATTTCTAGGTTAGTGATGAGAGGTGAACATCATGCACATACACTGTCAAAGCCCAAAGCTGTTTCAGTAATCTTACGATCATAAGTGAACCAAGACTGAGAAGGGTACAAATGAACAATACAACTAACCGTTTTGGAAACCATCAATTCAGATGGATGGATGCATGCTATATCCACCGAATTCTAACTATAGTAATATAATAAAATTAAGATTACTGCGACAAATTACAAAATAACTGATCCACTTACATATTGGGGTCATTACTGTGACCTTGGAGGGGTTCTGATATGACTGACGTTACAAGTACGGAGTAGGGTACGGAGTAGAATACTTCCAATCCAATAGATTTCTTGTAGATTCCCCTTTCTAGCATACAGCTCTCGTGTGTTTGTTCAAGTTAGGGCTTATTTAAATATCACGTAAGTACTACAGGGAGGAAAGTCTTTTCTAGGCTTACTTTAAAATGAAATTCACGACATATTTGCTGGCAAGAACCCAAAGCTCCCCGCGTTGGGTTCTAAAATCGCAAAAGCTTTGCTTATTTAATATTTAAACGGCCCCATAGACGTATGATGTAAGGGGCCATTCAAAAATTACGTACGATTTTTTTTGCAAATTTTAGAACTCCTATCTCCTTTGTAAGCAAATACGTAATACTTTAATGGCTCTTTAACCAAGAATGTATCTGGGTAGATTTGTTCTACCTCCACTCACTTCAATTTTCAGTTCTATGGCTGATGATTTCTTCTAGCAAAACGTTACTTGAATATTAAAAGAACCATCTCCACTAACCTTGTCGGATTTATTCCTAACGACATTGGAGGGCGGTGCGTTCCTTAAGATGCGCATCACGTGAATGTTGGCAGGCTGCGCCACCACAAAGCAAGCATGCGACATGCAACATCCAACGTCAGTAAGCAATATCCATGAATTAAGCATACCTTTGTAACTTTATCCATTTATTTAACTTACGCAAACTCGCTCTATTGGTGTAGCTTGTCTATCTAGCGATATACTTGTTGTAGAACGATAAAATCAAACATGGCCTGAAATACTTTGTAATATAAAATAAAAACTATACCAGATGGGGTGTTGTTCATTCAATGGTCAATTTGGTCTTATATTGATACAAACTTCTCAAAAATAGCATAGACTTTAAGTTCAAATAAAGGCCCAATATTACTAATTAACCATGCAATTAAGTGTCCGTTTTAATTGCTGCTAGCCTGTATCCTTACTTTCACTGCACTATATTTTTTTGCGTACATAATGCGTAATTCATGGGAGAGCCTTTAGTCATGCCTAAAGCATTAATTGTGAAAACCAAATCTCTACACAAAAACACATTGAATAAGGCACACAATTTTATTTTATTAAACAAATAATAAATTATGTAATTTCTACTGTTAGCGATGGTCTCTAACTATTATCTAATCAAACAATTATTTCATATCATCAATTTCGCCATTATCCAAATGTGTTGTGAATGAAAAATCAACATATAAACCAAATATAACGTTTTGTATAAGGTGCTGTGATCTTTGGCACAAAATAACAAAAATATGAAAAGTGACGGAGTTATTCCAAATAACATTTGCAAAAAAACTTCAAAATGTATCATTTCAGAACTGGTGCTATAAATTAGCTTTGAGGAAATTAAGTAATTTAAAATATTGAAAAATACACATGCGCTAAATGGCGAGACTGTGCTATATCCAAATACAACTAGTATTATAAAATATCACATTTGTTTTAGTTTGTCCTTCCCTTATGATTTATACTTGCTGAGGTAATTTGTCATAGTTTGGAGGTAGATTAGTTTAATTTACACCCTGTCTTGTTAATAGGAACTATAATTACAATTATTTCTATGTCAGATATTGCATTTGAATGTAGAAAGATACATTTATATTCCTACTTTAGTGGTTTAACTGCAAAATTAGATCATTTAGATATCTCTGCAAGTTAGTAGTAGTGTATATTATAAGCAAAGCTTGTTGATATTCCTAGAAACGACTGCTTAGGTTTATGAAGATATAAGTTCTATTCTCGGTTATTTAAAGTCGTTTCTAAGAATAATTTTATAACTTAATTCCATAGACAAGCAAGCAAGCAATAAAACACAGAAGCTGAAATATGCAAAGAACTGTTTCTACAAAGCCATAAAATGATTTGAGTAGTTTATGTAAAAATAATAATTTTATTAGCTAGGTAGAAACTTTTCATTAGTATTTCAGTCTTGAAAGAGCTAAAGATTAATTAAAAAATTATAGAGTAACAAAAGCACATGTCGTGAGAAAGTGCGGTACATAATTAGGTTATAAAAAGTGAAATGTTTCATACACGAGACACTTTTGTTCTTTATTTTTTTTAATTGACTAATTCGGTTGCCGAACTCATTAACCAAGTCTGTATAATGAAACAAATTTAACATAAATATTATTTTATAAAAAGTGCGTTTTTTATCCGTAATGTATTGTGATGTCATTCGTGTTTCTCTACGTTCGCGTCAGGAGCGCCGTGTAGAAGCCATAGATTTGACTCTGCAATGTGTGTCACAACAAACTTGTTTATTAACTATTGAAGTTTATAGACAAGCTTAATATTTTTGTGTCTAATGAATACTAAACGAAAAAAACATAAAAGAAAAATATTTATCAGATACTAATATATTAATTAGCTGTACATTACTATTCAAATTCTTTATTTTGAATAGTATATCTAGATAAATAGCTCTTCAATGAATGCTAATAGGGTGCATGAAAGGAGCCTACCCGAGTGACGTTCACAACGATTCCCTACGTCCGGCGCACGCTGGGCAATTCGCGAGCTCTCCAAAGCGAATTGGCTAATCCTTTCACCACAATAGCAAGTCAAAATAGAATTTTACTCAGCCATAGACACGACGAAGAAGAAAGAAGTATGAATGCTGGATCGACACCGTATGTATGCCTTGGTTAAATCGAATGATGATTCTACGTTACAAAAGAGGAACAAAGTGTCGCATGTATGCCATATCGATATGCGTTTAGTTATCGACTAGACACTTTAAAAGGATTAACCTATGTGAAGAAGCGATAAGCTAGCACCACAAAAACCTAACAAGTGATTTTAATTAAGGGTTTCACGTGGCGGTAATGAAATTATCTTTAGGTCGAAATATAAATAATAAGGATATATATTTGTGAGGTACCGTTAATTTCTGTCTCATATTTTACAAAACGTTTCTGTTATGTTTCAATATATGATATTTTCAGTAAATGTACTTTATTCTTGTATCACAAGAATTAAGATAAAGATTCGAGACATGACAGATCAAACTGGAGATAATTCATTGCCGAAGGGAGTTATTATCGCAAATGATATCATACAATATCGTACTTTTACTTCTGCTCAATCACTTTCATCGTGATCGCCTAATAATATGGTTAACCAACATAAAAGTGATAATCCTTTGCGATAATATTGACTAGTCTAATATATCTGTACTATCAACTGGTCGAGAGTCTTCAAGCAGAACACATAAGCTTGAACTATAGTATAATATTAAAGTTGAAAAATTAAGAATCCAGCAGGACTCGAATCTGCACCCCCTGGGTATACGCCCCAAGTGCTTTGCCAATTCAGCTATGGATCGAGTCCTGCTGGATTCTTAATTTTTCAACTTTAATATTATATAAAATACAAAAAGGCATAGCAAAGCTAAAATTTGCTTTAAAATATTACAAGTATTTGAACCATAGTAGTTTAAGAAGTGCTACATTTCAAGAACAGTTTCCATGCTAAATCATGCAGTTAATTTAAGCAATAGTAGCTTACGCGCATTCAGATTTCACACAAAATTCCACAATCAGAGATAAGCAAAGGTCCACCCTGCTACGTATTTTATGTACAAAACAAGCAATCGAATATAATATATACGTTAATCTTGAAGGAAATTTAAACATGCGCTAATTTGTACACGGCTCTTTGCATTAGCGTGTGTTTAAATCAAACTTAAAGACATGCGAGTGAAATGTCTTTGAAGCCGGTCATTCTGATAAGACTACGATGGGAATAGCTAAAGAAACTCCTAATTGACAACACGTATATATTTTGTATGCATATCATGGGTATCCAATATTGAGACGTATGGGTCTTTTATGCTGATTTGAGCGTTACCATGACAAAGGTTTTAGGCGATGCTTTGAGAAGTGAGTGTTCCGTACAAACATGCACAACTAGCCGTGGTTTTAATTAAATAACGTTTTTCATACGATTTATTTTAGCGTTGTCATAGAAGATAGTTTTTGTCGTCTTATTTAGTAGCCTTAACAGATAACACAGGATCGAATCATTCAATATGGGTCACAGGTCTCCCTTTAGGATTGACATCTTGCCGGTTTTAAGCTGTGTAACGTGTTTTACAAGTTCATCAGATCTTGATTTAATTTTAAAAGAGATCTATGGCCGATGCGTTTTATGTCACATGCTGAAACGGGCGCGGGTATTCGTACACGCGTATTTTCCATCAACAAACTCGTCACTTTTAGCTAGCTATGTTCGTGTAATTCAATATTCCCGCGAGCGTGACATCCGCACAAGTTTTAGCAGGCGCACCGCTCAGTCACAACCATGCTCTAGGCGGATGGCGATGGATGCAACCAGCAACGAGCTATAGAATATCCATGGCACGTATGTCTCCGTCTCCCGCTTTAGGGCCTTCGCCCACGGCGACTTTTTGTAGCGATGCTGTCGCGCATTCACTAAACGCGCGACAGCATCGCTTGTTAGTCGCATTTACAACGCGCTACTGCATCGCGACTGTATTATAGCAAACGCGCGACCATGTCGGACAACATGGGGGAGAGAACGGAGGGTGGGTGGCGCTTTAGTATGAATGTACAGAATCGCGGTTGAATTTGGTCCCGTGGGCGAGGACACACAGATAACGACCGCTTCGCGATTGTATCAATGCGGACGCGCGACAGCATCGCTACAAAAAGTCGTCGTGGGCGAGGGCCCTTACGTCTTTTAAATATTGCTGATATGACATATCATGGATATCAAAAAGCTGGCATTGCGATTGTCTAAGTGTGACTTATACGACTAGCGGCAGTGGTACGCTACGCGATAGAACTGTTTACCATGGTCTTGCCGGTCCAGTCGAACTCGCCGTCGTCGACGTACCCGCGGCGGTCGAAGAGGTCGCGGAACATGCGCCGCAGCTGGTCGTAGTCGGGCGTCTCGAAGAAGTCCAGTCGGCGGACGTAGCGGAGGTACGTCGCCAGCTCCTCCGGGTGGCCTTCGCACAGCACCTGAATTCAGACAGTATTATTGGTTTAATATACCAAGAATACATAAATTTGTTATAGTATACAGAATATAATAATATCCTAGTCCAATCTATAAAGACAGAGTAGCACAACAAACATTGAAAACATAATTATCTAAACTTTACTTTTTAAAACGACGCCTGCACTAGGAATAACTCCTGTGTCGCGGGGCTGTTCACAAGCATACATTTCACACACACAAAGTACACCCGAAGCAGAAATAATCTTTGCGAATTACACAAAGATTTGTCCCGTGTGGGAATCGAACCCATAACACCAGCACAGTTGAAAGCAGTGAGGCGACCGCTTGAACCACTACGCCAGCCTACTACCTACCTTCTCGAGCATATGCATCGAGTATTTAGGTGTTGGTGGCCTAAGAAAAATAATGATTAAAATTATGAAATTATTTTATAAAGGCCCTTCCACAATATTCGAAGGTCGAAACAAATACTTAACAAACACATAGTTCGTATTCAATATTCTCTTTGTTTCTTTAAGTACGCATAAATATGGAAAATCATATTTAGCATTCAGGTGAAGGATACTAGCCGAATTTTACTTCGTTGAAACGCCTATTATGACTAGACATCTTACAAGCGTGAACTAGACAAGGACGCGTTCCACAAACCTAGAATTATAAACTACTTCTTTAGTGACCTACACGCAATAAGGCTCGTATGGTACCACAGCGTTCCGTCGCGGAAATATACCAATCAAAATGATTGTACTATTTTGTATTTGATTGTAATGACATTTCAAAACACTTAAGTCTATATTCGATTGTTATACCAACAAATGGCAACCTTATCGACTGACTAATGACCTATTGGTCATAAATCAACTTTGCGGATTGTACAATATAACGCTGTTACGAGAAAATATCTTAACAATTTATCAAGAGATGGCGCTCAGCCAGAAAGGCGAGGCCTAACATTCATACTGGCAATAGAGAGAAAAAATCGATTCCACGCTGGGAACGTAGAACCCTGAGGATTTCCTCACTGGAATCATAATTTTTCAACAGTAATATTGTATAATAAATGCTTAGCAAAGCTAAAATTTGCTTCAATATTAGTATATTTTATGGTACAGTAATTGTATAAAATAAAATAAAAAAAATCCAGGCTCTTGCAAACAGCCTTAGGTCAATAGTTCCAAAAAAAATGATGATCTTACCTCGATAGGCGTCGCTCGTTTGGTGTCACCAATTTTTTGGTATCGCTCTTTAAGTGTGTCAGCTTTTAAACCTTGCCAGGGTAAGGAACCACGTAAAAAATACATAAACATATGCCCGAGAGCTTCTAGGTCGTCACGTCTAGATTGTTCTGAAAAAATAAACACAAATTATGTTAAATTTCGGCTTAGCTTGAATCGAATTAGGAGCGTAACAGACTAGATGACTGTAGACAGTGGACTATTTAAAGATAAGTTGGAAGCTAAAATACTTACATTTCTATGCAAATATTATGTCAAAGCGGTATCTGTAGTGACCAGACTCAATGTATGAAAGGTATTTAAAATAAGCATGTTTTACTTGCACCATAGAGCACTTAATAAATATGGAGAGAAATAAAACAAATATCTAGAGAAAAAATCTGCCAAACCTCACGATCCCGGGAGCGAGAGGTAGATTGTTCGACGCAACTTTGATCACAATATATATATAACGTGCAAGTGCGGCGCTCTACCACATTAGGCAGCGGGGACGCCTGACAAAGACTACTCCTTAATGTTTAACTGTCTAAGACTTGCACCCCATAATTGACCAAAATCTCTCAATTGACGTATAAATTCAGTTCCTATAAATATAATGATTCAACTGTTGCATGTCGAAAGCAAATTAAGAGTATAGAAAACAATTTGGAAATGACTTGGAGGTGAATGGACTTTCGATTGAATTCGAGATACAATAGACTATACAATTTTAATTGTATTTATCAACTAGACTAGATTATTCGGCTGAATACTTTATTTGTGAAAATTTATGTATGTGACCATTTTGTGTACCATTTTAATATAATTGTAATAACTAATTAACTAAGTATAATAAACTATGTAGTAAACTTGTTTTAACACAGCAAATATCCGGACCTACCAAGCTTCACAATCAGAAAAAAACAGAAGTCATCTGCTGAGTCAATTGCCCAATTAAATGCGGGTCGACTTTTATCAGTATTTTACGTGGAGTAATTACCAGATTATCATAACCCAGTACGAGGTGATACGATACTCTTTGTTGACAGCATCTTTGAATGGCAACCGGGGCCGACAGCTTACCGTGCTCTCCGAGGCACGAAGGAAATCTCGTTACGATAAGATGGTCCTATCCAGCGGCCGACCGCAGTTAGCATTGCTTAACCTGTTAGATCCATCGGTCCGCATTTCGTCTAGGCCACGAGCTCCTCCATCAGTTAGAACATGAGTATTGAATAAATATTTACCTGACTAACACTTCAATTTTCGGATTTTATCGCGATATTTCACTTACTTTGATTTCCCGACGTTTCAAATGCTATTTCAGCATTCATGGTCGCGGGTAGACTGAGCTGGTAGGCGTCTTGACATCTGGAAGAAGTTGTTTCGCAGTACCCTCCATTTCTTCACTTTTTCTAATGTTGAGAGTTTCTATTACTCAGTCTACCCGCGACCATGAATGCTGAAATAGCATTTGAAACGTCGGGAAATCAAAGTAAGTGAAATTTAAGTGAAATATCGCGATAAAATCCGAAAATTGAAGTGTTAGTCATGTATAACATTCGCGTAAACCTTAGAAAATATTAAATATTTACCTTTTCCTAAATGTGTGTTTATTGACATGTATCTCGCAGTCCCGGTGAGTGACTTGTGTTCCCGGTATGGGATATGTTTGTTTGTCTCTAAGTCTATATATTCTTTGGCCAAACCAAAATCTGGAAAGGAAAGAAAACATTTATTAATGTAAAGGTAGGATAATTTTCTGAAGAGTGCTAATGAACCATTAGCTCTAGAGGTCTAATTATTTCAATGGCTGGCGGAAAGATTTTCCTTCCATTATACACTTTTGTCGTGGGTGTAATGGAATTATTTTAAAGAAAAACCTAATAAATATTTCGATACTTCAGACAACGAAACGAGATAATTTTCATGATTTACAATTATAAACCCAATTCACAGATCATAAAGTTTAATTTCTATTGCAATTGAGATTGTTTAGGACATTTTAACAGTTTTTATTATACGAAATTCAACTTAAATAACAAAGCAATAGAATTTATATTCGTGTGATTTATAATAACATAAATTTATCTTGTTTCGTAGGCCTTAGTATAGATATTTATTATTAAACGATACAGACAGCCACTGTATTAATTTTAATTTCGATAAATGTAATATTTTTTGTAGGCGTAGGTCTCTACTTAATCTTACGTAAAGGTATTTTTAAGAAACGACTGCTATAACCAACGGTACATATCTGTACCTACAGTTGTGTACATCAATATGTTGAAATTAGTCATTTCTGAATTTCAGACCAAGAATATAAATCGTATAACTCGTTCATACCAGCATACACTACAACCTGCCTACAAATAGAAAAGGCCCAACCACATTCTTAGTACGGAGTACAATCGTATCAATAGTAAACCGCAGACCTCGTACTAATGAAGATTGTATTACTACATTATTGTTATATCTCGTTACCTAATCACCGTGACGTGGACCACACCAATACAGAAAGGGTACGGAAGTTCCACTTGTTTTAATAGAAAAATGGAAAACATGTTCCAGCCAAATATTACACCTGAGACATCGATCAGCGTGGAATATGTGGAAAAACCATAGGAGATTGTATTACTACATTATTGTTATATCTCGTTACCTAATCACCGTGACGTGGACCACACCAATACAGAAAGGGCACGGAAGTTCCACTTGTTTTAATAGAAAAATGGAAAACATGTTCCAGCCTAATATTACACCTGTTAGATTGATCAGCGTGGAATATGTGGAAAAACCATAGGAGATTGTATTACTACATTATTGTTATATCTCGTTACCTAATCACCGTGACGTGGACCACACCAATACAGAAAGGGCACGGAAGTTCCACTTGTTTTAATAGAAAAATGGAAAACATGTTCCAGCCTAATATTACACCTGTTAGATTGATCAGCGTGGAATGTGTGGAAAAACCTTAGGAAGTAGTGTCAACGACTATAGAATTTAAAACATAATTATACGCGTGGGTTGTGTTTGGGAGAGTCTAAATAACAGCTAGGAGTTGGAATTATGCCCCGTGGATAGTGATAGGCGCACCCCCTATTACATTACATAGCGCTTAAACCAGATAGCCCCGATAAATTTACCATTTATGTTTAGGAAGATCAAGATTAATATAGCTGTTCAGAACATTGATTTAAAGACTGAACTCACGAAGTTACTGAATGCTTTCAATCAAGGTCATGACCTAGGTAAACGAAAAATACGAGCTAAAAGAAGAATCTAGAATTGACCTTGTGTCATAATAACTTATTTGGTATCATCAATGCGACTTTATCACTTTGCGAAATGAACCGTCATAGGCTCTTAGTAGTTCATTACATAAATGAGGCTCTTTAACATGGCCGTAACGATTCTACGCTTCTTAATATACATGCTAAGTTATGCGTGAAATTTATTTTATTTACTATTTTTTATTCTCTTAAAGTAACACCAGATTTTGAATGTGAATGAACCTGAAATGTTCATGTACATAATCGACATTATTTATTCACGAAGCTGGAAACTGGGCAATAGTTAATGGGCAAATATTCAGATTATTAAGACTTATTTTGTATAGTGTAGTCACTAAGAAGATTCTATCAAGACTATTCTACGAAAAGTTTAAAATCCACGAAATTAAATATAACCACTAGTCCATTCTATAGTTAATTAGGTTCCGGTCACCATTTAGTTGACAACTAACTGACAAGTGATACATTTATGGATAAAAATATGCTGCTCAATATTTGGCCAACAATTAGCATAAGCTATCAACTAGGCCATATCCTAATATAGAAAAGTGATCTATTGAATCTTTACGAGTACAAAAAGCCGCTACTTTCCTGACCTAACTTCATTATTTTATATTTGTTTTAATATAAAATAATGAAGTTGCTAAAAAGGTACCTTCTACAAATTTAGAAGAACAATAGATGTCAACAGTCGCCTGACCTATATGTTGTTCTACGCAAATGCGTTCAATAACATATTTTCAGTTCAATTACATCGATTACCATCCAAATCGAATTGAAAATTTCAGCGTGAATGTAAAAATAAATGCACTAATATGTTTCTCGTTTGCGAGATAAATCTGGTGTCGGTTTATAAAGATGACGGCGAACTTGCTCAATACCCTAGTGCGATCGCGTTTAAACAGAGCATTTGGAAGACTTGCTTCGAGTATCCTGCAAAGTATTAATGAGACGGAAGTTATGTAGATATTTACCGAAGTATAGTAAAATAGTAAAGGGATGAATGCAATCAATAATGGGGACATTCTCTTCTTTTTGTCTGGATCTTTCCTACTGTAACGGCATCTGGTATAACCAGTTTCAGCTGAATACCAGTAGAGCAACTGTCATCTCGCCTCTATCTACGAGCCGACAAGAATTATATTGTTGGTTTGATTAGTTGTCAGACATCACAGATTTCTAAGAATCAGTATGGTCTAATCACAGACTCAACAAGGACGCAAAAGTTAGCATGATGACCAACTCCTAGTAATAGTAATGGGTATTTTAAAATTCCTTTTGTAATCTAATTTAGCCAAAAAACTGGTTAATGGTTAGTGTCGCCATCCCTGTTGAGTCATTTTAACATTAACACAAGTGGAAATATGGAAATTGTGTTGCTACGCCTTTTCTCATTTAACTGATGTAATTTTGTTAAACTGAAGTGTCATGCTTTTCACTCAGTGTTATACAAGTATTAACAGTGATAATTTGAAACTCACGCCTTGTAAATAGCATATATATATAGAATATATTTAGACAATTTGATACACATTGATGGTATCGCTTTTGAAAATATATAGGTGAAGCATGTTTTTTGTATGCCTTGTCATCATCCATGGTTACATTTTGAAATGACATAACTATAAGTCCATTAAGTTCCATTCCATAGTCAATATTGGTCTACTAGTTAATATACAGCCTTCCCGAGTGACGTACACAACGATTCCCTACGTCCTGCGCACCCTTGGCAATTCGCGAGTTCTCCAAAGCGAATTGGCTAATCCATTTACCACGATGGCAAGTCAAAATAAAATTTGACTCAGCCATCAACACGACGAAGAAGAAGAAGAAAAAGAAGTAAGAATATACATAGTTAATATTGGTCTTTACTGTCTAGGAAAAATTAAGACATTTATAGAACTTTAATTCAGTCTATGACGGTCGCAAAAATCTATGACGACTGTAATGGTATTGCAAAGCTTTATAATTAGACCAATATGTTATTATACTCCCAAAAATTCGACAGTAATTTGGAACGAATACTGTAGTAAAACTCATTTGATTATAACAGAGAAATGAATGGCCCAATTAACAACGTGAAAATTTAATAATCAGCAAAATATTTAACTACGTGGAAAACTATTCGAGCCAATTCATTGGTACAAATAAATTGTATTTACTAGATTCAGCGATGAATATTTCGTACGGAAGAGGTCAACGTACTGTTTAGGTCAAAACATAGTAGTTTGTAGTCTAAGACTTTATAGACAACCCAAACAAAAGTAAAACAGGTTTATTTTAGTGCACGGTTGGCGTAGTGGTTAAAGCGGTCGCCTCGCCACTTTCAACTGCGCTGGTGTTGTGGGTTCGATCCCCACATGGAACAAACCTTTGTGTGATTCGCAAAGATTTGTTCTGACTCTGGGTGTGCTTTGTGTGTGTGAAATGTATGTTTGTGAACACCCCCGCGACACAGGCGTTATTCCTAGTGCGGACGTCGTTTTTTAAAAAAAAAAAAAAAAAAATTTTTTTTAAAAATAAAACTTACACTTTTTGCACCAAATTAACAGAGAGCTACAATTTTACAAGACCTAGAAAACCTCAACTGCCTCGATGGACTAGTGGTTAGCGTATTTGCCTTTCACCGCGAGCCCTCGAGTTCGATTTCAGGATCGGGCGAACTTTCGATCAGGAAATTCTGAATAGCAGCACGGAGTTTGAAATGTGCCCGGTGGATGGCGATAGGCTCACCCCCGTGCTATCCCGTGGGCCTTAAAGCATAACAGGGAAAGTGTGGGTGTTGTACACCTCTGCCAACACCCTTCTGGGTAATATAAGCGTGATGTTTATGTATGGAAAACCCTTTAAAAAGACGAAATTAATTGATCCTCGCCTAACATATTGTTCTAAGTTTAAACTAATAGATAGCTTATATAGTCCATTGTATAAATTAAAACGATGACGTGATCAATAGCAGCGCTATCAATTATAATTTATCAGATCAGATAATCAGTCATGTGTAATTGAAGTAGGCAAGGAAGTCCGTAAATTATATTTTAGTATTCCGCTTTCTATTGTACCATCTCTTTCTACAAACGTATCATGCATGTGAGCATAGCGGAGCAGGATAGATTCATGATTTACTTATGTGAAGAAATTTGAAAGGGATCCATCGCATCACCACTGTATCACCCGCAGTGATATAATAATAAAAGCAGCCCTGTATCTATTACATGTCCCACTGCTGGGCTCGGGCCTCTTCTCATGATGAGAAGGGTTAGGCCATAGTCCACCACGCTGGCCGAGTACGGATTGGTAGACTTCACGCACCGTCGAGCACTTTTTAGTCACTCTCAGGCATGCAGGTTTCCTCACGATGTTTTCCTTCACCGTTAGCGAGCGATAATTTATATGATAAATACACACATATCTTCGAAAAGACGAATCTTAACGATTTAATACATTTTCCCGCAGTAATAATCTTGCACTAATTTGGCACAGGAAGCAATGCTACGGCACCGATATAAAGAAGCATCCTTTATCTTTTAATAATTTTATTTAATCAGATCCTGGATATATGTATGTATAAGAAGAAAATATCAACGGTATTACGTCTTTACCGCTTATAATTATTTGCGGATTGACCAGTTTGTATAAAAATACAAGAAGCAATGGTATATTTTCGGCAGCCGAGTGTTAGGTATTCATTTGAGTAAACACACAGCTATCTTCAGTCGGTGCGTTAAGCGTGGTAATTATGACAAATAATGCCGGTCGGTTATAGAAATCCTTGGGAAAAGCCCGCGTTTACTGCTCCGCTAACAATGACAGACCATATATCTATGTATAGTCGGTATAGTTACACAAAAATCGGTTTTCTGGTAGCGGTAAATATGTGTATTTTTATTATTTAACCAATTTAACAAATCTGTTTATATGATTATAAATACCGACGTGAGGTTAAGACATTTTATAGAGAATACGGGTTACTCACGTTATTTTAGCCGGGATATGCCGACTAGTTTCGAATCTAGTACGTAGATTCATCAACTGGGCGAAACTAGTCGGCAAATACCAGCTAAAATAACATGAGTAACCCGTATTCTCAATAATAATGTCTGTTTATTTACTTTAAATTTATTAATAAGCAAAGCCTGTTTATTAAAAACAAGTTTTTATCATGGATTATGGTGAAATAAATATGTTTTCTTTCTTACTACTTAACGCGAAAATACATAATTTACCACGGCAGCCACTTGCTACGATTTATTGCGCCACTTATAGCTACTTAAGTAAAAAAGAAACAACTTACCAATGATGTGAATGACTTTTTCCCTTTTAGTTGCAGTTCTACCTATTAAAAAATTCTCCGGCTTAACGTCTCGGTATATTAGATGTCTCGTGTGGACATACTCGATACGATGCAACTGAAACAGAGATACGAGCAATTAGATGCCATATGTTGTTAGCAATTGGGATCAACGATCAACCACACAAATCACTTTACCAAGGACACGTAATGGTATAATGGAAGAATCACTTTAGTTTGACGCAGATATAAATCAATCAATAGCAGCATTGAGTGTCTAAATAAATGTATTTTTGACACGGATTCAGCACAGATGGAAATTGTTTATGGTGGTGGTGATATTGTTTTGTTTTAGTTATACAAGTCAACATTTCTGTGGAGTTGTACTCAGGCAAATTATAAAGTGAGGCACAATGGCGCAGTTTAAGTTGAAAGATACAGGAATTGCACGTCTCATAGCTATGATTTGAAATTTTAGCTAAGCCACTATGATTTTCTAGACCCGAAATGTCAACACCTACAGTCTTGTATCGAGCTACAAAGAGATAAATGCATTAAACATAAAGCTCAGTTGAAATCACCACCACTACCTACGCGTTCAGTAAAATAAATAGCCAGTGTTGTGATACGAAAACAATAACAGCTTTCTCGTTCAGCTTCTCGTTGCGCAAAAGGCATCGTCTATTGCTCGTTACAAATAGCTATGTTTTCGTTCGGTCTGAAATATCAGCTATTTTTGTACATAAATGTTTTCGTCGATCTAAATCCGCGTATTCCCGTTTTGCAAGACGTTATTGCCCGCGGGATGTGACTGGACACTTCCCGCCTTCTCGTGTTTCTTAACACATTTTTCTACATGATTTGCGGCGTATAGAGTTTTTACTCTTTTTATCCACACTTGGGTTTATCTTTAAAAAGCGTTTGCCCGTCGCATTGCATCAGTTACGTCACCATAGTCTGCCAGCTAGAATTAACTAGAAACATAATTCTTGGAGGTTCTTGTAAGCTAATTCTGTTATTCAAATTGGATAGCCTTTGTCGAAAAATCATTTCAATTAATTGTAAGGTTTCTAATACTATAATTAGATTTGAAGCAAAGGCTTATTGTAAGGTATAGGTATTAACATGGACGTACGCAGGGGGGAGTGGGCAACTGTACCCTCCCAGGAATTCGTATGTCTAAGTTGTATAATAATTTTCTTGATTTGCCACCCCTGGACAACCCTGGGCCAAAAGCTGTGTAGGTACATCCAAATATATTATACATTATTATATTTAAAAGTAAAATACGTGTTTAAGTTGGCTTTGGAAATTAAGCTCTAAGAATTAACATTATAATCTGTTCTCTGTCAGTAATAGTTATGTAAAAACTAGAACTAGTTGTTTTTGTAGGAGTCTATACTAAACATTAAGAAATATGTTAATATAATAGGCCCACTAACTCATTTCTTATTCACCAGTCCTTCCAGGCGCGACTTCATTATATACCGATGGTAAGGTAAGTATAATGTTAATGATAAAAGCAAGGTTGATATCACTTACCAACTGCATGGCGATCAGTAACACAGTCTTTAGAGAGAATCGACGGCCGCAGAGATCAAAGAGATCCTCCAGGGAAGGCCCCAGCAACTCCATGACGAGCGCGTTGTATTTACCGCACGGCCCGAAGTAATATACCTCCGGGACGCCTTCCGCTGTCGACGGCGCTAAGGGACCCAAGGGATTACGGGGAGGGACAGGAAGGACACACCAAAAATTAAGTACTCACATTTCAACACGAGCACTGCTCTCGCACGCACCTGTGCGACACAACACTGTAGCCGATATACAAAGTAACAGTGGGACGCGAGAGCATTGCTATAAAATACATAAAAATAAAATATCTACATGAAAAAAACCTATACACGACCTGATTCGATCACCCGATAAAAGGGACGCTATCATACGCCTAAGGGTGACAATATTATTTGGGAAACTTTACAAGGACTTCGTTTGACAAATGTACCCCGTTCCTTTTATCAGCTGACTGAATCACAGCGTCTTAAGACCTTTAAGGCCCAACGACCATGATCACGGCGAGCGCACCCTTGGCTAAATCGCGGCACTTTGGATATCGGTTACGATGATGTGTCAAATGACAAGTCTACTGTTAATACCGGATAGCCACTCACGAGCTGTATAGCAATCATAAGGACCGTCTTGAGCCTGAACCGTCGGCCGCAATGTACGAACAAGTCTTCGAGAGTGGGCCCTAACAACTCCATGACCATGGCGTTGTAGCGGCCGCCACATGTGCCCAAGTAGTAAACTTTGGGTATGCCATCTAAGTGAACTTTACGGTCAGTAATTGTGCTAAGAACGATAGAATAAAATGTTTCAATCCCAGTCGTAATAAGCACGGAAGGGAGAAAGGTTACCTTTCTCCCTCATTCTAAGTGTATTCAATAAAGATCCGGTCGTAAAGCCATCTACGTATACTTTATGCTGTCTCTGTCTGCATTGCGTTACCGAGTGGCGGTTTCGTGATGGCGTGATATGTTAAAAACCGCAAACTGAGTGCGATTGATAAGTCTCGACTGGGAGTGACAACGCTGTATATTTTACACAGTTGGTGGATTGTTATTACAAAAAGTACATGACGCAAAACTATGTAGGTACTTTTAAGGAATTCGCCATAATTGGATATTGTATACCTAATTAGTTAATCAATCTATAACAGTCGTATCAGATAAGTGCATGATAAAGAGAAAATAATTGAATATGATGATATGAATAGAAAATTGTAATGTTTCTACTAAACATTCTAAGATCTGCAACATAATTACTCTGACCCTATCATTTTTCTAACCTAAGGCACAGTATATAAATATGTACAAACAGTACGGAAACTGCCTACAAACGTGCGAAACGGCACGCACACATAAACATGCACACCGACGAGACCCCTAAGCGGCACTCGCTACTGAGAGCACCGCGACAATCGCTTAGGGGTCTCGTCGGTGTGCATGTTTATGTGTGCGTGCCGTTTCGCACGTTTGTAGACAGTTTCCGTACTGTTTGTACATATTTATACTGTGCCTAAGGGCACTTTTTTGGACAAAACCGTGTTGTTATGGTACTTGTGTGTGCAATCGGATTAGTACCGGCATAATTGTTCAACAATAATGCTGGATCTGAATTCAGTTATAGTCCATTTTTAATTCACTGATGAAGTATTTGCAGCTATTGAAGAGAATTTCAATATAACGTGTGTTATGATTATCGCTAGATATTTGACATAAAATATAATTAGGTTTAATCTAATGATAATAAAAGTTTATCAGCAATTAAATCCAATGGATACTAACTTTGGTTTTAAATCCAGCTAGCCGTTGTTAAAATTGGCAATAATGACCGTAATGAGCGAAGAACGGTACTCATATCCGGACTATGCCGTGCCTTCACCCCGTTTCAATGATCATAGGAGATGATTCATCACTTCATCAGTTATTCGATCAATGTTAGGAAATGCATAAGCAAGGTGATGGTCTTACCAAATAACATGAGTCAGTACTTGAATTTGGGATAACGTCGGTAAAGTTCTAAAAGTGCGTAGGTCAAGAATCGCTACTTTTTAATAAAGTGAAAAGAACTGTATAAACCAGGACGAGGATACGAAGCTTAATTCACTTTGTTTTAAATTTATCATTAACACGTCATGTACTCGGTGATGATTTCTTCCCTTAAAAATCGTAAAAAAATCTTATACTTGTTTTAAACAGTTTTTGTCACTGTCTTGCAAAGTAGCCATTTTGAGAACCGCCAATTTCAGAACTTTACGGAAGATATGTAGAGCTTGATTCACACTTAGACAACATCGCGTAACGTGGCACGGAATATAAGTGCCATGCCATAACACAAGAATTAATAGCAGTAACTAGTCTTCAAAATGTCAATAAATACCTAGAATCGTCTGTATATAACAAGGGCGGTTTCCAGGGCAAGTTTATTGTCTTCAACCCACGCCAATAAATCAAGTAAATATAAAAAAAAAAAACAAAAAAAAAAAACATACAACCGAATTGAGAACCTCCTCCTTTTTTTGAAGTCGGTTAAAAAGACGCGTTACGTAGAGTCGAATGCGTCAAATTGTGCAAGTTACAGTGACGCATACTTCAGTCTCGCTCGAGAGAAATTGGTACAATATTGACGTGGATATTGCTTTTGTTTTGCCGTAAGCAAGAAGATAACGTATGCGTCACAAGAATATTAATGTGTCACGGTGTTTCCTCAGTGTAAATTAAGCTTTAGTGTTTTGTACATCGTTTGCCATATTAAATTTGGTAAAAGTGCTCCTTAGTTATAGTTAAAAAGATAAATTAAGGGTAAACTATAAATCGCGATTTTAAAAAAAGCAAAAAGATCGCGATCTCCCATTTTTTATGAAAATTCTCTAGTCTTTCTAACGAAGCGCAAACGAAGTAGCATACAAACAATAAAGATACAATATTTTGCTCAAATTTCAAAAGAACTGAGGATATATTTTTGGAATGTTATTCTAATAAACACAGCCATCGACACCATCTCAATCATATGTCAGCATTTGATCCAAGAGGTAAAGCCGTCACATATAAGGTTTTCTATAAATATTATTATTGTTACATGACGTAGAGACACGTAATGGATATTTATTAAAAACATTATGTTACTTATAATAATATACATAATAAAATATAGAAAACAACTCACCGTGTGTGCCTAATAACTTGTAAAATCGGTATTCTAGATGTAACTGAGGAGCCTTCGACTTCATCGGCTCCATCTTAATCGCTACATGTTCATTGTTGTAGAGGTTTTTTCCTGCAAAAGAAAACATTTGCTTAATATAATATTAGGATCTAGAACACATATAAAAGGATATAGAGGATGAGGGAAAAAGTATTAAAAAAACAACAACACTAAACTTCAAATCAACAAATCCAACGCAATAAACTACCGCAAATATCCATTCTATTATGTCCATCCTAAGGTTGCCTGGAAGAGATCGCGTCAAGCGATAAGGCCGCCCTTTATACGTTATAGTTTTAAGTACCTATTTCTTTGTATGTTTGTTACAAATTTGATGTGCAAATAAAGTTTTCTCTATCGATCTAGAAAAAGTTCAATTGAATCCTCAGTGTATGGTCTTATTTCTTTTCTCTAATAAGCCTAAATAAGGACTTGCATGTGAGAGTTAGGGGGCGTCCATAAATTACGTGAGGTGTTTTTAATTTTTTTTAATTTTCTGCCCCTCCCTCCCCTCCTAATGAGATGTCGTGAGATTTTATTCAACCCCCCTCCCCTATTTACCAACTCACGTGAGATTTTTCAAAATGTGAGTTTCTTACGTAAACACTTTGGATTGTTATTGTAAAAAAGAAAAAAAAGTCGAAGTATGAATTAAATTATTTTCTTTCGAACGAATTAGTGAATGATCTTAATCGTATTACGATTACGCTTAAGATTAAATCTTAAGCTTATACAATCTGGATTAAATGAACCAAAATAGTATTTTTTTTTTGTTTCGATCAGAAAAAAAATTGCGTGATATTTGCGAGACCCCTCCTCTCTCCAACGTAAGATTAGATGAGATTTGACTCGACCCCCTCCCCCCCTTAAATACCTCACGTAATTTATGGACGCCCCCTTAGACATAAGAGTTAAGAGTTATTTTCGCCCTGTAACGACGAGAGTATAAAGCCATTTTTTATTCGTTTTACCGAATGTGTTACTGCACTCGGCTCAGTCAAATATAAAGTAGTCCTCTGTCAGAACGCCCCTACTTAACCTAGTAAGATATTCTATTCAAAGCTTGTTTAAAGAAATATATAATTAAGGCCCTCAATATTGCAATTAATTCTTAGAATGAATGCCGTATAATTCAGTTCCGTTTCTAGGACAAAACAATCTAAACACAGCTCAGAATACAAAGAAGTCTACATCGTAATTACAAGATCAAGGATAGTTTACAATTAGCATTTTTTAAGCTTTAGTTGAGTGTATTCCGCGAATATCTTTACTTGTACATGTGTTTATTTAACAAAATAATTTTTAACGTAAGGTGGGTGGACCATGGAAGGCCACGCTCCTTTGAAGGCCAACTATCAAAAAGTCGTAGTTATTGACATGTAAACACATATTCCTTCGGCTATACACTAAGATCCATCAAACTCAAGGCCACAGATGCGGCGGCGAGTCGCTCGCGCCGCTATTGTGGCAATGCGATCTCACGCTTCCTAGACTTCGATCGTCGACGTTACAATTGTAATTCGCGCGCACAGCAAAACGTAAGTTTTTAGTTAGATAACCTACTATTATTTCATATTTTTTTACTGTGAATTGTCGTATAAGGATATGTTTATGGTACTAAAGAAAAAAAAAATAGTTTTGCCTCGATTTAAGTTAAAATATTGGTAGTGTTCCCAGGAAAGCCGATGGTTCCTTATAAGGCCAATCAAAAATTTGACAGTTGGCCTTGCTGGGGTACATGGGCCTTACAAAGAACATGTACAAACCATGAACATATGAACAGTTACTTTTTAGTTATAAATACGTACCGTTACAGTTAAAACAATGTTTTATATTTATAATATTTTTATTTATAAGGGTTATTAAACTTTTTAACTCATATTGAATAGACATTTTTTTTTAAATTATTTTATTATCAGTATATATTTAAATTTCTTTTATGGAAAGGTTATGTCTGAAAATAAACTAAACTAATTTACATGCAAAGCAACGAATATAAAAAATATTTACATGTTAAAAACGGTAAAGTATGTGATAAAGTAAGTATGTGATAAGTTATATATAAGATAGTCTGTCTATAATCATATTTTAAGCAAAAAAAACTAGACTAGCTAGACATTATTGCACATCCAGATCCAGATCCATAATATAAGAAAGTCATTGATAATTTTTAGTTTGGCCTTCTTAGGATCATTTTGGCCTTACAAAGAACGGACCCATAAGAAGGCCATTTGAGGTAAAAAAAAAAGTTTTTAATTTCATTATAATACGCGTTGGCAAGTTATTTGATGGCAATATAATACTCATTACTACTGTTTTTAAATAATTTCCATTAATATATTCTTAGTTATACGATGGTGTTCAAGTAATGTTCGTTGAGTTTTTTATAAATGATAAAAATATATTGAGCATTTAATGTTTTGCTTAAATGAAAGAGCTTATTATGTAGTTTTAGTAAAAGGGAATATATTAATTGTTACAACTCTATTTTTAAGTTGAACGACTGATGTATAATATTGGCCTTGTTTGGAGCCGTGTTCCTTGCAAGGCCATTTGGAAGAGCTTAACAAAACTTAAGTTTAAGGAATACTGATTAAAGCTAGGTTAAAAAAAAGTTTTTTATATGGTACACAATAAAACAAACTATTATTTGATAATTTGTTTTTTTCATTTATCCAGTTAATAAACGAATAAAAAGCGTTTACTCGTTAGAGTGGCCTTCCGTGGTCCACCCACCTTATATCTTCACTTGTGGAGATTTGGCGATTCGAAAGAAATAATAGCAATTTATACGTTTTATTTTTTAAACTCACGGATCACAACCAGAAATCTGTTAAATAAGGTATTTCTGATAAATATGAACAGAAAATAAATACTTGATAAAAATAAAAATAGATAGTATTCATATACGCCAATTATATTGTGCTGACAAGTGAAAGTACTATGCCGGCTCAATCGTAAAAATACATTTAAAATGTATGTACGCCTAGACCAACTATCTTTTACTACTTTCATAACAAGGATATTCATTTTACATTTTATTATAACACTAGCGACCCGCCCCGGCTTCGCACGTGTACAATGCTGATACTAAATACACTACAGAAAAACTGTGAACGTTGTATATAAAACACAGCGGCCCGCTCCGGATTCGCACGGGTATATAATATATAGCCTATGTCACTCACTGAAAAAATGATTAAAATCGATCCAGTAGTTTGATTTATTCATTACTGCCCGTGGCCCGCACGCGTTAAATTTGGAGTAAAACAATTCCCCCTTTCTATGCATGTATTATACATAAAAACCTTCCTCTTGAATCACTCTATCTATTGGAAAAAACCGCATCAAAATCCGTTGCGTAGTTTTAAAGATTTAAGCGCACATAGGGACAGAAAAGGCGACTTTGTTTTATACTATGTAGTGATTGTATAAATTGGTATGGATATTCCAAAAGCACTTAGGCTTATGAAGATTGTAGAAGCGTTTAACCCCTTTGTTTTAAAAAGAGTCT
This sequence comes from Hypena proboscidalis, assembly GCA_905147285.1. Taxonomy (NCBI): domain Eukaryota; kingdom Metazoa; phylum Arthropoda; class Insecta; order Lepidoptera; family Erebidae; genus Hypena; species Hypena proboscidalis. Next base: position 11,775,491 of record LR990140.1, on the reverse strand, counting down.
CAAACTAAGGTCAGAGCTCTCAGAGACCTCTTATCAGAGCCTTGCTTATCATTTAAAACACCAGTGAAAGAAATATTAAGCAATTGCTAAAGGTTTTATTTGTAGGGCGTAAAGCACTTCGGTTGAAAGAAACCAGGTTGATACTTAAAAAACAGTTGAAAAAGATATGGGACCGGCAGGATTTGAACCTGCGACCTTACTGCACACCGGGCAGTTGTAACCTACTTAAGATAGGAACAAATGGATGAACGTGACGTCACGAAATGAAGTATCATACAGTTGAGAAATTTAGGGTGCTGGTAAGAGGCGACCGTAGCTGGATGGCTAAAGCGGCTGCCCGGTGTGCAGTAAGGTCGCAGGTTCAAATCCTGCCGATCCCATATCTTTTTCAACTGTTTCTTAGTATAATTTGCTAAGCATAGCTAAATGCTATAAAAATAATCAATTAAAGGTTGATACTGCTTCGCCAGTACTAAAGCCTTCAGCTCTAATTAAAGGAACAGCAGCATGAATAAGATATCATCTTATCTAAAAAGCAGAACATTTACATTATCTAAGTATAGTTCATGATTCTCATTTTTTAAGTTGAGTCACAATTAAGATAAATGCGATGATGGCCAATCACTACACACGTTTTTGTACAAAATCCATTCAAGGACATGCAGTGTTTGTTAAATTAATAGCCAGGAAACTAATCTAAATTATATTAGTTTTGATTTTAGCGGTTAATACATATTATTGGTGGTTGGCGTGTTCAAGGGTCGTTCAAGGCTTAAGAAATGATTTCGTTCTGGTGGAATAGAATATTTTGTCGACTTCATGTATAGACAGATCTATAATATTTGGTAAACAAATTAAATAAATGAAAAGCAATTGCGATGAATGATGTTGGTCAAATTAATAGTATTGAGATGTGAAGTCTATTGACTGCCTTGGTGGTCTGGTTAGCGTATGCGCCTTTCACCGCGAGGTCTTGGTTTCGATTGCCGGGTCAAGCAAAGTGTTATTTGTGAACTTTATAGCAGCACGGAGTTGAAATTGTGCCCGCTGGATGAAGATGAGCTCACCGCCTATCCCATGGGACCCAAACATAACAGGTGAAGTGTGGGTGTTGTACAACTCTGCCACACCATTCTGGGTAATATAGGCGTGATGTTATGTTATGTATGCCTATTAAGATTTTTAATTCGGGGTCAAATGGTCATCTTAATAAACAGTTTAACCTGTATTATCACAGGTTCAGGACTCCCATATGAATCTAGGGATCAAAGTAGACAGTGTAAAGAAGTTTTCGACATACCAAGCATTCCTGAGAAATGCAAAGCCATTAAAATGTCATACAGACAGCCTCGACAACGGAAGACGTAAAATCGATAATGATATATGTGTTTAATTATGTTACGGCCAGCGCATAGATCACCTAATCGCCGTGCTACATAAGCTAGAGCCTAGAAGTGCTACCTAGTGACTGGATTGATGTTAGAATAAATTGCTACTACTGAACTACTGGCAAGGTGCCGGTCTGTGTTTGCCAGATATTTTACCGTAACATTTATTTAATGATTTTGCAATTAAGTTGTTATAAAGTAAGACTTGTCTATTTAAAAACAGTAGATAATAAAATGGGACAACCATTTTCTTTTTCAATCAAGATATTTTTAAATATTGTTGTCAAAGTAATTGAACTATCCTTGAGACAAAGTGTCATATCATCATTCACATCTGAATACACTCACTAATACTCACTTTCCACTGCTCATATTGCTAGACCCTATGAGTGAATGATAAGCAGGTTTAAATAGAGATACACATTTTGCTCAAGAAACGCAAAAATGTGGAATTTGTATGCCACTAGAAAACATCGTGATATTGTGTAGGATCAATCAAACGCGAAGCACTTTTCCATCCTCATGTACAAGATAACCACCAAAGTCAGTCAAACGTCACCGACACTCACCGCCTTATCGGCCGTTATCAACAATCATGAAATTCGTCATACTGTCATATCTAGTATCTACATACAATTAGATCTCAATAATCAATATCTTATCGAGCGTACAAATTAAATGGAATTATAAAACCCCTGTATTGATACAAAACCTGATTGTGGAGTGTAATTCAAGTTTATGACGTACATAATAAATATCAAATTTAAAATAGGCGATAATCTTGCTTGACAGTGACTGGGACAAAAAAAACTAATAGGACAGGGCAAATAAAACGAAAATGTAGTTTGCTATTTGATGATGATAAGTTTGATAGTTGTCCCATACGCCCCAGTAAAACCTTTCGTGCTTCTTAACTTCTGTATAAAAATAAACTTTGCTCCTTCGATTATATATCCGAATCGAAGTAAATATCTATAAGTTCTCGACCTATGCTACCAGTCCCCCATTGACATGGAAGCAAGAAGGATGTTCCCATAAAGTAACAGTATTACTAAAACTACATAATACACTGTTACAAAAACTTTTGTGCTATTATGTATAAGAATAAACCGTGCTCCTTCGATTATATATCCGAATCGAAGTATATATCTATAAGTTCTCGACCTATGCTGCCAGTCCCCCATTGACATGGAAGCAAGAAGGGTGTCCCCATAAAGTTACACTATTACAATAACTACATAATAAACTGTTACAATGCGGTGAGATTCATATAAGTCGGTAAATTCTGACGTGTGCAATAAGTGTTAGTTACTTGATGGTCCGTTAAAGAAATCTTCTTTCGGCCCTTGTCTTGGGACGGACCTGTAGCAATTGCAATATAGGCAGAGCAATCTCAGCAAATTGGGTTAATTGGGCCACACAATTGCTTCGTACCGTAATCGTCAACGTCATTTAAAAGAAAGTCAAAATGTAATGGAACTGTCTTACAAAAATTATTGTCTTTTGGACTCTTCTCCTAATAATCTTGGGCTGCTTAGATTCACACATACAAAACAATCATGCAACAAAAAGGATTCGAAGGACTTCCCAGCATTCATGAGGTAGTTCCTTTCTTAGAAAATAAAGTAGCCCAGCGGTTAAATTAATTGAGCTAATTAATTTAGCTTGCTTTAAAGGAAAGTCGGGCAAAATGATATATTTCAGTATTTTAACTTTTAACCACGTAATTGAATGCTGATTTTCTACAGCAGTGAGTTGAAAAATGAACAGACTTAAATTCATTTCCTCCATTGAATGTTATTTCTAGGGCTTGTATCTTAGAAAAACCAGTATCCCTGCAGCGCACTTTGGAACTGTACCAAATAGATAATATACTAAAATACTTATTAAAACACATCTAACCTTACTTTTACTTCACAACTTTATAATGCACAAATACCTATGATAATAAAGGATATATGTTTAATTATCTGCGTAATTCAGAGCATACAATATACAAAGTTATTAATATTGTACGCTGTAATAAAAGAAAATTACTGCGGCAAGAGGGACCCGTAATTCTATTAAAATAATGTACGTACAACTAACAGTTTCTACAGAAATATTAATAGTATGAATACTATACAATGATGAAGTCAATGTTAGAATAATAGTTTTCAAGTTTTTGCCATTTTCAGTCTACGCTGCTAATAAATACATTATTCTAGTGGTTACTGGTTTAATGACTTTTTATGTATAGTCTATTCATTTAGACTTGGCAAAAAAGATAAACAATAATGGCTGACGAAAAAAAATAGTGATGTGAATCATTTAATGAACTGTTGTGAACTACTCAAAATGGCGCTTCAACATTCATTTAGTGAATGATATTAATTAATTAAAAGTCGCTAAAGTCGGTTAAAAATGGACTTTGATTTAGTTATGTGTCGTTCGCGATTGAACGAATCTAAAGAACCGAGTCGCGCGACGAACCGCACAGTCGAATGGGTCACTTTAGTTGTAGAAAAGGATAAATTCGTTACGATTTGTTATTCACGATAAATAAATTAAATAAAATTTAATTTAATATAAGTACAGCTTTCAATAAATTTAAGAATGTTTTGAACAATTTTAATTCATCATCAATCACTGACAAAAACGTAAATCAATCCCAATCGTTCTTTCGTTCACTTGTTCCCATCCCTAAATCAAATGTCAAACTTCCATGTCGTAAATATAATCTGTGGTTTGAAGTCTCCTTGGAATAACGAAATTTGCAAAAAGAATACATTTGCACAGTGAATTTACAATGAATATATGTGAATATTAGTGTGTTGGTGTGTGAACTAGTTTATACAACTCAATGTGGTAACGTACAGTGTGTTATTCTTTCGCAATATCGTAATTTGTAATTGGGGGGGGGTTTGTTTACTGTTTTTGCCAAGTCTATATGAATCGACTATAGCAATTGATGAATAAATAAATGTTCACAGGGTTATAAATTTTCTAATACATGATAAAGCATGGCAATAGGTTGGTCTTCTAAACAGATCATTATTTTCTGCTGTTTGTATCGGCAGGCAACTGACAATTAACTCGTGGACAAATTACTATACATTTAATGCGTTACCATACTAAATCATTGTAGGCACTGGGTAAAATGAAGGCATGATGTACCCCATGAACTCTATTATCGAAGTATGGTCTTGGAAAACGAGTCATTCAAACGACCAAGCAAAAGACAGAGAGGACCTCAGGTCTCTCATTTAGTTCAATGACTCGTTAGGTCGACAGGTTCATTAAGGGAGCATCATAAGTTCTTCTACATTATGGATTGGACGTCCAAAACGATATTATACAAAATTATTTATAATTTCCACATAACTTATCTACCCGATACTGATATAGATGGGTAGCTATTATAAGAATATCTTAGCTATATGTAAGGATAGCCCTTTAAATATTGCGTTGACCTTTCATTCGCGACCCGATATTCCATCTTATATCAAACGGGATCGAAAACTACGTCGGCCTTGGAAAAAGGTGAGCTTCTTCGTGTTCAGAGGACTTAGAACGTTGCGTTCTAATTACATAAGTAAGATATAAATGAACTGGCACTTTTTCAGCTCAATATGATATAACAAGAACGATGTCTACATGACCTATTATAACTCTTTTTTATTAAACTTAAATTCATAATGGCAGGATCCATATCGATCGTGGCGAGACAACATAAAATCACTGCCCGTCATTTCATAACTCTCTAGTTATGATAATATCATTAATCAGTATCATTGTAATATAATTATTTGTACCGTGAGTATAAACGAGTAGTCAATACTAATTTATCATACTACCCAATGAAATGTTGACAAATGAGCTAAAATTTACTAAAGAATCGAAATAACACCGCCACATTGCCAACTAATGTAGCTTAGAGTCCTATATTTGTCCGACTTGCTAATTTAATTATTTGTGACGTAACAAAGAAAGTTCGCAGCAGTGGAGGGTTTGTAGATACATACTAAGATACTTTCGGCAAGTATAGGTATCTAATGACCGTCTTAACAAGAGAGCCTGAAACTAATCGCCATTTACTAACGTGACGCAATTAGCTCCAGAAAAAGTAGGCCTAATTTGGGCATTTACCAACAACCTAAGTTGGAGAGCAAATTCTAACATTACTTACATGTTAATGGCTGTGGGGAAACACAACCTTTAACCTGCCTGCTTGATGGTGAGATTAAAGCCCGAAATTACTGTCAATTATTCGATGTTGAAACGCATCTAGAATTTTTTGGAGATATTCAGAGCTGTAATTACCCATACCACCTATATTTTGAGCCTAAAAAGTATTCCAGGTTTCCAGGAAATCGACTCTGTAGATGTGCGTGCTCAACATAATTACAACATCAACTATGTACTTACTTGTAGTTATATGTGTTTGATTATAATGACGCCTACACTCTGTGCTAACCTGCCAGCCGACAATACGCAAGCGCGTGGGCATCTATTAACTTATTACCTAGTACTGAACGTTACGTGAGTATTCAATGATTCTTATATTCAATCTAATACAAAATCAACAGTAATACTAAGAGAAGCCCTCTTAATAGTACTTTTAGATGAGAGAGAAAATTTAAACTTATGTATTTTTTAAATGTGATATAATCCCACTCACAGGCCCATCACTGTGACTCCTGTGTCGCCAGTGGTAACCAACAGTAAGACACCGTGCATGACACACGGGCAATCCCAAGCAGAGATAAAATTGTCTTTGAACCCGCAACGAAATTAATCAGAAGTATTTAGTTGGAATTCGAAAGTAATTATCTTTATTTTCCTCCAAAGCATAGTGAGACTGAACATTTCTAAATATAGACAAAGTGTATGTACGGAAAGAGTGTAAGCATTACGGACAGGAATACAACTATGGGGCCTAAACTGGATTGCTATAATACTCGTAGTTATGGCAGAAACGGCTACATGCACGGAAATTTATTCTGTTCGATACAAGTTCCTCATTGTATAGCACCCCTGATGTCAATTGTAAGCTATATAACATTACATTACGTTCGTACTTGTGTTATTTAAATCTCAACATATATTCTAAATCTTATCTTTACAAAAGTAAGGGTACTTTTCAATTACAGTTTTGAAAATCAAGTCGATACGAACACATTTCATCGCGTCATTTGAGCGAGCAATCTACACTAATCCTCTCAACCCTCGCCTACAGACCTTTCAGATAGTAGCTCGTTGCCTTCAGACCGATATTAGTTTTGGTCTGACCTACCTACCATTAATTCCGTGGAACCAACCAACTTACTAATTCCGTGTTAAAGCAAATGATGTTATATTATAGAAACCTTCAATTCCATAGCCACAGCAATATTAGCACTAATAGATGAACAAGGTGCTATTAATTATAATTGCTATAGTGATTGTGATTACCATCGCTACGGTTTAATGTTTAATCGAGGAAACGATTAAAGAGCAGCACCGGACATGGCAAAGTGTAACAAATGCTTTAGCGAGAATTAAACGTAGAGTATTCTGCGATTGATATGTTAAGTAATGCTTGCTGTGGTCGGTTTTTTGATGGGTTCGTCACTTGTCGAGATTCTTGCGTGACTCTAAGAGCATGCTGAGCTGGATGGTCCGGTTTCTTATTAAAAGAAAGATGCAGTTTCGTTCGACATGACAATCCTAGCTTCAATGTTGCTCACATGACAAACAGTTGTAATATAAAATTCATATGATTAACAACAAAATTAATCACAGAAGTAAGTAAGTATGACGTATGTAATTTATGCATAAAAGCATGATATATTTTATAAACAGTTCGGAAAGTAAATAATGTATCGTCTTAATCACCCGGCACGTGCCCGCAATAATGTTATTTTCAGTGACGTAGAATCCAATTCTCATCCATACGCAGCCATATAATCTCCGCATGATGTGTGGGGACATGAAACCTTATTGCCCAAACAATAAGGGTCACGTACTCACGTGTGACGGGGCGCGTCAAAATGTGCGAATATTTGTTTGTTTTATAGATTTCATGAGGCGGTATTAGGTGAGAATATTTTTTACACGTGAGAACACAAGTTAAGCTCCTCTTTAGAAACGTTTCCGAACGCTGACAGCGAAGAATGAGTCATAAGTCTTCCGATTGTATTCCTTTGTTAGAGCGTTTACTTTTACCTGCTGGTGTATATTAAAAATGAATAATTTGCCTCAGAAATACGGTAAAAGATATTATTGTACTTCAATGTAATAGATATTTCTGTAAGGCAAACTGCAAGTAAAGATTGCTGTATGTTATATACTCATTAAGCGAAGGGTAATCCCAGTATGGAGCAAAGTTATACCGCAACAGGTTCAGCCGTTCAGGCAGTTTATCTTGCTGACTCATGCATTGGCCGACCATGGTTTCGGCTGCCAATTATAGGAGTACATTGAGAATACTATTTTTAAATTTAAAAAAGATAAAGCACAGCCTTAGCTTGGTCTTAAAGAACATTATCTAACCAGACTGAGAAAGTATTTTCACTATAAATTATGAAACAAGATTCTCGGTTGCAGTTTTTAACACAAGACAATGAGATGGCGTACAAGTACGAGATCGTCTCGCGGTTGGAGAGTTCCGTACCATTAACTTTGTATATCTTTGTGGTCGACACGATGACAATTAATCGATCACGCGTGAAATTATCATAAAAGAGGCAGTAAACAAAAGTACTAAGTTTATTTCTGATATTGAACACGATAAGTGTAATTAGTGGAAATTTGTCCAGATAATATCATACATTTGATTTTCTTCATTTGATGCAAAAAAGTGTCCAAAAAGGGCCTATTCATACCCAGTTTACTACAAAAAGGATTTTATTGAACGACATGTTTTTATTTTAGACAATGTTTGATTTGCTGCATAAAATAAGATATCATAAAGTTTGGAATCAAAATGGAACAAGACTAGTCCTGCACAATATAGATTACCTTTGTTTACTCTCCACAGCAGATAAGTTTCAGACACCTGCCACATCGGATCTTAATTTGCAAAGTTCTAGTTATATGATACCATTGTACGGCCATATAGAGCAGAGTAAGTACGTGTCTATAGAAAGCGCCTATCGCAACACAATGACCTATTTCTCTCAGCTGACGTTTACAGCTTCCATGGAAACAAAAACACTTGCCACATATCGATGTGAGATCATTTTGTTTTCATTTCACGTCCATCTACTATTAGCGCCTGTGGATCTCTACTCGAATTCGTATAATAATATATGATAGTTTGAGTTACCGATAAATCGCATAAATTTGCCTTTTGTACTTTTTAGTAGTACCTAACAATATGTTTAAATTTACTGGACCATAGATGAACCATAAAAAAGAGAACTAAAATGTAAAATCTTCGTTTTAAAACAATTTTTTTCCTAATTTTAATAAACTCACAATATTTATCACATATATTTTTACGCACAAAAAGACGTTTTTCCATATTTTCCATGACAATATTCCTAATGCCACGCGCCGTTCGATTTTTCATTATGTATGTATTTTTAATAGATAATACTTCGTAAAAAACAGTTTATTGGGCAAAGAAATGCTACTTGCTGTTCAAAGAGGTGCCAATTAAAAAACATTGGAAAGGTTTCTTATTTACTTTTGATATGATATAGCGGAAAGTTCCAAATCTTCAATTGCTAATAGAATCAAAATGTTACTTCAGTAAGGCATATCTTCTGAGAATTTTATTTATTACCATATCCGAATATAAAATTCTTGTGATTGAGATCATTTTGATCCAATTTATAAGGCCGTAATGGCGTTTTTGTATTTACATAATTTGTTTTCGCGCAGTGAGTGAGTAAGTATCTTATAATGAGAATCTTATAACAGAAAATAAATTGGTAACGAAAGATGCAGAACGCGTTTTAATGTATTATCAACTGTAAAAAAGCCTTATTTTTTATTTAGGACATCCTAATAATTAGGTATTATGGGTAAACCTAAAAATCTATCCTATCTTAATCTACATACAATAAAACTGTAAATAAGCCATGTCTGTGTGTTGAAGATATTTAAAAAATATATACGAGGGGGCTTAAGACTTAGCCATAGAAGCCAAATCATTATTTTGGGTAAACCTAAAAATCGATCCTATCTTAATCTACATACAATAAAACTGTGAATAAGCCATGTCTGTGTGTTGAAGATATTTAAAAAATATATACGAGGGGGCTTAAGACTTAGCCATAGAAGCCAAATCATTACGTGTGAGTGTGAGTAGGACTGAGTAGAGTCGGGTGCCCAGTCAGTGGTCGGACTGGGCACGGTCGCCGCGGCGAGCCCCGTGGATGTAAGATCGATCCGGGGCTCGCCGACCCACCATCTTTCGGCGACGAGGGCACACCGCGGGGTTTTAGTGGGTATTCTGTGCCGTTTAACATCGTAGGCACGGGAGTCCCACATAGCCACTCTGCCCGTCCCCCCAAAAAAAAAAAAAAAAAAAAAAGGTATCACACCAAAACTACTGCATGAATTTGGATGTCGTTTTCCCAGTTGTACAGCTTAAGGTCTAACTTAAAATCTGGTATGTTTTATCTTGGTATTTTAACACTAAGGGGGTGAATTAGGGGTTGCAACTTTGTATGGTAGGTTTGTCAATTCTGAAGGGTATGAAATTCTGCTAATATATAGGTGTCATCTATTAGATGATGTTAATGAACGGTAAGTTAGACGGTTTTTTGTCAATTCTAACCCTAACGCGGTGAGGTAGGGGTTGAAAATTTGTCAGTGAAAATGAAAAGTTCGTCAATTTTGAAGATAAAAAGCATATAATAGCACATAAGATCCTACTATGACGTTTATGAACTTTAAGATATAGTTTTTGGCAATTAATAAGCGGCCGTGGCGCAATAGATAAGGCATCAGTCTTACGATCGAGAGGTCGTGGGTTCGAATCCTGGCCATTACACCACGGACGTGAACTTCCTCCTAACACAAGCGAATTAAGCTTAGCTGGAGGGGGTTAACAAGAATTTTTTTTTTTAAAAAAAAAGCTTTAAAAAAAAAATCCTCGCCCTAAGGGGTAAAAAAGGGGTTGAAAGTGTATTTTTTCATTTATCGAATTCCACGTGGACGAGGTTACGGACAAAAGCTAGTACATAATATAATTTATGTTTGAATCACAGTTTGTGTATTGTTTGTTATTTCATGGTTATTCTTTAGGCTACTTCATTGACGTCATAAACAAAGATACTTTTTATAGTTATTTGAGTAGTAGTGATCAAGTTACGGCACCATACTACTTTTACGTCACAATTCCATTAACTGTAACTAACACTATGTACAAAATATTATTGTAGGTTATCAACAGTGTATAGAAAGAAAGAAGGAAGAAGAAAGAAATATATTTATTCTGACAAACACAAAAACACAAATAAAAAATAAAACAGTAAACATGAAACTTGTCAGAAAAGGCCACCATCTCAGCCATATGCTGCAGAGCTATAAAGCCCTGCAGCGCTGATATTCTGATGGCGCCAGAGAGAGGTAGGGGTGAATAGGTTACTCACAATTCCAAATTCGTGCTGCTATCGTGAATTTCCTAAAGGAAAGTTCACAAATAACACTTTGCCCGACTCAGGAATCAAAACCGAGACCACGCGCAGAGAGGCGCATACGCTAACCGCTAGATCATCGAGGCAGTAAAATACTGATTTTCAGCTAAATCTGTTATACTAGAAGCCTACCCCTCATCTAATTGGGAAAAGGCTCGGAAGATTGATATTCTTAATCTTTTTATTTATTTATTCATACACAAAAACCTTTAGATGAGTAACTCAAGTGTGCTATGTTTGCTAAGGCAATATAATCCTTAGCCTCTCAGCAATATGCCTTATCATTCAATTCACAATGGGATAGCAAAAACTCAATAAACTGTGACAATATTGACCAAAGATATAAATAAATATCGATTTCTAGCTTTTTTATAAAGAGCAAAAACTTTTGCATACTCCAATGCCTTTTGCCTTATAATGGCGAACTACAATATTTATTTATACTACTTGTATGAACAAAATATAAATAAATAAAAAAGACTATCACTGTAGCTATTTAAAAGGATGTGACCACATGTTTTTAGTCTCCCTTTCACTTGACATGACGGGCTTTGTGGTGGTCGCTTTTGAGTTTAACCTGACACGACTCAATACCAGTTACGGGGATCGAATGCCTGCCGTATGACGCCCGTATTTAAACTTTTTACACTACTTGAGATATAAATAATCTTGACAATTGCTCTGCCGAGTTGTGACAACTGTATCGAACGTTATTATCATTTTATGTTTGGTCAGGGGGTAAATGTTGTAGTTTCTAACTGCTATAAGAATTGAAAAACTCCATTATAGAGGCCTTATAAACCTAAATCATTGAAAGGTTTCTGTGCGTGAGTGTGTGCAAGTTATACATGACGTTAATTCTACTTGGCGAATGTTGAGTTCACAACTTTATATCTTAGCTATACATTCGTCATAACTTCGTGAGATATAATTACACCGCGAGGGAGAATGTGAGCTAGATATAGTGTGTAATAACTGAAGTTAATAGTACATTGTACACCAAGGGATGAAAGTCTCGATTTCATTAAGGGTGTAGTTTAATACACCCGAAAGAAATCGATTATTCTCCCGTGTGATATATATAGTGCTTTATACTATACCTATAAAGAAATAAAAAGAAAAATATCTACCAAAAACAACCATAATTAACCAAAACAATAAAAAACATAAAATACGAGGAAAAGACTTCGCTTTCGTAGCAGAGGGAGTTTTTTCTACTTTTCGTCCCTATGCAGAGCGCAACGGGCGGAAAAGGAGAAAAGTCCCGCAGTTTAAGGCTCGCCCAAAAACTATGAACTTTCTTTGATTGATATTCTCCTTAAAAGATACTGTAATGAAGTACTTTTTACTTATAAAACAACTTTAAAGACTACTAATAACGCAGAGATCACACATCAACGAAGACAGACGGATTTCGTACGTGAGTGCTTCATTTCCTTTACAAAGAGACAGTAAAGTTTTTAGTACCGCGAATTGACCTAATATTAGACGAATGATATACGTATGCGTAAAATCTTAACGGCATAATTTGCTACCGGCTCTAAAATGCAGATGTTCAAATAGCCAAATGAATAAGCTTTCAGCAACCGAATATTAACGGTCTACGAAAAATACGAAAGTTTAGTACACGAGTTCGTGGAGGCAATTTAAAATACTGACATGGACGTTACATTCTTGTTGCTAGAAAACATGGGGTGTGCCTAACATACAGCTATTAATAGTTTTAAATAATTTAGTAAGCGTGCAAGGTCAAAAAGACGCGTTGTTTTCCAACGTCATTGACTTCTTTAAAAACATTAACTGTAACGGACAAGCTGTTTTTGTACCAAGGAAAATATAACAAGACTGACATTGAGAACGCCATCGTCGATCGTCCTAACAGGAAAGTTGCTCTGTGTGTTTTTTGCACAAGGGTCCCGGCTCCCGAGTGATGACTCATCATCACTCAACGACTTTTAACGGAGTTTAAAACCAATCACTTATGAATCATCCCATAAAAACTAATCGATCCGTTCATCCACGTGCACTATAAGAGAAATTATTTTGTTGTTAGAATATTTAACGGTCACAGAAATATATCTATGTACAAGAATATATACTTCCAATGAAATCCTTTAAGATATAGCTCTACCTGAAAGGTTCACGGACTAACCTCAAATAAATCCTTTTTCGTTTGGAAGTAACGCATGAATATTAAATTCAATATTGCCATTGAACCAACCTCTCGGAGCAACACAAAGAAATTCTTAGAAATTGTAGAAATAGTATGGTACAAGTATTTAAACAATGCCGCTCGGCTACCTTCGTTTTCCGAACTACAAGCATTAACGAAGGGAACATTATAGCTATAATATATGTAAACCAACTGAAGGGGTGCATAAAAGGAGCCTCCCCGAGTGACGTACACAACAATTCCCTACGTCCGGCGCACCCTGGGCAATTCGCGAGTTCTTAAAAGCGAATTGGCTAATCCTTTCACCACGATGGCAAGTCAAAACCTTGACCACCTTACTGACTGTCCAAAATGCCCTACCACCTGCACAAGAGAGGCGCTCATGAACGCCGACGAGAGCACCATAACAGTGGCCACTTATTGGACCAATAAAATTTGACTCAGCCATCGACACGACGAAGAAGAAGAACCAACTGAATAGGAAAGAATAGAACAAGTGACATTTCCGACCTGCACAATATAATATGTACAGACACAGAAACGGTAAGAACTTGCAGACAATTTCCACAAACTTGCTGATTAACTTTGTCACATAATAAGTCTATGGGGGAATAAAATGAAGTATGTATATTAAACAAAGCTTTTGAAAGGAATTTTCTTATATCAAGCCGATCAATCCATGGCAGTCAATTAAGAGGATGGTCAAAACAAGACCAACTGTTTGAAAGATTAGCAAAGTGTTTGTAGTGAACTAGACTTGAATAAAGGAGCAGGTTAGTTTTGACTGGTATAAAAATAATATTGAAGGAATTTTTAATCGGTTAAACCGCTTTTCGGTTTAGAAATCACGCGTTTGACGAAAAAACACGTGATATCTTACAATAACCCCCCCCCCCCTTCCCCCATTTGATATTTCGTGATTTTTGCCGAAACTCACGTGATTAATGGACAGCCCCTTAGGTAAATATGACAAAATCTAGCTTTCGTTATGCTGGCCCAACAGATTATGACACTTAATACAATACATTAATTAGGGAAAACGAGTAAACAAATGTTCGAAGTGCATAGAAGATATTATCATGACCCCCTACTAAAGGTTTATTTACATTATCCAAATAAGAACAAACTCAAATGAAGATGACGATGACGGTAGCTAAGTTATAGCTTTTTAAGTTGCCAGATGCTGTTTATAATTACTCACCCTCGCTCGCTTATAACGATAGTTTTATTACAGTTAGAGTTTTATTAAATATGATACATTTTGGCAGAGCGTAAGCAGAACACATCCAAGTTTTAATGTTGATCAAGTGCATAAATCTTACCGAGCCTAAGTTCGCCGAAGTTTCCGCAGCCGATTTTCTTGCCGACGCGAAAATTGGGGCCCACCATGAGGACGCCCGAGGACGAGGTGACGGAATGCCTCGACGTGTGCATTGCGCCGCCGCCCACGCCACGCCCTCCCACCGTACCGGTTGCGCTGCAAGTGTAAATGGAGCTTTAGAATTGTACTACAAAGTAAGGTAGTTAGGTGTAATATTATTAAAACCGACGTGAGCTGAAGACATTGTTATTGAGAATACGAGTACGATACTGAGTGCGAGACGTCGCGCAACGGCGACGAAACGCGATTAATTGCCCAGTTGATGTATCTACGTATTAGATTCGAAACTAGTCGGCATATCGCGGCTAAAATAACGAGAGTAACCCGTATTCTCAATAATAGTGTAGTTAGGTGTCTTAGTTACTGAAAAAAAAATTACTACATAGTAGGTAGATAGTTGTATCTGCTCATCTTCTTTTAGAGAGGCTAGATCAGCAGATTATCAGCAAGATCTGTAAAGACAGGCCTCTTCTCAGATAAACGGTCAAGCAATAAATCCATCAAACAGGCTAAGAGTAGGTTGATAAAAATGCACTAGAAAATAATTAAATATCACAATATGATCCAAATGCAATAGCATCTATTGAAGTATCGCAAGAGTTCACACGTGTACGTGTAGGTAATGTCATGTCTAACTACTCTATTTGCTTTGCTAACTAGCAGTATTACCTAATTATAATAACTTTATGTAGGAGGTAACTTCCTACTCTATTAAACATTTATTATTGCTATAATAACGTACGTTGTAATACCGTGTAATAGTTTATACCCATAAATTAGTAAATTGTTGTTTGTTTTCCGTAGAATCAGAACAATCAATATTTCAATTCTCGTTATAATTTGTATTAAAACTGACGCGAGTTTGTTACATTATTCAAATGCTGAAATGAATGAAATTAATTATGAAGTAGGGATCCATAAAAAGGCTTGAAGAGAAAAAGGCGAAGCTAATAACAGCAAGTCTATCCATCCAAAATATTTTTTTTTCTTCTTTTAAGACAGAATATTAGGAATTCGTTTGTTTTACAAGAAGTGTTACGAGCAAAAAATTACATATACGTAAAGCAAGTAATAATAAAAACACAATAAGTAATTTTGGCACTTTTTTTCTAGAGGCGAGTGACCAAATGTAACTGGTTTTGTGGGCTCCTGTTGCCTTATAATAATATACAATAAATTATTGTTTAAAGCTTTTCAAAACTGGGTTAAGGATTTCATAAATTTTTGTATCAATTTGAAATGGAATGAAAATCTGTTAGAAGTTGACCTTTCGAGCATATTTTATTAACCAAAACTGTACTGCACCAAAACTGTGGGACTATTATTTTAATTTTGAAACACGATCTTAGGACATTTTCGGTTACATGATTGTAAAAAACAAACTTTTACTTTAGTAAGTAATTTGTTTGTTCTGTTCATAGTAGACATCGTGAACCTACAAGTTATTACGCCGCCTTGCGAATGCTGCACTAACAAACGACAAATCTTGAGGTCAGTGTAAAATGTTAATAGTCGTTCATTCATAGCGTGACGTCATCAATTAAATCATTAACATAACGTAATCACCGTACTGCGGATAGACAAGGTCTACAAATTAGCCATTTGCGTACTAAACGGCCCTCACGCTAGTCTAGCATGCTTTTATTGAGTCAATCCTTGGAGTAAATTCTTCAATGAACATAAAGTCATACCTACAAATCTTATACTTAAAATATTATAGGTAAATATTGGACGTTTCTTTCTCTTTCAAGCAAACCTACTAAACGGATTTTAATGACGGTTTGGTTTACAGATAGCTTACAGCTTAATTAAGATATGGGTTACAAGCTTAAAGAAAGGTCTGGGGTCAAATAAAACGTTGAATATGTATATTGAGTAAGTGAAGTGTAAGCTTTTAGGCGGCACTTGTATAAATATAATTTTAGTAATATCTTCAAATAAAGCTTGTATTTGCAGTTCCAATCATACTCTTAATAACAGAAAAGAGATAGCTAAAAAATTACAAATATAAAACACATGAATACGAGTAATTGACACATACATTCATAACATGATGAATTAAATCACAATTAGGTAATCAATCTCGTTCCTACCTACATATGAACAAGGTCTAAAAATTGATAATGTGCGTTAGTAAACGACACCCTACCCACTTAGGTCTCGTTTCTATCAATTACCCACTAAAGTCGAGACGTAAACGACGTCGTCAACGATTGTCAGTGTTCAATACACTAACTAGACAAAATGGGATTCGCAATTGCACCAGGCGTCTGATAATTGTCCCGTCTGCGTCTGATTGGAAATAAGGCAATAGCAGCCCTGTATCTAATACATGTCCCACAGCTGGGTTCGGGCCTCTTCTCATGATGAGAAGGGTTAGGCCTTAGTCCACCACGCAGGCCAAGTGCGGATTGGTAGACTTCACAACACCCTCGAGCACTTTTAGGCACTCTCAGGCATGCAGGTTTCCTCACGATATTTTCCTTCACCGTTAGCAAGCGATAATTTATATGATAAAAACACACATATCTTCGAAAAGACAAATCTTAACGATTTATTGACAGAGGTGTGTGCCATGGGTTCGAACCCGAGACCTTCGACTTAGCAGTTCTACGGTCTCCCACTCGGCTATCGCTGCTTATAACTCTTTTTTACTCATTTATTCCTACCAGGTGGACCGCTTGACTTCTGTGTAGTGACACGACAACTGTATCCTAATTATGTTACTTATTTGTTATGCAGTTTGTCACTAAGAAAATTTATTGATAGATCTTATTATCTTTCAGAAGAAATGTATTTAGGCTTATGTTGATACGTATGTATTGAGTTGAAGGCCATATGCTTAGAACAAAATTGCCAACTGTCAACCTTACTATTTACAACAACCTTGTTACTGTCTACAGTTTAGGGAAACGTACACGGAATGTTTAAGAATATAATACATTTACAGATAGGCAGAGGGGCTCGAATTATTACGCTTGCTGAGTGTATAGCATTAGATGATATTATTGATACGTTCGAATTCACACTTCGCCTTTGTATGTTACCTATCTAGGCCTGTGTTTACGGCGCTATCGCTGTATAGTTCGTTTTATTCTACTCAAATCAAAGTTTGAGTTGACGATTGCCTAACCGACATAGTGACTAGCGTATGCTTACTGTGAGGTCTAGGGGTCTGATTCCAGAGATTTAGAATATTTCTTTACATAAATTCTGAGTAGTAGTATTCTGTGGTAGCAGCATGGTGTGTGGCATTGTGCGTGGTGGATGGCGATAGGCTCACATACTCAAAAAACCTTAACATAACAGGTGAAGTGTGGGCGTGTGCTTAGTAATTGGGATAAGGACAGGCGGTTTTAAAATGCTGTTCACAACTAAGCGGACTGCGAAACAATTGAGTACCTACAAAAAAGCTTAAAATCGAATGACATGATTTAATTTCGACTACTATGCCTTGTTCTTAAATAACTCACGTTACCGAGTCAAAACAAGAGAAAGTTATTTCTGTTACAAAACATTGCCTATCTATAGGCATTTACCGCAGTAGGTCAGAGGTCAACTTCTTAATAGTTGAGGATTTCGAACATAAAAAAGCCTCCGAGACCCAGAGGTAAAATAACAACGAGTAACACGTATGTTCTCTGGGCCTAGCAACGGTTTCAGTTTACTTTACAAAAAAGGATATATGTACATCTACATAGACTGGTCGCCAAACGTGATGTTCAATATTTACGGAAGCTGTTCTATTCTTAGGCAAAAACCACGTTAAAATCAATGGTCATAACTTACATTTGTTTGAAAGCGTAAAATGAGCTGAATTTAACATAACATAACATCACGCCTATATTATATATTTTGTCTGCACGTGTGGTGTAGTGGTTTAAGCGGTCGCCTCGCCGCTCTCCACTGCACTGGTGTTGTAGGTTCGATCCCACATGAGACAAAAATCTTTGTGAAATTCGCAAATATTTGTTCTGAGACTGGGTGTGATTAAGTGAGTGAATGTGTGTATTTGGCCTTGTCATTGGGACCATTGGATAGTGTAATTCTGCCGTGTCAGACCTATCTATGTTATCTTAAGATACATGAGTTACGTTTAATAGATGTAATTTGTATTTTTTTAACGTCCTTTATATACAGAGCTCACAATTTTTTAAATATATTGTTCCAATTATTAGTACGACACTAACACATAACTCACGTAACTGCGATTTTCGCCTTAATAGTAATGGTCAGTTGCTGTAAATTAAGATACAGCAAAATGCTTGACAAATAACAAACACTTATGTGAAATCATAACTCCGTTATCTAATAATTACATGACATCGCCGTGACAGGTTCGTACAGGTCCTTTCGTGGTGCATGCAAGTATCTTCCCGGCCCGCGCCGTATTTATATCGGATTGTTTATTTGAATTCTATTTGCGGTCACGGTCATTACGCGCTCCGTAAAATAAATTATAACAGTGCAATAACTTTAAAAATACTAAATATTGTGAATTATTGTTATTTGAATTGATTAGTTTTCTACAAAATGAGTGTAAACAGACGTTCATTAATGGTAAATATGGCAAAAAAACAACAAATCTTAGAAAATAGAGGAAATGTTATCAATTTTCAAGACCAAAATTTCAAGACACAAGTTGATTTGTCACCTAGATCAGGATTTGAGAGGTCAGTAATGAGCCCACTATCAGACAACATCCAAATGAATTGCGAACAGTCAATACCATTATCACCTAAGCAATACACAGAACTTCAGCCAGTCGTACCAAAACCCAATATTTTACCAGAGCTAAACAAAGACGATTTAGCTGAATTGAATGAAGATGTGCCATTCTCTGATCTGAGCATCAGCTTACACACTATCAATTTGCCTAGTTTTGATACTAATATATCAATGCCTTCTGAAATTAGTTTTGTTAATACACCAGTACAAACCTTTCGTCAAGAACCTTTTATTTTGAGAAATGCATCCACACCATTACAAACTTGTGATAATAACTCTGACCAACCATGCCATAGTCAAGGCCATTCAAACGTTGCACAAAATCCAAATCTATCACCACAGATAAATCAAACAACAAATAGTGAAGATGACACAAATAATTCTTTTGAAAAAAGCACCGAAGAACTAATACAGCAACTTAGTAATGAAAACTTGTCGAAATCGCATGATGACCTACCCAGCAATAAAAAAAATGCAGCTAAAAAAAGAGTAAGGGATCCGGCTAAAAGACTTGAAGTTGAGAGAAAAATTTATACTTTAAAACCACCATGCAGGAAAGAATGTCGTAAAAGATGTTACGAAAAATTCAGTGAACAAGAAAGAGAGGCAATTTGGTCAAATTTTAGAGGGCTTGACAAGCAAGAACAAAGAAATTTTATATCTAGACATGTAAAAAGATCAAAGAAGTCAATAATAACCAAAGAAATTTCAAGACGAAATAACACTTTAACATGGACACTTCGGAATACTATAGTATGCAAAACATTTTATTTAGGTACGCTTGGGTTTAAAAATGATCAAACTGTAGTAACTGTATTAAAAGCCAATTTTAAGCACAGAATTAAAAATGTTCATGAAGTACCAGCAGCACCTGAACAGCGTGGTCGAGCTAGACCATGGAACTCTTTTCCTGACCAATATAAGCAGGACGTTAAAGAGTATATAGAGAAAATTCGTCCAACAGTTTCACACTATAATTTGGCTCATGCTCCAAACAGGCGTTATTTGCCCTGTGGAGTGTCTTTCATGGATTTATATAGATCATACATAGCTTTCTGCGATGAAACTCAAATTAGAAAATGCTCTTGGGCATATTTTCATGGCATCATCAAACAAATGAATTTGTCTACATCACTTCCTAAACAAGACATTTGCACATTTTGTCAAAATCATAAAGAGAAACACAGTGAAGAAGAGCACCAATGTGAGCATTGTGATTGCCAGTTTTGTAATATTTACCCTACGCATTTAAAAAATCGTAATCTATCAAGACAATGTTTAGAAGCAGACATTAACGACACCGATATTACAAAAAAAGTATTTACAGCAGATATGCAAAAAGCTATATGTATGCCAAAATTGGAAACTAAGGACTATTATTTTTCACGTAAGTTGGTATTATTTAATGAAACTTTTGTATCTCCAGGAAAAAATGAGCCAGCTTTTTGTATGGTATGGCATGAGGGAGAAAGCGGCCGTAAAGCCTACAATATCGCCTCGTCTTACGTTCACTTCATCGTTAACTATGCTAAGGACATTCAGGAAATTATAATTTATTGTGATAACTGCACAGCCCAAAACAAAAATCGTATTTTATTTACTGCAATGATTCGGCTGATAAATTCCAAAGAATTGATTACCGCTAAGAAAATAAGATTAGTTTATCTGGAGCCTGGTCATACTTATATGGCAGCTGATGCAGTGCATGCGTGTATTACCAACAAGTTTACAAAACAAAAAAATATGTATGATCTGAAGGACTATGTTAACACTATGAGAGCTTCACGTAAAAATATGGTCGTAGAAATTATTAATCATGATGATATGATTGTATTCAGTGATCAGTTGAAAAAGAATGCGTTTCCAAAAAATTACAATATTCAATCTCTAAAGGTGGTGGAATTTCGAAGAGATTCCACTCGCATGTTTGTGAAGAATGCATATGATGAGGATGAGTTTAAGGAATTAGATGTGTTTCGCAAAAATATATTGAATATGGACCAGTCCGAATTCTTAAATGAAGTACCACGTGAAGCAAAAAGGAGGGGTGTAAGCAAGGTAAAGAAAGAGGATTTGTTAAAATTATGCGATTCCTTGCCCATTGCCTTCCGCAAGTTTTTTGAAGATTTAGAAGAAGAAGATGTGTTGGATTTAGACGGAGACTTGGACATTTGAGAAAATAAAAGAATCCCTATTTTACCTACTTTTAAAGTTCCTTTGATTTAAAATAATTTAATTTTGTTAGTAATAATGAAGACTGATTATAAATTTATAATACGAGTAGGTATATTATATTTTGATTAGAGCTTTAAATTTAACCTTAAAGTTTGTTTGATTCAATAAGAGTTTTATTTTGTTAGAAAATATGAAGACTGATTACTTATATTTGATTTTTTTTTTAAATTTGCAAAGTGTTTTACTGTTCACCACACGCTTGTAATCAGACCAATTTCAGTTAACTTATAAATAACTGAGTTTGGCATAATTCACCTTAAAGGACTTGTCACAGCTAACTGCTGTATCATAACTTACGGGGCGTCGCATAACAGGTAATGTATGGACAGCTTGCCGTGCCTATCTCTGTTATTGAGTTTATTATAATAAGTATGGGTATTAATTAAAAAAATACTACATCCCGGTATTCAGCACTATTAAATATGTTATATTATTCAAAGATATCACAGTTAATTGCATTAACTTTCTAGAAAAACGCAAATATCTGAAAAAAACTTCAGAGTGCGATATCTCAAAACTATGATTTTTAAGTTAACGTAGATAGGTCTGACACGGCAGAATTGCTTCTGGCGTTCTATCTAACGTAAAAAATTCAAATTTATTTATTTATTTATTACCCAGATTCTTAGAGTACAACACCCACGTTACACCTGTTATGTTTAGGTCCCATTAGATAGGGGATGAACCTATCGCCATCCACCGAGCACAATTCCAACTCCGTGCTGCTATTGTGAATTTCCCGGGAAATTCGGCATCAAACCCGAGACCTTGCGGTGAGAGGCTCATACGCTAACCACGAGACTATTAAGGCGCCGAATTTATGCATGTTTTAATCAGCCTGTATTAGCGGTTTGTTTGCATTACATACATTATCAATATTAAACGTGCTTATCGCCGAGTATTGACAAAACTTTGTCGAATAACACAAGAAGTGTGGCGGTATCCGCACATAAAGTAGTGACACACACGTGACAACTGTCAAAGAGCGCTGAACCGCGATAACGAAATGTTCACAGCAAGTATACCACTTCCAATACGCTTCCGTTGGACAGCTGTCCGCCAGGCAATACCACCGAGCCTGGTCGAAGGATCCTTTGTGGTGGAGGCACATCACACCCTGTTCCTCTACAGAAGTTTGGAAATATCTATCTACTTTATCAGACAGAGCTTTTAAAGGACCTTTAGATTTGATAGGATATTAATAGAACTGCAACAGGTTCAACAAAAATATTTGAATTTTAAACATCATAAATCTTATCATGGCCATTAGTGGGACAACATAGAATTTAAATCACAGGATACCGAAGAAGATACAATCGTGACGTGCTGGAATCGAAAGTCTAGTGCAGGGCAATGTCAATGAACTATATAATCACTAAATAGTATTCAAAAGCGTAATATGTCGTGAACGTTTTCGGGATGACTTGAATTAATAAAGTCGCGACTTCACAAGAAGTTGCTGTCAGTTGTTGTTTCTGCAGTGCAGCGAGTACATAATGTTTATATATGAGTTTGCGAATTCGCCGTCGCATCGAAGTCGCCGTTAGCAGTACGGCCACCGCCTATTGAACTGTCAATATCGACTAAAAATTCTTCTTCACTTTAAGTAATTTAATAAATAATATACTATGGACTAATTTATTTAAAAGTATCAATTTAATTCCATAGCAAGATTTAAGTTTATTTTTTTCTTTAAACCATCTTTAGCCATTAAGTTTTAGTTATAATAACTTACACAAAGAATTATTGTCAAAAAAACAAACAAATATTGTATGAATTGCGAAAGATTGTGCACTAAGTTTCTCACCAGCTCTTCTCATGATGCAATACCAATCGGAGCTGGTACTTGGATTGATTTTTAATCTAAGCTCCAGTGTCAAATCATTTTATTGCAATAAGTATTATAGTTTAATAAGTTAAGTTTTATTTTCATTTTATATTTTTTGTATTTTGATCTTTATTTTGACGTGTTCAAGCGCCCCTTGGGGCCCATGGAAATAAATGATTTGATTTGGTTTTGATTTAAATTTTTTCACATTGATTGGCAACGAATTATAAAATGGGACATATAATTATAATAATAAATATATAAATTGCACAAAGTCAAGGACTGGCCCTTATAAAGACTTTCAAAAAAGATAATTCCAAACAATAGTTATTGCATGACACATTGCGTGTTGTTCTGAAAACCTACAACAATGCTAAGGAAAATCTGATTTGCATTCGAGTTGCGAAATCGTGTGATAAAGTTCTTCGTACATCAAAGTGACAACCCTACTAGTATCTAATTTGTTTTAAACGACGATACACTCTTTACGAGAGGATACTAAAGTGTGCAAAAGGTGATAATAATAGCCTTTTTTTTTAATACAGCGGATATTGCAAACAAGCCTAGCTTGTTGAAAAGTATCGATATACCGATATTAAGATTCAATATATCGATTCAAAATATCTATATCGAAAATTGTATCAAAACATTTTTTTTTTACCGTGAATTAAGATATAGTTTTATTAAATTAATTTGTGTTATTTGGATTTTATTTTAAATATGAGTGGGCCAACTAAACACAATGATGCAATGAAACAGCGAAGTTACGGGGTAGAAGAAAATGTCATCGACGTATCACATCAAATTTCTAGATTTTTATAACTTTTACAAAAACTACTACCGATTTCGAAAACCATTACAATAAGATATCCTTTTAAACCAAAAATAATTTTCCATCGGTTGAGGCGTCTCCGAGTAATCGGTGAATAAACATTGCGATTTAAGTACATTAGAATAATAACGTTCCTACTTACTTACATTTGGTATAAAATTTACTTGATATAATACAGGGTTCAAACGACATCGTGATGGAAGTGCATACCAGTGACTCAATACATGATTCTAAGATCCTTGTTGCAAAAATGTTTCTGTGATTGAGCTTATAAATTCAAGGAAAACCTCTTCATAAAGTTTTAAAGAAAGTAAAAAATCATTATAAGGCAATATCAGTGCATTCTCTGCTCTAACATATTCTTTAGAAACAGATTAAAATAATAATCAAACTACTGAAAACTTGTAACTTTAAGCCAAGTCTCACGTGGCAGACTTTTCCTTTCGAAAAATCCACTTTTCCTTCATATTCAATACATGGTTTTGCAAATTTAGCATCGGAAATTACCACACATCGGAAAATCGCAAACAAATGACAATAATCCAGTAATAAAGCATGGTACTCTCTTTAAAAGCTAGATACGTAAATTTTAACTAAAATCGAATTTTTTTAAAGTTATAGCATCGGAAATTACCACACATCGGAAAATCGCAAACAAATGACAATAATCCAGTAATAAAGCATGGTACTCTCTTTAAAAGCTAGATACGTAAATTTTAACTAAAATCGAAATTTTTTAAAGTTAACTTCAATATCGCGAAAAACTTAAATTTAAATCCGAAAATTCAAAACTTTCTAGTGAAATTTTACCGCATCCAGAGTCCCTGAACTGTACTGAATTACTGGTAATCATATTGTACTAAATGATTGCTAGAATTTACCAATTAGTAAAGTCTAGTAGACTGTACTAATTAGTACAGCCTAGGGTAGCGATTCTTAATCTTCAATATACTAATACATTTGTAATTTCCCGGCCAACTTAGGAAATTCTAATGATTTATTTTTCCCATTTGTAAAATTTGAGATCGGAAAATTAAAAAAGAAAATGGAATCCAGAACTAAATCGCTTTGTCACCATGTCATTTACACCCATTTCATATAGATTCTAATTTTTAATATTTTTAAATATCGTCGACGATTTTGATATTTTTCTGAGCGTCGATGTATCGAACTCTTTAGTCTTCCCTGCTGCCTACTATTGCGGACCAGCTGAGCTAGCGGTAAGTAGATTTCTTATGAAAATGGCCGATATGTTAACAGTGTCAGTATTTGCAGCTTTTGGACAGGACAATACACTATGATATAGCACCACTTTTCAGTATCAAGTAGGTGTTATAATACCTTTCGTATCAGAAGGACACATAAGCATAACGTCCTATGAGCACAATGTCCTACAAGCATAACGTCCTATAAGCAGTTAGTCCTATTAGCAAAATGACCTAGTAGCAAGTCGTCCTAATATCAAAAGGACATTGTAGCAAAATGCCCTTACTGTACAGTTCAACACAAAATCAAATCAACTTGAAAAGAGTATTTTAGTACACACTTAATAATTATATTATATAACTGAAGTACTGGCCACTAGAAAAAGAAAAAATCTTTTGACACATTGACAATAGCGATTTCATGCAATGTGTCCCTGATATTTATCGAAAATTGTAATTTCCTAATATTTTTTAAAACGCATTTTGCTTTTGAGAAAAAACATAATGGATAGTGGTGAAGGTGCAAGTTCCACATCGAGACCGAAAACCGAATTTGTATTTATAAAATCACAAAGAGGTAAAGATGTTTTATTGTACGCCGGTCACCGATACAATTTGAAAAAATTAAACAAAAAAAGTGGTACAACGAATTGGCGGTGTGCCAATCGAAGTATTTGTAGTGCCAGTGTTACCTTAGATAAAGAAAAAAAAGAAGAGCTGCATTCATCGGAGCATACATGTAGAATGAATGTTAACAAAAATTTAGTGGACAATGTCATTAATGAATGCAAACAGCAAGTCTGCAAAAAGTACACCTCCGTACAAACAATTTTTGAGAAGGAATTTTCAAAAGAATGCAATAATGATATTGATACAATACCGGCATATGTAAGCAAAAAAGATACTCTGTATCGTGCACGGAGGAAGTTCTTAAAAACAACAAAAACCGAATTTAAAGACCTTAATGAAGTGGTAGTGCCTGATATATTAGCCGATAAATTTTTGGTGTGTGCTGAGGGAGAAAATAATAATAAAATTTTATTGTTTGCAACACCATTAGGTGAAAAACAATTAAAGTCCTTACCTCCTAATGCAAAACTTTTTGGTGATGGCACTTTTAAAATACCACAGCCATTTTACCAACTCTATACGATGCAGATCGACATAGACAGTTCTGATGAAATGACTAATATTGTGCCTATTCTGTATGCGCTTTTGCCTAATAAGATGCAAGTAACTTATAATAGATTATTCACTCTGGTTAAGGACCGGTTTGGGGCGGCAATTCCGTATTTTTAAATGTGACTATGAAGTAGCTCAGATGAATGCCTTTAAAGCAGTTTTCCCAGAGGCGCACTTGTCTGGATGCTTTTATCACATGAACAAAGCTGTATGGCGCAGAGCAGAAAAAATAATTGTTAAAAAGGATGACAAAACCGTCAAATTAACCGATACTCACTTTGGTAGAGAAATTGTGAGACTCAGTGCCAATCTACCATTACTCCCGTCAGAATATATAAACGTTGGCTGGGAAAGCATCAAAGACAAAATTCAAAATAATAGAAATAAAAATTATGCGGGCCCTTTAAAAGAGTTTACTGATTATTTTGAGAAGCAGTGGATGAAGATGTCACCGGAATTTTTAAGTTGTGCAACGGAACGCCATCGTACTAACAATGGACTTGAGGGCTGGAATAGAAGATTTAACGCGAAGCTAAAACCAAAGCCAACGCTCATAGCATTTATAAACGCACTTCGAAAAGAAGCAAAATGGCAAGACTTAAGATTGCGTAAGGCACTTTTAAAAATGGAACCGCGAAGAAAAAATCATCAAATTTTTGAATCCAAATTTGACAAAGAATTGCGTAAGCTCAATGAAAATATTCTCTCTCCCATTGATTTTCTTACAAAGGTCATAAATTTAAAAAGAATTATTTTTGACGATTACTAGTTTATTTCGTTTAGAATAAAATTTTAGTATACTACACATAGTAGTGGGTATTAAAATTTAAACACTTTTTTTTATTTTCAGTGCAATGTTTAATAGATAGATTCTTATGTGCAGTTAAGTTTTTATGAAAGAAAAATAAACATTTTTTTCTTTTCTCTTATCTTTATCTTATGTCCGCTACACACGTATCGCCTAAAACTGAACTTTAAAAAATTGTTTGCAGAAAAAATAAAAAAACCTTGTTAAAGCATTAAATAACGCAAAAAGGCAGTTAAATAGTTCTTGAAATCTGAGCTGATATTTTTTGTTTCTATCACATTTTGTGAGCACCGAGCAGCAAAAAACGTTTTATTTTATTTTGTCGCTTTATAGTGAAGTGTCTCTACATGAATCATTCTCGTTTAAGACGGCTTTCCAGCAGTTAGAAGAACGGGTACAAAAACGACTTATCCTATGTAGATTAGTTTGTTACTCTTAACTTCTAATATGAATATACTTAAATAATATTCAACGTCTCGCCTCATCTGAAAATAACTTAAAAGAATAAAGTTACCGGTCTGAACGTGCTATTATTTTAAGAACTATCCGCGTCCTCCTAACCGTTGAGGAGTTGTACCTTCCAGCATCAGCTCAGCAACATGAGATGCTAACTGCTAGATGCAAATATCTAAATAACTTCAGACAATATACAAAAAACACTAAAAAAACCTATAAAATTTTAAGGTTCTCCTTGATTTCTATGGGATTCCATCATCAGATCTTTACTTGGTGGCCATGGGACAATTTCGGAAGTAGACTTTCTCAAAAAAAAATTTTTTTATAATCGGTTCAGAAATGACGGGCAATCGCTAGACAAACATAAAAAAATATAAACGCGTCGAATATAAAACCTCCTCTTTTTTGGCAGTCGGTTAAAAGAGTCGTAATTTTTATGCCTATGAATATTGGTTTGCCAATCCAATGACGCAGTTTTAGTTTTTATCAAAATCAAGTTGGAGTACTTTTCGCTTTTCCTCATATTTTCAGATTTGGCCATCGGCTCTCATTGGAAACAATATCCTGTATATTTGTCGGTCAGCGGATAGGTAAAGGGATGGCACCAAATTGCATGTTGTAACTGATTGTACTTGATCAATTAAGAACATTTTGCTACAATGTCCTTTTGATATTAGGACGACTTGCTACTAGGTCATTTTGCTAAACGGACCAACTGCTTACAAGTCGTTTTGCTATTAGGACATTGTGCTCATAGGACGTTATGCTTATGTGTCTTTCTGATACGAAAGGTTATAATATACCTATTTTATCGTAGCATGGCAGCATCGTAGCAATACTTAGAATTTGTATGCATTACAGAAAGGCATCTCCCGAATGCGGATACGTAACTTATTGCCAGCAGTCAACAGTAACGTAACATGTGAAAACAGACGCGTGTCTCCCAGGAGAATTGTTTAGTTGTACAAATATTAGGTTTTGGTCACATGATAATAGGAACAAGTTTATACCTCTCTATCGAGAAAACTGTTTCAGATTGCGTGCTGCTGACGAATAAAAATAAGGTAGGAAAGTAAATATTAGGTAATTAATATCACAAATAAATATTAAGTGTTATAACGTTTTACATGGTGTGGAAAGTCGACAAACTCACAGTAGGTCAGCATGTCGGACTATGGCCTTGACCTATGAAGGTACTTTTTATTATAAAAAAGGGTCTGTATGATTATGGAGCTCCTTTACTGCTAGTACGAGAGCCCACGAACAAAACCATGTCTCATAGCAATACGGCAAAAACCCTATAAAATCGTTAGATTGTATGATTCTGTACCCGACTAGGTGTGTAGTAACGGTCGAAAGTGTAGCAACTGCGTGGGAGGCCATTTCTGCTGTGTCAAAAAAAAAAGACAGTCGGTATTATAGCAATACGTCTGATAGTGAAAATGTACATAGATTTTATAATTGTATTACGAAAAAGTTTGTTTTCAGACATTTTGCGCGTAGCATATAGCCTGAGCGCATTTTTGAAAATGTCAACAAATTTAGCCGACCTGTATCATAACAATACGGATAATATTTTTTTTCAACTTTTCGTATTGCTGCCATGATTACCAAAAACCTGTTTTCAGACACTTTAAGTGTAGCATATACTCCCAAAAACGAAAATAACGTTTCGGAGTCGCCTGGCCGACGCCTCTGTTAAAAGTTTTTTTAAATTTACAGCCTTCATAGATATTCAAGAATCTCCCCTGTCTATTATATGTACTTTGACAGATGACAGATGTCATTACTTATTTCTTTTGTAAAAGTTACTCAAGTGTGCTCAACTTCATCCCAGTTTCCTTTTGTGCGATTTATTTCAGTTCTTCAACTTCAATGTTACGGTTTCGGGTAAATTCTTTGTTAATTATCATCTAATAAATTCAGGGTCGCAACGTATTCATTGGTTTGTAACAGAAAATTCAAGATGCCTCAATACGATTTTTAAATGATATCTGAGTATCGAAAAGTTGTCTGATAGAGAAGGTGCTACACTTAATTTGTCTGATATAAATTTTTTGCACATGTGGACAACTTATTTTATCATGTCCAACAATTTTCAGACATATTGCTATGATACCGATCGGTAAAATTTGTTAACATTTTCAAAACGGTCTCAAAATTTAATGCGTTCACATTTCCGTCTGAAAATTGTTTTGTTCGCATCAAATAACCAAAATTTACTTATAAAAAAGATTTTCAGACGTATTGCTATGAGACATTTTTTTTGTCTCATTTTTAATTTTTTTAAGTGATTTTACGGGTTTGCGCTACACCACTAACGTCTGAAAAATATGTTTCCGGTATCTCAGAACTATCATTCAACTACAGTCTGCAAATCAGACATATTGCTATGATGCAGTTCGGTAAAATTCTTTGACAATTTTGAAAATTCGGTCAGATCAAACGCTACGCGGAAAATGTCTGATATTGGTATTTTCGAGTTCAGGATAATCGTATCTATCGATTTGATGCGGTTTTGGCCGTATTGCTATGAGACAAAAATTTTGGTCGTGGGCTCTCGTACTATGCTGTAGTGAAACATTTTACAAAGAATGGGGAATGTAGAAAAGGTTTTAGTTTAGCCAATCTATCCAATGAAAACGCCCTAGATCATGCAACCTTGTATCGTTAATCAGCATTTCACATTTATCATATCTGATTGGATTCATGACAACGAAATCCAATAACATTTACGGCTCGGGACGGGAATCAATCAGAAACCACTGGAGCATCGAGGGAGAAAAAGGTTTTCTATTGTAATAAACAAGATTGACATACGTGTATCGAAAAACATCTTCCGAAGAGCGGGAAAGAAGCTTATTTTAAATGATTTTGCCCAAGTTCGGTAACATTACACCAGACTTGTATTTTTCGGCAGAGGGCGGCGGAGACAGTGTGTTTGGCTCAAGACAGCATTTGTTAAGTTGGGATCGCCATCAATCGCGATCTAGTTTAAACAAATAAAAAAATCTTGGAGTATGGTATGTATTTTTTGGGTTACGTACTTCCGTATCGGCGTTAACATACCATTTATTATTATTATTAAGTACACAATTAAAACAATTGACAAAACATTGTGAAGTTTGTTTGTTAGTCGCATACCACCTCCCAATGAAGATTAGTAACTGACCTCTGTACTTCTGACTTTTTAGACTGCGAAGTTTTAGTCGGGTTTTACTTATTAAAACTTATTTCTTCATTTCCTTTTTAACACACTTATGTATGTATCACCTGTATGTATGTATGTAACCGACTCCTTTGGACTCGATTTTAACCCACTTTAAACGGACAGATTTCATTCAAATTTTGCATACCTGTCAAAGATCGATAACAATGCAATAATTCGATAAAAAAAAAAAAGCTCTTATAAATAAACCAAACTAAAAAGTATAAAATAAATAATAGTTTGAAAAAACTACGCTTACGCTTTTAAAGTACTTCTAAATAAAAAGTGGAAAATAATTCCTAATATAAGCTGAAAATGGTAATGAACAAAAAATACTAGTATTATTGTGAAAAAGCGTTGGTTGCTCGATAGACGAAAAATATGGCACAGAGCGCCAAACGCTTTTTCACAATAATACTAGTATTTTTTGTTCATTAAAACAATGTCACAGGACGTCCTAGTGGATATTTTCGAACCCGAATTACTACAGTTGACCCACTATGGGTTTGGACGACTAGTAGGCGCTCCGAACTAGTCAGCTAAGCCGATAATTAGTTTATTTAAAATGCATTTAAAACTTAGTTAATAAGTTATTAGGTGTTACGACATGCAGTAAATTACAAAGCGGCACAAGTTATGCAGCACTTCTAAATCTAGATTATTGTCATCTTACGTAAAGCCGACTAGATAGCGTAATTTGCCGACTAGTTGTCGAGTAGTCGGCAACTACAAAAGTGGCCGACTATTCAGCACATCTTTAATAATTACCTATTTTTATTGTTGTATCAAAATATGTGGACAAATCTACTGACGGTAACTGAGAAGTGTAAGGCGTCTAAGTAGCACAGGACAACATTACCGGAAGAATGACAATTATGGACCCATAGAGGATGTCTGCACTTAATACAAGTTTAAATCAGTTTTTGTGCAGAGTAAGCTGTTACCTATGTCGGTAACCATGTCTAGATTGCCTGGGAAGCAGCCTCAGGTCTTCTTGTTGCAAAAAAATATCTGCTTGAAATAAAAAATTAAAGATACTGTTAAGGTAGCTTGATTTTAAGCATGATTTTGTTTATATTCAAAATATAACTTTTTGTTTTTATCAACATTTATGCTAAAGTAATGGGCGAAAGTTTGCCCTAATATTATTAAAAACTCTATTCAGATAATTGTTAATTTACAGACCTACTCAGCAAATAATACCTAGTGATAAAATGTAGATACTTAAAGCATAGACATAGCTAATTTTACATAATTTGTATCAACCCTATAGCAAAAAAATAAAAAGGCAAATACTTAATGTTGACTTCTAGATTCTTTGCATTCTATCCATAAACAATCAACTTTCAAGTCATTTATCACAAAAATGGGTTTATATTTTGTTAAAAGGAATTGGCATTCCCTAGTCTAACATTTTGTGATTCATCAATATTTATTTTAAGAACCACCGAAGACAGAAATATTATTTTAGTAGATATTATAAGAACTGCTACAACACTATTAGGCCATTCATGTCAGTTGCCAAGCACAGACTGGAAACTATCTATGCCTACAATAGCTGACTTGGGGTGCTTATAGGAGCCTCCCAGAGTGACGTACACAACGATTCCCTACGTCCGGCGCACCCTGGGCAATTCGCGAATTCTCCAAAGCAATTTGGCTAATCCTTTCACCACGATGGCAAGTCAAAATAAAATTTGACTCAGCCATCGACACGACGAAAAAGATAGCTGACTGTAAATTTTTCTATAAAAATTTTGACAGAGACACCAAACCAGATAACCAGGTGGGTTACTAAATATTTTTTTCGAAAAAAAAACATCTTCACGCAACAACAAGTAGGTACGTGAACGAACATGCGGGCATCTTCAGTCAAAATATACAATAGCTATAGTGAATCATACCAACCGTTATTGGCATTGAGTGTAAAAGTGAAAGTTGCAATGCACTTCCAACTACCGAAAGCATGGATTGAGACAATTATCTAGCCGTGCAAGCAACAACATGCAGAGCAGTTTTTATTTAAAAATACTCATTTTCAATTAAAATCACTTCTAGGAATATGCTGATCAATATGCTACATGTCATTCAAGAGGGTATTGACATGGAATACAAAGTATGTTCAAGTTGATATATGTTTCTTAGATTTTAGACATAGTGAGTATTTATAGTTAGGTTTATTTAAAGATATTAATTTAAAATAAAAGGTGGTCAGTATTTATTTATTACTAGACAATTAAATGGTTTTAAAAAGCTTTTTTCTTATTGATGGATGTGCCTTACTTTTGATTTTTTTTAATAAAAATGGAATATATTCTTTAATGAAAGTTGGTAGTATTTCTTTTGCAAAACTTCATTATCATATTGGTTTAAACCATTAAGTTATTTACTGTTGTCATGGAGCAAAAATATGAGAAACATGTTCATTCATTGATTAGCATTTGATTACAGCAAAACTATTTTAGACAACAATACCAATTAACATAAATAAACTGTTTACTATATTTTCGAATATTATGCATGTTGAGTTCAATGCACTTCACATAAACATTATATAATTCCATCATACATGTTAACTTTCAAATAAGAATTGACCAGTAGGGTAAGGTATACTAAGACAGTGGACAAAAAGTCAGGTTAATCTTCAAATGTAGAATAGTTCGATCAGCCTATTGTTCTAGTTACCTTGGCCTACAGATGTAGACTTTAATTCAAACCTAGGTCAAGGAGTACAGTCCTGACAGTCGTAAATTATCTTGGAAGAAGAACTGTGATTGGTAAACAACAGTCTGGCCTACCTGATGTAAGTGATATAACATGGATATGTTATGCGTTGGAGTATAGAAACAACAGTGCCAGACACTTCAGATTTGCTTGATTACACCACAATTTGCAAGTTGATATGGCACCAATTTATTAGTAAATTTTACTGATTCATATTTTGTATTGTTTTCAATATAATTTACCCTTATCAATAGAATTAATTCAATGGTTAGTAAATACCAATATTGATTATAAATGTTTGTTGATAGGGTAAACCTGACAAATATCAGACATGTCAACATTTTTCGCTATTCATCTCTATGTTGTTTTGGAATGCCTGCCAATTTATTAATAATTGTGATATTTTTCATACTGCATTAATTGATAATTCTCATTTCAATTTGTTTTTAAACATATATTTTATTTAATACCTTTTAAAACGGTTTTTGTGCTCTCTATTTTAACCAATATCAACCTTTCGCGTCATAATTTCGGCCATGTTACAACCTAATATCGACATAGTTTTAGCTACTAGGGAACTAAGCTGACAAATTGCTAATATAAACAACATTCTCAACTTTTATTAGCAATTTCAAAATCACATATTTTTTTTAATCATCTCTATATTGTTTATTTTTATTTTAAAGTAGCAAATTTCCTTACAAAGGGTCAGCAACTGACAAGTGATTTTCGGCCGTAGCATGTAATAAGGCGGCCGAAGTTAGGCAAAGTTAGGAACCCAAATATCGGCCACTAGGCGCGGATATTTAGAGTTTTAAATATATTTTAATCCCTAACCTCGGCCAGGAGAATATTATATCAAATAAATGAAAATCAAAGATTCCTTTCAAACACTTTAGATTAATAAACAAAGTGACAATATCAATAAGTTATGATCAATTAATTATTATGTTAGTTCCCATCTACAGCTGACTTAATGTCTTTAATAGGCAAGATATGGATAGAAACCATGTAATATTTACCTATATACCACCTTTGTTACCCATATTTTGCAAATAAAGAATTTTGATTTTGATTTTAACTAAGAAATGCCATAAAAATCAACAAATCCACACATATCTTGGAACAGTCGGTCACTGCGTGCCCAAGAGTTGTGCGGCGACCATATTACTAGCAGCTCAATAAAGTAAACTACCTACTCGCCCGAAATTTGGCTGATAAAGTGCATATTTTGATTATTATTTCGAAATATGTCAGATATTAGGCGGGTTTACCCTACCAACAGAAAAAAATCTGATGTCTTTGGATTTCTTACACTAATGGACAACATAATATATCTTAATATTCTGTGTAAATACTCACTGTTTTCTTTGCATGATGGCAAGTATTTAAACAAATACATGCCAAGCACTTGGCATATTCATTATAAATACAAAATATGAGACACTGCACTATACACAATACACTTGTCAATTTTGAGTGATGGTGGCTTGGCACACTTGATTTCAAAGGAAAATAGACAGAGTTGGTAAGACTATAACATAATGTAGTTATGAATGAAACATTGCTGTCTTTCAATACTTGCAAAGATAGCAGGGTAGATATTTTTTTATATATAGACCTAGGGAACCATTTATTTAATAAATCATTCTTCATTATTTTTTATTGAATCATGTTATCATAAGTGCTGAGATTCAAGATGTTTACAATTGTGATTCATATGTAATATCTATACTCACAACATTAATTTATATTCAGTGACATAAGGAATATCTAGTTACTTAAGCACATTGTTGATTAATAAGTGTTTATCTTCTTGTAGATATGAGAAAACACTTTAAATGCTTATAATATTATTATAATAAGACTAGCTGATTGTATAACAAAGTTCTATGCATGTTATGAAATGCTAAAGCAAAATGCATGTGCAAAATAAAGAATTTAAAGGAAATATTCTCCAAGAAGTTTCGTGCCAAAAACCAAATTCACTTAATTTTGATAAAATACACTCCAGATTGTATAATTGATAAAGTAAATGATCTTATCTACACTCCGACCTCACAATATAAATATTTTCACAAGAAACCTTGACAAAATGATCTGTCAAATAAATGTCATTAACAGATTCGAAGGTTACTCGAAAAATAAGTTAAAGGTATATACATATCTACAAAGAATAAACTTCAAAAGATGATCCTCAATTGGTGCCTGACTCACTATTTCAATGTGGGTCACCGAGGAATGTAATGACATAAATTGGAAACTGGTCTGAATCTTCATTAAAGTAGCGCTCAACATACTCAACAGATTTTACTGAATGGACATACAGTGTAAACTCTATATAACGACACTGAAGGGACTGTGCATTTTATGACGTTATAGAGAGTTGTCGTTAAATGGAGAGAAAAAAAATCTAAATTAAAAATTAGAAAACAAAATATGTACTTATTTAGTATTTTGTTCTTTCCAATAAGTCTTAATGACTTATTAATATATCATTCGCTGCTGTGGTTTATGATACTAAACATTATTATTGAAAGTTAACTAATTAAAGCCATATAATTATCATGCCAATTGGGTCAAACTACTTTGAAGTTTACCAACTAGTTTTTAGTTAATTCCTGTAATAAACGCAGACCCACTGACATATAAATAAATAATCTCAATTGAAGCTTAAACAATATCACAATGGAAAAAGAATTTATTGGAGGTGTTTATTTTTATGTATGAAAATTACAAAGGGAGTCATTGGAGCATTTCTGAGAAATGTAGAGTATAATTTTGTTTGTCAAATGAGAGGATGTGAATCACCATAATAACATAATATCTCATTTAGATCTCTAGTTGAGTAATCAATATTAATATAGTCCAAAACATGGGTGGGGGAAACAATATTTTATACAAATAATTATGGCTTTACAGATGGACAAGTTGGCAAATAACTCATATATTAATGACAATGAACTAATCTTAGTCAGTTTATCATTCATTTGTTATTTTGAATCAAATATAGTATTCAGTACATATGGGACAGTATGCTTTATAAAAGAGATAAAAATCAATATTAGTTAAAAAATATTTTGTTTTCATTACTCATTTTGTAATTAGAAAGAAACAACAAATCTATGATTCTTCTTCTTTCTCAAACATAAGAAGGGAAAAATTGGTTTTCGAAATGTTAAAATAAGTAGGTACAATTCAAAACATATGTAATCCATTGAGACAAATAGTGAACACATGACTCAGTGTTAGGCTGATAGGAAATTTATATCAACAAGGTAAGATAAGGAGTTTTTGTATGAAATGCCAACAAACAAAATAATGAATTTTCTATAATATCAGTCTGACCTACATGCTAAAATCAATAAAGCACCTGAATAAACACACAAACTAGTCAAATGAAGAAAAGCAGAACAACTAGTAGTTGTAATGTCTAATGATACTGGCATAACCACAAAAAGTGAGGTTATAACAACTAGTAACCACATACAAATCCAAATGTATTCCTGTTAAGGTGAGTATAGACTACAACATTTTCTCGAGCATTTCTGTGTATTGTAACGTTCTTATAAATGATACAATACAGGCAAAAGCTCAGTTTCCAAAGCGCAAAAGGATGATACACTAGAACATATCATAGAGCGGCTCGTTGTTCTGTTACAAGTAAATGTTGTAGTCTATACTCACCTTAAATTATTATAAGCTGTTTTTCAATGGATTACACAACAGAGTAACACAATACCTACATATTTTAAGATTGATTTAAAGTATATTATGAAAACATGGACTTAAAGGTTGCCTAGAATATTTACTATTAAAGTAATTTATTGATTGAAATACACATAAAACATTGATTGTCTTTCTTTCTTCTTAATTAAGGCAATTTTGAAGAACCCCCCTACTGAAAGCATATCTAATATTTTTTGAGTGCAGTTATGTCTCAATGTATTTAATTTTCATAGAAATAATACAATTCATCATAATCTTAGTAGCAAAAACAAGTTGTTTATGCTGAGAATAAAGCACAGACCATTGACATATTTATAATCATGCAAGATCAGAAATGTTTTTGCTAAACAACAACAGCATCAATATTGACTACATGGCATATCTAGAAAGTAATATATAACTTCTGCCATAACATATAACTTCGTGAATGGTGTCCTAACATGTCAACAATGTTTGCGCACGTTCACTCACAAAGTTGGCTACTGCAGCCATCTAAGGGCACACGTAAGGTCTAATCACACAGTCCACTAGATGCAGTCACCGTAGCCGAAATCGGCATGGGATATATATAGAAAGTAAAGAAATAGTCTCTTTATACAAAAACCAAAAGTATTTTCAGATTATAAATATCTAGGTACCAAGATATTATTATGATGATACTGGTTGACCAGCTACTTTAAAAAACAGGTCTGGACATTAAAACTGTTACAATCCAATAGATAAGATAACTGAAAGCTCAACTAACAGATGAGACAAAATGTATGAAAATGAGCATTATTGTTAAAAAAAACCATTTAACTTCTCAAGTATCATCATTAATTTCTTGAATTGAACTAGCAATTTTAGGAAGGTATAGTAGATGTAACCATCTGGTTTACATGTATGCAGTATGCCACCTTGAAGTTATCAGATGGAGCATAAATTGGCCTTGTCATTGGGACCATTGGATAGTGTAATTGCTTCTGGCGTTCTATCTAATGTAAAAATCCAAATTTATCTTTATCTTTATAAATGTATGTTTTCAACAATAGCACACCTATGTGTTTTTGATATAATTTATCAGGCTGAACTCTGCTATTTATTCTCTTTTTATTATTGTCATTTCCTCATATTAAGTACAATATTTCACCAATTGTTTATTAGTTTAAGATTTAGTTTTATTGTTTCCTTGATTTCCTTTATATAGTTTCAATACACCTCCTACTTTCTTATTTCATAATTTCAAAACTAGCTTAGGTGGTGCACTAGAATGTAATACAATTTGATAGATAAGAAGAATTATGATAGTGAAGTATATATTCTTATCCAACAACTGCATGTCTCTTTACTGCAATAGTGTTTCCTTCATAATGTCAACACTATTAAAACTTACACCACTACTCTAGATAAATTTCTAACTTCTTAGCAAACCACTTTATAGCAACAATGTATCAAGACTACTAAGAAGAACTGATGTGGATATTGAGTTTAATAACATAGTCAAAAACAACATACTGCTCTGAAGAATGATATGAGCATGAATACTTTAAAAGAAATAAGCAGTTCTTACTTAGATGTTCGTTTGTCACTTGGCTGTTCTTTGTCTTTGCTGCTTTCTCGTTTATTCATAGTACAAGACTTGTTGTGCAGGCACTAAGCCCAGCACTAGTTCACTCCCTTATCCCAGCGTTTGTCGGGGCCGCAGCGCAGCCCATGTCACCAAGGCCTCGACCAGGACGAACAGCGATGTGTCGCCATACCACAATCCAGCACCGAGTCACTTTTATATTATTGCTATTTTTTTATATTCAAACTCTAACACTGCACTATTATACAATTTATCTCAAAATCATTTTTGTTTCACTGCAAGCACAATTTTAACCGTGAGTTTGAAACGTTTCGGCGACACTTGACAATCCGTAACTGAATTTCCAAGATGTAATAGGTTTGTTCTTGGTAATTAGTGGATAGTTTACGCGATTTTACTTCAAAAGGGAGCGAGAATGAATAGAGGTCGCCGTGCGAATGTTATGTTCATTGAAGAGTAACAACAAGCGATGTGGGTGTCCAACTTCACACAAATTACCAAAATTGCCATGCATTCACTCAATTATCTAGTGATTAGGTTTCTGCTAGCTAATTAATATTTATCGAGAAATGAATGTATCGAAAAAGTGTAACAATTGACAGTTCCTTGTGAGAAGTCAACCCCAATAATTGTCGGTCGGCACGAATGGTTTTGAAATAATTTACAAGAATTCTCAATAATGGAGTTCACAGCACTATGGGAATTCTAAATACAACATACAATAGCAAAACAGGCGATTTTTGTTAGCTTTCCTTGAGATTAGTCACAACGTCGCCGAAACATCAAATGGACATTAGTTCTGATAAAAAAGTTTAGGTTTTGTAATGGCCACCAATGTTACACTTTTAACACTTCAAAAATAGTGATATTTAGGTCGTGTTGACAAATAGTCCAAATAAAACTAATTATTAATTTACACGTATACATAAATATATTACCAACTAACGATAAAATTTCTTATTTATAAAATATTTAACTCAAAGAATAGTCACTGATTCGCCATTCGGCGCATGCGCAAACTTGCACCAGCTTGTGTTGTCAGTGTGGTTAAAATTTATTAAATTTTGGAAGGTATTTTGTAAGTTTTAATTAGCTTACTACATTAGTGACAATCCGAAACAATTTTTTTAATTCATTGTTATATAATCTTGTGGCATTTAGGTATTCTTATTCACTAAAATCTGTAATTATATTAATTTACTAATCTCAAAATAAATATAGTAGAATATTTAAAATTAAATGGCAACATTGTTTATAAAGTAAAACGTATGGATGCGTTCAGTTTTTTGAGCCCGGTAATGCTATTTTAAGACGGTGCTTAAACGCTCAATCAGGATCAAAGCTCTACTCTCGTCTTTCATAGACAAGAAGACAGCTAAGCACGGAATAGGAATACCAAAGGAAATGTGAAGTAGGCGTGGTTCTCGTGCCATAATTAAGCGTAGCTACGCTTAATCAATCCATGTCTATGACCAGTCGTGTTCTGACAGCGCGTCAAGTTGCTAATCTTGCGTATTTATTTTATATTTCTTTAACCATGCCGTATTGTGCTATTCTGGAGTGTAAAAATGATAGTAGAAGAAAAAATCTCATGAATGGAGGTGTTTCATACCATCGGTAAGTATGATTTCATATAAAAATCATGTTTCGTTAACTTACTAAAAACATCTAGAACATTCTACAGAATATTCTACGCATGATATAATAAGATAGGTCTCCTCACCACGATGACAGTTCAGTATGTTGTGCCAGGAATGTATGAGTGTTGTCAAATTTTCATAGAACCTGGCACAAATATAGTGGCATAATTATGTCAGTCTTGAGCATATCTGAGTTTTTTGTACCATGATTCTACGCTACTCGTTTAGTGATGTGTGAGTTCGTACAATACTGAGTTTATCGATAGACTTAAAAAAGAAAAGTAATCACAATATAATATTACAAATTCGATAGTTATTCTGTCTTTTAATGTAAAAAGGTAACAAACAGTGTTACCTTTTTACATTCAATCTGATCTGATCTGACATAGAGTTAGCTGGGTTCGGTTATCGGGGGTTAAAAAATAAAGTATTCTTATTTTATCCAGATTATTTAAAATGAGCTACACAACATGTTAAGTATTGTTACAAAAAGATTCAGTTAAAAAACGCGAGCGGTAGCTAGGTACTGGTACCATTGTGCGAGTGTCGAGTCTATTAATAAAAAATAGTAAGAAACTATATTATACTAAATGCAACATTTTCACACATAAAACTCGTTAGCTCAAATCATGTATCTATCGATATCGATAATGTAATTATAAAATTCAATATTGCGCATCACTGGGTGAATAGCGCTAAAAATCAATCTCTGAAACAAAATCTCATTCTTATGTCGTTCGTGTTTAAGGTTAAAATTGCGTCCATCTAAAATACTGCCATCTCTACTCAAGTAGCGGAATTATCTCGTCAGTCAAATGTAATACATTACTAAGATAACAAAACGTCGTAAGTACTTTTTGCAGTTTATCAAAATAAAGCTTATCAATAGCAGTGAAGGTATATTTTCAAATTTATAGCATGTGCTTTATGCTTATTTTTACTAAAATAAAAACGACCAATCAAATGAATTCTTTGTGTGTAGTGCGAAGTATGATTATTGGTTTATTTGTGTGAGTTTGGCGACAGCAGTTTCCATACTAATTGTGTCTTATACCATTTCCTTTGGTATTCCTATTCCGTGCAGCTAAGTCATGACTGCTCCGACAAAGTTTAACCAACAATTTTATTGATTTGATGTATTTTATTTAATCTTTGAAGTATTTTCCCTTTCGATTTTAAATAGAAAGAAGACTGAAGGAATATTTGACATACCATAATGTATTTTTTTATGTGTACCTACGCTTTGTTTCTCGTATATTTTTCTTTTTACTTTGCGATTTTTTCGTAACTACAAGAGATATCATAAAACTTTAATCTTTAAGAAGTACTATACCTAATGAGTAAAAAGTATGTAACTTTTTCAAAATAAAGAATAATAACAAGAAAATGTTTTTAAACTAACAAAATCTTTAAATAAAAAACGAAAAATTATGTTTTCACCACACCAGCACGAAAAAGATTGTTTTCACCTGACCGGTACGAAAAAGATCGTTTGCTTGCCAGAATTCAGCTATAGTAAAAAGCGTTTTTACTCCCCAGTGAGGCAAAGTGATTCAAATTTCGAAACACAAAATCCTTCTAATGAATAGGCAAAAAAAGAACAGACACCATGTAGCTTAGTAATAAACATTGACATCAATTTTATTAAATATCTACAAACGATACGTTTTAATTATTTTGAATAAATACACACTTATTTAGTATTTTAATGTTTTTGTATTCGTGATCAACCATTAAAAAAACTAAAATCAGGTACAAAATATTAGACTCCATACATAAATGTTAGGGACCAAACTTCCGAACGCATTCTTAAAAAAAAAGTTTGCGTCTGTGTCAGTTCAGTCATCGCGGGAAATTATAGATACTTTTCAGTTTATATTGAATTGTTAACTGGAACTTTTTACTTTTATCAAAAAATGAGTGAATCCAGTGATAAAGAACTTTGTGGAACTCCACAAGAGTTGAGACCACTAGCTTGTTAATTTTGCTTTTTACCAGAAACCTACCTTTATATCAGTTTAAAGTTTAATGATATTTCATAATAGATACGAAATAATAACCTGGACACACTTAGCAATTACACATTGTATATGTATATAAATAAAAAGGATTAAGTTTACTATCGTAATGAGAACGCAACGACGGCGACGCGACGGGTAAGTAGGCAAAATGATTTTGATTTGCACCACAGCCACGCCAAACAACAATAACCGTGATAGAAAAACGGTTCCGCTACCGTACGATAGATGTCGCTAATATTATTTTTGGTTGAACTACTTCATCATTTTATTAACCAACTTCAAAAAAGGATGTTATAAATTTGTGGCGATTTTAAGAAAAGTATGTGGCTATTGTACATCTCTGCCATACCCATCTGGGTAATATGTTATGAGTGTTTGAAAGGAAAAGATTTGTTTTTTTTTTGCATATTAAGAACTCATTTGCCAGATGAAATGTAAAATTTATATTGAAATGTAAACTTATCAGAAACCGATACTGGTAAAACCAAAGAGATTATAAAAAAATAAATATAGTTTAAAAAAACTAAAAAAACACGCTTTTAAAGCACATCAAACTAAAAAGTGAAAAATAATTCTTATTATAACCTGAAAATAATAATAAACGAAAAATACTAGTACTATTGTGAAAAAAAGCGTGGGTCGCTCGATAGACGAAAAATATGGCACAGAGCGCCCCTCGCTTTTTTTCACAATAGTACTAGTATTTTTCGTTTATTATTATTTTCAGGTTATAATAAGAATTATTTTTCACTTTTTAGTTTGATGTGCTTTAAAAGCGTGTTTTTTTAGTTTTTTTAAACTATATTTATTTTTCACTTTTTAGTTTTTAGTTTTTTTTTAATCCTGGCGATCCTAATCAGTATAATGAGATAAATTTATGAAATTATTATATTGTCGCTGATTCTTTACAAGTTTAGAAAGTTTGAATTAAATCTGTCCGTTTAAAGTGGGTCAAAATCGAGTCCAAAGGAGTCGGTTACATACAAACAAACAAACAAACAAACAAACAAACAAACATACAGGTGAAGCTAATATAAGCGTGTAATGCTGGGTCCACACCGAGCCAACGAACGACCAACGAAGGCTAGGGATGTGATAAAGTTATTCGCATCACCTATATACATTACGTTTCATTCGATTTGAATTTGTGTGTAGCTTATGTTTGAATGTGTATTGGACCAAGTAAACGATGAAGACTGACGGGACTCGCGAATAATCCACTCGAAATGGCATCAATAGTTAAAAATAAGTAATTGCCACTTGATTATTAACTTATGTAAGTTATTAATAATCGAATAAACAC
The DNA here is from genome assembly GCA_905147285.1 of Hypena proboscidalis. Taxonomy (NCBI): domain Eukaryota; kingdom Metazoa; phylum Arthropoda; class Insecta; order Lepidoptera; family Erebidae; genus Hypena; species Hypena proboscidalis. Next base: position 11,731,472 of record LR990140.1, on the reverse strand, counting down.
TAATCGATATATGTCAAGCGAATAATTTTGTAACATCCTTAGCCGTTCGTTGGCCTTCGTTGGTCAGGTGTGGACCCAGCATTAAAAAAACCTTTTTATATCTGCAGGTATTTTTCGCTGGGTGAAATTTTATTAAAATGCGAGTACTTCAAGATATTCAAGTGCCAATTTTACCGAACGCACTAAACTGAGTTATATTTTCGATCTTTCTATTCCGTTCAGACATTTAATGAAAGAGAGATATGCAAATACGGGTTTATTAAACAGTGGATTATGAAGTTTTGTGAAGTTGGGGCTCGGGGTTTAGTGGTGGTATAGCTCTTGTTGTGGAACTCAAAGGGGGTAAGCACCGCCCGCGCCGACTCACTTCTAACCTGCGGCCAAATATTATGTGTTCCAGGTTGGCTGATGAGAACATGCCCTGAAATTACTCGGACATGTGGCTTTGCACCGTAGTCCTCAAATCAAGTGTCCCATTTACACTTTGCTTTTGTGGACAACACAGGAATCGAAGCAGAGACTTTGCGATGAGAGACCGCTCACGCTATCCACTAGAGTCTACTAGTACCTTGTTGGTATAGTAATCTACATTTTTTCGGCTTAAACCTTTGAAATCAGAAAGGTTAGCTAGTCTAACAGCGAATTTTATTGGCCCCTATTTATTTGTCTTGCTCTTACCACGCAGTGGTCATGTTTTTCGGGCCAAATCTAACAAAAACCAACAAGTACATAATACAAACACACACACCCACACACACACACACACAAACACACACACCACACACACATACACACGAAATGGTCTACTTAAAGAATTAATTACTATTACATAAGCTGCGACAACCGTTCACTCAAACGCACCTTAACATGATCAAACGTAATCGATTCACTTTCACGACTGTACACTACACTGTCACCCAAAATACAAGCAGACGCTTAGTTTGGGAGGCAGTACCAGTATTTTTAGAGCAATACATCACCGTTTGTCACTAGCAATAAGCTTCTTTTGTGAACAAAATATGTATTATTTTGGCGACAATAAATACTTTTTTTTAACCTCTCGCCTACTACGTCAAGATCAGGAGTTACATGTTGGATCTATTTGTTCTTTTGTTTGAAGGCTCTCCTACTTGATTATAACTTTAAATTTAGTTTTTATAACGACCTTGCTTTAATCTATGTAAGCTAAATGTAAGCCGGTAAGTTGTAGTGGAATACAACATTAACAGTATATAAAATATAATGTATAAGATTAGAACAATGTTTATTAAATATAGTTATTATGTATTTACTGTTTTATAATCTAAAAAAACACATGACCTGGACTAATGAAAGACTAAGACTACTTGATTTTCACTACATAGTATAAAACAAAGTCGCCTTTTCTGTCCCTATGTGCGCTTAAATCTTTAAAACTACGCAACGGATTTTGATGCGGTTTTTTTCAATAGATAGAGTGATTCAAGAGGAAGGTTTTTATGTATAATACATGCATAGAAAGGGGGAATTGTTTTACTCCAAATTTAACGCGTGCGGGCCACGGGCAGTAATGAATAAATCAAACTACTGGATCGATTTTAATCATTTTTTCAGTGAGTGACATAGGCTATATATAATACCCGTGCGAATCCGGAGCGGGCCGCTGTGTTTTTATATACAACGTTCACAGTTTTTCTGTAGTGTGTTTAGTATCAGCATTGTACCCGTGCGAAGCCGGGGCGGGTCGCTAGTTTATAAATTTAGTATTTATAACGACCTTCCTTTAATCTTGATTCGGCAGATGTCTTAAATCCTTAGGGTGCGTCATATTATTGTGTTTTTCGCCGGCATTGCCATGTGTGATCCTACGTAGCAACTAATCGGGTTCTCGCCTACCAATGTAGTTTATTGGCGTTACCGTTCATGCGGACGCTGTACAGACAGACGGTGGAGTCGGTGCTCCATAAAAACGATGTTAGCTCTTTAGCTCTATAATTTTAGAATTTCAGCTCCATTCCAATGCATGAAAAACAGACTTCTGTCCTTCAAAATGTTAGGTGTGTATCCGAATTTCATGCAGACCAACGAGTAAAATAATACATCGAGCCATATTTAGTCTGTGATTTGAACTACGGGCGGGGAATTACCGTATAGTTTTATTTCGTTCGTTTACGTACGTACGTACTAACTACGTTTTGTTCGATAATTCATTCTTTGATTTTGGTAATTGGTGTACGATCGTGGTGGAGTACTGTGTTGATTATTTGTGTAGTACAATAAATTAGTATAGGAAAGTGCAACAAGCAAAATGTCATCGAGTAGGCCATACACACAAAAGTTCCGTAAAGAATGGCTCTCCGAGACTGCTTTTGAAGGTTGGTTGAAAGAAATTAGTAATGACAAAACCAAAGCGTATTGCTGCTATTGTCGATGTGAATTAAACGCGAAAAAAAATGATTTATTGAACCACGTTACACGCAAAAAACATATCAAAGCTGCAGAGCCATTTACATCACGACAACAGAAATTGGTCTTCCAACCCAAACCTAAATTTGACGATGCAAAAAGTTCAGCTGAGGCTTGTTTATCATTATTCATAGCTGCTCATACTTCTATATTGTCGGTAGATCATCTTGGAGTTCTTTGCAAAAAAGAATTCAAAAGCGAAATTAAAATCCACCGAACTAAGTGCACCGCAGTAATAAAGAATGTACTTGCACCCATAGAAATATATACTATAGAAATGGCTTGTCCGAACAAATTGTCCTTCAAATTTGACATTATGAATAGCAGGATCAGTAACGCCATCTGCATTGAACTACCATGTGACAATTCATAACAAATACTTTTTTAAATTACCAAAAATATTCTCTTGAACGCCCGCGGCATAGTTCAACTAAGCGCAGTATTAAGTCATGTCACGCCGATATTCACGATTAAGGAAGATGGCGTCGGAACGAAAAATTTTAGCAAATAAAATTGATAAAATAATGTAAAGAGGTGGATATATTAAGATATTTGTGACTTACCGGTGATATGTAATACCATAATCTTTTTTGTTATGTTTAATTTGGTAGTTCGTACAACTTTTCAGTGCACAATTAGGCATTTTGTCGTGTTTGACCGCTCACGGAGGCAGCCAACCACAGACAATTTCACTACGCGCTTTTTGTAGTCTGATTGACTCCAAAAAGGTTCAGTTCATTTATCGCGCGTTAGCCGTGTCCTTACTTTATACGTCAATGACTTGCACCACATTTTATTTCTGTCCTAAGAAATGATATTGGAGATGGACCATATAGCTTATTGCTTGACGAGAGCACCGATATAAGTGTAACCAAGTTACTAGGAATAGTAGTGCAATATTTTAGCAAAACATCATTCGAAATTGTCACTTCCTTTCTTACGTTAGCAGAGTTAAACAAAGGGGACTCTGAATCTATTACAGAAGCTGTAAAAAGTACTTTGCTGTCATATGGACTTGAGATCAAAAAACTTTGTGGTATTGGAGTTGACAATGCAAATGTTATGACAGGAATACACAATGGAGTATACCAAAGACTGAAAATGGATGTACCTCATCTTATTATGATCAAGTGCTCTTGTCATTCTATACAACTCGCTGTTTCTCATGCTTCTGCCGAACACTTACCCAGACATTTAGAATATCTAGTTCAGGAGACTTATAATTGGTTTTCAAAGTCCTCAAACAGGCAAAACGAGTACAAAAATCTTTATTTGACAATAAATGACGAAGAACCTTTAAAAATACCTCAAGCCTGTGCCACGAGATGGCTTTCAATAGAACCAGCAGTAAAAAAAATATTGGACCAGTGGACAGAATTAAAACTACATTTTAACCTCACGAGACGTAGTGAAAATTGTTACGCCGCAGAAACTTTACACAACCTATACCAAAATCCTACAAATGAAGCGTATTTGCTTTATATTCATTCTGTTTTGGAACATTTGCAAAGTCTCGTGAAAATATTCCAATCGAACAATATTGACCCTAGTAAATTATTAAATGATTTCTTAATTACCATTGAATCTCTTGGTAAAAAGGTCCTTAACCCCAACAGACAAATTGATATATTCGAAGTTCAAAATTTAGAAGATTTTTTGATTCCACATCCTTATTTAGGATACAGAATAGAGAGCAAACTCCAAGAGATCAGAAACACTAATCGATTTTCAGCAGAAGATGAAAAACAATTCCGAGAGAAGTGCGTAAATTTTACGATAGCGTTAATTAAACAGCTCAAACAAAGGTTGCCAGACAACTACCGTATTTTAAAAAAAGTGAACCAATTATCAGTTTCAAACACTTTAAAACAAGTCAAAGAGAATATTGCACCACTGGTGCAGGAAATGGGCCACGATGAAGAATTTATCAGTACAGTAGAAATGCAATGGAACAGCATTACCCTGGTGCCATGGCAAAAGAAGGAGAACACAATTGCATTCTGGACTGAAGTTTTCGAGTACAAAAATGCGGCTGACATAAATCCCTTCAAAGAACTTTGTTCTTTTGCTCTTGCAATGATTTCATTGCCATGGTCAAACGGAGAAGTAGAAAGAGTATTTAGCCAACTAAATATTGTCTAAAACAAATCTAGAAATCGACTTAAAATGACACCACTAATGCGATTTTAACTGTCAGATCTGGATTACGACCATAATTACGACGGACAAAAAAATGCTGCCACGACTATGAAGTGCCAAAAGAAGTCATAAATAAAATTGGTACCATGGCAACATATGATGTGGAAAACTCAGGACCAAGCACAAGTGGATTACAATTAGTAACCCACAATTTTGATAGTTCCGACGACGAATAAAAAAAAACTCTCATTAATCTAACAAAAAATAATATCATGTTATGTTTTTCTATATTAATAATTAAAATGTTGATTTTAAACTTTCTTTTATTTTAGCTCTTTTTTTTCCAAAAATTTAGCTCTATTTTAGCTCTTTTTCGAAGGTACTCTAGCTCTCTTTAAAAAACTGAGTTGGCAACACTGGTCGGTATCGGTAGTGTAGTAAGCCAGCGCGCGCGCAATCGTCGCGACGTGCTCATTCCGTTTCTGTGATATAAATTGTTTTGAGTTTAACTTTAAAGTGTTCAGCAATTTTGGAACTTAAACCGTAAGTTGAATTATCAGTGTGTTTATCAATATGTATTTATGAGAGGAATAGATTGATCTCTGTTAGTTAGATACTTACATTTGGGTGACTTGAGTTCATATTGTTGTGAGAGCTTGAGTCATATCTTGTTTTGACTCGATGAATGTTATATTTTTTATTTATTTGTTTGGAACTATTGGATAACACGTCATAGCTTGAATAACACGGTGGTTATCTCATGATAAAAAATAATGGAAACTTGTGAATAACTACTTACTTTAGTAGGTAACATTGTATGAACGTTAATAATCTTGCTAGTTAATAACAACCTAAGCTGGTGACCTCTGTGTGAATTGAACTGTATGAAGGTTTTACTTAATTCAGGAAAAAAAATAAAATATGAATCTTAACATTTCTTTATCCTCGTTCTTGTAGGTTAATAATTTTAATAACATGTTTATTATTATGTATTTCCTTATTTGTTGTTACCTAGGTTTAGGTGTGCTTGCATTTTTCACTGTTTATAGATGTAATCATCATAAAAAAATATAAAAATGAAACGCGAGTCACGATTTCATATTCGTGCTTAGCACTAGGTTATCAGTATTGATACGTTCGTGATTTTAGCTGAAGGTCAGTGTGCCAAACCCATGTCTGTAATCCCATAAAAACGCACGTGATAATGACAGTTACACCGTGAAATATGACTGTACAGTTTACATCTTTAAATTGCTACATGATGGTGTACAATATTTTTCTAGATGTAAAAGATGATTCTATCTGCTTCCTCGTAAATTATATATTATATCCAGAGCTCTACTCTGTAGATGTATAGATTGTAGTCTAGTCAAGTACGGCGAACTATGCAGGAAACTATAACAGCACATGTAGGTCTGTAGGCAGTTGCAAATCGTAGAGATTACAATTACGAACTGCCAAAAACGCCTGACATCAGAATTTGCTGTGTTGAGTCAACCGGCGCGATAAAATATCTAACAGGTTAACTGACTAACAGCAATAGATAATCTTATCAGTTTTTTATTACAAAGTTTGTTTATTCATGTCAAATTTATCGAAAACGTTCAGTTTTCGTACGTCATATAGTTTGCAATCAATGCTACTCAATATGATGTACCTAGCTGGTGAACCTAATCAAATTATGAATTTGAATTTCGAATTAATAAATGTGTTTTTGAAAAGAGAAAACTTCTTTGTTTCTTGCAGAGTTATTAGAAACTACACTTCGATGGAATTATTTTGATGTATGAATGAAAGGATTGATAATTCATATTCCATCCATATTGTCTAATTGCAACTAATCGCTGTGATAACGATTATAACAACTGTAGTCAGATATAAGTAACCGTTCGCCATCAATTTGCAAAGTAAATCTACTGGAGTAGGTATGCATCCACGATGACCGATGCCCGCGACTTCGTCCGCGTGAAATGCGTTAATAAAGATAAAGATCATTTTATTCACACAAAATACAGTTACAATGGTTCTTAAAATATAGACGTTAATACAGTTCATCTAAATATTATGCCAGTCTGTGTATGCGAACATTTAAACATGCATAAGAAGTTAATTCAATTACAATTTAATTATACGATTATTATTTTTTTAAATTTACTCTAGACATTTTCAAGTTATATCTAACAATAACGAATTAATAACTATGACCCGCGTTTAAAGTGACTGCTTCGCTTTCATGGAGTATGAGTGTAATGTTAAATATCAAAAAACCTTTAATTAATAGTTAGACTGCCTCGATGGTTTAGTGGTTAGCGTATGCGCCTCTCACCGCGAGGTCTCAGGTTCGATTCCCGGGTCGGGCAAAGTGAATTTCCTTAAGGATGACAATAGAAGCACGGAGTTGGAATTATACCCGGTGGATGGCGATAGGCTCATCCCCTGAAATTGAAGAGAGAAAATAAATACAGTGCACAGACACACCAGACATGAATCAACAATCCTACGGAAATATAATTTGTCGTTTGTCCGGTTCACAAATCACCTTGGTCTTTCCGTCGCGTTGTGGTTAGAGAATTGAATAGACAATTAACTAATTGCAGTATAATGCTTACGCATTAGAACTGTGGTGTCTTCTTCTTCGTCGTGTCGATGGCTGAGTCAAATTTTATTGGTCCAATAATTGGCCACTGTTATGACTTATGACGCTCTCGTCAGCGTTCATGAGCGCCCCTTGTGCAGGTGGTAGGTCATTATGGACAGTCATTAAGGTGGTCAAGATTTTGACTGGCCATCGTGGTGAAAGGATTAGCCAATTCGCTTTTAAGAACTCGCGAATTGCCCAGGGTGCGCCGGACGTAGGGGATTGTTGTGTACGTCACTCGGGGAGGCTCCTTTCATGCACCCCAAACTGTGTAAACTGTGGTGTAGAATACTCGTATTACCAAGGCAGTCCGATGATGATTGCTGGAACAAATCAAAGACAATTTTCTTTTTATCTTTAGACTTGAAGTCGACGAGCTTATAATACTTTTAAGTATTTTCTTGTCTTTGTATTTCTTTATAGCTATCATTATTTGCGTAATTTTCACATGTCACTTGTGTCATTAGAAAATTTGGTCGGGTTATTTTTTATGGGTCGGATAAGAACAATCCGGTACCTCAGAAACTGGCCCAGTGAATATAATTATTTATTCACTAAGCTAAAAGGATTTAAAAAAAGTCGAATTCTCATTTTTTTGCATAATAATTTAATTAACAAAAACCTACTGTATCAATTTCTGTAAATGAAGAGTTTAATACCCAAGTTATCTGACTCAATACCCTAACCAGACAAAGTTATTTTCAGTCAAACAGGTATAACGTCCTTTATCATGACAAAAGAGACTAATTTCAAACGTGTATACTTTTTGCGATAAACAACGTCACTCAATTGTAATTTTTCGACAATAATTGTGAGAATTTAGTCGACACTTTCCGCTCTGTGTTGTTAACAAAAAGTGTACGATACAAACTTAGTAAGTTTTTTCATTTTGCTATCATTACCTTATATATTAATAAAGTTGAAAAATTAAGAATCCAGCAGGACTCGAACCTGCACCCCCTGGGTATACGCCCCAAGTGCTTTGCCAATTCAGCTATGGATTCGTATGCTGCTAGACTCGAAATTTCTCAACTCTTTTTGTGCCAGCGTCATATATATATATATATCGCACCTTTGGGAACAAAGGGTCACTCCTGCAATTTTTGCAAAAATGACTTAAATATACAGAAAAAACCGCGATAATCGACTTTATATACACACCAAAAATGGTGATATTCGCATGAAAAACGGCCTTGTGAGAGAGGGAGTGACGTTCTTTTATTTTGCGTGATTAGCACGATTGTTTGAAATGTAACGTCTCAACCGGTCAGAAGTGTGTTGACAGCCGACGTGTCACCTTGTGAATTTTAAACGAAGGGGCACTAGGGTAAGTAATAACTTATATGTTTACATATTTCTTGCAATATTAATGTTACTTCTGGATAAAATTGACGTTTTGTTACCAAATTTTGTATTTCTTTGCTGCAAACATAACGTCACTTCTGTTTATAAATATTTTAATAATGTCACTTCTGCAGTATAACTGTTAGCAATTTGTAACAAAAAGTCACTTTTGGTACCCTTCCCTTAGTTTATGGCTTGTTTCTCAGAAAGCCCTACCTATAGAGTATTTATATTATTCACGATTATTTGTGAAAACCTAATCAAAATTATATCCTAGGAATCGACTTAATACACAAAAGTAATAAAGAGCTATTTAAAAAAAGAAACAAAAAAAAGTTTAAAATGCTCCTCCTGTAAAGTTGGAAAACATGCAGAAGTGACCCTTTGTTCCCAAAGGTGCGAATATACAAATATATACCTTAGCTTACCTTACTTGGCTTTTACCTGTTGTATTTTTGTACTAATTACCGCTGACAAATACAGATAGGAACATAAATGCGTATTTTTACCGGGTAACAACATTGAAAAGCGATAAAATTATATCTTCATAAACGGTGATTCAAAATAGTATAAATCTTTGTAGCTATTATGCGTTGTCACATAATAACTGCACTTATATATCAATTAACGAAATCAAATCATCGCATTATGTTGTTCGAATTGAGATGAGGTTTAGTGGTCTAGTTACAGGCAATTGTGTCACAAACTGTGTGTGTCGTGCTACAGCCTACAGCACTTAGCAGTATACTATAATGGCCACCCGCATACAAGGAATTACTAACAATATTATCCACTTTGACAAAAAAAGCGCTACAAAAACCGAGTTAAAGTGCGAAATATTGATAATAACATTACAGGTGTACTGTTAGCCTATAAAATTAGATATATTTTACTGTTTCTTATCGTCATGTCAAAGAGGGTGAGCCTAGTATGTTTCGGGCACGGTTCCATTTCTAGACGGCTACGAATACGGTGGAAAATATTGAAAAACAACTTGAGATTGACGATCAATAATATCTTATTCTAATCACTGGACTGGTAAAGAAAGAAAGAAAGAAATATATTTATTCTGACAAACACTAATAAAAACACAAATAATAAAAAAAAATAAAACATAGTAAACATGAATTTTGTCAGAAAAGGACACCATCTCAGCCATATGCTGCAGAGCTACAAAGCCCTGCAGCGCTGATATACCCAAATTATTTGTTCGATTAAAAAATTGGTCATACCTGGTAACTAGTTATCATCATAACTTGACGAAATGATTAATATAACATGGTAGCGTTAGATAATACTCTCTGTTATATTCTACAACACGTAGTAAAGATAAATAACGAGATTGTATCAGATATTTTTGTAGATAAAAATGATGAAAGCAATTCTTACAGTTAACTACCTTGGTTTGATTGATTAGTCATTGAAAATATAGCGTACTAAATATACTTATCTACATAATTATAATAACATGTTTATTTGCCATGTCAGTATATTAAAGATATTTAAGAAAATCAATACGAGTCTTTATAACAGCAGTAGGTAGAAGCCAAAATATATATATTTTTTTATGTTTGTCTGCCTGTGTGTGTGTTAGTACGCGCATCATGCAAAAACTACTGCATGGAACAGAATGCAGTTTTAACAGTTGTGTAACTGGAAGTCTAACTTAAAACGTATAAATATGTTTTATCTTCGTATTTTATCCCAATGGGGTTGTGAGTTTATATCGGCAGTTAGTCAATTTTGAAGGTAATTGTAGGAAATTCTACGCATAGGTTTCCTACACGACATAAATTAACAATAAGATAGATTTTTACATTATACTTTAAATATCTACACAATAGGTATTATGTTGGTAGGTTTCCAAGGTGACCTATATTTATGCCTTTGTCTGATGTAAACACAAAGTTTTAAAATAATAATTCTAAAATATAAAAAAATATGCTATTATTATACCAATTATAATATTATCTTTTATTAGCTCAATCAAACCATGTTTTGCATACAAGTTATACTCTATTTACTTTAACAGTATATACTTAATGAACAGGAAATACGTACCTAATAATTGGGTCTTAGGTTATGTTTTATATAAAACTAGCTGACCCGGCGAACTTCGTACCGCCTTAGCGTAAATTTGATGCACTACTTTATTTTGTATAGCTGACCTATCTTATGTATGCGTACCTATTCAATTTGAACTGGAATCTATAATATCCCCCATATAAAAATGAATACTTTTTTTTTTATTTTTTTTGCCGTAACAACCTTGTACAGAAAATTTTATTTAATTGTATTAGAAAACTACAAAAAAATATCAGCCAAATCGGTCAAGCCCATTTCATGCCAAGTCGTGACAACGGAAAACGGGTTTCATTTTTATATATATAGATTAGAACAGTGCATGGGGAATTGGTACAATGTGATTAAAGTTATATAATGAACCTTACGATCCTCAGATCAATTAACACCAACTACTAACGTAGATTCGCAAACAATAGCGTAATATATAATTTATTAACATAACATCACGCCTATATTACCCAGAAGGGTGTGGCAGAGGTGTATATAACACCCACACTTCACCTGTTATGTTTAACACCACGAGATAGGGGATGGGAGACAAAACTAATAGGATGTTTTACTATTGCTAGGTAGTACTAATGTTAGAATTGATACTTACCTAAATCAATTAATTAGTGTCCGCTATACGCTCAAAATATATACAGTAATAAGCGATAGCCGAGTGGGAGACCGTAGGACTGCGAAGTCAAAGGTCTCGGCTTTGGACCCACGGCACACACCTCTGTCAATAAATCGTTAAGATTCGTCTTTTCGAAGATATGTGTGTATTTATCGTATTAATTATTGTTCGCTAACGAAGAAGGAAAACATCGTGAGGAAACCTGCATGCCTGAGATTGCTTCAAAAGTTCTCATGGGTAGTGTGAGTGAAGTCTACCAATCCGCACTTTGGCAGCGTGGTGAACTATGCATAACCCTTCTCATCATGAGAAGAGGCCCGAGCCCAGCAGTAGGATACAAATGAACTTAGTGATAATTGTGTTGATTTTGTGTATGTTGTTACGAGAACAAATTATGTTTGGCTTGGTTTTCATTGTTTTGAAAGGACGATAGGGACAAATGACTGGTGACAAACAATTTACTGGTGGTAGAGCTCTTGTGAATGAGCTCGAGGGCGGCAGCACCACCGTCTCACCTTTAACCTGCCGTCAAATAGTAGTGTTTCCATTACTGTGTTCCGGTTTGGTGGTGAGATCAGGCCCTGAAATTACTGGCACATGAAGCATAACACCGTAGTTCTCAGCTGCAGCGACGCATCTCTAATCTGCTTTTGTGGATTGTTGATGTCCATGGGCTGTACTCCACTTACCATCAGGTGGACTACACGTTCGTTCGCCGTAGGCGTAGTATTAAAAAAAAAAAAAAAAAAAAAAATGAGAACCCCGAGTTAAACCTGACTTTTCGCGACATATGTCAAACCACTCGAACGCTATGGGTGCGTTCCATATTTTTCGGTTTTTGAGGTTTTGTGGTGTCATTTGTTTTTATTGTCGAGTATTTTTATTATTATTATTTTTATTTTTTATTTGTTTTATTTTTTCTATAACTTGTAATTATAATTATATTTGTATATTCTGTAAAATTTGTCATCATTAGGACGAATGTCGCGCTACTTTTACTCGCAATCAGGGCGCACCAGAATACCTACGCTGATGTGCTGCAGTAGTATGCTGAGGTGTGTACCTTTTTTGGCACATCAATAAAATTTTTATTATAAGTAGTTTTATAAGTGATATTAAGATTATGATTTGCCAAAATAAATGTTTCTTTCTTTCTTTCTTTCTTTCTAGGACATGTATTAGAAACAGGGCTGCTATTATTATTTTAGATACTATAATATGGGCTCTATAGAATGGGCGACATGCGCAATCTTAATTCAATTAAAACTTAACTAATACCAATGATATTATATAAAAACAAAAGCAGATATTATGTTATAAGCGCTCGCGCTGTGAATACTCAAATACGTCCCAATTGGGACGTCTTGTGTTTAGTTTGCGTGTGGCCTGCGTCGAGCGCAGTCACGTGCGTACCACTGAAGTGCAATCATTAAAACTATAGCTATCTCTTTCATTTGCGTGCTATTTCGTATCTTTTGTTTTACTTATCAGTTACATTTGTCAATGTGTGCAATTTGGAATAGCTCGGAACGGATTTAAATCGTAATTTCTATGAACGTAACATATCTATAGTTCTATAATATCATTGACTAATACTTTATTAACCTTTGTATGGTAGGAGCCATTAAAATTCATTGGTTGCGAAGGCCACTTAGCAGGCTTAACTTATTATTCGGGTAGTATAACATTGTCCTTATGTTCTTAATTATAATAATATACAGGCGGCTAAATTATATTTACATTTTTTTTAATATCAAACGATGTTTTTTTTTTCGTATTTGCCGCAGTTTTATCCGTATAATCCTCCTACGTCAGTCATATTCCTCATGTCTGAGGGTCGTGACCTCCTCCATCCATAAGACTTGATTTCACGATCTTACGCCATCTTAATGGAGCGTTTGTATAATATGAACTGAAAGAGAAGATTTAACCATTTCAGGTTTCATTGGACAGGCTTATAACAGTATGTGCCTGTTAAATAAATAATAATTATCTAATAATAAATATCTCACAACTTACACACAACGCCATCTAGTCCCAAACTAAGCAGAGCTTGTATTTTGGGTTCTAGAATAACTGATATTAATACATATATACTTTTCTTTGGTAAATACATACTTATTATATTATACATAGAAACACCCAGACTAACAGAAATCTCTATGTTCATGCACACAAAGATTTGTCTTAAGCGGGAATCGAACCCGCGACCTCGGCGTCGCAGGCAGGTACTCTACCCACTCCGCCATCCGGTCGTCCCTAAATATTTTTTCTTTTTACAGTTTATAACATTTTTATTAACTCTGTCGTATTGTTTTCAGGTATTCAGGATGGAGAAAAGTCCACAAGAAATACAGAAGCTAGTGGCGCAACTGAAAGAATGGATTCTTAGACAGCCGCATTTACCAAAAGATTTAGGTTAGTACACGATTAGAAAATATATAACTTCTAGGAAAATTGTCCTTTACTGTAGTCTGCTCTTCTGCTCTTAGAAAGAGCCTCATATTATTATTGTATTCTAAATTTAAAAATCTACAATTATTATTACCCTAAAGAAGGTTCTTATGATTTTTATTATCTACCCTCTTTAGGAATGCTTTTAGATTGTCTCCTCCAATGATATCCAAATAGAAAATCACTTGATAACTAAACTCACTTCTACAATATTTGGGTTTAAATATTTGGTACTTTATTGTTGCTCTACCTTACTTTTGCTTAACAATGCATGGTCTCTAACGATAGTCTCTACCAGAGATAAGTCTAAAAGAACCTATCCAATCTCTTTGGTTTCTACAATTCAACGAAGAAACCCGTACGTATATATATAATATATCCACAAAATGCCACTAAACTCGTTTAGTGGCATTTTGTGGTTATATTTTCCTTCCTGTCCGGTACTATGGTTTGATGACTTGCTGACATTGACATGCACAAAACAATACAATACTATTCTCTAATGAATTTGTCGCGGATAGTCCAGACCCTTTGCGACAACAATAAGTGACGTGAGATAATAATACGGGAAATGAAAACATACATAAATTCTCATAGAGCTGAAAATTGTTATGAATGTTTGAAACCATTATAAAATAATGTTAAAAAGTCCCCATCGAAACCGTACTTGGAAAAATTAATTAAACGACAAAGGTCTCTAAAATTGGTTTCTAGGTTTGCCAGGAAATTAATGACCTATGAAAACTTACTGGTTGCCGCGACGTTTCCCGCATGTAATTAGTTAATTTAAGTAATTGCTAACATTGTGTTACCCGTGTTTAACCTTACTGCTACTTTCCAATGAAGTTTAGCGATATGTTAGATATCTTTTCATATTTCTTACTAAAAAACTATTAACAACAAAAAAAAAAATTTGTTCCGACCGTTCGATTGTTTGTTTGATAACACTAATCTTGGAAATGACTGGTCGAATTTGCATTTGGTAGTCTAAGCAACAGTTAGTTTTTATAGGTTTGACCATTTTGCTCAAACCGCAAAAAACCAATGTTCAGACCTTTGACATTTAATTTCTTTTCAACTACGGTTTTGTTGGGGAGTTTTAACATTCTTTTATCATAGTGTTTCGAGCATACATAACAATTGCAAAACTATGGGCATTTCTATACCTTTAATAATAGTTAAATCCGTAGGGTTATCAAAATACTGAATGGTGTCATAATGGGGCGTGCAGAATCATACGATCGTTCTTATAACTTATATATAACTTATCAGCATTTCCGACAGATA
Organism: Hypena proboscidalis; assembly: GCA_905147285.1. Lineage (NCBI taxonomy): Eukaryota > Metazoa > Arthropoda > Insecta > Lepidoptera > Erebidae > Hypena > Hypena proboscidalis. The sequence goes on along the minus strand of LR990140.1, from coordinate 11,716,461 downwards.
ATAATAATTATCTTGTCAGATCCGTTGTAGCAGAAATATCGTTGATTGGAATACTTAAGAAACTTGGTACATCTTGCATTATAGGTGTAGATATATTATGTATGTAAGTATGTATGAATAATTGACAACAAGGTAGGAACAATTCATTTGAGACGCTCCTCCAGTTCCACCCACGCACGTAGGTACGCATCGCATTGACCTTCTCGACCAACAATGTATAGTCATAGATTAATTGATGAGTGCATTGATAAACGCCTTGTTCCTTCCTTTTCTGCTACCGAGTCATTATCCACCCGAGATTTCATCCATATGGTATACTGATAACTACTGATTAACTGGCTAACGATAGCCGAGTGGGAAACCGTAGGACTGCGGCGTTTTTTGTAGGTTTCGAACCCACGGCACACACCTCTGTCAAAATCGTTAAGATTCGTCTTTTCGAAGATATGTGTGTATTTATCATATAAATGATCGCTCGCTAACGGTGAAGGAAAACATCGTGAGGAAACCTGCATGCCTGAGAGTGACTAAAAGTGCTCGAGGGAATGTGAAGTCTACCAATCCGCACTTGGCCAGCGTGCTGGACTATGGCTAGCCCTTCTCATCATGAGAAGAGGCCCGAGCCCAGCAGTGGGACATGTATTAGATACAGGGCTGTTATATGTAACGACTAACTGTCTTTTTTCGAGGCTTACAACTGTCTCCATTCACAATTTTATGAAGACCAGCCTCGTGCGTTAGTTTAGAAAGGGTAATAGACACAGAGTAGACCTAATTTTGCATTTTATTCCTCAATTTTACATGGTTGTTATTGTTTTAAATAAATCCTCATCATCCATCACATAACTTTCTAAAGACTTGTTGAATTACTGAAGGTAATTTAATTTGTTATATATTTATAGCCTTTCATTTCTCAATGCCACACTATTCATATTATTATTACACATAAATATTCATATTTTTTTGAATTCTTCAGTCACAAAAAGTTCATAATTTTACCTTGACTTGAAATTTATAATTTATTATATAACGCCTTAATTATTCAGAAAGAACAATACCGATTTTAATAAATGTTTGTAAATATCCGCATCCGTTTATTAACACATCGGATTTTTAATACATAATTAATAATTCAAATAATAAACCGTGAATTAAATGCAGTTAATCATCATCCATGATTTTGTCAAAATGTTCTACCCAACAGTAAATTGTTCAGGATTTGTTTCATAATAATATTATTATGGCTAAAAACAAAAAATATTTATTATTATTAGTGGGTTCAAGTAGAAGAGACAAACTCGCACAAGAAAATAAAATGCAAATGTACATAACCCATATTAACAGATAAAAAATCTACTATACTTGAGAATTTAATTTTAGTTCAATACCCATTTGATAAACATACATGTGCGGAATGAATGTATGTAATACTACTTGTACTTATTATTCTGTGGTAATACATTCATAGTGCGCAAACTTTTAAATTGCCTGAAAATATTATGTAACTGGTTTTGTTCTTAAAAATGCAACGAAGGCAAGGCTGCATGCAACTATGAGTACTTACAATAGTAATCAACCCAAGAATCAAAGAGTTTAGCATTGGTGAACGGGAAGGCAATAAACAATAGAAATGCCCAATAGTTGTCAGACAGGTTAACATAAAATAGAGAGACTTCCCACGGCCTTATTAAGTCTACGAATATGACGTCGAAATGGTTATCATTTTGGTACAACTTGACTATTTATTATCGACCGTTGATTGAATAATCCTTATAATATTGCTGGCAGAGTTATCATATAGTAGTGAGATCGGTGAACGTATCGATTACTGCAGTATTTTTTATTATAGGAAATATTATTTCTTTGACTGAGTATGATTGGTCCGGTGACAAAGGCAGCACGGGGCAAGCATACGAGCGTGAGATTAATAAAGTCACGTTTGTGACATATTTTAATGTGGGGAAACATGATAAAAACGCGACAAAAACTATCTCACGCTCGTATGCTTGCTCGGCTGGACTCTCTCAAATGAATTTGGCAGTTGATGGTGATCAACCAAACTAATCCGAAGAGTTTTCTGTTATTCAAAGTAACCTTATTTTTTAAACAAAACTTGAATCTCGGAAACGCCGAGGTTCAAGGTTCATAAGACATATTACAAGTAGATATACTAAGTACTTATATGTAAGTCTCATACAACAATGGAGAGGCTAATTAAACATTACATACAACAGACTCATAATCCAATATTTTTCCCAAGCTGTGTTCGCCTTTAAGCACAGGGCCAATTTGCCCGTTTCTTTGTTCCACATTTCCATAAATGTACTCATATCAGTGGACGGACGATAACCATAAATCGTTGTTATTGAAGGAAAAGGTAAACAAGTAACGGATCAGTTAACTCAGGAATGAAATGATCTGATTAAACACAGGTATCTATATCAGTCAGGCTAGCATAACAAGTGCGAGATAGTCTTGTCCCGTTATCATCATGTTTCGCTTACAAAAATATGACAAAAACACGACAGAATCCATCTTGCGCTCGCAATTAATGAATGAATATACCATACATTTATTTCAGATAATGACAATCCATATACATTATTAACATTATTTAAATTATTAGTTGTAAGATTAAACACGTAACACAACATTAAATACTATTAGACATCACATAACATTGAGACAATACAATACACATATAAATTTAAAATCCAGATACTTCAGGTAACAGCCCCAATTAACCTTTTCACCAGATGGCGGATTATAGGTGAGGTATAATCCTCGATTATCATCTTAATATATAGGGCAATGCTAGCCCTCAGGTATACTTTTTTTCAAGCGTCACAAAATAATATTTTGCATTTTCAGATGACAAGATCATCCGGCGGTTTCTTCACAGCTGTTACTATGACATGGCTGCAACCAAACGCACAGTGGAACTTTTCTTCAGTATCAGGGCCACGTCTCCTGAGATCGTTAACTTTAGAGACCCCGACTCACCGCAGATGCAGAAGACTCTGAAAATTGTGTAAGTAGTTAGACATATTTTGCAATAATATAACGCTTGTGAAACCCTGAAGGGTTAAGCAGCAGAGATGTATCTTGACACCTAACTTGTTAAGTGTAGTGTCCCATGTGATTGGGGTGAGTAGACTTAACAGATCGAGAAGTATTTGGTTACACGACTTACTCTTTATTAGATCTTTTCTTGTTACCTATGTACAGGTTTTTATTAAAACTGACGTGAGTTTGTAACATTATTCAAATTATGAAATACGGGTGTTACTCACGTAATGTTGGTCTGTGTTTTGTTTGTGCAAGACTGGCTGCGACTCAGGCGCGACGTATCGCACTCTCTTGATAATGCCTAGACGTATAGGCGAAACCGCGGTAGACTAAATAGACCAACATTACGTGAGTAACACCCGCATTTCATAATTTGAATAATGTATAAAGGTTGCCTGGAAGAGATCACTTTATTGTGCATGTTTCAATTAGCCCCTGTATCACAATTATGTACTTCTTCTTTGTGTACAATAAATAATTCTCCATGTATCTATATATCTATATATGCTTTAATTTAATTTGAACGGATACCTATCCGATACCCTGTTTTTTTGTCAAATTGTTTTGTGTACAGGTGTGTACTCAGTTAAATAACAGAGACCTAACAGTATGATGTCCACGATAGCACGATTAACGAACTTTATTTAACATACTAAGAAACAGTTGAAAAAGATATGGGACCGGCAGGATTTGAACCTGCGACAGAACTGTGCAGAAATCACACCGGGCAGCCGCTTCAGCTATCCAGCTACGGTCACCTCTACCAGAACCCTAAATTTCTAAACTGGTAAGAGGCGACCGTAGCTGGATAGCTGAAGCGGCTGCCCGGTGTGCAGTAAGGTCGCAGGTTCAAATCCTGCCGGTCCCATATCTTTTTCAAACATATTTTATTTTAGCATAATTTGCTAAGCATAGCTAAATGCTATAAAAATAATGAATTAGAAGTTTATTTAACATGTTAAAAATCCAAGATACAGAATATCATTCAGTCTTTACCTACACGTATCGATCAACTAATTAGCCTGTAGATGTAAATTACAGAGAATTACTAATCTTAGCAGCCTTAAGTTGGAAACTTAACGTATTTTTCCATTACCTACCTACTACCTACCCATAATAACATTAATCTAAGATTAAATGAGACTGTGAAGATAAGATTAGAGACAATTATTCGTCATTATCCGGTTTAACTTGATGTTTTGTAAACCTGTAAGTACCTAGGTATTGGCGAGATAAAAAAAAGTATAAGTACCCATGAACGGTCATAAAATGGCGAGGTAGACTATAAAAAAGAGTACTACTGTTGTGTGATTATGTTGGTATTTAAGCTATTTACACACCAATTTTCGTTAAAATATCTTTAAAATAACATGCATAGCGACATACCTAAAGTAGGTGCAAGATATCTGATGATTGACAACTAGATTGTGAATACTTTTCACAATCTACTTGTCAATCATCAGATATCTGAGCAAAATGATTATAGCAAAAGTGCCAGTGGCCGCCAGACTTACGTCATTTTATAAAAACTGAAACATTGCCAGTGTGTGCCTCTTATGCCTCCTCTACACGTCAGCAGATGCGTCCGTATACGTCGGCAGATACATCTGCAGATAGATCTCCACAAGCCGTCCACACGTCTGTTGGTCGATCAGTCTGTGTCGGTTCGCGACAGACGCAACACGTAACGCACGTAAAATGAATATTGAGGCCGTAGCTGCCGCAGCTATTACTTTAGTCTTAATCTTACTAGTTAGATATTATATTACTAATTAATTAGTAGGTAGGTAAAAAAAATTAATTAATCGTTAAGTATTTACATCATTTTTATTTTTGTAGTATTTATTTTTTGGATTCCACAGGCAGTTTTCTGATTGATATAGCTTCAGTAATTTGAATGTTGCCTCAGTGCTCATATAAGTCATTTTAACGAGCAAGTGAAAAAGAAAACAAACAAAAATTGGCAAGAATAACGCGTACACTCTCATTCGCTTCGCGATGAACACTGATCCGTCGTCAGACGTGTGGACAGACCGCTCGCGCGCGCCGAGCGCTCGCTCTGAAATCCTTTAATCCGTGCTACAAAAACCGACAACTAATGGATTTGTGCCAGATGCATCTGGCGACGTGCGCGGACGTCAAATACCTACCACAGACGAGCTAATCACCCCCTCTACACGTCGGCGGACGCGTCCGTCGATGACATCTGCAGATGCATCTCTCTACATGTAGAGGGGGCATAACATAGGTAAGAACGATCACCAAATATGGAATTTGCGTCGTGGTGGCTTTGGCAATATTTAAGGTATCAAAATAGTTAAAAAATTACCCCTAGTTACGTCATAGATCATTCTTACTTATGTTAGAAGCATAAACAGGGCATTTTTCAGGATTTATAAAAAGACCTAAGTCGGGCGGCCACTGGCTCTTAGGCTTTTACTTTCAAGCCTGGGTAAGATATGCACCGTGACTATTATTAACAAAAACATTATTTTTTATAAATTGAATACAAATATCAGTAGATTGTTTGTAAGTTTGGTGTCACGGGCTTATTGCAAATGTAGGCCGGTAGCTGTGGGGCTGTGACGAATCTTCGCGATAATGTCAATGCCTGCCACCGATAAAGTTCAAGAGTAGTACAGTACTTGTTGTTCAGACATACGTATCAATTAATTGGATACAGTTATCATCCATCCATCCATGCTTTCCCAAATATACTATTCTTGCTGACTTGTTGTTGTTGCCAGTTGAGGGAATAACTTGCGGGAATAGGTTGCATCTCTTCCTGCAAATTTATTAAGAATGATAAATAAATAAATACTGCACAACGTCCACTATTTTAAAATACAGAGCTTATTTCAAAAATAAGGCAACGGGATTAAATCGCGTAATTATTATAATAATAATAATAATAATAAAGCCTTTATTTCCCAAATATTACATAAAATCATCCAAACATTGATATATAAAAAAAACATTCAATAATATTACAACATGAAATACTTAAAATTAAAAACATGCATTTTTCATCAATATTCGCTTCATGAAATTTAATTACATTTATTGTTTTTAACACGAGATTAAAAATATCAATTTATCATTTCATAATACACCTTAATTATTATTATTTATTTATTTTTATCTATCTATGAATTCATACCATTTTTATAATAATCTTATATATTGTAACCAGCTAGTTTACAAATAAAATAATACTCATACAAAATTGATACTATTTACACATCCATATAAACAATAACAATTTTTAATTTTTAATTTAGTAAATTTTAATCAAATTATACGTTAATTTTCATTAGTTTTATTGAATGATAAATTACTAATACTTAGTTTACATTTGTTATTGGGATACCCATTTTTGGGTGTAGGCCTCCTCCAACCTTCTCCAAACATCTCTCTCTTTTGCTTGTCGAGTCCAGACAGGTCCAGCAGTCTGGATGATATCATCCATCCAACGTCTTCTAGGGCGTCCACGGGGCCGTTTACCGTCATGGGGGTGCCAGTGAATTATTCTTTGACTCCATCGATTGTCAGAAGTCCTTATTATATGTCCTGCCCAGCGCCATTTGAGTCTACATGCCATTTCTACTGCATCTGTTACTTTAGTTAGTGTTCTAATATATGTATTTTTCTTTCTATCACTTAATGTTAAACCAAGCATACTTCTCTCCGTTGCTCTTTGGAAGACATTTAATTTTTGCACTATGTCTTTGGTAAATGTCCAAGTTTGGCATCCGTAAAGCAATGTCGGTAGAACGATAGAGTCCATCGCTTTCTTTTTCAGATTAACTGGTAGCTTGCCTTTAAATATTTCCTTGAGGGACCAGTATTTATTCCAGGCTATTTTAATACGGCGATCTACTTCGCGGGATGTTGAGTTTTGGAATGTAATGTTTTGTCCCAGGTAAATGTATTCATCTACGTAACCAATATTTAGGTCGCCAGTTTTGATTGGTATTTTTTCACTATTTGTCATGACGAATGTTTTTTGGGTGTTCATTTGGAGTCCGTATTTTTGGCTTTTGGTGTCTAGAGTACTTAACATATATTCTAACTCTTCGTGCTTTTCAGATAGCAAGATAATATCATCAGCAAATCGTAGATTATTTAGGTATTCGCCATGAATATTAATACCTCTGTTTTCCCAGTTCAGTTGTCTAAAAATATATTCCAAGAGAGCAGTAAACAAGTTAGGTGAGATTGGGTCCCCCTGCTTTACACCTCTCTGAATGTCAAATGGTTCTCCTTTGCCTTCAAGTTTTATTACAGCCTGGCTATTGTTATATATTTCCTGCAATATCTCAATATATTTGTTTTCTACTCCCTGCTCTTTCAGTGCCAACCATAGAGGTGCATGTTGTATTGAATCGAAAGCTTTTCGGTAGTCTATGAACGCTACGTAAAGTTTTTTGCCATATTCTGTTTGCTTTTCAATTAGGTGTGTCAAAGTGAAAATGTGGTCTATTGTAGAGTACGATCGTCTGAAGCCGGCTTGTTCCCTTGGTTGGTTTCTGTCAAGTATTTTCGAAATTCTGTTAAACAACACTGTTGCAAACACTTTATATATTGTTTGTTGTAAACTTATAGGCCTGTAGTTACCTAAATCAGCTGGGTCGCCTTTCTTATACAATAGTTTGATTATGGATAAACCCCAGTTTTTAGGAATCTTTTGAAGTGTCAGTATGTTGTTATACATTTGAGTTAATATAGGTAATTATTATAAAGGGAAATAAATACCTAATTTAGACGTTTTGTAATGACTTGCATCATTCGTGGTCACTAGTCGGCTCGTGATAATTACGGGATTAAGACAAGACCCATTGTCTAATCGTTAAAGAATATGGTGCGTTCATTTTATATTTCTGGCTAATAAGTCAAAAACCTTGCTGGTAAATCATGTACTACTTGAATTCAATCTGCTCTACATTTAAATTGATGTTTCCTCCAAGGCTTGCTTCTGATAGTAGTTTAACATTTATTATTTTTCTCTAGACAACAATAGGTTCCTTACAAGACGGAACACCTTATTATGCAAAGCTAGGCATTACAAATTAGCATATATATACCATCACTTGACGTCGCTCGGTACAATAAGGACATTATTAACTCTAATAGCACACATCCAAACTGTAGCATTCATGTACCGCGACAATACATTAGAAATTAGAAGTAGCAATTTTCTCTATGATCAAAATTTGGTAAATTTTATTAAAACTCATCAAAATGTAATCTTACCTTACTTTTTAATTAAAACCAAAAGAAGTTTATTTGCGAAAATGTCTGCTAGATGGCGTTATACAGTGTTCCTGAATCGCGCTATGGTTACATTACCGCACCGAAGTTAAAGTAGGAAATTATTAGCTATGATATTATAATATTATAATTGTAATTACTAAACCAAGAAATCAAATTTTTTTTAAATCATTACCATTTAAGTAATAGCCCGTTATATTCTAAGAGCCAAAGAAAACCATCCCATATTTTGCAGAAATGCAAGACTGCACAGCATTAAAGCTGAACAACCGCCACTGTTTTCTTACATAATTAATAGATTTTTTAGAAAAATTTTAGCAAAATCTATTCTCTATTATTTGCAAGAAAGAGTACATCCATACAATATCCTCATAAATATATACATATACCTGATAAGTATTTTTTTAACACCTGAATTTAAAGTCTTTTTTTGTATGTAAGCCTCCTAAAGCAAATTTCATTTCAAACTTTCATTAATGTAATTTCAGTGTTTTGAAATTTGTTTGTTTGTTTGTTTTTTGTGTTGTTGTTTGCATTAAGGCATAACAAATAGACGGACAGAAAAGGCATGTTGAATGATACTGAGATTGTAAAAAATATTGAGTCCTTATCAAAATTTTGGTAATTAAAAACCAAATGCAAGAATTGTTCGTGTTGTTACTTGAAGTTTTACTTATATTATGATCATACAAAGTTCCATGAGCAAGTTCTAATTTAATAGAATTAAATTATTGAAAAATGTTTTATTGAATAACCGCACAATTAAAGGCAACTTTAGCAAATAGCTACCAAACAAAATAACTTTGCAAACAAAGTAGCGGACTGTGACGTCACAGTTAGTTTGGAGCGTTTGGCCTAATCTATTCTTTATGTTTTTTTAAAGAAAAAGGATTATCTCAGAAAGTTTAAGTGATTAGAAAGTAATTATTTTAATGAGGCTTTTTGATTGCATACAAAAAAAATTGTCAGCATGACAATTGTTTTCGAACTTACAATATTATTAACCGACTTCAAAAAAAAAAAGAGGTTCTGTATTCGATCCGTATGTATGTATGTATGTATGTATATATGTATGTATGTATGTATGTATGTATGTATGTATGTATGTCACCTTTTTATGTTCGCGATTTTCTCGGAAACTACTGATCCGATTTGAATGCAATTTTCGGTATTTTAATCCTTGTGTTTCAAGGAAGGTTTTAGTATATAATTTTATTATGGATTAGTAGGTTTCTATATTTCGTAATATATTATTATACATTTTGCGTTTTAATGAGACGAATAATTTACGTCAATATTATTTTAACAAACAATATTAACTATTTTTAATCTTAAAACAATAACAAACCAAATTTTTTGTTTTCAGAAATATGGCGTCGTACCCAATATCTGGGAACAGGAATCTCTGGGTTTGGCAACTGAACGACCCCGGTCTGGAGCATTACGATTACCTGCAAGACGCCAGGCTGTTCTTCATGTCTACAGATGCTTGGATGCTGAACAGTGAAGAGTTCTTGGAAGCGGATATCGTCCTCATGGATGTTAAAGACATAACGCTCAAATTCATAACAAAATTTAACGTGTCCGTCGCTAAAAAGCTGTCGAAATTCCAAGATGTAATTATTATTTTTGTACATGCCTTTCAGAGTGTAGTCCTCACTTCTCACCTTGTTCTACTTAATATTTATTTGATACATTTGAGTTAAAAGCATTTAGTTAGAACAAAAATAAATAGTTTTTGGTGCGTGTGTACTAAACATATTAGCAATTGGCGAAACGTTTCGCAGCTGCTATCTTGACCTAGATAATTTAATCTAGCAATTGAGTCTATTGCGATATTTGCCATTGAAACTTACTTCAGTAATATAGGTATTGAATATTGTTAAGGCTATTTTTGTCCAATATAAAATTCAGGTTTTGATTTATTTTTGTTAATTTCTGTGTTATTTGGACCTTTATTTTTTATCTATGGCGAAAAGAATTCTTAAAATAGGCGCTATTAGCTGGTACTAGTGTTATTTAACTTAAAAGTGAATAGCTTTTATTCCGTTAAATTAAATATGGCGTAGTGGTCAAAGCGGTCGCCTCGCCGATTTCAACTGCGCTTGTGTTGTGGGTTCGATCCCCACACGGGACAAATCTTTGTGTGATCCGCAAAGATTTGTTTTGACTCTGGGTGTACTTTGTGTGTGTAAAATGTATTTTTGTGAATTCCCCCACGACACAGGAGCTATTCCAAGTGCGGGCGTCGATCCTAACTAAAAAAAAATATAATTACAAATTTGTTTATTCCAGGAAGCGATGCCAATCAGACTAAAGCAAGTCCACATAATAAATGCACCACCATTCATCGACAAAGTGTTTATGTTAATGAAGCCATTCATCAAACAAGAGATGATTGATTTGGTAAGTATTCGTTTTACCTATTTCCTGAAAAGATACCTGAATTTGAAGCAGTAATTGAGCACTTCTGCACTAAACGATTATTTTTTGCCCTGAAATGACATGACATGACATATGAGGCATAACATTATAGTCCTCCGCTGCAGTGACGCATCTACAATCAGCTTTTGTGGATTGTTGATGTCCATGGCCTGTACTCTACTTACCATCAGGTGGACTTCACTAGCGTTTGCTGCAGGCGTAGTATAAAAAATAAACAAAGAGCCGATTGTCTCAATGTATCAATCTGTGTAAGATATTAGAAAGTTGTCTGATGATGACAGATTCTTAGCTCTGATTTCTCCAAAGCCTTATTTTATTTATTTAACAATTTATGTACACACACAATAGTGGTTACAAAGACAAACACAATATAGAGAGCAACAAGTACAAAGGCACTGCTTATTTCTTAAAGAAGAAGAATTTCTTCAAGCAGACCCGCGAGAGGAGAACGTCATGACTATGAAAAATTTAATAATACAACGAGTGATAGTATTAAACAAAAGGATAGGTTATACACGCATACATACTATATATAATAAGTATTTATTTACAAAATAAAAGTATATATGTATTAGTATCAGTTATTCTAGTACCCATAGTACAAGCTCTGCTTAGTTTGGGACTAGATGGCGTTGTGTGTGAGTTGTGGAATATTTATTTATTTTATTTATTTATTATCCTAAATAAAACCTTCTTAATCTATGATTATATTCAACGCGTATTTGCATCTCTCTCTCATTCAATGTTTCTACAGAACAGAGAAATCGAACGTTGTTGCCTAGCTTTCAACTTGAGTTTAATGGATATAATGGTTATAAATAAATAATCTTAAATATTTTTTTATTTAATATTACTATGTAACATCGTTCAAATACGATGTATAAATACATTCTGCTTTGAAGGTAGATAAAAATATTGCATGTGAGCGCACTGTGTGTGTAGATCGATAGATATATTTGCATGTACCATCGACGAATTGTAACATAAACCTAAACTGGTTTATGTTACACTCTGTTGTCGTAATATTTTTGAAAGAATTGTTATAAGTGATTTAATAAATATAATAAAATATCGTCTATTGCTTTTACATTTTTAATGATTCATTTTTGAATTTCAGATTCACTTCCACACACCCAAATCGGAGACTCTGTACAATTACATTAGCAAGGAGGACCTTCCCGAAGACTTTGGTGGTTCCCAGCCAAGCATGAATGAACTTATGGAGAAAACCATTGACATTATCATGAAATACAAGTGAGTAATACCTCAACGTGCAGTATGCGTGGTGCAGCGATACCCGAGTGGAAGACCGTAGGACTGCGAAGTCAAAGGTCTCGGGTTCGAACCCATACACACCTCTGTCAATAAATCGTTAAGATTCGTCTTTTCGAAGATATGTGTGTATTTATCATATAAATTATCGCTCGCTAACGGTGAAGGAAAACATCGTGAGGAAACCTACATGCCTGAGAGTGCCTAAAAAGTGCTCGAGGTCGTGTGAAGTCTACCAATTCGCACTTGGCCAGCGTGGTGGACTATGGCCTAACCCTTCTCATCATGAGAAGAGGCCCGAGCCCAGCAGTGGGACATGCATTAGATACAGGGCTTCTATTATAAAACCTCAACAAATAGTAGAGCTTTTAAAATACTGTTTAAAGGAGAAGGTAGGTAATAGCCTCCGCCTGATATGAACTAGGAGCCTCTCCACGTGGTAGCTTGCTATAATAAAACCATGTTACTCGGTGAAACGGAAGATTTCTGATAGTAAAATATTGTTTGAAATCGGTCCATTCGTTTTTGAGTTAAATTGTAACAGTCAAAATTGTTTTAAATGAATTTCGTTGATGGAAGATATCTACTAAATTTTAGAATGATATCTAGAAATCTATATACTGGGTGGCGCAAAAGTAAAGACCCTATTTGGTTCAGCTATAACATTTTTTCTAAATTAGAAAACTAGATTTAGATTTTTTTAAATGTATATTTGTGCCATTAAATTTCGTACCATTAGGATTTAAAGATGATGTCTTTTAAATGGTGACCTCCAGAGTTGATACACATTTGAGCCCTATTTATGACATTTTGCATAACTTGCCGTAACACTTCCTGCGATATGTTCGTTATTTCTTGACGAATGTTTTCTTTTAGAGCTGCGAGAGTCTGTGGCTTGTTCACATACACCCGAGATTTCAAAAAACCCCAAAGAAAGAAGTCTGGACTGGTCAGATCGGTTGATCTTGCAGGCCAAGGCAAATCGCCAAAACGAGAGATAACTCGGTCTGGAAAAGCGTCCCTCACTAAGTCCATAGTGTCGCGCGCTGTGTGTGCCGTAGCGCCGTCTTGTTGAAACCAGATGTGCTCCAGCCCCAATTCGTCCAAACTGGGTATCAAAAACTCACGTAACATGGTTCTGTAGCGTTCTCCAGTGACAGTTATCGCATTGCCTCCAGCGTCTTCGAAAAAATAGGGTCCGATCACTCTGTCAACACAGATGCCACACCATACAGTAACTTTTAGTGGGTGTAGAGGTGTTTCTTGAATAATGCGCGGATTATCAGTGCCCCAGAACCGAGTATTCTGCTTATTGACATGCCCTGAGAGATGGAAATGCGCTTCGTCACTCATAACCAATTTTGAAGGAAAATCATCCTCTTCAAGGTTGAGGTTTATGACGCGCTGGCAGTAATCTAGACGAGCTCGGTGGTCAGCAGGCAGCAGCTGATGAGTCATTTGAGTTTTATACGGGAACATCTTTAAGTCTTTCACCAAAATACGCTGCAGGGTCCGTCTGGAAATGCCCAATTGCGTGGCACGTCGCCTCGTTGATGTTTCTGGACACTCTTCCACATCTTCGCGCACAGCATCGATATTTTCAGCTGAACGGCCTGTTCTTGGTCTCCCAGACTTAGGTCTATCCAATGTTGAGCCAGTTGCTTCAAGGCGTGTGGCAAAGCGTCGAATTGTGCGACCAATCGGTGCCGGACGGTGGGGAAATCGTCGACGAAATTCACGTTGTGTTCTTATCACTGATGAATTATTCCGTAAGAACATTGACACAATTATTCCACGTTCTTGGGGAGTAAAACGGTCCATGTTTATTTTCAGTGTATTTTACATTTGTTCACTACACAATTCTCAACAACAGAATGACAGAAAATGTCATATAAAAAAAAAAAAAGGATTTTCTTTAGTGCCAGTACTTTTGCGCCACCCAGTATATAAAATGAAACCCGTTTTCCGCTGTCACGACTTGGCATGAAAACGGCTTGACCGATTTGGCTGATATTTTTTTTGTAGTTTTCTAATACTCTGTACAAGGTTGTTACGGCGAAAAAAAAAAAAAAAAGGATTCATTTTTATATGGGGGGTAATTATAGATTCCAGTTCAAATTGAATAGGTACGCATACATAAGATAGGTCAGCTATACAAAATAAAGTAATGCATCAAATTAACGCTAGGGCGGTACGAAGTTCGCCGGGTCAGCTAGTATATAATATTACTAAGATTCAAGATTCGATTCATTTATTTTCATAGGCCCCAGGGGGCGCTTGAATACGTTTTTTTCATTACAAACAATAATATAAAAATGAAATATAAGTTAAAAAACTAAATTATACTAATTACAATGATTTGAATAATCATAGCTTAGATTAAATTGAATCCAACGGCTTAGAATCAGGTTAAAATCGTCTATAAGAAAAGATAACTGTTATTTGTTCAATTAGGTGTTTTTAATAATGTTGTTTATTTTTCAGAAAAGTGTACCTGCACGAGAATTTCTGGAAATCGGAGAAAAAAGGCAAGGGGGCGACAGAGGTCGCCACTTTCAGATCACTAGACATAGACTAAAGAAGTTCCAACCAATTTTTTTTATTTTTATTTTAAACTAATAGTGAATACCTGCAAACATCTATGCATTAATCGATGTATGTGATACAAATGTGTTTTAGAATATTTTTACATGAGTATATTTATGCAAATATTTTTGAACAGGGTATAAATAAAGTGCTTCCAGATCGACAAGAATTAAACGATAAATGGCAAGTATTGGTATGTTAATACAAGCTATAGTTTACAATATCTATCAAAATTGGTAAATCTGAAGTTACCCTCAGTGGTGTAGGATACCATGTTAAAATATTGACGGATTTCATACTTTTTATCAATTCTCGAATTAAATGTGATGTGTTTATGTGCCTTATATTTAGTATGTGCTAATGTGTATGTATTATACAGAATAATTATATAATAAGTATACGTCTAAACCTACTTGTAAACTGTAATTTAATGATGATGAGGTACTTGCCATCATCTTGTTAAATTTGATTAAATGTGAGACTTTGGATATAATGTATATTTGGTCTATAAAATGATAAATGTTAGTGTCTCTGATTAGAAATTCAGAATGTTTTGTTCCTTTTGATATATTTATTAGAGATTATGTTAAATAATATTTGATTTTTTTGACAAACTTACGTGACTGTATCTTACCTCTTCTACCATAAGTGAAAAAATTATGATTTGAATAAAATTGGCTAGTACTTTGAAATTAACAATGTTTTTTTATGATAGGTGTCTAGATTTATATTGTTGTTAAGCAGATTGAAGTAATACACGTGTTGCTGTACTTTTAGATCTCATTACTTATTGTTAAACAATGAAAAGAATCTTAATCAGAAATTCACAACTAAAGTGGGATATATATATATTTAAAAAAAAAACTTAAAATCAACAAATCCAATGCAATAAACTACCGCAAATATCTATTTTAATAGTTCCATCCTAAGGTTTTCATCATTAAGCGATAAGGCCGCCATTTGTACGTTATAGTTTTAAGTACCTATTTCTTTGTATGTTTGTTACAAATTTGACGTAAGAATAAAGTTTTCTCTATCTATCTATCTATATTTATATGCCAAAATCTGCTATTGCTAATCATAAACACTACCGGGATTATAAAATGTATATGCTCGCATGACTACTCATACTGAGTAATTACCATTGGTACATATAAATGAATGGTTGTACAAAATAATTAGCTGAGCAAAAAGATGGACACACATTCCATAGATGAAACAACAACAATGTATGAACTGATCTGAAATAAAGTAGATACTAAATTTTGTTGGTTTTTATACTACGCCCACAGCGAACGAACGTGTAGTCCACCTGATGGTAAGTGGAGTACAGCCCATGGACATCAACAATCCACAAAAGCAGATTATAGATGCGTCGCTGCAGCTGAGGACTACGGTGTTATGCCTCATGTGCCAGTAATTTCAGGGCCTGGTCTCACCACCATACCGGAACACAGTAATGGAAGCACTACTATTTGGCGGCAGGTTAAAGGTGAGACGGTGGTGCTGCCGCCCTCGAGCTCATTCACAAGAGCTCTACTACCATACGAAACAAATAACAACTTCTTTCATTTCAACCAATAATATTGGTCCTTCTTTTCGATGTTCTAGTGGTTAGAACTGTTTTGTGGGTTTCCGGGTCGGGTAATCTGTTATTGATGAGCTTTCTGTCAGAAAATTCACAATAGCAGCACGGAGTTGTGCCCCGTGGATGGCGATAGGCTTACCGCCTATCCCATGGAACCTAAATAAAACAGGTGAAGAGTGAGATGTACCACCACTGCCACACCCTTCTGGGTTATATATAAATAAATAAATATATCACAACTTACACACAACGTGATCTAGTTCCAAACTAAGCAGAGCTTGTAATGTGGGTACTAGAATAACTTTTTTTTTTTTTTTTTTTATTTATATGAAATCAATTATTAAAATTATGATATCTTATAGATACTAGAATAACTGATATTAATACATATATATACTTTTCTTTTGTAAATACATACTTATTATACATAGAAACACCCAGACTAAGACAAACCCTCATGTTCATGCACACAAAGATTTGTCTAAGCGGGAATCGAACCCGCGACCTTGGCGTCGCAGGCAGGTACACTACCCACTCCACCATCCGGTCGTCTAAACTAAATATAGGCGGTTATGTTATCGGTCCTTCTTTTCTACCACTACTGCCTGTCTCTACAATTCACAGAACATTGTTTTTTCCAGCTTATCTTACATCTCAGCTGTGGTCGGTCTAGTCAAATAACTATCAGGGTACGCATACAGTCTCCAACTAGCCCCGCTGAAGTGCAATTTGGTGCACAGTTGTAGTTTTTTTTTTAGGTTAAATGTACCTGACCACATACGATACTGTACGGAGCGACACAGTACGATTTTATGGGCCCTTCACTGATGAACCAAAATGTGTCTACTCACACATTGTACGTGAAACATATTCATCCTTTTTTTTTTTTTTTTTTTTTTTCGTGGGGAAATGCATTTACGCATACCACCCCACCCCAAAGGGGCGGGCAGGGTGGGTATGTGGGACTCGCCCGTGCCTACGATGTTAAACGGCACGGGAATACCCACTAAAACCCCACGGCGTCCACTCCTCCTTGTGTGGCGGGGCCACGAGAATCGCTCTCGCATGCATTCGCGACCCCGCCGGAGGTTTGGCCCGTCTTTCGACAGGCCCCGTCACAGTTCGGGGGACCTTTACGTCCCCCTCCTCTTTGGAAGGCGTACGCGTGGACCGCTTACGCACGCCGCCTTCTCGGGCCTGCGTCTGGTCAGGCGACGAGCAGCCCCGAGCTCGTCGCCCGCAGGCCATACTTCACGGTGGTTGGAGGTCGTCGCGCGCACCTCTGCGCCGGATTCTCCGGTTTGGGAGGGGTCGGTGTTGTTCCCTCTCCCGTTCCGCTGCCTCCTTGACAGACATTACGTCGTCACAGAAGGAGGCAGACCATGGTCGAGAGCGAGAGGGCGGCCGGATCGACGGCCGCGACCAAGTCTCGGCGCTGCACGGCCCACGCAGGGCACTCCACCAGTGTGTGCAGCGCCGTATCCTCCACAGGTCCGCGGCCGTCACCACAGTGGTGGAACCCGGACGTCTCCTCCCGGCCTAAGCGACACAGGTACCGACCGAAACAACCGTGTCCGGTGAGGACCTGCGTCAGCCGGTAGGTGAGGGCCCCATGACGACGCTCCAACCACTCCTCCAAAACTGGACTTACCGCCACTATTGTAGCGTGCCCCGCACTAACATATTCATCCTAGGCTATATAAATTTTACTAGCTTCAACTCTAGGTTTTCCTTCCAGGCTGCTATGAACTACTGTATAACATAATACCTACTTTTATTTATTTATTAATTATTTATTATATTTATTTAATTACAGTAATTAGAAGATAATAATTTTCCAAAAAAACCGACTTCAATTACAAAAAATACACTAAAAAGTAAAAAAAAACTAAAGTATCTAATATTAAACGTCTCGCCTCATCTGTGTATAACTTGAAAGAATACAATAAAAGGCCTTAAACAATTGAATTGAGAATCTCCTCATTTTATTGAAGTCGGTTAAAAAAAGATAGAGCCTTTCAAATGCTACTATCTATCTTTTTTATCTGCTAAAACGTAGTAAACTAACAGGAGTTTATATTGCATAATAACATAAATATTATCAGTCTTTATTACTAGTTATTACTAGTTTTATCAAGTGAGCATTATGAACGTCACTGCCCAACCTTTATTGGCAATAGTTCTCATTATCATTTCATTACTAGAGATAGTACTGTTAATTTCCCGTTGTTATCTCCTAATGAGATGGATCATCGTCCTTTTCTACGTTATATATTTATACCGGGTGTATGAAGGGGAAGTATCTTAAATATTAAAGATAGAAGTTTTTACTGAAAGAAGGCTTTATTTAATTTTTAAAAACAATTTAAAGTGCACTCAAAGATTTGTGAAAATATGCTAACTCACATGTTAGGAAATAAATGCAAGGAAAACTATGAAATCAAAGAATTTTTAAATAAATAAACGAATCAAAATCCCTGGGAAAAAATAAAATTTGTTAAATAAGCTAAAATACATTTTTTTATATTAATCACAGGTTATTGTTGAAAATACACGGGGCGACTCAATACTACATTCAATTCAGAAAAATCACTACTATGTCTGTTTGAAAGATTTAATCCTTATCATTGATTCTATCAATTGATACCATAAATGTACAGAAAGTATTTTTTTTAAATTTGATTCCTCGGCGACACAAGATAATTAAAAAAAAAATGCATCATGCAATCATTTTATTTTAAAAATTAAATCAGGTCTTATTTCAGTAAAATCTTCTATCTTCAATATTTAAGATACTTCCTTTCCATAAGGTATATCCGTGGGACATCCTGTATACCTTGATTTGATAGGAAAATAAAAAAACAATTTTCATAGCTCGTTTTTATTTAAATCATACTAACTAAAATTCCTTTCTATTTTGTGGCCATGGGAATAGTTATTTTTACTAAGATTGAATTCATTCTCTCGTTACGGAAAATAAAGATAAAATCTAGATAACTGATCTGGATTAAGAGCGTGTATTCCTTTTCAAAATGTAACAGTCAATTTTTGTAGTGTTTTGGGAATATTTCGTAAAAACTGAATGAAAGTATGATTTTATTCAACTAACTTTTTAGAATGTGGGCTTTAAAAGGTAAATATGACAATTACATTTAATAACTAAAGCATACTTTTCTATTTTATCAGTTGAAAGAGTATTAACTGTTAAGTTGATAAATTACTAAAATTATGCTGTATTTACGAATGAAATTGTTATATTTACCTTTCAAAACTTGCATTCTAAAAAGTTAGTTGAATAAAATCATACTTTCATTCAGTTTTTACGAAATATTCCCAAAACACTACAAAAATTGACAGTTACATTTTGAAAAGGAATACACGCTCTTAAGGTATAATTAGATACATTTTAGAACCCAGTGCAACCTTTGAAAGTATATAACTATGCAACTATGTTTTCTGTAATGAAACAAACACCTTTACAAAGTAGAGTTCTACGTTGATTAATTCTGTAGGTTTGGCATTAGGTATATTTATTTCAGAAGAAAAATAGATTAGTCAAATGAGGTAGCGCTCTTTTGAACAAGATGGAGGGAGGAGGCAAAACCAAATGCGTATTTCTTAGCAGTTCGCATTAGGAAGATTAAAGCGAAACGCTGCGTGTGAATTAATTTGTGGAATATCTCAACCATGAAGCGATGCTGTAGTGCAGTTTCTCCAGTTTGTAGTTCAAAAAAGGTTGCGCAGTAGCTCGGTATACCCTCTGAAATATATCCTAAAAAATACTAACTAGGAGCCTTGCGAAAATGCTCCGGACTATGTAGTCGAGCATTTGTCAGATCATTCTCTTATATCCTCTGGACTGAGCGCAAAAAGCTAATATTTGGTAATTGAGTACGAGTAGATTTAGGCTAAGATAGCCATTATGAAGAAACCTGTAATTGTTTTTTATGACTGTGAAACAAGGCGCTCTAAGATTGTTATTAGTCTTTTTATTTTACAATTGCAGCTCTGAGAAACTATCTATTCTATGTTCATTTATTGCGACCTTACGTTTATTGCCTCATAGAGTCTATTTAACCAATGTGTTAAACCACCTCTTATAGGCTGAACTAACGTTTTCATCATTACCCGCCCGTTGAAACATAGAATAAAAGAGAGAGAGGGTGATATTGAATCCGGTTAACGCTAAAACCGCGAGTTAAAAAGTTTGGTTGGAAAATTGGGGCTAAGGTAGGTATCTAGAATAGAATCAAATCAATACGTAAAGTAGTAGCACAAAATATAAGGAATAGATTCATCAAAACAGGTCGTTACAATCATCACCACATGCATCTATTAGGTTGACACGACACGCAATATGCAAATCACTACCTGACATATTCAAGGATAGCTTCCATAAACGTACCAATTAAATACCATAAAGCTGATTGTGAATCTCATCGATCCATAAATTATGTTGTTATTTGACTACTTATTTACCTTAAATATAAGTTTTGTACTTAAACTAACCTTATCACAACATAATTTTGAGACTGAATGTAAAATACTTCACAGGAAAAAAAAATGGAAAATTTTCGTCATTCGCGATTTTTCCGACTGATTCATCATCATTAGCCTGTAGCAGTCCACTGCTGGACATAGGCGACTGATTACGGAATAGCAACGTTAACCTAGAATATCCCAATACATCTGCAATTTGCCGATAAACTTAGGAATTTGCCGATGATTTCCCATTTGTTGAATTTTAGGATCATCAATTTTCGCACCTACAGGTTCAAATAATTTCTTAAACTGATACTGAAAAGAAAGACTAGTACTGAATAGTGCTATCGCAAGCTTATTTGCCTACATTTGAGATTCTTTTATTACCCAGGGTCTTAGAATCATGTACTGAATCACTACAACAATAAATTAAATAATTTTATAAATTTAAGTGTATCAACCTTTCATATTGTTATAATAATATGACACATGATTAATGCTTAAATTGTTCAAACTTGAAGCTACGTTGTTTTCCGACCTTATCCAATGGTCTGCGACTAGGATACAAATGCTCGGGATTTCCGGGATTGTCCTGGAATTTTGCGTCTTGTCCCATGTCCTGTACATTCTGAAAAAGGTTCCAGAATACGCAAACCTAAGTTTTAATAAAATATATTATCGACTTGCACGACGGCTAGTTTGTCTGCTTCGTGTATGTTCAACATTTCACCTTCTGATACTTGGCACTCCTTCCCTGCCTAGATTTGTGCCGCAACTCTCGTCAGTAAATCTGGATTCGTCCCAGAATTTGGCCATCCAATCTGGCAACCCTATCTACGACATGTTGTTCTTTTTATCATAGTTAGGCATATAGGGAACTACCATATTTAATGAAGAAATTATATGATCGTCAACTGTCCGCTTATCGTGATTGTTATTAAACACTGCTGGTAAACAGACAACTTTTAGTCACTAAAGAACCTTCGCTGAGACCACTCGTTGGTACGTTGACTTGTTGATTCGAATTGTGTAACGTGGACAGTGCGAGATCCTTGAAACTGCCGGTTTATATTCAAAAGGTAATAACATATATTTTTATTATGTATTTTTACTCTTGTAAGTGTCATAGGAAATCACTACTTTGGATATTTAGATTGTTTTTGTTTAAGTTAATTACTAAATTATTTTGTTACTGAAAAACCTTCTTCCGCCTTGATGAAATTCTTTTAAGCTCTATCGTATTTTAGAAAATATTGCTAACTGGTTTTGTTTTTTGTAACTTTTTTGCATGGATCACGATTGACTGAATACGCCTGCTTCTATATTCAAGCGTTATTTCAGTAGATATCATCGTGTTATAATGGAAAACTTCTAGATAAATTATTAAGCATTTAGTAAGCTTGATAATTTTATATTTTACTAGCTGACCCGGCGAACTTCGTACCGCCTGCCTTAGCGTAAATTTGATGCACTACTTTATTTTGTATAGCTGATTCAAATGTCTTGTTTTAATGCGTTCTTCAATTCGAGTGGAACTGAGAGTACAAATACCGTCAAATGTTTGACAGAAAGTAAGTGGTCAACTTTTATATGGGAAAATGGAATTGTCGTCTTACTCTATCTTACTCGCAATTTTTCCTTATTTGCTCACCGTTTAGACCTACCCTGGACTACGACAAACATTTTAAAACCAAAATCAGCTCAATCGGCCCAGCCGTTCTCGAGTTTTAATCAGACTAACGAACACCAATTCATTTTTATTTATATAGATTTTTTCTTATTTTAAATTGTTTTGTGTTGTATCTATTAATTATTAAAATATATAGATATTATGTTTAATTTGAACGTCAGAATTGACAGAACATGCTGTTATTATCTTATACTAATACATCTGTTTTTTACCATGTTCAACAAATAAAGCAACTTTGACTTTGTCTTTGACTTTGATAAAGACTAAAATATTTTTTGAAACAGCCTCCCGTTTTACTACTAACAAAATGAATAATAAGTATTTTTCTCACAAATCATTCTTGTTATGATGGGGTTCTTATTTAATTAAAACCTTACCTTACCTTATAAATCAAAACACAGTTTACGACGGGTACCAGTTTAACTACATACCTATTAGAGTATTTATATGTATATCATTAAAAATATATAAGTTTGTTCGTATGTATGAATTGGCACAATAACAACTGCGTCAACTATGCAAATTCTTTCCTCTGCCTAGAGCTACATAATAAATTACCTTAGACTATATTTCAACGAATTTGAGTTTGGAATATGCCACATGTTTATGGTACAATCGGTTTTTGATCAAGTGCTGGAGGATGGCATAAATAACGAAGGCATGTCAAATAAATTTTATCAACACCGTAAACGAGATCAGGTTGTTGGTCAAAAGCCTAAACTAGCTTAGCTCTCTTATTACAATTGATGTTAATTGTGATTAAATCAAATTCATGTGTCAAAATGTTTACCAAAAATTTACGTATGAATCTCATTCTGATTGTTGTCGCAAATCGTTTTATTAACTCAAATAAATTCTAATCCACATCCGCAGGCGAGTAGATTTTAGCATTAATCTTTAGGTTTTTGATCTAAAACCGGATTTCGTTTGGGTTTTTAGGGTTCCGTAGTACCTACAAGGAACCCTTATAGTTTCGCCATGTCCGTCTGTCCGAGGCATAGCGACGAAACCGTTGGTGCTAGAAAACTGAAATTTTGCATAAACATGTATGTTAACTATACAAAGAAAGTCGTAGAATAAAATTTGGAAAATAATTTTTCGGGTAGCTGGTAGGATGTAAAGTAGGGATGTTTTTTTTTGTCGCCTACCCCATAGTGTGGGGTATTGTTAGATAGGACTTTTAAAAACGTTCAGGGGTTGCTAAGACAGTTTTTTGATTTAGAGATCCGTTTGCGAGATAATTAACTTTAAAGAGCAAATTTTTGTTCGAGTAGAGCGTCCCCCCCCCCCTCTAAAAGCTAAACTACTGGAACCCAAAATCTGAAAAAAATTGTGTCGGTAGTACATGTAATGAACTTTAAAGGAAAACTATAGCGGATAAGTTCACTTCATTAGTTCAAGAGGAATAGGGGTCCGAAATGTCAGATGCAGTTACTCAGAATATTTCGTTCAAAATTCTTGAAACATAAATAAACATACATAATACATATATAAAATCACGCCTTTATCCCACGGGGGTAGGCAGAGACGAGGGACACACATCTCGTCATACGTGCTAGCTGGTTTCGTGTACTACAAACATTTCCTTTCTGAAGGACGCCATTTATCTGGTCCCTATATGTCTTTCGAGGATAAAATAAATAATAAAATAAATAATTTCGAGGATAACATAAATAAAATAAATTAAAAATAATCATTACATATCTAGGTCATACATAAGATCACGATTTTTGCCAACATAAGATCACGATTTTTATCTCAAGACGAACTACTAGAACAGGTTGAGTGTAAAATATAAATTATTTTAATTGGGGTCCAAAGTGTAAAATGCAGTTACTTAGAATAATTCGTGCAAATTACAAAAACCTTTGAAAGTAATGACTTGTATGAAGATGTTACTTGTTTAATACAGATAGTAAATCCCTTTTAATTCGAAATATGTTGTTACGACTAGCTACGGAACCCTACTGCGCGTGGCCCGACACGCACTTGGCCGGTTTTTGATAAAATTATTTCGACATGCCTTTGAATTTTATGCCAACCGTGCCATAAACCTGCGAGAAATATACATCCTTATCATTGTTTTCAATTTATCACCAAATTGAAAAATAAGAATCTGCTTGGCAGATGATTAAAATTTAATTGAAATTTAATGCAGTCAGAGATAAGAATGGATTATTGCCCTAATTATTGCTGTAATCCAATTATGTAGTAAGCAGAAAAATTGTTTGTTTATTAGTTATTCTGCGGTATCATCGGTCCGATTAAATTTTTAGTGAAAAGACGTTTTTCTCCTACTTACTAATATCAGCCCTGTATCTAATTAATGTCCCACTGTTGGGCTTGAGCCTCTTCTCGTGATGAGAAGGGTTAGCGTATTCCACCACGCTGGCGAAGTGCCGATTGGTAGACTTCACACACCCTTGAGCACTTTTTAATGCACTCTCAGGCATGGAGGTTTTCTCACGATGTTTTCCTTCACCGATAGCGAGCGATAAGTTATATAATAAATACACTCATAATATATTATCTTCGAAAAGACGTATCTTAACGATTTATTGACAAAAGTGTGTGCCGTGGATTCGAACCCGAGACCTTTGACTTTGCAGTCCTACGGTACAGCTTTAGCTGCTAGTGATTAGCCATAGGGTAAATAATTAAGTTTTCCAATAAATACTAAGTATAATTTGTATGGCATATGAGCGCTAACGTATGTAGTTTTCATTTTTTTAATCACTTCAATCGTCGTCCTCCCTTTAGATTTATAATAACTGCAATTAATGACGCAGCCTCTATCTCACTTCCTGCTTTTAGTGTATTGATATACCCACAGATATAGATCTACATAGATAACGCAGATGCATGTACTTCGCGTGTCTCAACCCCGACCAAGCGTCGAGGTTGGTCGCCTCTAACTTCAGTCCACGCGCGTCTTTTGTCAGAGAAAATCATAGCGGACGGCTCCAGTTGAACGTACTGGGCGGATTGGCATCGGCGCCATCGGTGTCTTTGAATCGGTTTGGATTTCCCGTCACTAAATTTCGGCTGTGACGTCACAAAGGGTATTAAAAAGTCGGCACGCTTGGTTTCAATACAAATCGTGATACTTGCGTTATCTATGTAGATCTATATCTGTGGATATACCTAATTGTGTTTAAAAGTTCATAATCATCTTTTTTATGTCTATCCAATTATTTGTCCAAGGCCAACGAGTAGGAACATAAGCCATAATGTAAATTGGAGATTGGTACATTGATTTAAAACCGGATTAAATGTAATTCAGATTGTAGTTGTTGTTATTTTGATCATTTTTGTTTATTGCCCAATCTGAGGGAATGAGAGCGTAACATGAACACAATTTTAATCTTGCATCATTATTTGAAACAAATCTAAATTATTGGGGCAGTTGTTTTTATGTCTTACTAGCTGACCCGGCGAACTTCGTACCGCCTAACAGTTAATGAATGTCGTGTTACCTTTTAGCTGAACTAATTTAGGCTTTGATGAACGTAATACAATGATACAAAATAATATTAATATAGACTAGCTGACCCGGCGAACTTCGTACCGCCTAACAGTTAATGAATGTCGTGTTACCTTTTAGCTGAACTAATTTAGGCTTTGATGAACGTAATACAATGATACAAAATAATATTAATATAGATATAAACATAAATGTATTTTATTATGATGAATGATGATGAAAGCATACAGAATGAGAATAAAAATTAAAAAAATAATAATAATTAAGTACTTCAAACTCATGTCAGAAAAAAATGATTGAAAACTATGTTGTGCAGATTGGCATACACTCGGATTAATTCATTAATGGGATTTTCATTCAAGCACCTTGTGGTAATAATCGACATTCTTTGTTTTTTGGTCAGGCGCAAGAACAAATAGAGCGGATGGTTTGCCGACACGTGAGCATGCCACGTACAATTGACCATGAGAAAAACATGCATTTTCTAGATTGAGGCCACAAATAGTCAAGGATTGGCCCTGTGATTTGTTGATCGTCATGGCGAAGGCAAGACGAAACGGGAATTGAATTCGTTTAAACTCAAAAGGCATATCCGTTAGGATCATCGGAAACTAAACGCGTTCCATTGCACAGTTGTGGTTGGTTTAAATTTCTAAGCATGATGACTACCGAGCCAACCTTAGCCAAATTGTGCGGTGGTAAACCAGGCACATCCAAGGAGTTTTAAAATTCACTTGGATAATTAGTGGCTTCTTCTTCGTTTGTTACACAGTCGATAGATTTGAATGAATACAGAGTACCTACGATTTGATTTTGTACTATAAAATTGAGGTCATCTACATCTTTATTTTTAGCGGCCAAAATTGCTCGCTCACTTAACCATTTAGTATTTTTGTGGTTAGCAATGATATCCGGCAATATTTTGTTGATAAGCTCGTCTTTTGATGATACGAAATTGAAAACATTTGGAGAAAAAGAAATCAAACCGCTCGATTTGTCAACAGGAACACGGCCATTACCGATAGTCAGCAATTGCTTCGAGAAATCATAAGCAGATAGATCGTTCAACAATGCAACTCTCATATTTACAGACAGTTGAAGTTTCTTTACGTATTGCCACAGATTTGATGCTTTGAGGCAAGCGTTTTTTTCGTCGGCAGCAGTAGATCTTGCAATGACTGGTAGTGTTTGTCGGAAATCGCCAGATAATAAAATCATTGCACCACCAAAACATCTCGAGGTCTAGTGCTTCCAATGCGCGTTTGTGTGTCATTGTGCGCCATTGTCCATTCGTCCCATATGATGATTTCTGATGCTACTAAAACTTTGGCCCTTGCGGAGTGTTTCGAAATGCTACATGTCGGTTGTTCAGTAGTTTGAAGGTTTAATGGCAATTTTAACGCTCAGTGAGCCGTACGGCATCCGTTTAACAATGTGGCCGCTATTGCAGAAGAAGCAATTGCTACCGCAATTTCGGATCTCGCACGTACAGTGGCCAAAATCAATGACATGAGGAATGTCTGCCCAGTTCCACCATAAAAAAAAAATAAGTCGCCATAATGGCAATTTCACTTTTCCACTAAGGCAGCACAAACCAGGCGTTTCACCAGCAAACTTCAATGTTCGACAGTGCTGGCAAACAACGTCCATTGGACCAATGCAAACTAAACGATGCAAGCTGTAGTCGATGGTGCAATCATATAGAAACGCTGCTCGATTCAAATCAATACTGGAACCATTTCTTCTTGCACTTTGAAGATTATTCCTCTGTTCATCTGTACGATAAGCTCGACGATTTCTCGTTTCTAACCTAGCTGTTTCACGGGCTGCCTCTCTTTGCTCTTGTGTTTGAAAAGCACGAATTAATTTAACGCATTGCAATATCGGCATATAGTCATCATTGGTCCAATATCAAAATTTTCATCATCACTGTAGTTCGCAGTGGGATCATATTGGAATGCCAAGCGATTGTCGGTCATTCTCAGGGAGTGGGATTTTTGAACGTCCATTCAATTATCTACTTAATCTATAAAATTTTTGGGTTTATTCTTTTCTTGGGGGTTGGTTTGGGCAATTATCTAATAAGGAATTATATTATATACACCTACTTTAATTCAAAAATACCTCAAAATAATTGTTTTTGACTTGTTCTCCTAATTTCCGTTCGCTGTCCAGAACCCAGAATAATACTTTCTGAGTTTAAAAGATGCAAGACAAGCTTTGATTTATATATATATTACACTTTATTTAAAGAATAGACATATTAATGAAGCTATACTAAAAATATAATTAGGTTAACATGGGTATTTATTTAGTTATAACGTAAAATATGTTTGTCCTTTCAGTATACCTAATTTCTGTCACGGGCTAGAAATTTGTTAATACAACCCTAGTTAAGTAAATTGTACCCATCCCTATCGCATGTTCGGCAAGCGTTAGTAGTGCCACAGGCATTCAGCGAACCCCACGCGGGCTACTTGTACTCTGGGCGTCTTCAATAACGTAAGTACCTAATTTCCCTTCGTATGGTTTCCAAGTCTTCTAATTTCTGTTCGCTCATTTAATTTATACCTTCTTGCTTGAAATTATTATCAATTAAACAATTCTTACGTAATTATACATCTTTTATGTATGAAAAGAAAGACTAGTTAAAATTACGTTATCTTTTTTTATAAATTAAGAAATAACACTTTTTCCCTAATTTCCGTCACCAGTTTCCGTCACGCTAAAAGTTACGGAAATTATAAAACTCACTGTTTCTATCAGTTTTACTTTGTTTAATGTTTTTGAATAATAAACTTACTTTTTTTACAGATATAATGGGTAAGCCGAAGAGGAGCCGAGAGGAGATTTTGGAGCAACAAAAACTTAGACAGCAACGGAGAAGAGAAAAGATCAAAAATGATCCGGCTTTATACGCGGCATACAAAGAAAAAGATCGCCTAAGATATTATAAGAAGAAGGATGAAGGTAAGATTTTGCCAATTAATCAAGAAACGCCTACACGTAAAAATGAAAGAAGAAAACGCAATCGGCGGAATTTTAAGGCTTATTATAAGAGACAGAAAGCGGTCAAAGTTTTGGAAACCATAGAAGAAGTCAGTTTTAACACCACTGAGCCGAAATCATTGAATGAAATCCCCATTGAAACTAATGATCCACTAGCTTTATCTCCTGCACCTAATAAACCGAAAAGCAGTCCAAGGCCGAAATACAGTCTTCGATCGGTCCAAAATAAAAGTGAATTATTTAGATCTAGCTCAGCTAACAGTCAGAAGCTACTGATCAGTAGTAGTGAAGCAGATTCTGAAAAGCAGCCTCAGGCTTCTTGTTCTAATACCTCACGTCCATTAAAACAGAAGTCGGTACTGGAATTGTCTAGATCAAAGACATCGACACCAATACAAGGATTAATTGGCTTACAAGAAGATAGTGACAATTTATCGTCAATATATTCATCACCTTCTTCACAGCATACACTTCACAAAATTAGTTCAGAAAGCTCAATTGCTACATCTTGTTCCGAAAGTACCATTGTAGTACCTAAACGAAAAATACGATCTCCTAATAGTAACGTAGCTATAAGACGATTAAGATACAAAAGTAAGAAACAATTAGATGTTTTAAACAGTAAAATACATAAATTGAAGACATTAAATGAAAAGTACAGAAAAAAAATATATAGATTGGAAAAAAAAGCGAACCAGAAGGATGTAAATAAAGAAAAAGAAAATATTAACCATATACCTATTAATAAAGTTAATGTTATAACAGAAGAGAGGATTAAGAATGTTAAAGATGACGTTGAAAATTTTTTAGAAGAAGATGAAAATAGTCGCATTTGCCCTGGAAAGAAAGAATATATAACTAAATCTAAAATTAAGAAACAAAAACGTTTTTTAACAGACTCATTACAAAATTTACACATTAAATTTATAAACTCAGTTTCGTACAAAATTAGCTACTCAACCTTTTGTAAAATGCGACCATTCTGGATTTTAGTTCCCGATGTAAAGGCTCGTGAAACATGCATGTGCAAGATTCACTCGAACATGGATCTGATGGTGACTGCTCTTAATAGATTTAGTTTAATAAATGAAAGTTCCACACATAAAATTTTGTGTTCAATATGCTGTGATCCCATGAATGAAGAATGTTTAACAAGAAGATGCAAGAAATGTGTTAACAAGACAGTAGTTTTCAAGGAGTTTGATAATTCTAAAGAAATATACTATTTACACTGGATTTCAAAAAAACAAACATATTTAAAAGACGGCAATGAAAGGGTTTCCAATAAAATAATTAAAGAAAAAATTGTAGCTTCGCCGAAAATTGTCATTAATACATTTCAGAACATGTTACCCCCTTTTTTGATTCACTGCACCAATGTTACTACGCAACACAGATTTATAAAACGACTGAAAGCAAATTTGAAAGATGATGAGACCATAGTACATGTCGATTATAGTGAAAACTATAATACAAAGTATGCCATCGAAATTCAATCTTTCCACTTTGCTGGTAGCAGACGGCAAATAACGCTTCATACTGTAGTAATTTATTACAAAAAGGATACCAAATTAGTAACTCAGTCATTTTGCACTGTCAGCGAGTCATTAAGACATGATGCTGTTGCTGTATGGGAGCATCTCATACCAATTTTAAAACATATTCAAACCGAAGTACCTCATGTTCGTGTAATACATTTCATTTCCGATTCACCTACAGGCCAATACCGAAATAAAAAGATGTTCTATGTAATTTCCGAGTTACATAGAGACTACCCTACTTTAAAATTTGTGAGCTGGAACTACACTGAAAGTGGTCATGGTAAGGGTGCGCCTGATGGAGTAGGTGCTGTTGTCAAACGAACTGCAGATAGACTTGTCGCCCAAGGGAACGATATAGTTGATATTCAGTCACTTATGAACCACTTAAAAACTAACATACGAGGAATACTTCTGGAAGTTGTCAATGAATCTGATATTCTGCAGAAAGACCTTCTATTTCCATTAAAAATGCGCGAATTTAAAGGCACCATGAAGGTGCATCAGGTGATTTGGAGCTGTGAAAAACCAAATACTTTAGCGATGCGTAGATTAAGTTGCGATTTAAACGACTGTCTTGGACAACTAGTACAATGCACACACCGGCAACATATTGGCTTTTACGAGATAACGGATGAAAAGGAGAATATTAATATTCCTCAGCCTAGTACTTCATCTAATATACAAATCGCCAATTTAATGCCGTCCCGGAATTCAAGCAAACCAAAAATTTTATCAAACATTCTGATACAGTCGGCTGACAGAAAACATTCAGAAAAGTACTTCAAAACTCTGCGTAAACCAGTATACTTATGTGCAAAAAACTGTACCCAGTTCATCTGATTGTGAACTTGAGTTGCCGAGCAATGATAGTTTTTGGGCACCTGTTTCACCGGTTGATTTTAGTATTACAGGACAGTCGTCTGCTATAAATAAATCTTATGAATCCAATGACAGCGATGATTTAAGAATTTTTTGAATTAGTTCCTATTTACAAAACAATTATTTTTATAAGACATCGTTTTGATATTACTGATTATTCCTATTATTATTTAGTGCGTAAAAATGTATAATTATTAAGTAAGTTACTATATCTTTTTAAACGTAATATTATGTGCAATGTTGAATGATTAAAGACTGATTTTTTAAAATGTGTAATAGTTAAATAGCGATTTTCTAGTTAGTTAATTACGAGTAAGGAAATGTTACCTAATTATAATATCATTTACCTTTACGAATAGTTTCTTAATGGTTTTAATTTTTCTAGAGGCGTTGTTTTGTTTTTTTTATCTTGTTTTTCTAGAGGTGTTTAATTACGAGTATGAAAATGTTGCCTGATTGTAATATCATTTATCTTTACGAATAGTTTCTTAATGGTTTTAATTTATATAGAGGTGTTGTATTGTTTTTTTTATCTTGGTTTTCTAGAGGTGTTATAACTATTGTTTTTACATTTTTTATGAAAAAAGTTTTGTATTTTGTTATGCAACCTACAATATTAATTTCTCTGCAGCTGATTTGAGATCTCAATATAGGAAAGGCAAATTATTAACATTATGTCATAATAATGACACGTAACTTGTTTATTTTTAAGTTTATCTGTATTCTTTGGCTGATTAAATTAAAGAAATTATGACTTATTGTGTAATTTTCTAATTTCTGTCACCGCATCCCTAATTTCCGTCACCCTCAATAATATATCACTCCATAAATCAAAAACTAAGTGTTTAAATGCAGTGCCCAAAATACCAATACCTAAAGAATGACGTGTTCTTTAAATTATATTACCAGTTGAAAGAATTTAATAAAAAATAAAAATCGTGACGGAAATTATACGAAGAACACCATTTTGTGAGAATGACCGTTGTATGATGCCAATGATCTTCGTGTGCTCACGCGTTGTATCAATCGGGTTTCCAATTGTAATCTTAGGAAACGAATAACTTATTTTTTTTACTTTTTTTTTCACAATTTCACAGTAAACAGAATAACGGTTTGTCACATGAATTTAACTGAGCAGAAAACAATGAGTGGCTGTCAAACAAGGTATCACGCACCGGCGCCATCTACTTAAAAATAATATTGGTTTGTAGCACAGATATAGATCTACATAGATAACGCAAGTATCACGATTTGTATTGAAACCAAGCGTGCCGACTTTTTAATACCTTTTGTGACGTCACAGCCGAAATTTAGTGACGGGAAATCCAAACTATTCAAAGACACCGATGCCGCCGATGCCAATCCGCCCAGTACGTTCAACTGGAGCCGTCCGCTATGATTTTCTCTGACAAAAGACGCGCGTGGACTGAAGTTAGAGGCGACCAACCTCGACGCTTGGTCGGGGTTGAGACACGCGAAGTACATGCATCTGCGTTATCTATGTAGATCTATATCTGTGGTTTGTAGTGCATGCTATGTATCAGAGATGGCGCTGTATGTAAAAAAAGATTTTCCCGCTTTTCTGTTGAAATTTTTATTGTTTTCCTAAATTTTCTTTGCTATAAACCTCACGGAGCCCGAGACCTTTCCAACGAATGCAAAACCGTGGAAATCGGTTCGTGCGTTCTGGAGTTATAGCGTCAGGAAGGAAAACCCGACTTATTTTTATATAGTAGATAATTGCATTCCTTTTTATGTATTAATTAGGCACAAAATATTTTTTTTCGATGGAAGTAGAGCCGTTAGCAAGCTCTTGGGCGAGGGCAACATCGTCTTCTTACCTCTAAATTGTAATACTCTTTATACCATAGTTTTCCAAATTGATTAGTGAGATTTTACCTTGAATACTGGCATATAAGGAAAAACATCTAAATTCTATGACATGGACACGGCTATGTGCTATTTTTGTGTATATCCAAATAACTATTATATAATAAATCACGTATCTATCTACCATCAGATTACATGCCCGTTCGTTACAAACGACGGATATAAAAATTACCACTAATTGCAACTTGGTTGTACCTGACAACAAATATTATGTTTAATGTTTATTCAATATGTTTTCTGAAGCATGAAATACAAATAAATTCAATATGCCACGTATGTTACAAAGTTCAAGTTTGCGAGATCAATTCAGCTATATTACATGCATTGAATAAAAAAATGGTTAAATGTTTTCCTCTTGAAGAATTAATAATTCCTTAAACGACATGTTTGATTATTCATAAATTAGTGTTAGAGTATTTAAGAATTCTAAAATACCTTTTTTACCTGAATGAAATTAATCAATGTCTGTTTATTATAAGTACGTAGCACGTTTGCCATTTCGTCTTTTGCGTGAACAATAAATTTTAATAAACTTATTTCTTAATTGTAAGTATGTTGATGTCATTGTTATGTTTGTGAATTCGCGTTTGAATATCGTATATTCTTTGCCGAAGGCAAGCCGCTCACACGAGATAAAATTGTCACTAGTTTTTATGAAACTTTAACTTCTTCTTCTTTTGTGTCGATGGCTGCAGTCATATTCTCATGGGCAGAATACTCTCATAACTCATACTCTCCCACAAACTTTAACTGAGCAATGCTGAGAATATTGTCAATATTATTGTCAATATTATTGTCAATAATATTGTCAATATTATTGTTGTCAATATTATTGTGTGAGCGATGGGTGCTAACCTAAGAGTTATTTTGAAATAAATCTTTGCTATTAGTGCGTATTGTAGAGGAACGGGGTGTGATGTTCCTCCACCACCACAAAGGAACGATCTCCCGACCAGGCTCGGTGGTATTGCCTGGCGGACAGCTGTCCTACAAACTATCTATCTTGGAAGTAGTACTTGCTGTGAACATTAAGGCCCCATTCAGACATGGCGGATGCCGCGCGGATGCAAATCGCGCGGTTAGACCGCGCGGATCATATTTACATTAGCGCCCATTCATTCGTTCATACTTGTCCGGGCGGATTGACAATCCGCGCGGCTACCGCCATTCAACCGCTAGAAAATGAATTCGCGCGGTCGCCGCTCGGATCTATTTACTTGACGTACCTGGAGCGCGTTCATTTGCACCGCGGACGCCGCGCGTATCCGACGGTGACAATGGATCGCTTCGACACCGAGGTATTCATCGATGAGGTGGAAGAAAGACCTGCTTTGTGAGACATCTAATGTGTAGAATATTCTAATAAAATTATTAGAAACGGAGCGGTTGCAGATACAGAATTTTTAGACATTCTTAAATAATTGAAGAATTTTGGTTCAAAACTTCTTAATTTTGGATATAAAGCCTGAAACTGACCATGGGTGAGCCGATCATGTAATATTGGATGCACCCAATACTGTCGTTTCTTCATCCTTTTTTTATACGGAGCAACATATTACACAAATATCGCTTCTTCGACTTCCATGATTCTGTCACTCTACACTCCAATACATCCTGCAAATTACATCCGCACCCCTGTCTGAACACTTGCGTTTAGAACCGCGCGATTTGCATCCGCGCGGAATCCGCCATGTCTGAACTAGCTCTTAGTTTTTGCCATTCTGCACTCTTTGACATATATGTGACGTGTTTGTCACTTTTTGACGTTGTCAATGTCACCCGTCATTTGATTATGCGGATACCGCCACACGTATTGTAGGTACCATGCGGCAAAGCTTCAGTTTCCTAGGAAAGTGGTGTGGAATAATGCGGCCGTAATATTATTACCGTGTCACGATTAATATGTAATACGTTAGGTCGATCACCGCTCTCTAGGAAACCACTACATTTGTTTTACATAGGCAACGTTCTAGTGACGTCATTGTACCGTTATCTTTACGACCGCATTATTCCACACCGCTATGCTAGGAAACCGAAGCTTAAATCAGATCACGAGAGACCATGTTCATCAACATGCTTGTTATATTTAGACGCAAGTTTAAAGGGTAATAGAATTGCTAAAAAAATAGATAGGATAACGACTATATGTATGTAAAAGCGACCCGCTCCGGCTCCACTCCAGGTACTATGTAGTATTATACTATGTATGTTTTTTTGCGTAGTTATAAAGATGTGGACATTCAGACAGACAGTGGATGGCGACTTGATTTTATACTAGGTATTTCGTGATAAGTTCAATTAGTCATTGAGTTTTTTTCCATAATATATATAGGATTCGATTTGTTTGAGCTCGTAAACTGGTTAAAGTAAGAAACTAGCTACCCCAATAATAATAATAAAAAAATAAAACTTTAATGTAAATGGCAAGATAAAGGCTTAAACTTATATTAAAAATATGCAGCAAGATATAAAATAAAATAAAATAAAATATATAAAATAAAATATATTTATTCAATACCACATGTATGTAAATTCTTTACATTAAAAAAAAAACTTATTGCTAAACATACGTTAAGATGTTTCATATGGTGCTCCCACACTGCCGTTAGAAAATGTTTGTAAACATTTTCTAACATAAAAACATTTACTCACAAATGTTGTCAATTGTTACATTTTGTTAGGAACTATTACATGTTATAAGTGCTCCTACACTAATAGAATATGTTTACTAATGTTTAGTAACATTTTATAACATTAAAATCTGGTATTGGCTCGCAGTTTGGTTTGCGTTCTGAGAGCGTCTACACGAAAATGGGAGAGGATTTGCTCATTAGAATAGCTTTCATTTTTGTTTAAAAAAGAAGAAAAAATTGGATGCGCCAAACGCTAAAAGGAAACATATGTTTTATTTTGTTATAATTTGTTTTGTTATATTTTGTTAACTTAACGTTACTAAACATTTTCTAACATGAAAACATTTTTTAACATTTGTGATTAAATGTTTGCTAACAAATGTTTACTAACGTTACTAAACATTTTCTAACGGCAATGTGGGAGCACCATTATGTAAAGAATTAGGTAATTGCTAAAAATCTCCTGCACTAGGCTAGGCCTGTCCTGCAGAAGGTTTTTATTTTCTAAATTACATTGTTTGTAATGGCGGTAAATTTACATTTATATATTTATAACTACAAAATATGTCGTATTACTATTATTTCTAAATTAAATCTAATATCCGCGATCTCTGTTCGCATTTTTTTGGACTACCGATCTACCTATACATTTCCAGTATAATCTGATATTACACTGCACGGGAAACCTAGACTATGTTATTCCTACTGAAAATGTATTGATTGATGTGCAGTCGTCTGTACTGTACGAATTTAACGCATTTTATAAAAAGAACAACATTATTAAGTATTGACTGCTAAAAAGAAAATTACATCATTTGTAATACAAATGTCATACTTCCTGCGTAGGTACTGCCTTATATTTAATTATTTTACCTCCATCTATAACATTATTCATTAAAAATAATCATAAGTGCAGGTGATTTACAACTAACACGTCTAAATTTATTGTGTTACGTCCTTGAAACAGGTTTTTTAAGACTTGTGATAGAAATGGGAACGAGTTTTTTAAATCAATAATTTTGTTTATGGAGAAGCAAGTTTTTTAGGTTTCTGGGATTAATCTCGATTCTTTAACATAATTTTAATAAAAGTCCGTTTAATGTAGCAAAATAAAATTAATTATTTGTTTATTATTTATCGTAAAAAAATTGGCAATGTTGTTGAAAAATACTGAAGTAGTTGTAAATTTTATTTGCATTTATATTTCAGATGTCTCAAGTAAGTCAACGGGATGTGGACGCCATCAAAACCTGGCTTGCAAAACAATCGTATCTACCCAACACATTTGGTAAGTAACAGTTATAGTTATCCCCTTTTTAACCGACTTCAAAAGGGAGGAGGTTCTCAATTCGTCGCTTTTTTTTTCTTTTTTTATTTGTTATCGCATTACTTTATACTGGGCGAAGCGATTTTAATGATTCTTTTTTTTATTTGAAAGCTGGTGCTTTCCGTGTGTTTCTTTTTCAGATTGGTCAGGTTCTGACAATGGCTTTCATGAGGACACCATCTAAGTCTAAAATTATTGTAATTGAAGTCGGTTTTTTTTGGAAAATGATTAAATGTTTTTATTTTGGGATAACTTCGTACTATCAGGAAAGTTTACGCATACCTGAAGGCGATAACAAAGTAGCACCGCTCTCGTAGCGCGGTGTATTATGTTTCTTGTTGCACAGATACGCTTCACGGGAATATTTTAAAAAGTTAGCTTGCGGATTATTATTTTTGGTACATCAAAAGTTAAAATAAGTAAATATGTATTTTAATTGTTTAATGAAAATACGCAGAGCAAGGAACTAAATTAGCTGAAATTACCATTTAATAGGTATGATTTAGGCTACCGGATTATATAAGGATGTAAATGTCATGGTTACGAAGCGGATTACCAGAGATCCAATACATGTTTCTGAGACACTGACGGCAAAAAAAATATAGTAAAATTTCCACACGTTGGAAAATCAGTCTTAAAAAAATATTAAATAAAATCGCAAATTTATGAGAATAAGCTTGCGATTACACGTGTATCAAGATGTCTTGTAGTCATAATTTTCAAACCTTTGCCTTTTGACCTGACCCTTTTCATTATGAGAAAAGAATCGTGTTCTGCATTTTAATACAGAAATATCATTAAGTTTATTTTATCAGGTAGTACTTGTAGATTCAGTCTTTTGAAATGTAGGAACACAGTGCTACCGGCGCATATGTATTTAAGTGGATGCTTAAGTTTGTTGTTGTATAGGTTTTTGTCAGTGTTTTTCGATATGATGTCATTTGCACCCTGTATTATTGTCAATATTTCGTGTATAATAAAATAGTTAGGTGTTTCACATACCTGATCACGTTTTTGATAAAATTGATTCGACATGCCTTCAATCAAACATTGATCAAACACCTAGATTTTGATCAAAAACCCGATAATAGGAAAAACCTGGGACAAATATATAGCTTGTGGTAGCGAACAAAGACCTACTCAGAGATGTGCATGTCCTTGGTTCTTATATTTCTTGATGTTATGATATCAGTTACAAAACAATGTAAATCTCAAACTACGGTGTCTTTGCATTAATGAGACAAAAACTCTAATTATGTAGGACATTGTAGGAAATGCAAATCATTACAACATGGCTCATTTGTTTATAAAGGAAACAAAGGAATCTTCGCTGACCGATTATCAAATTACACATTGCAAATACCTTAAAAAATACAAGTTCAGTAATAACTACGTTTGTTTATATACATAATAATCGGGTGCAGAACATAAAGCTTACAATTAGTACCTACATGCACACGCCATACATCCAACACAATGCCAAAAAAAAATAAAAAAGGCATGTACTTAGAGTTAGCTCAATGCTCGGTGTTTCTCTAAGAGATCGTATTCGAGATGACGAGATCTGCCGGAGGACCAGAGTCACCGACATAGCCCAGAGACTAAGCAAGCTGACATGGCAATGGGCTGGTCACATTATTCGCAGAACCGACAACCGTTTATGCAAACGTGTTCTGGAGTGGAGACCGCGTCAAGGCAAACGTAGTGTAGGACGCCCTCCGGCAAGATGGTGCGACGAATTGGATGCGTAAGGCACAGGACCTATGTCCAGCAGTGGACTGCACAGGCTGATGATGATGCTCTAAGTTTTGCTAATTTTAATTGTTATTATTTTTATTCTTACTTACTACTACTTCTTAAACAAGCATACGGCATTAGGGCTAGCTATCGTAGCCTATGTACACTTGGAACACCACTCGTGCGTTGACGATCCTTTAATACCTCTCCTCACTCTATTTTGACAAACTTTATACAGTACACTCTCTTGGAAAAGTCTCGGCAGGGAAGGTCATTTTACAAGTTAATCTTGTACGGGACGAATGTTCTCAGGAGCCTCATCGCGAACAGTACGGCTAAGGCACAGTAGGCGCGCTATCGATGGCGAAAGTATTATAAAATTATCCTAATAAAGTCACGATTTTGATTTTATAAATAATAATTTGTGAATTTGACATTTTGGCGCTCGATTTTTGTCGCAATGATTTTGGTACAGAGTATAAATGTGACTATACAGATACAGACGTCAATTTTCGTATTGCATAGTACTTGTATTTACTACTCTTTAATATTTTGATTTGATTAAACTTTACTACTTACCAATTTAGCATTCCAATTTTGGCGATGAAATTTTTGAACTCTATTTTTGATAAATTTGTAATAAACATACAATCAATATTGCATCTTCATCTTATATTTTCGTGACTAAATTAATAAAAACAAATATACTATAAGTACGTCTTGATATAAAGATAATACCGGTTTTCTTCAAGGTATAATAGGCACGTTATTAAGGTTATTACCAATATAAATAACTGTCTGACGTCAGCACAACATTGTCCTACGCTACGATGCAATCTTGATAGCCGGTTGAAGAAACTTATTCTTTTGTAATAAAGCTATGCAGGCAAAGCCAGGATGGTTTGTAAGCAAAACAAAAAACATCTTTTTGCTTTTGTAAATTAATTTTGCAGTGACCGCGGCAGTATAGAGATATCGGCGACAAATACAACGTCCAAAGGCCAATTATCTTTATACCCAATACCGAAAGTAGACACAATGCTTTAGAGCACCAGGCTTTAAAGGGGCGCCGTGTCACGTTACCGAACAAAAGTTTTTTTTAACTAAGCTTACTAGTTTTTGCGAATACAATTATATCCATCGCAAGCCTTGCTGATCTTGGTAATGGCACTATTTAAATGTGGGTTTTCCACCAAAGAAGATTCAAAATAAAACACTTTCACCGTCAAATATGCCACGAATAGAATATAGCAACAACTTTCATATTTTATTTTTTAAATTACAGAAGACAAGGTATTAAGGAAGTTCCTCTTCAGTTGCCACTGCAGCTTGGAGCGGACCAAAAAATGTATTGAAGAATTTTGTATTCGTCGAGCCAACATGCCAGAACTTTATTCT
The DNA here is from genome assembly GCA_905147285.1 of Hypena proboscidalis. Taxonomy (NCBI): domain Eukaryota; kingdom Metazoa; phylum Arthropoda; class Insecta; order Lepidoptera; family Erebidae; genus Hypena; species Hypena proboscidalis. Next base: position 11,676,160 of record LR990140.1, on the reverse strand, counting down.
GACAGGGATCCAACCGCTAAGAAAATGAAAATTGCATTCGCAGATTCGTAAGTAACTTAAAGAAGGCCATATACATAGATACACTGGGTAGTCTACCTGTCCGGTTACCTGCGCCGGTCAAGTAAGACGTTCGGTGGTGCTATTCTGTAAGGAAAACTGTTGGTGTCAAAATTTTGTGCAAGCTCCTCATATAAATACGGACAAAAAAAACAGACCACATAAACAATTATCCTCGTTGGTCAGGTGGTAGGCGTAGGTTTGCGACTATGCGACAGTTGTTCGCTTGTGGAATAGCAGCACAGAGTCTGGAATAGTGACCCGTAGTGGTTAACATTATCTTTGTCATGCCTGGAAGATACCTAGATGTAGCTATAGATAAGCTCACCTTCTATTACATGGGTACTTAACATAGGTAGTGATGTATAAATGTAAATACCCTTTATTTGTTTGGCGGTGAAAATACCTTAACGTATACCACACGGGTACGGTGTAGTTATGTTGGGGACCTTACCACTAAAAACACCGTCGTGTGCCGTCGAGCCACGTAGTGGTGGCGGCAGGAACCGCGAATACGTCATCACTTCATCAGCAACCACCGTAGCTATGCCTGAAAATGGGCCCAGGGCGATCAATGTCCATAAAGACTCCTTGTACACGAAAAAGTTGACTCGTCTCGCTAGGTAATGATGCGGGTTGAGGCCTAAATTCCTATCACTCCACCTGCGACCTCATCTTGGTGGTAGTGGGAAGAAGCTCTCCATTCACCGGCCGGTGGGAGGTAACCAATCTCTCACCATATCCCCAACCTTACCTCACCACTGTGCTCTCTGCTGATCAGAGGGAGACTCGGTGGGCCGCCATGCTAGAAGTTACCACGGGATATAGTTTTCCTCATCAACGCTGCGCAGCCCCACGAAACGATTATCTCGGGAGAAGGTGCACCGTCTTTTTAACAGCCGTTATCCACTAGCAGTCAAAGGGCACGCGGGGAGGTTTCCTGCGTGCAGTAGGTGTTAATACTCTTCAGTTGTGTTATATAGAGAAGATATTAAAGATATTCAAAAACTATGTACTGATTACAAAATGATACATTTTAACACTAGTACCTTTTCATACTAAGTATGCCGTCCTTTTGAACCTGTCGTTAAGAAATAGTCATTACACTTTTTTCCTTCTGATCTTGTATAATTTAGGTTACTATTTAACTACAGCTTTTATAGCAATTATATCTTGTATAACTTGCTACATTGTTGCCCCTGTAATCAAATAAATAATACTTATCGTAAACTTTAATAACTTCAGTAATTACTGTAAATATACTTTATTACATTGTACGAAATAAGTACGAATGTCGTCGCTATGGTGTAAGTTCTAGCAACATTATATAAAATAAATATAATGTTGGAGTTGATCTCCATTGAATTTGACATCACAATACTTATTTAAAACAGGAAGTATTTACATAATTTATACTAATCAATAAAAATTTCCAGTAGTTTTAATTGATTAATGACTCTTCTAACTGCATTGTAATGATTTCGATTCGGTTGGGTTATTTTAAACCACTTACCAGAGACTGCGTAAGAGCTCAGAAAAGACTTAGAAGCAAAACATTTGCTTTAGTTACTATCAGAAAAGTTTGCGCATCCACCTTAACGGTAACCATATTGCCGAAATTGTTTTAGTAATTTATTGAGTTACATACAAACTGAAATATTTAAATAATAATTTGGAAAAAGTGGGCGCCAACCAACATGAATTTAGTGTTTTAGATATGATTTGTCTATAATAATAGGTAAAAACTTATTAATATTAATGTTATACCCATATTACTTTTGTATGGAAAACAACCAAGCTATTGTTCCCCCTTTAGGTGATAACTGCGTAGCACCGCTCTCGTAGCGCGGTGTATAATGTTCCTTGTTGCACAGATACACTGCAATATTTTAAAGTGTGGCATGTGGAAAGTTTTCTATTGGTACAAGTTTAAAATCGGTCTAAATTATTAAACACTTCACATTAAACCCCTATCACATTAAAGAAACAGCTCTATGCCGTTAATTTATTTGTATCTTTACAAGGTCTTCTTCTTTCACAGAACTGTGACGACCCACATGGCCGGGGACGACGAGATTTTAATCCACCGCCTCCTCGATACCGAGAACTATGATTTCTACGATTGCTTGAAATCATTCGGCATCTTAGCTGATAATTGGATCAATTACGAGTATGAGAATGGAAGCTTGCCAGATAAACATATAATTATTATGGACATGAAAGTATATACTCTCAAACTTGTAGCTAAATCAAACATATTTTACTATCAAAAGTTCCTCCTTTACACGTTGGTAAGTTTCCATTTATTTTGTTTTTTTGGTACTTTTAATTGGTGGTGGTAATGTGTCTAGATGGTGAATGGTTAGTTGTTTACTTCAAATCATACGTTCAAGAGACACCCAGTGATATCTGTTACTGATTAAAGATTATATTCTCTCTTTGATTTATTCAATTATATTTAAGTAGACAGTCCAACTGTCCGATAATTTGCTGAAATGTTGAAAAGATATGATGCACCGATAGGTTTAATGGAACTATTATTTTAGTCATATCATTAATCATGTACATCTCGCTTTCTGGCTTAGAGAGCTTATTCTTTCTAATAAGGTACGTGTAAATTCTTGTTAATTTTACTAAGCGTACTTATCTTCTCATGTGCACATTTTAAGTTTATTTGAAGTTGGATGCTTGTGCCGTGAAAAGCTCCAGCCTGTTTTATAATATTTGTGTGTTACAGGAAAGCATGCCGGTGAGGTTGAAAGAAGTCCACCTGGTCAACTGTCCACCATTCTACGATTACTTGTTCAACCTCGTCAAACCTGTGCTTCCGGAATACCTTTGTGAGATGGTAAATACTAAGACTTATATTATAAAGAATAGATCCTTCGTGTTTTTTTTTAAGTTTTCCCGAAATCTGCTGATACAAAACTTGACGTAAAGCTTTTATAAGAACTAACGCAAACATACTGTCTTCTTTATTATAACAAATCTTTATATATTGCAGATCAACTTCCACCCCGATCACATGGGCTTACACAAGTTCATAGACAAGAAGTACCTGCCCAAGGAATACGACGGGGAGGCAGAGAGCATGGCTCATCAGATGTCACGCTGGGTTAATGAAGTTGGTGAAAAAAGGTTTGTATTACAAAACCATTTCGATGAGAGAACGACATGAACACGTATCCCGGATAGTGTTGCCCAGCAAGAGTCTTGCAAGTCTTGCAAGCCACGAACACGAACACACGAACTTCGATTTTCGAATTTCAGAGTACAGGTGTTCCATCCAAAGAATAAAATAAGTTTCAGAATGCTTAGAATGGAAACGAATACATTATACTGATAACGTAAATGTTTATTAAGAAACAGTTACTCCCGTGGAAAACGGCATATAGCTCAGTTGATAACCATGTGGCAGTTGATTTTTCGACTTTTTCATTAAATCTCTATCACATTTATTAATCTGGTTGGTCTTTACTATGGCTATGTTAATTCTAGCTCAGAATGTATGAATAAAGTATTCATAAATATCAACAGTCTTATAGGTAATTGCAAGACTTGCAAGACTCTTGCTGGGCAACACTAATCCCGGAGGTATCGTTTCTCAAGTTTTTGCCAAATAACATAGGGGTCAGCCTTTAGTCTAACGGATTCAGCTGAATTTCACATATTCTACGAGTAGCGACTGATATTAGACCTCCACAACCTAGTACGAGATGATTCTTTGCTAGACTATGTATTTATAGGACTTACTGACTACTGACTACCCGAAACCACTGACTTATAATTGTCGTTATGGTTTTATTCGTACATAAATTCGAATGTCCAGTATACTTTCCATTGTCAAATAGGTATACATTTGATGCTCTTAATACATCATGAATTTTGAAGAAAATTATAACAAGATGGCGAAAAATCCTTTGATTTTGCAATAGAAATGATAAATAATACGTTTCATTGAACGCACTACTAATTTTGCGTATATTTCTTAAAATAATTAGCTTAAATAATAATATTCATTTAAAAAACTTCATATACAAAATTTGTATACAAGGCGGACTTAATGCCAAAGGCATTCTCTACCAGTCCAATAGCATAAAGTATTAAGTTAAATTTAAATGTCAGTTACAACGTTAATGACATAAATCTAATCTCATTTATGCCCATACAATCGTTAAATAATTATAAAAAAAATTGGCAAATCGTATACTTCGCTTCGTTTTAACATAACGTATCATTTTTAATTTTTATACCATAATATAAAGTTTTTTTCGCAAAGTTGCTATAATGTTAACTATGTATAACATATAATTCATTACGGAAGTCTAAAGTGTGCGTAATTGGCAATATGCACAATACTCTCTAAAGGTCCTGTGTCCCCTAGATGGGGCAGAGGGCATCCACAGTGCGCCGCTATCCCGCTCGTTCTTGAGCTTCGCGCTTTATTTCACTCCAGGTTTTGCCGGTATTCTTCGCCTCCGCGATGATTGTCCGTCGCCAGGTCTGCTCAGGGCGGCCACGCACAATACTGCACGTTCCGAATGTTCGTAACATCTCCGGATCTTTGACTAAGTACAGTATCCTGGGCATAGCTCTTTTAGAAAAGTAGTGAAAAAATTTTTTTTAAACATTTTTCCCGGGTGGTCTGTCAAAAACAAACCAAAACATACATGTTTTTGATAGATAGTTTTATTTACCTTTGTCTTGAAAGGTTAAATCTATGACGTCAGTGACTTATGAGGTTGAGGACGTCAGAGTCTACCTACTATAGAGATACCTTCTACGTTTCAGGACATCATACTTGGACAACAACTACTGGAAAGCAGATCTCAGCAAGAAGCCTAAAAACGGTACCGTCGACAACTCCATGAGTGGATCATTCAGAACACTCGCTATAGATTAGTAAGAAAGCTTATAAATACTAATGTTTAATAACATTAGTATTTTATAAACTTTCTCACCGGTAAAGCCCAATATTCTGCCCTCAGCTGCATTTTTAAAAGAGGGCTCAAAACATAAATGTAAGGACACTATACAGGGTAATTTTAGGTTTGGAATTTTAAAAAATTACGGTACGGAATTTTTTCAAAATAGAAGCTAAAGAAGTTATTAGTTTTAGGTAAAAATTACCCTGACTAATAGGTAAAAAAAACTATTTTGGTTCAAAGGTGTTTTTATAACTTTCTTTCGATTTACAAAACGCATTTGAAGGAAAGAGATAATCCACTTTACCTAGACATGATTTTTTATTTTTGTGAATATGGAGGTAATATCCAATCCAGATAATACTATCTCTGGTATAATTTTCCTTTTGTACTTATCATCATAGATAACAATTTTTGTATCTTTAGCGGCTGAGAGCGGTATGGTTCGGGTGTTGAATAAAGACTTTAATTATCACCTCTAGTTGTGGTCCAGCAAAATGGGGTGCGCTTTTTCTTACATAACTTTTTAACTCCTAACATCGAAAGTCCGAAAATGTGTTTTATACAATTTTATTTCATAATGATCACTCTTCATAATTTTTATTTCAATAAATATTAAAACGCCAAATGAATCGACTTCATAATTTTATTGTTCATACATTTATTTGTACTCATTTTTGCTTTCATATATTTCTTAATCAGAAGTGCTATTTATCCTATACATCAAAATTCATACTGTTAATAAACATACATTATGAAACACATTTTCGGACTTTCGATGTTAGGAGTTAAAAAGTTATGTAAGAAAAAGCGCACCCGTTCGTGCATTTGTTATTGTTTTCGTTCATTAGATAAATATAACTTGCTCGAGTTTAAGTGGAAAATTAGTTTATGAACTATATCTTTGTGCATTGTTTTAGTATATTACCTATAAAAGTACTAATAATAACTACTAATAAACTGCTGTAAATAATATAAAAATAAAAGCTATAGTTATGGCATGGGTCAATTATGGGTAAAGTAGTAGGTTAGGTTAGGTTAGAACTGCGACCATAACATTCGCCGACCGCTGCCGCGGCACGCTCGCTTCGCTCGCTCGGCTCGTGCTAGAATCAATCTGTGTGATACTCCGACCACTTTTTGAATCCACCCACTAAATAAAATAATATTATACTACCTACCAATTTCTTATTATCATAGATCGTAACAGACCACCTGCAGAAGCTAAAAATGTGCCTATTGGGCAAAAAAAGAAGCGTGGGAATTCGGTATTTAATTGCATAGAAAAAGGATATTTTATGATTTGCGTTTAAATACTACCCCAATAAAAATAAGCTATTAAGTCAATAAAAGGCTATTTCCATACAACGTTATGTACACAAATAATATGAACATTGTCTCTTATGAAGAAAACTATTCTGAATAAAAAAAATATTAATTAAACACCTTCATAATGAAAACATTATGAAATAAAAAAATATGATGACGGGGTGTTATGAGTTCGGATTATAGGAATATTAATGTATGAACATAAAGTTTATGAAGAAAAAAATTATGAAGAGTGATTATTATGAACTCCAATTCGTAGTAAAATCGTAAATATGAATACAAATTTTATGAGAGCCGATATGGACCCAGCAAAATGTTATTGTAAACAAGTCCATAATTACAACTTGTTACATTGATAATATTTTTTATTATGAAAAATCTTTGTTAAACAAAAAGTTAGATTACTTTTTGTTATTAACATCTATCTCGATATGTACCTTAACTTACGGTATAAGTTAAAATAATAAAAATGCACATATATTTTCGTATTTTATTTGTATAGATACCTATATTTTAAACTATTCACTAAGTTGTATCACACAAACATAGGTAAAAACTACGTTTCGATGTATTTTAGAAATACCTCTTATTACTAATTTAATTATAGAGGGTGGATATGACTGGTGGCTGAGACATTATATGAAATACAAAAAAAATACACGTTCTTCGAAAAACGTGTTTTAATTTTTCCTTTATTTTTGACCAGTGGAAATGAAAACTGAAATCTGTGTTTTCATTTAATGTCCTTATGTCTTATATCCACCCAGTATTGTCCTCGTAGTTGGTGTCAATCTATGGTTACGATATTGGTTTGTTATGATGAGGTTTGAGGATCCAAACTAATCCGTCTTATCAATGCAATGTACGAAATTGTCAGAACTACAATTTTATTGAATAACACTTAGTGCAGCATTTCTAAAGAAAACCATTATACGGGTCTTATTTTACATCACATACATATTTAAAAATTTCACCAGGTTCACCATAATAACATAACATATTTAATTTAGCAATAATCCCATAAACTAGCCGCTAAGTTAATGCGGTGTCAAGTATTTTTCCTTTCTTAATTCTAGTGTTCATTTATCACATGAACAGAGAACATAGTGTACATTTTAGCGTGATAGTAAATATTTAATAAAATATTATGTGTATTACATATACCCCTGTTTTCCTTCGTGACGGAGGTTAATACAAAATAAATGTATACATTACTAAACATCATCATTACGTATAAATGTAAGTACTTGAATATGCTTTTTCGACATGCATTCTTAAACTAACTTATGTAAGGGCCACTTGTGCGGTAACATGAACTAAACCAAACAAATACGGTCGTGATAAACTGATAAAATAAGTAAAATGAAAATCCAAGTATTTGTTGCTATTTTAAGAGTACATACCTATGACAAATTTAGGGGTGTGAAAAAAGAGAAAATACTTCAGATATTGCCCGTTCAATTATTTTTTAAACAAAATGTATAGAAGCATCGCGACACAAAGTAAACAGAAAAAGGGTGCGGACGAGACGCGTTGATGTTTCTACAACTGCGCCCTATTAAAAAAAAACATATGAAATAAGTGAGGCGCTGACAAAACGTGGCAGGCTGTGCTGCGCGAGCGAGAGAGTTACTTTAAACATGTGGTATTTGCGCGCCCGTCAAGAAGTTTGCGACTCATCCGCGCCTTTTTCTTTTAATATAATTTAACTGCGACGCGTCTGTGCGCTGTGTGCGACGCATCCAAGTCTTAAGTTTTATAAATCTGTTTTTCCCACGCCCTTTTTACTGGACTTACGATGTCGGGTTCAGTTATTTTTACACGCTATCGACAAATACTTCAAGGTAATATTTTTTCTAATCTAAAGCCAAAGAACGGAAGGAGCCAGGCAGCGCTCGAACCTTGTCAACTCTGCTGTCGTGGTTGCCTTTTGGCCGCAAAGATTCATCTATATTCCATCGCTTGTCATTCGCCAGGAACCAATCTCTGAAATTACAGATTAATTTGTTAAAAAAACCTTGATGAAACCTTATGAATTCTATAATACGACTTCTCATGGAGAAGTTCATAGTAAACGATACCGGCGAGCATGTATGACGAGATGTATGAGTGTTGAGGAAGCGAAGAAAGTATGTAAGGAGCGTAGCACATGGAGTTCCATCGTCTGTGCCTACCCCCGAGGGATGAAGCGTGATTCTATGTATGTATTTAGTACGCCTAGTACATAGTAAGCATATAATATAAAAATAGATTAAATGCTCTATGTCGCGTCCACCATATATAATTTGACACTATTAGTATTTTGTCGTGCCCATTATCTGGCAAATAAAAAGAATTAAATCCAATTTGAAATAAAAGCACGTCGCGTTGGTCGTGTCGTTTCGTAATCGGTATTTTATCCATGTAGCTGTTCAAACAGGATATTTTTTCTATGGAAATTAATTCTATTTAATAGTACTGTAGGATAGTGGTATGCCTTTTGGATACTTGTTATACAAAAACCTCAAAGGTAAAAAAGTAGGCTTTACAGCCTTCGTATGGATGTATCTAATGGTGCTCCCAGAGTTAGAAAATGTTTGTAAACATTTTCTAACATAAAAACATTTACTCACAAATGTTGTCAATAGTTACATTTTGTTAGAAACTGTTAGATGTTATAAGTGCTCCTACACTAAAAGAAAATGATTACTAATGTTTACTAACATTTGATGACATTTAAATCTGGTATTGACTCGCAGTTTGGTTTGCGTTCTGAGAGCGTCTACACGAAAATGGGAGAGGATTTGCTCATTAGAATAGCTTTCATTTTTTGTTTAAAAAAGAAGAAAAAAAATGGATGCGCCAAATGCTAAAAGAAAACACATGTTTTATTTTGTTATAATTTGTTAACTTAACGTTACTAAACATTTTCTAACATGAAAACATTTTTTAACATCTGTGATTAAATGTTTGCTAACAAATATTTACTAACGTTACTAAACATTTTCTAACGGCAATGTGGGAGCACCATAATGTTATAAAAAATAATACCTCTTCGATTCCATTTTCTTAATCCAGTTGCGTTTGATAGAGTCGACAGAACCAGCCTTGCCGCCGTACTCGGAAGGTAGGATTTCTTGTGGTATGTCCTTGTAGAACGTCTCTGAGTTAGGCTCGTGGAATTTTATCTGTTAAAAAAACCATGTTTTAAATGTATTTATTAAGGGAGTCTGAGAAAACCTACATGATGGCGAAAACAACTGTTTGCCTTGCCCTGCTTAGATCTTTTCAAATCCGTTATGTTTAGGTTCCATAGGTGAATACAAATTCCACACCCTTCTGGGTAATATAGGGATGTTATGCAAAAAAAAAATCCTTTATTTTTTCTTTTTGTGAAATTGCGATTTTTTTACATAGCTAGGTTATTATTGTTAAGAGTAAATATTTGCTAACTATTACAATTGTTCTCTGTTTAACACTTAAACAAATTGGGCTCACAATAAGATTATTAATTATAATGATTATGAGGCTTTAAGAACATAAAAGCCTTTTTTGATACCACCATGATCTTCTTAGATAACAAAATACTAAGATCATGTTATTAGACTATCTCCTCAAGAGGCTCAAAGTTATAATATCTTGGGAGGTTTCAAGTGAACCTAACCAACAAATTGTATATTTGTAAAGCCTTTAACAACAATATTCTGACTAGTGAAGCATAATACTAACCAGTTTAGCTACTTGAGGCTTGAGGAACGGCTTGCATATGCCGTAGATCTTGCCGATGTACGACGGAACGTTGATGACGTGCACCTGCTTTAGTCTTATTGGCATCGCCTCCTGGAAACCAAAAGATAAACAGTAGGTATATTAAAGTAGTTATTGCCGTTATCCCATATGGGGTTTTTTATAATTATATAATTATTTGTTAGTAAGGTAATATATAAAAAAATGTTACAGGTAAGTAATGATGCAACGCACCAATATTGAAAAGAATTACTACGAGAATTACTACAAGAAATGCTATCTACCATAAGTTTACTAACTACAACTAGACATAAGTCTGTACTGGCGATTGACGATTAATTTGATAAACGTGATATGCGTATGCGATAATTACAAAGGTGGATATTGTGTTGTTCATCCAACCACCAATGCAGTATAATTCAACGCTGCACAAGTTATGTATCGATTCATATACCATTTGTAATATCAGACTAGGGATCATAATTGGCTGACGAGTCAGCTTACCGACTATTTGGAACATCTTTAATTATTTTAGCTTTTAAAATATTTTTTTGTTAATGAACTAATTATTATAAATAAGGTGTTTCATTTTTTCACAATTCAATACAAAAAATAAATTGCACACAAAAACCATTCACTGTTTTTTGCACAATAATTAACAATAACATATCTTACGCAATGACGAAAATGCAAATTTAAATGGGTTTTGCAACATTTTATCTATTGAGATATATCTCAATGATACTTTTAACATTCTTCCAGAACCTATCACTTAGGCGTAATTTGACCAAACTTTTAATCCCCGGATAACGCTAAACCCGGCTCGATCTCCGCCTTTCTTCCTCTCATTCAAATTGAATGATCAATTTATTCAATTCAATACGAACCAGTTTGGCTACTTCTACTTCTACGGATAACGCTAAACCCAGCTCGATCTCTGTCTTTCTTCCTATCATTCAAATTGAATGAATTAAATGATTCAATGTTAGCGATGTTAGTAGATCAAAAACGGAAGCTCAGCGTTGAACTCGGGCCGTTGTGAAGAAAGTTCCATCACAAAGATTTGACCTCAAACGCAACCTAGATAGTTTGTTATGACTGCGTTACATTCATAAATCCCAAATAAGTTACATATTTCATAACTGTTACTATATCAGATTAAAGACAGCCTTGATTTCCGAATGGCTTTGCACTCTCAAAGTTGTGTTATTATTTGGCAATTTATAACGACATAATGTTTCTGAACTTTAATAATATTAATGATTAAAATTACATGATGAAAATATATTGAAATTGTTTACCAATTTGTAATTTATAGTGTAATAAAAATAATAGTCTGATTAACTATGATACTGCCAGATCATTTTTCAAGTTTACTAGTAATTTGCAAATATGCATATTTAAATTACCAGTATTCTTGTAAATCCCCTCCAGCTAAGCTAATTCGTTTGTGTTAGGAGGGAGAACAGTTATCGAGTCACGACCTCTCGATCGCGAGTTCGACGTCTTTTGCGATGCTCCACGGCTGTTTTTTTAATATATTATAGAACGGGTATTACAAAAGCTCTTTTGAGAATTGTTACGATAATGTACGTTTTCACATTACTTTTCACCTGTTAGGTAACCATCTTTTCTAATTACCTATGACAGTTGAAAATGACAATTCCCTTACCTGCGTGTACATCATATATTTCCTAAGAGCAGACAGGTTCACTTTAGGTATGAACCTGAGCGAGACATGCGCTGCATCAAACACGGGGATCTCTCCTGAAGGAATATCATCGTCCTCGGTCAGCCTGGTGTCTGCCAACATGAAGAACGTTTTGACGGCGTCCACGAAGTTGAAGTTTTCCAGGTCCGGCATGCTGAGACGGTAGATAAATACGCGGTAGTTCTCCTTTGTCTTGATTGGGAGAGGAAGCATGTCTCTGTAATGAGATATTGTAATAAGTTATAATATAATAATATAATGCATGTTAACGGCATGAAAAACCTGGTTGACTATTTTATGAATCGTATTATGAATTGTATTATTAAAAAGTCAGTGCAAGATGCTGTTGCCCTGAGAAATAAGGGCATCACATTTGTCACGGATTACGGAAGCTTTTAATGAGTAAATAGCAGAAAAGCAGCCCTGCATACATGTCCCACTGTTGGGCGCAGGCCTTTTCTCTTGAGGAGGTTAGGCCATAGTCTACCACGCTGGCCAAATGCGGATTGGTAGACTTCATACACCCTCGAGTATTGATATGATGCAGGTTTTCTTACGATGTTTTCTTTTACCGTTAGCAAGCAATAATTTTCATGATAAATATGCCTTCGAGAGACAAATCATATCGATTTATTGACAGAGGTGTGTGTCGTAGATTTGAACCCGAGAACTTTTACTTCGCGGTCCTACGGTCTCCCTATCGGCAAATGATGTAAATAGCATAAAACCTTCTAAAAACAAATCTTTGCAAATTGCACAAAGTTAATTAAGTTATCCTACTAAGCTAAAATTATACACTGACGATACTCTTCGTACTATGTTAATCTTTTCTTAGTATTCTCTTTGAATCGTGAGACGTAATAATACATCAAATGAAGTACACGACTTCCGCACAAATTGCACGCAAAGTGCCGAGAAACGAACAAATTGCTGCTTTTCCATATTACACTCACATAATGTTACGTATATTTTGGTGACGTATCGTCAGTTTTTGTAATAGAAAGGGACTGAAGTACCTTTAACCTTAGAACTGTTACGGCGAAAGATATTATCAAAGAGATTGCAAGAAAGGTCATCTTTTTTGTGGTTATTAATCTAAGCACGTATTATGATGGGCTAAGTAAGCCATCGTTCTAATTTAAATATGTTTAGTTTAGTCGAACTGCGGCCTACTAAGCATAGTTTCAGATTTGTACAACAGCATTTAATTTTTTAGCTCTACTCTTGAAATTAACATTGGATCCTTTGGAATATATAAGCAAAAATATGTTATTTTCAGCACCTTCATGTTGCCTAAGTTCAAAGAGTTTAAGGGAGGCCAAGATATTTTTAATTCTTCATATGCAAATCTTTATCATTGCACCTCAATGTCTTTTATAGAATAAATTATAAATAAATAAAAAATAAAAATAAATACAGAATGTCTTGTAAATATCATATTATAAGTTATTGTAGGTGTGTAAAAATTGTTAAAAAAGAAATAAATAAATATCACACAACTTTAACACAACATCATCTAGTCCCAAACTAAGCAGAGCTTGTTCTATGGGTGTTAAAATAACTGATACGAATACATATATACTTTTTCTTTTGTAAATACATACTTAATACATAGAAACACCCAAACCAAGACAAACCTCCATGTTCATGCACACAAAGATTTGTCTTGAGCGAGAATCGAGCCCGCAATCTTTGCGTAGCAGGCAGCACTACCAACTCCGCTATCCATCATAATAAGGTGCAAAAAAATATTTTTAAGCGTGTAAATATCTGTTTACTCACGTAATTTCAAAGACACGTCTGATCTCCGGCGCCCAAGGGTCTCTGTTGCAGAAGAGTTCGGGTGCATTTTGGCGGATGGTGAAGAACAGGTCGATGGTCTTCTTCGCTCGCTCAATGCTGTACCCACAGCTTGTCAGGAAGCGACGCAACAGGATTTCCTCTGAGGAATTAAAAAGAAGATATAGTTTCAGAAATGGTTTAAAAGAGGAAAATATTTGAAAACGCAATGGAGAAAGGTAACAACACAGTATGTATCACCCTTTCCGGTAGTTATAGTAGAGAGATTAGGTCCTGAAATTGTTGGCTCAAGTCCTCAGACGCAGCTATGCATCTACCACCTTGCTTATTGGCTGTATTTACATCAGGTGGACCACGCGTTTGCTGATTACATCCAGTTTCCATGAGGATTCCAGTTGCAGTTTACAAGTACAAGTTTTTACAATATGTTACTATGTAACAATCCATTACCATGTATGTCTTCATCCATTTCTTATTACCAAGAGGATACATTTCATTGATTTCACACCCACGTTAGATCAATGAACTTATATTATAATGTAACATTATGTAATGTTATCAAAGAGTTAAGAAATATAAAATCGATACCAAGAAGCTATGTAGGTCAAATAAACTATACATCTTATCGAAAATATCTCAATCTCTTACATTATAACTTAAACGTCATTATAATTTTTGAGACTAAACATGGTTATTATCTTACTAATTATTAGATATAACGGGATATTTACACAAAATATAGTGTTGTACACAAAAAATTATATACAAAATCCTTATTTAAGTTAGTTTCAAACAGTTTTAAAGCGCCATTAGCACTTTTTCTGCAAATTAAAAAACACGTGCCATCCACCTCAAAAACTAATTATTACAGAACTCGTAAAAAATTACTAGCCATTATGATATTTAACTAACTATTTACATATTTTTTTACCCAGTCTGAACCGGATTGAAAATTATCGAAAAAATATTTGCAGTTCAAGATGTTTGCTTGTTTGCTTATTCGGTCTAGTACTATACTAATAGTATATTTTGGAACTGAATAATATTTACTTGTGAATATTATCGTAGTGTTAATTAGATCTACCGTGGAAGTAAATACCAGCTTTTATTGGTTTAACTGTGCCAATTTACACTTTGTACTGCCATATTTTGATTTTATTTGTTTTTTTTTTATAAAAACTTCATCCTTCCTGACTTGGATACAAGGACCGATACCGCACCACGTCTTTTCAAAATAGTAGTACAGTGAAATGTTAGATTGGGTTTGCATTTGTCAAAGAACGCATTTGTATGTTTCAGATTTCAATGAGGTTTTAGATATTATATCATCCTTGAATTGAATACAAGAATCGTCATGACTTGTGACAGTTTTTTGCCAATCAATTACTTTTCAAAATAGAACAGTGACACCTCAGAGGAAATACTCTAGATGTATATTCTCAAAGAATGACACATTGTAGCTCCTTATATTAAATAATCGAAATAACTGTGATACATTAACATGATATATATAGGTATGTTGGAATGGAATGGAATGGAAAGATATAGGTATGTTAAGCTATATAAAAAGCTTGTGTGAAATAATTGTATCGAATGTGTATGCGGTAGAATTAGATGTAGAGGTCACTTGTCTTAATCATTAGTTGGAGTGGATAAAGATTCAATATAAAATTAATGAGTTAAGTGACAGTGACTTATTAAGGTAAGATTAAGTTATTAGTTTAGTTTTAGATACTTAATATTAAATTATTCGCATCACTTTGCGTATACAGGATAAATATATGCGTCATAGCGACATTTATTCGTTATAAAAAAAATAGTTGTAGTAGTAAGTAGTTGTGACATATTTGCTTTTATCTGTCGGTTATTTGCCTGGCAGTAGGTATTATTTAGGTTTTATTATATCTAATATCGATGTAAGGTAAAATTGGTTGCTAACGGGACTTTTTATTACTTTGTAGAGACCGTTCGAGTACTACTTACGTGAGCGAAAGTGTAAACTACAACAACATAAGTAATAATAACATTTGTACTTAATGGCTGTTTTTATGTTATACCTGTGTGTTACCGTTCGGCTACAATCCTAATAAAAATATTAGTCTCAATTTATTTCAATTCATAAACTTAGCATCATTTTTTCATGCTTTAAACTGACTTCTCGAACGCTGAAAGAACGTTTTTGATCAATCTTCCCTAACATTGAATCAGAAAGAGAGAGATCAAATTCTGGTTTTAACGACAAACGCCAATTAAGAAGTTATTGCAATTGGGGCTTAGCTAAATGCACGTTTTTTATTGACACAAGTGATAGCTGTGCAAACGTTGCTCAGTCTCCCGCTTTGCTCTGGAGGGAAGTAAAGATACATACTTTCCAACTCCAACTATATACTTCTGATTAAATTCGTTGCGGGTTCCAAGACAATTTTAACTCTCCCTGGGATTGCCCGTGTGTCATGCAAGGTTCCTTTCAGTTGGTTACTGCTGTAGATCCTGGCGTCACAGGAGTCACAGTGGTGGGCGTGTGGGTGGGATTATATCCCGTAAAAAGCTGTGCAAACGTCCATACCTAGTTGTGTTTCATGCTAGTGGCAACAATGCAAGTATTGAGCTGTATAGTGTTGATTAAATTGTCCATCCAACAATAACTTCAGTTAAAATTTGATAATATCATTATATTATTATGATTAAGTACTACTTCTAGGCGGAGCGTTCATGCTTTTAGTTGCGCCTTTCAGGAGCGTGCGCGTTGGTGTCTTTTCTATGGGCAACCAACTAATGGTAAAAAGCACTTAATCAATATGGAGAGAGAATTAAAGCAATATCTATGCAAGTAAGTCTGACAAAACTCGCGGGGGAGCGGGAGGGTTCCATGCATCTATGATATTTTGACAGCGAGTTTTATATGACGTTGCGGTGCTCTGCAACATCCGTTTACCTTTCCCTTCATACTTTAACTGTTTGACAGAGTTTTGTTTTTTTTTTTATATATTTAATATGAGGCGATTAGATCCACAACCAGGAGTTCATTCATAGTTCTACCATCAAGGTTCAAGCATGAAATTTTTGAAGGCTTGTGTTAGTTAGGTTTCGGCACGGTTTCAAGTTATAAGAGGTATATATGAGGTATACCCGCGTCAATCGTTATTCTGGCCAGTGCCCGCAAGCTAAAAAATATTAACATAATATTATCTATTGAATTGAACAAAAATATTATCTATTGAATTTTTGCGTCAACTCGCTTCTTACTGAAAAACCCTAATTTCCCCCTCTTGGGAATAAAATTAAGAAAAATCCCGGTACAGAAATTCATTTATTTTTATTCAAGTTTAACTATACGAAATTTCATGCGTGTAACTTCAAAAATGACAGACTTCCATACAGACTTTAGTCCCACTTTTCATTCCGTTAGAAGCCAAATTTCCATAATCTCTTCTTAGTGCGCGCCTACGTCATGGAAGGAAGCTTTGTACAAAATTTCAAGTTCCTGGGCCTAGTAGTTTAGGCCCTGCGTTGATGAATCAGTCAGTTGGGCGTACAATTATATAAGTATAGATAAATGAACCGAAATTAAAATGGTTTCCGTGGTCGTCTCGTACAATAAACAACACCTAAAAATAGATCACACGGTCATGGAGCCGTATTCACACGGTATTTTTCCACATAACCACCACCAACGAAATTCAAATTGTTTTTATAATATCTTGCTATGTAAAAGAAATTTTGTATGCACCTAATTTGAAATAAATTGATTTGATTTTGAATTCTTGTTAATCACCATGGAGTTATTACAAAAAATTTACACAGTAAAAAGGCTTATGAATAAAACAATAAATATTAAGCAATAAACTGGATTAGAATAAAAATAACGACGACTACGAAATTAGTCAATAGCAAACTATGTATGTAGAGTGGATTGACAAGTTAAAATATTTGTTTTACCTATTCTTTATACAATGAGGTCATGTTAAGGGTCCTGACAAATCGCGTCCTGCAGAAATAACAAGAAAATAGTACAAGAAACCGGCAAGCATGCATGGCGAGATGTATTAATGTTCAGGAAACAAAAGAGGTATTTATGTGTATGTAAGTAGGATAACCTCGTGGGATAGACGTGATTTTATGTCCGTGTGAATGTATGTAAATGTAAGAAACGCAGTCCACCTAATGGAGAAAAAGCTTTATCCGACGAATATCCACAAATATCCCCAACCATGTGGATGTATTTTACAACGAAGGAACAAGATATTATGGACAGCCAATAATTTCAGTCAAGGATTAATTTCATCACCAAGGGTGGCGCGGGGTCTGCTGTTTAAAGGTTAATTTACTGATGAATTCAACCCCCACAGTTTCGACTAATCCATTATTGTTCGGTTAACTAGGAAATTCAAGACAAAATAATAATATATTTATACAAAATGCAACCATAAACATATACTAAGAACAAAGCTGATCTCTTGCGGTGAGTCTTGTATGCCATCAAATATGAAAACATAGTTATTTATAAACATAATTAATTAAAAATTTATGTTAAACATTTCAGCTCGATGTTGAAAATATCATTTTTTTTTATTTGTAACAGCAGACAGATAAAATAAAAAAAAGGTAAAATAATTTTATTATGTGACCGAATCAACTGTTTCTTAGTATAATTTGCTAAGCATAATTAAATCTATAAAAATAATCAATGAGAAGTAGACAGATACTTCTCAGAAGTATTAAAACCTTAAGCCACCTCTAAACTACGACACAAAGACATTATGGTTATTATACTGAGAAATATAATATAAATAATAATTATTGGTGGATAAACCAAAGTACTGAATAAGCAATTACAATCATTGTAAAGAGTCTGGTAATAATTCTAATATGCATATATGGGAATTACCTACAGGCCTTAGTTATAGTTAGTGTTTAATTCGATTATCGCCATTGCAATAATTATTGGGTCTAACCTTACCACCAAATGATATCACAGTTTTATATTTAGCAGAGCGACAAGTAAAGGTTATAATGAAAAATTGGTTAAAAAACGGTGGTGCTATCTCTTTGAGTTCGTTCATAAGAGCTCTACCAATACAATAATAGATCGTTTGTTTCAATTGGGTGATATTGACACCACAAAGATTACAAATCTTAAATTCCTTACTTAATAGATAAACTAATAGCCAATACTAAAAGATTATCTTGCACAAAAATAAAACCAGTTTTCTGTATCTGCTTTCACTAATCATATTTAGTCGCTTTATTACAACATCCAGCAGGCGAGGACGTCTTTGTAGCCTTCACTGAGTTGAGAGGCAACAGAACACGTCTTGACTACCAATACCACAATGACATCAAACAGCTGCATCAAAACAGGTAAGTACTGGCAAAGACCACTGTAATAAGGATAGAAGTAGCTAACATAAGAGAAATAGAGATAACTTCACTGACATTTAACATTTAGGACCCGCGCAGTCTACACAAATAGGCTCTCTATTTCTAATTGATTATTTTTATAGAATTTAGCTATGCTTAGCAAATTATACTAAGAAACAGTTGAAAAACATATAGGACCGGCAGGATTTGAACCTGCGACCTTACTGCACACCGGGCAGCCGCTTTAGCACAATGTGATGAATGTAAAACAAAACAAAATTTAAGAAAAATAGTGATCTCCATAAAGTAAATCTAAGGAACAAAAACAAACTGGCTGTGCCCACTACTAGGCTCCATAAAATCTCTAACTCGTTTCCAGGTCAATGTATACGCTTCTACAATAAACTTCCATTAGACGCAGTAGAATTATCGATAGGTAAATTTAAGAAATATATTAAAATCAGATTATCTCAAAAAGCTTATTACTGTATTTTAGACTACATAAATGATAATAGTATTTGGAAATGAACTGCTCTTTTTATGTGTTGTAATTGTTATATATTATTATATATTAATATAATTGTATATATTGAAAAGATGGTGCACATGAGTTTCTCACCAGCTCTTCTCATAATGCAATACCCATCGGAGCTGGTACTTAGTTTGATTTTAATCTGATTTTAAACAGTTGGATTAAAATTAATCTAAGCCCCGGTTATTCAAATCATTGTAATTAGTATAATTTAGTTTTACTTATAATTTATTTTTATATCATTTATTTGTAATATTTTGACGTGTTCAAGCGCCTCCTTGGGCCTATGAAAATAAATGATTTGAATTTGAATTTCAATTTGTAACTTCGCCATGTTGGTTTGTATCCTAATTAAGATAGGAACAAATGGATTAACGTGACGTCACGAAATGATGTATCATACAGTTGAGAAATTTAGGGTTCTGGTAAGAGGCGACCGTAGCTGGATGGCTAAAGCGGCTGCCCGGTGTGCAGTAAGGACGCAGGTTCAAATCCTGCCGGTCCCATATCTTTTCAACTGTTTCTTAGTATAGGTTCTCTATTGTTTCGCATATCTTCATTTGGCATAATGATTGCTACGTATAGTATTAATTTGGCATAACTTTTTAGGCATTTTTTTTGCATAAATACTCCACGCATAATCATTGTGTTTTAGTATGATAGTTAATAGGCATAATTGTCTTTTGGCATACTATAATAATTAAATCTAATCCAACAAAATTCTTTTCGCATGTAAATAAAACATTTGGGCCAAAGTCAACCCTCACCGCACCCTAATCTATTTTTACACTATTAACCATTTCAATTTTCTTTTGATCATCAATAAACGTAAAACCATTATGCCTTATAAGTATTATTCCAAAATACACTATGCGAAATAATAGTATGCCAGATGAATATTATGCGAACAAAAATACGTAACGTGTTATGCTAAACTAAATTATGTGATATAACATTATGTAGAAAAATAAGAGATCCCACACAATATCGGCCGATAGCAAGGATGGCGTAACTTTTGACCGATGATAAATAGTCTTCAGGGGCTCTTAATAACAGAAAAAATATCGCTGCCTCACAGACATGGCTTTCAACGT
The DNA here is from genome assembly GCA_905147285.1 of Hypena proboscidalis. Lineage (NCBI taxonomy): Eukaryota > Metazoa > Arthropoda > Insecta > Lepidoptera > Erebidae > Hypena > Hypena proboscidalis. The sequence continues at coordinate 11,655,625 of LR990140.1, read as the reverse complement.
TTGATTTAAAAATTGTTTTCAGAATAATTTATCATCCAAAATGCAAGCAGTGATGGACGTAGAAGTCAGTTAATTTTATCAACCTCTCCACCTATGTGGTTTCGATAAGTCCGGACATATTAATAACACTCTGTGACCATATTTTCATAGTGTGATGTGAACATACAAACAAAAAGTAGCGAACGACAATGGTTCTCATAAATATTGTAATATTACATACTATCCCATGTAGAACTACCATGTTTACAAATATTTGCTATGTGTATCCAATTTTTTAACAAATCACCAGTTATAGTTACATAAATAAATCGATTTGGGCACCTCCTCAAGTTATGGCTTCAAAATAAAGTGTATTACAATCAAAATGAATATTCGATGATAATGTTATTTATAAGAATGATTGTAGGTATAGTATAATAATATAGTGTGTTGAGTATTGTGTATTAGTGTGAAAACATTTACATCTACTGAACTTATTATGTAAATGTAAATATGTAATAAAATATGAATTAATTAATTAAGATGATTTAACTATATATGTTTTAGTTTAATCTCATAATAATTTCACATACCACACAGTGGTTAAATAGAAGGATCTTGTATCATTTAATTAATTAATTTACGTGAAATACATCATTTCATTTCATTTCAATTTATTTATTTATTTAAACGTTATGCACTTAATTGTACAAAGGCGGCCTTAATACTAAAAGTATTCTCTACCAGTCAACCTTTGGGTGATGCAGAGATGTAGATAGTAGCAGTTTTAAACACGTATGTAATTTATGTATTTTGTAACGATATTGCTCCATGTCATGTTCATTAAATCATTGGACAAGCTTGCTTTGGAAGTTCAACGACTCGCCGTCGTCGCTTTGAATTCAATTCCATTCAATATGCCTTTTACTTTTATTGTTGCGAAATTTTCTATGTTGTGCTGCTGAGGCACGAACTCCATGGGAAACGGAACAATTGATGAAATATGGCCTTCAACATTTATTAACTCCATGTGAGTTCATAAATGATGATGAAGGTTATATTGGCTATTGGGTTCGGATTATACTTACTTTGACCATTCCTTTATTTTCTTTTTGACAGATCACGCCTATGAATTACCGTTTTTTTTTGTCAGATTAATGTACTACAATAATAATGTACCTACTTTATTGACAAGCGACACTTTTTAGGGAAGTTCACTGTTTGTAACACAGACTATGATACCCTGTTTGTAACAAACAACCACAGACTATAAATATTTGACTTTTTTTGTGTATTGTCTGTATTTTTTATAAAAAAAAGAATATAATAATAGTATCATGATTCCATGAATAATTATTTGCAAGAAATTAAGTCGAAATGTTGGAATGACATATCAAAATGTAAACAAAGGTAACTAGGAAACCGTCATAGACTAAGTATGTGACATTATTATTATATTATTATTTTGTATATTTATTTCATCTAATAAAAACTACTAATAAACGAATAATTAATAATGAACTAAAACCATTTCGATGTAATTAATCGATTGAAAGTTCTTCTTAGACAATATCGATTATGATTTCAAATCGAATCAGTAACGTGTTAAGGCATTCCTAAATGTAATCTGTCAAAAAGAAAATAAAGGAATGGACAGAGTTAAAGAGATTGGGATTGAAATTTTGACATTATTTTGTCACACTCAATTCGTTAGTTCGATTTAATTTAGTTCTAAAAATAATTACCCAAAACAATTTTGATAAAATTGTGCGCTAGTGTTGCGTGATAAATGTCAAAATTTCAATCCCAATCTCTAATCCGAACCCAATAGTGTGGAGGGTAAGGCCCCTGGTGAAATGTGGGTGAAAATACTTTAAATACGCTTCTACCTTTTTGGGTAATACGGCGGCGTGATGTTGTATTATGATATTAGTGGCACACAAGGCATAACACTATAGTCCTCGGATAAAACGACGCATCAACAATCTGCTTTTGTGGACTGTTGATGTCCATGGGCTGCAAGCGTCCGTTTGCTACATACGAGAATATATACCAACAGATAGGTTTGCAGGGCAAAAACTTCTTAGTCATAATAAAGACTAACTATACCAGTTATGGATTAGTGAGTTACATATATAAATAGTAGGTATATTACACTTTAATATGTAATTAACACATGCGTATCTATTGCAATCAGTTTTCACTATGGCGTATAAGTTTTTGCTCTGCATTGCTTGCTTGGACCACTGTACAGTGGGCCAACGAGTTAGCTATGCAGGGCAAAAACTTCTATGTCATAGTAAAGACTTACTACACCAGTTATGGATAAGTGAGTTACAGATATAAATAGTAGGTATATTACACTTATTAAATATGTAATTAACACATGCGTATCTATTGCAATCAGTTTTCACTATGGCGTATAAGTTTTTGCTCTGCATTGCTTGCTTGGACCACTGTACAGTGGGCCAACGAGTTAGCTATGCTGGGCAAAAACTTCTATGTCATAGTAAAGACTTACTATACCAGTTATGGATAAGTGAGATACATATATAAATAGTAGGTATATTACACTTATTAAATATGAAATTAACCCATGCTTACCTATTGCAATCAGTTTTCACTATGGCGTATAAGTTTTTGCTCTGCATTGCTTGCTTGGACCACTGTATACATAAAGAAAAAAGTCTATGGCAAAACTGGTTAATCACCTGTTTGGAGCACTCTTAGATTTAATTGCCGTATATTTTGTATAGACTTCCGTCTGGTTCGTATAAATGTTATGACAGTAGATGTCCTTCATATCGGATAACTACATTTAACCCAATTTAACTGGCTGGCTTATGAGAGGTTCTACTAGGCTGTCGTAACTTTTATAACACGTTATAAAATGAACGGTTTGGATTAAATTTTGTAATATTTTGATCGGTTTTTAAAGATTAAGGGCCAATTGCACCAAACTTCTTAGTTTACGGTTTTTGAACCCGTATTTGCATCTTTGACAGAGATATGGAAGCTGAAGCTAAACGTTAAATTTAAGTTTTAAACGTTTGTGAAATCGATATTAATAAGTAATATTATAGACGATGGTTTACTATTATAGACGATAGGCCTATTTATATGAATCTAACCGCGGTTTCGGACGGCTGCCTGCTTATGCGTAATTTTGGTTTATTAACCGGAGATGGTTATGTATACGGGCGCATTTTTTTTTACTGTTTGTACACCGTTTACTCCATCAATTATGGACCGATTTGTATTTTTTTTTCGTTTGTTTGCAAAGTTAGGATATGATGATGAGATCCCAGGGAAATCGAGAGGAACACCAAAATGTGATAGGTTTATACCATAATTTTCGTATATTTACTGAAGGTATTTGAATATTTCCATCAAGCAGTCAGCATTTGATGATCCTGAGCTAATGTTGGAAGGTACAAACTCTCAACAGTTAGGAGTATGGGTTTTTTTTTACATACAGCCTATTAGTTACATGTGTGTAAAAGAGTAACAAACACCCATACATCAATACATGACACATCCAAACTTGTACGATAATAATATTATCAAGGACATCATACCTTAAAGATGTAATTAAGCAGTTATAGATTTCGATAAAACTAGACAGTTTTCAGCAGAAGAAGTAAAGCATCTTATCAATCTGCAATCTACATTTCACTATAAGCTACAAATTCTATAAATGGATCATACAAAATATGGCAGGTTAGTATATTACTTATCCAGAGACGGTGCCCCAACGGCAAACGCTGAACGGGTCACTGATGTATGTCATAGTTCCGGTGACCCGAGAGGCGAGAGTAGGCGCACGGTGGTGTTTTAGTGGGTGAGGGCCCCACATAACCGCACCGTCTCCCCGAACGGTGCGGTATGCGGTCAGGAACATTTCAGGAGAAAAAAAAAACTTTTGTATATTACTTACCAACTTCATGTGGCAAGTGTGGCTGCTTGCTGAGCCAGTCCTTGATGGTGACGAGCTCACGGCATTCGTCGATTTCAGGCATGGCTCTGCAAAACAAAACATTCACGTCATAATATGTAACATTCAAAGTTGATAATGGCTATTAGAACATAAATAATTAATAGTAGATACTTTCAATCATTTTGACCTTACACTTGGTTTTTTTACTGCTAGGAAGTAACACGAAAATACGTCTTAAATTATTTTAGTTAAGGTTAAAACTGGCGATTAACATTTTTTTTTTATATACTACGCCCACAGCGAACGAACGTGTAGTTCACCTGATGGTAAGTGGAGTACAGCCCAGGGACATCAACAATCCACAAAAGTAGATTATAGATGCGTAGCTGCAGCTGAGGACTACGGTGTTATGCCTCATGTGCCAGTAATTTCAGGGCCTGATCTCACCACCAAACCGGACCACAGTAATGGAAGCACTACTATTTGGCGGCAGGTTAAAGGTGAGACGGTGGTGTTGCCGCCCACGAGCTCATTCACAAGAGCTCTACCACCAGTAAAAAATTCAAGCAATAGATAAAGTAAAGAATATTTTATTTTTTTAAACACTATATTTTTATAAATGTATACTAGTGTGTAAGGTAATAGTTAACTACGCATACATTTCAAAGGTACAATAAATACACATGCCATATTCGTTTGACGTCAGTATTTTCTAACCGACGTTTTACCTCAACAATTCGTGTACATACAATAAATATTAGAAACCGGTTGGGAGGTTTTAATAAAGTTAAAGTAATGATATTGATCAATAATAAACCATGTATCGCACGTATATGCTTTTTGTCTTTAAATAACTCGTGTTGTTCTTGATCATTAATTTATCGTAAAGCCTTGCTGATAACTCCAATATATACTGATTAATTAGCTTCACATTGATATGCGCATACACACTTACATGCGCAACAAGATATAGAGATTTTTTTTAGTAAAATATTAATTCAATTCTCAAGCGGTCTACACTTCCGAACCTGTCATGGTAAAACATTGTATTTTTCAAAAGGGCACAATACCAGTAATACGAAAATAATTACTAACGTTTTTTTTTCATTTATTTATTAGAGATAAACAAACAGTTACACATTAAGAATAATGAAAGTGATGTGATAAATTATCAGTGATTAAGTGTGCACTCACAACTTTATCCACAAAATACTGATTACATACATATTATTTTATGACATTTGATGTTTTTGTAAGAAAAATATGCAAGAAAAGGCAAAGTATGCGGACATCTCCATTCCTTAAATTGCTTGATATTTTGTAATAACGAAGTTCTAAATACGTTAGCGCACATGGAAAAGATTAAATGGGTAAAATTATCGTTATAATTTTGACACAAGCATCGCAATGGAGCTCGAATTCCAGCGTTAGTTTTGCAGGATGGTAGAGCAAACAATTTACTTAATTCATGCTTCAACTGTTCTAAAAACGGCTGTATCATATTCGATTGCACTTTTTGCATCAGCTGTGTCTAACTACGTTTCCGTCGCAATAAAGTTGATATAATAAAACAAATGTCATTCAGCTCATTGTTCTGCAACCGCGAAACTACTTCTTATAGCGTGCCGTTTTCCATTGTTTTATTTTAATACGGACATAGTGTTGTAAACCAACATTGTTTAAAAAACAACTTGTAGGTAGATTACTTATTGAAAGAAATCGGGCAAGCCTTAGTTTTTATTTTTAATACTTGCTTATTGTAATTAAACTAGCTTTTATTTGTTTTTAATAATGGATGGTATGGTACGAAAAAAAAATAAAGAAGCGTTTAAATTGCGTGATTTTTTTATGTGATTTTTTCTTGATATCTCTAGATTTTTGGTTTTGCAAATGTGTGATAAATTACGATAAATTACGAAGGTAAGCTTGATAGCCTAGTGATGGAGGCGTTTTTAAAGGACCAAATTGCCAATAATAATATATTATTAAGATTTTTTAAAATTTTGTTTTCTTTTCTTTTTATTTCCATAAATAAAATATATAATTTCAAATTAGAATTTATAATATATTATATTATTATTAGAGCTTGGTTTTATTTATATTATCTCCCCGAGGGTAAACCACCCTGAGCTGCAGTTCATTGTGCTTTTCCATTTGATATAGAGTATTTTACGTAATTTTAGTATGGTACATTTGATTTAATTACAAATTTCACTATTGATTTCTTATACTGAAAATGTTTCCGGTTTCAGTTTATGACGTGTAGGCATATGCTAACATAATTATGAAATGTCTTCCCCTATACTACGTTCTGAATTGAGATATTTCACATCACTTTAGTAGTTCTAATTAAAGTCATAGTAATCAGTTGATTTCTAGTATTTTGTTAGTGTAAAAAATGCAAGTGTGTTTTATCTATAACTTTTATTTTTGCTGAATTCTTGTGCGCCGAACAGTTTATTTACAGTGATGTTTACGTTTCGATGTAAGTTTGTAATGTTATGGAAATAACAAAAAAACAAATAAAAACAACAACCGCTTGCCCTTATCCTCGTTACTTGGGGTAGACGCACTATGTTTTGTCCTTCCACTTCAAAATAAATTAGCGTAATAACAAAGCCAGGTCATTAACCTGATTGAACTTAATTACAATAACAAAATAACCCCTCAATAACAAAATAAGCAAATTGTGTTTTTACAAAATTGTGATATTTATTTATTTATACTCGTGATTTAATTTTATTTAGCGATTGAATCCTGTAGTATTGTTTATAATTAATTAATGTGGCATATTGTAATTATGTGTTTTGATGTGTAATGTTCATTGAAAGTGGACTGTAGCCGCCTCGACTAATATTTGCATGTAGTACCTACTGTTCTTCTCATGTAAGTGAATTTAATTCTTATGAGAAATAAAGATATCTTCAACCTAATTGAAATGAATTATGAGAATTTTGATTGAGGAAAAAACGATGAGGCGAAGTGTCGTTTTTGGTATCTGGTCTTTACGTTAACGTTATTTTCGAGATAAATATTGTTTAGTAAAGCATTATATCATAACAACAACACTTGACATTAGCACACAGCTATGATTAGTTTTCCCTCCAAGTATATTACCTCAAGGTTCGTAGGTAATATTGTAATATTCTTCTAACAAAACTATTTGAAACATTTTTGTTTGCTTTTATTTCAAGATTAAATTTTCGCAACAGAAAAATTATTCATCATACACATCACACGACAGGTCTGAAAATTAAATTTGAACTAAATATAAAATTCTGCTCATTTTGGGCACAGCCCTTATATAACTGTTTTTTTTCCCTAAAACCCAAAACAAAAAGATTAGGCAGCAAGTTTTTTATCATCAAGTTAAACAGATATTGCTATAAATAGCCTCGGGTTTTAATATACCTTGTGAATTAATGAAGGAACAAAATGTATTCGCATCATTTGCCTGTTAAATCATCGACACCGAGGCACGCAGGCGCTCCAAGTTCAACAATTATTTGTATGGCATTGTGTCCAAGAGGCTTTATACATGACTTGAATACGAGAGTATTACAAACAAAGCCTTCGGCAATGTCCCGACTAATTCAGAGTATATGACGTCGCCAAATGTTAATATCTATATGACTAGGTGTTTCGAAAGCAAGATTTTTTCGTTATACGAGGTATGTAGTGATCGTATGTGTAGTCCACCAAATGGTAAGTGGTAAAACTACGTCAACAATGGCCGTTGGGACAAAAAGTCCTTGATGGACAGACGACCTTGTCAAGATCGCGGGGAGTGGTTGGTTTCAATAGGCCCAAAACCGCGCTGTGAAAATCGATTGGTGAGGCCTATATTCTGGAGTGGACGTCTACTACTAGACTAGGCTGATGATGATGATGACGTCATCAATTCAAAAAGCAGATTATAGATACGTCACTTCATCTGAAGACTACGGTGCTTTGCCTCATGTGCCATTACTTTCAGGGCCTGATCTCACCACTAAACAGAAACACAGTTCTAGTATTTGGCGGCAGGTTAAAGGTGCGTCTGTGGTGCTTTTGCCTTCAAGCTCGTTAACTAGACCACCATTAAAATTTGCGTTCGACTGTCTCGGTAATTATTATTCTAGTTCAGTGAAACCAGTGGTAGAGTAACACTGGAAAACCCTGAACCAATACTAAAATGCATTTTAATCACTAAAACCAGGGTATTTCGACTGAAAAGACATATAGTTGTTAAGCCCGTTGTTTAAATAAAAATAACTATCAACCAATTTAAATGTCACGGTTAAGAACATTAGTTTTAAACCGCACAGTTTTTACAAATAAAACTTAATTGAAAATAATAATAAAATTATTATTTTTAATCAAACTTATATTTTATTTACCTATAAATTATTACGCAGGTCGAATGTCGACTCGACATTTTTGCGAATATATTATGTATGACTAACTGAATTATATGTGAAACCAAAAATAAAGGTATTCTAAATGTCATCCCTACCTAGTTTAGTAGAAAGTACCTATTGTAAATTGTTCTGATCCATAAAAATGGGTTTCCACATAAATATGACATGCAGTTAAAAAGAAAGAAACAAAAGATAATAATTTAATGCCAGCACAGATCTTAAAATAAAAAAAAATAAAAAAAAAACAACAGTGAAAAAAAAATGAACATAAACAATAATAATAAATCGGCATGCACTTTGATAAACGCTATCTGTCTTTCATCCTAACCTTTAACGATCAGCAATTAAGTCAGGAAATCTAAGAGCTATAAATACATTAATTACTCAAACAAAGATTGTATTACAATAATAATAAATTATTGATTAAAATAACTGAGACGTTGCAATAAATAGATATTGATTTTGTAAATAATCAACAGGTTTAAAAACTTTAGTAATAAAGGTTTTTTGATGGGCTATTAAAATATCTTTTAGATCGTCAACACAATAAAGAAGATCTCAATAAATTCTTCTTTGACTAATTGAGAAAAATAATTACATACCTAATATACACTTCTTTATTTCTTAGAACATATATGTCTTTAAACCTTCGCTATTTGACGTTTGGCATGGTGGTTAAAGCGGTCGCCTTGCCGTTTTCAACTAAGCTGGTGTTGTGGGTTCGATCCCCACATGGGACTAATCTTTGTGTGATTCACAAAGATTTGTTCCGACTCTGGGTGTGCTCTATGTGTGTGAAATGTATGTTTGTGAACAGCCTGCGACACAGGAGTTATTCCTAGTGCGGGCGTCGTTTTTAGAAAAAAAACCGGCCAAGTGCGAGTCAGACTCGCGCACCGAGGGTTCCGTACAAACCTGTAGGTATATAAGTAAAAGTTATGGTATTTTTATTGCTAAATGAAATCCATAACATAACAATGTGGAAAGCTGACGATACCTTGTCAATACAAATATGAAAACATTATCAAAATTCTCGTGTCGCGGTGTTTGTTTCCGAACTCCTCCGAAATGGCTGAACCAATTTGCATGAAATTTTGTGTGCATATCGGGTAGGTCTGAGAATCGGCCAAAATCTATTTTTTTATTTTTTTTTGTTAATCGCATAACAACGTTTGCTGGGTCAGCAAGTCTAATATATAAAATTCTCGTGTTGCGGTGTTTGTTTCCAAACTACTCCGAAACGACTGAACCGATTTGCATGAAATTTTGTGTGCATATCGGGTAGGTCTGAGAATCGGCCAACATCTGTTTTTTTTTTTAATCGCTGAACAACGTTTGCTGGGTCAGCTAGTAAGTTTATGATTATTAAAAAAAATATACTATGTGATGTAACTAAAAATTTAAGATTTTCGGAATTTTTCCTATATGTGTACTTTATAACGTTGCTTCATGCCAAATTTCAAGATTCCAGGTCGTCTGGAAGTATCCTTTAGGTTTTGATTCCCTTGCGAGTAGTTGCGAGTTTCAAAATATGCGGCTTTAATTGCTGTATCTTTTGATTGCGTTGACGTAGAAGTTTGATTTTGTTACAGCTTAAAGATATTATAGACTTGAGTATTTGTTAAGAATTTCAATATAATACCACTACGCGTTCATGAGTAAAGGGGTAATAAGTTTAAAATTATTAAAAATATTTTTATTATATGATGTAACTAAAAATTTATGCTTTTCGCAATTTTTCCTTTATCTGTGTTATAAGACGTTGCTTCGTACCAAATTTCAAGATTCTGAGTTCACGGGAAGTAACCCTGTAGGTTTTGATTCCCTTGCGAGTGTCGAAAATTTGCGGCATAAACGGGAGTATCTTTTGATCGCGTTGACTTAGAAGTTTGATTTTTCACAGCTCCAAGAGACCATAGACTTGAGTATTTGATATGAATTTCAGCTTGATACCTCCACGCGTTCCTGAGAAAAAAGGTCTTGACAGACAGACAGACAGACAGACGGACAACAAAGTGATCCTATAAGGGTTCCGTTTTTACCTTTTGAGGTACGGAACCCTAAAAATAAAAAATAAAATAAATAAATAATATTTTTTTTCAAAAATTAGACAACGGGTCTAAATCGCGTAATTATTATAAAGGTAAATAAATACCTATGCTCGACGTTTAGAAATAACTTGCATCATTCGTGGTCACGAGCCGACTTCTTAAAACATATTTAGGTAAATCTTAATATTTTGGAAAAGCACATAAAATCAGTATTGCAGCAACCTAAGAACATGCCCCTTAATTTTTAGATGCAAGTTGTAAAAACACGCTAATTGTTCATAATTATATAACAGTTATAAAGATATTCATGGTTATTATTTATTCCATATAAATAATTCTGTTGGTAGCATATTTGAGTTAAAAACAAATGAAGTGTGTCAAGGGTAACGTGTTCTTTGGCCGCAGCATCATGATGAGCTCAAGACTTGTTTTCAACGAACTTAATTATTTTTTCGGTAAAGATAATAATATATTTTCTTAAGTGCTTAAGTGAAATTAAGGGACAGGTACTGATTTAGTGTAAGGTCAACTTGTTACATAGCGCTTATTAACCAGAAGGGTGTGGCAGAGGCTTACAACACCCACACTTCACCTATTATGTTTAGGGCCACTAAGATAGGAGGTGAGCATATCGTCATTCACCGGGCACAATTCCAACTTCGTGCTGCTATTGTGAATTTCCTGACAGAAAGTTCAAAAATCACACCCGGGAATCAAACCCGAGCCCACGGTGAAAGGCGCATACGCTAACCACTAGACCATCAAAAAAATGCCTGCACTGATATACAAGGCGTAACATAGTCTACTTTTCATCGATACGTACCACGCAGATGAAACCGCGGGAGAAAGTTTGTTTGTTTGTTTGGTAGCGCTAATCTCGAGATCTACTGGTCGAATCTTGATAATTATTTTTGTGTTTGTCTAACTCTCAATAAAGGTACATATTTATATATGGGTGAATTGCTCAAGCAAAAAAAATACACGGCAAACCTGAGAATGGTAGTGCAATGTGCTGATTTTTTATTTTATATATTTTTCTCAAAAAAGTAGGTACTTTTCTACCTTGGCAAAAAAAATCATTGATTTCTATCCTATAATATACCAAAGAAAAAATAATTACAAAGTGTCATTTTATCATCACGGTGGCCTGTCCCGAACCCAATTCTGCTCATAAATTACCTTCCTCTGCAAATATATCTATGTCTATCATTTCAGTGGTATTTTTTTATCATTTCGGTAGACACTTTTCATTTCAGTGGACTCTAAAAAATTCATCCCTAAATATTTATTCAAGTTTTGATGATATTTGATGTCCACTCACACACTACGTTATAAAATAGGCTAAAGTTTCATTTGTCATTTAAAATATATAGATAGCATTGAAATTAAAAAATCCAGCGAAATGACACAAAAAAATCGCTTGTTGAAATTCACCCATATTCAACATTACGCTTAACTCTACGGGAGCGGAGCAGTAAGGTTGAACGCGGGTCAAATTGCGGGAGCAGCTACTACTTATTATAACGAATTCCACGCTGACGAAGTCGCGGGCAAAAGCTGGAAAATGTCATCAATAAGAATCAAATCAATAAATAATACACAAGACATTATTCAAATTATGAAATACGGGTGTTACTCACGTAATGTTGGTCTATTTAGTCGACCGCGGTTTCGCCTATACGTCTAGGCATTATCAAGAGAGTGCGATACGTCGCGCCTGAGTCGCAGCCAGTCTTGCACATCATCAGCTCCGTATTTCATAATTTGAATAATGTTACAAACTCACGTCAGTTTTAATAAAAATAATACACAAGACATTAGTGTTGGCTGGTTAGTTACATAACATTAAAGTATTGAAAATTACAATTTACCATACAACAAGCGTTAAAATATCTTAATGATGTTTCACACTTAATCCTCATTTATTATGAATGGTTTGTTTGATTATGCTCACAGGTATTTATTTCTTTTGCTTAGGTAGATCATAATTCGCCGTGACATTATTCAACACTTTTTTTTATGTAGTAAAGTACCAATTTGGTCTATATTTAATGGCATTTACTGCAACAGACAGTGTTATCTGGCAACAGGGGGACAGGCGTGAGCCTATCGCCATACACCTGGCACAATTCCAACTCCGTACCGCTATTATGATTTTCCTGACGGAAAGTTCACAAATAACACTTTGCCCGACGGGGAAATCGAACCGAATACGCTAAGCACTAGACCATTGAGGGAGCATAGAAACAATATTATTATGTATTTATTTATTTATTTGGCAATTCAACAACATACATAATACACGTTTGTAAAGATTTCTTACTGCTAATGATGTTCTTATATGTATATCTATTAGAGATGTGCACATCACTCACTGTAAACATTGTTCAAAGTTACAAAAAAAGGAAAAAATCTTAATTCTGAACAACATTAACTTAATTTATCTTAACTAATTATATTAATATACAGACTATTTATCCTACTTTATCAAATTAATAATTATCTATATATCTGTTTCATGAGCTGATTAATAAGCTGACTTTGGTATAAGTTTGCGCCTGAACTTGTAGAAGCTGTCGTGAAATATGTCAACATCTTCCAAACCTCCACATGTATATCGTATTTCATTAAATAAATAATAGCAATACGCCGACTCAAAAAACGACGGGATATCTTTGACCAGAACAAATAAGGGAAAAAAAATAAAAATAAAAAAACCAATGGAAAGAAAAGGCTTTCTCCGCAGGGAGCAGTGCCTTACACGCCAAACAGCACACACCCCATCTGCTTATAGTCTAAAAGACTGATTGCAAGATAAGAAGAAGAAAAAAAAACTATAGTTTCCGAAGCGAAAAGACGGTGGTTCACTAGTTATATATCAGTGCAATACAAGTACATTTCAGCATTACCATATTCGTAGTATTAATAAAATAAGTGAGACACTGTTATTTTTATATTTTTAGATGTTTTTATTGAATTTTTTTATACATGATATTAAAAAATGTATAACATAAGTTGTATATAACATAAAAATATAATAATATCTTTATTAATATGTTTTTAAACTTTCGCGATTTGAAAACATTTTTCTAAAATTAGACATCGGGTCTAAATCGCGTAATTATTATAAAGGTAAATAAATACCTATGCTTGACGTTTCGAATGACTTGCATCATTCGTGGTCACGAGCCGACTGGTGAAGCTCAGCCGTGAGGTTGCTGGAGGCCGGTTCCAATCACTGGATCGAACTACATCAGCCAAAAGTTTTATCCACGGAACGGCGCTTTTATTCCAGGATAGCACGGAAGGCGCTTGAAATCAAAAAACATTCAAATTTCAACCGCTAAGATGGATACCGCTTATCGTCATCTTGGAATCCGGTAATAAGCAAGTGCAGTGTTCGGCGAACAAATGTTACGCGTAAACCAGATACCGTTAGTATTGTGTGTCGAACTACCGACGGTTCCGAACTAAATAAAAATAAAAATTGTGACGACCAAGTGAGGGTAGTGGACAATATCCGCGCTTCACGGAGACGACGCTGAGCTTCACCAGTCGGCTCGTGACCACGAATGATGCAAGTCATTCAGAACGTCAAGCATAGGTATTTATTTACCTTTATAATAATTACGCGATTTAGACCCGTTGTCTAATTTTTGAAAAATATCTTTATTTGTACTTTCACAATGAGTTGACTTACAAACTAACTTTACATAACAGTTAAATACTGTGGCATAATTACAGATGCTATTGTTGGCTATTGTGAACTTTTAACCCGGAGTTACAACCGGCTAGGTCAGGACCGGCTGAATTAAATTACATACAATGTAATGAAATCGTGCATCTTTTGTTGGCTTAATTGTGGGAATCTACAATTATGAAATCACGTGTTGTCTGCTGTTATATTAGGAGCATTCGTTAGATCTGACTTAAATTCTGTGGTTGGCTGTATATTATAATTTATACCAGATGGAAATAAATCCATTCATGCTATCATATTATTGCTAAGCACGTTACATAATTATGACTTTATCAGTAGATTAAATAAAACTTACATAAAATAAAAATAGTAAGCTGTCTTTTTTGTCTCTTTATTCACAATCGCTCAAAATGCATGGGTAATAGAAATAATAACTTTGGATGCATTTTTTATGCATCATTTAAAAAACATGGCGATTCGATCGATTGTTGTAGTGATGAGGCTCAGGAACCACAATAGTGATTCACTATAAGTTTTAGAGGCAAGTTAATGCCCTTTTAATAAATGAGTTACGTACAGTACAATCCTTACTAATATTATAAATAGAGAGAGAGTATGGATGTATAAATGTATGTATGTTTGTTACTCTTTCAAGCAGAAACTATCGGGTCTTTTTTGATAAAATTTTGCACACATGTAGTTATAAGCTAACAATCCTGGATTAACATGTTATTTAAGTTACTTTATATTGGCACACCACGCGGGCGGAGGCGCAGGCTGAAGCTAGTAATTTATGTTTTACAAAAAAAGATGAAAAATACAAATATATAGCTATAGAAAATTGTATTAAAGTAACGTATCTATGTTTTCGTACTCTCCCTAGCGCTGACGCAAACCTGCATGCCTTTGAAAACTAGCTTTGAAAACTAACGGCTAGTGCAAAAATAGTGGATATTCTTAAGATTCCTCGGAGGCTTGTAATGTTGACTGGTCTGTACTTAGGTTTAGCTTGGGAAATACGGAAATACTGTAACCGTACTTTGAAATACTCATTAAGAGAATTATGGTCTGTTTTGTGCTCACATACAGCTTTACTCGATCGAATAAAACCACATATACAGTTATCATATATATTATATAAACGATAAATGAAATCATCGTGAGAAAACTTACATGCCTGGGTCATGTGCACTTGGCCAGGCAGCGTCGTGAACTATGGCCTTACCCTTCTCGTCATGAGATGAGGCCCGAGCACAGCAGTGGGTCATGTATTAGACACAGGGCTGCTATTATTATAGACCGAGTAAAAATGCCGAGATCGTCCACACACATTAAGCGTGAAGGAATTTTCATTGGTTTTACATCGAGCCTCGCAGTCCCACGTAAAATTTTACACGTCTTGGAGTTAAACTGTATGCAAACGGACCATTAGAATGAGAATTAAAATACACAAACTATCAAACAATTTATAATAAAACCAATATCTATTTTGCAAAGATTTTACTCAATAACTTTGTTAATAAATGGTCAAGGCTAGGGAAGTAATTACAATTAAAATAATATTTATTGTTAAGATGAAAGAGAAAATATGATTTTATGATATGAATATTTATTTATGGTTCGATGTAATTACAGAAATGAAACAGCTAAATGAAATTATTTTTGAGTGCCTATAATTCAAAGTAGAATATTACAAACAAAATGTTTCACAAATCTCATATACCTGATTTTCATAAGAACAAACTGTAGCGACATATAAACACATCACACAAAAATGTTCTCCTCATAGCTTTGTTCATAAAGGCTTGGCAAATACCCACTGGTATTATTTTGCAATACATACGTATGCTGAACAAAGGAGGTAATGCATTGTTTGCACCCAGAAAATGAGGAATAAGAACGGTAGAATCATGTCAGAAACAGCTTCACAAAAAATGCTGAAACACATACCTGATCCTACCAACAAAATTGAGTAACTGTCTTATATCTGCAACCGGTATCAGACAAATATATATATATTTTTTAAAGTTCAATTGCAACATTCACAGCATTTTTCTAAAAGTTTGTGTAAATGTATACCTATACTCCAGCATTCTTACAAGGCATCGATTGCACATTGAACCAATTATCAGCCAAGGTCTAAGTACTGAGATGCTTACAAAATACTGCAGCAATATATCATCTCTAGGTATATAATTATCGCCTTTGAGAAATATAGCGTTTACTCTCACATTAGTTCCACCAATATTCAAAAACAATTTATTGATTGATGCCTTTCAGTAATGTTGCAATATAAAAATTACCTTTTGCCCGCGACTTTGTTGGCGTCGAATTCGATATTTCTTCGATCTTCATACAGTTTTAGCTCTAAATTTACCGCCTTAGAGAATTAAATTTCCAAATCTTGGGATCTTGTTACTCGAAAAAATCACGTAAAGATCCTAGAACTTTGATAATTAACGAGCTTCTCATATATAAACTTTCAACCCTATCTTCTTAACCCTCTTAGGAGTAAAATATCCTGAAATCAATTTTTCTACGGTAATTTTATAATATGATTGCTTTTCGAATATTGATTCTTATTTTTAGATATAAATACAGATTTAGTCACGTATATTGGCAAATCTACGCATATGTCTAGTAGTGTTAGGTATAATGGAGCTTAGGTAAGTGTATATTACAATTGAATATAAACAAAAAACCGGCCAAGTGCGAGTAGGACTTGCGCACGTAGGGTTCCGTACCACTAAACATCTAAATAAATGTTTTTCTTTATTATATTGGAGTAGTTTGAATGAAAGGTAAAATGCGGTTTACGATTAATACTTATCAAAAAAAACTAATCATTAGATCGTTCAAACCAATTTTCGGTGGAAGTTTGCATGGTAATGTACATCATATATTATTTTTACATTTAATTTTATCATTCCCTTATTTTAAAAGTTACGGGGGGGGGGAACACATTTTTCCACTTTGGAAGCGTCTCTCGCGCAAACTATTCAGTTTAGAAAAAATATATATTAGAAACCTCAATATCATTTTTTAAGACCTATCCATGCCACACTATTGATGAAAAAAAGAATTGAGTTTCAGTTCTAAGTACGGGGAGCCCCAAAAATTTATTGTTTTTTTTTTCTATTTTTGTATGAAAATCTTAATGCGGTTCACCGAATACTACCTATACTATACTACTTACCAAGTTTCTACAGTATAGCTCTTTTAGTTACGGAAAAAAGTGGCTGTGACATACGGACGGACAGACATGACGACTCTATAAGGGTTTCGTATTTTGCCATTCGGCTACGGAACCCTAAAAATGGTTGGTGTTTTGCGAACGTTGGAAAAATTCCGTGACTTTTTATACGATACCAATAAGTTTTTATACAGAAGTCTTGCTAGAATTATTAAGTTTAAATTATAGGCAAGGCAATTTTTTTCAATCTTTTTTGTAATGTTCATAATATCTTGCGCTCTTTTTAAGTAATGAAAGACCTCGAATTAGCATCCCATCGTGTGCGTTTAATGACTGATGAACTTTATAGCAGTACATGAAGTGATTCCATGATCATTAATTTATCTGCCAATTACTGTAAGATCGGCTATTAGGTACACGGCACATAAATGATCGTTAAGTGTGTGCGATATGATGTTACCACTTATTATTGCAACAACATCCGATGACATCGTTACTTACAAAGTTAATAGTGTACCACAGATAGCTATTAATAAAATTACTGTTTGGTTTATTGCCATTTAAATGTCCCATTTTATTCCGTTCTAGTCACGTGAAAACTTGCGATAATTCAGTAGGTGAAACACCCGAAGTATTCTTATTATTTAATTAAGTTAGATCCAGTAGCGGTGTGACAGAATCTCACTTTGCCTAATGCAGCGTACATAGGTACTCGTACAAAGATGCACAATTTTTCATAGCATGTACTTTAAATAAGCTTATTTGCCAGAAGTCTTGCTAATGATAATGGAATCGTCTCAGGCACCATCCCTTGCTACCCCCCACCGGTTAGATTAACTTCATATGAAAGTATTCAAAACTAGACCAACAATAAGATGACTCTATTGTTGGCCAGCCCGTAGACACGTTTCCACAAATGCTTCGTTACACCAAAGAATACACTAGCAACCCTAAGCCATTGTAAAAATGCTAGAAAATCCATCATTCTTAGTGGTTAACATTCAGTATGCGCTAGAAATTTTACATTCAGTGTGCCTTAAATCATATCAGTGATTGTCTTGATTTACAGTGTTGATAGGATAATGCTACGATATTAAAAAAGTAGGTAAACTAAAAAGCAAAAAATAAATTTACTTCGCACAAAATAATACGTTTTTTCATTTAGTTTAATAGAAATTATTAAATAATTATTTTATAATTCTGAAGTCGGTGCCAAGTAAAAACAACCTTTCTACAATATCAAATTACAGTTCACACAAAAAGGGAGGCGTAGTTGTGTTAGTGCGCGGTCGCCCAGTATTACCACAGAAATATAACTAATATTCAGTCAGAAAAAAGTTGTTAGAGCGATTGATATTATCTATACAGAGTTATTAATTGTTTACTTGGCACCGACTTCAGAATTATAAAATAATTATTTAATAATTTCTATTAAACTAAATGAAAAAACGTATTATTTTGTGCGAAGTAAATTTATTTTTTGCTTTTTAGTTTACCTACTTTTTGAAGTCGGTTTCTTTTTTTTGTTAAAAATTATTTTATTTTACGATTTTAAGTGATGGGTAGACCGAGCGAGAATGTTTCTCGAATGAGGAGAAGACGGTTACTTAAAACGGAAAACTTATTAATAATAAACAAGAATTAAATCCTTTCTCCTGACTATTGAGGGTCACGACCTTCCATCATCAGCTCATTTGACACAATAACTAGCAGTAGGAATTAATATGCGTACAGAAGTGAAAGAATTATCCTTTAACTCCTAACTATTGAGGAGTTGACCTTCCATCATCAGTTCAACCACATAAAATTATTGCAACCAAGCGTAAATCCTGACCTCGATTAATAAAATATGAGGGTTGCCCCCGATTTCTCTGGGATCCCATCATCAGATCATGACATGCTAAAAATAGGACCACCTTTGAAATATCTCCGTTCCAACAGCTCACTTGACATCATACCTAGCAGTCTGAATATGACGTGTACAGTAGTGAAAGAATTATCCTTTAACTTCTAACCATTGAGGAGTTGACCTTCCATCATCAGCTCATCTACATAAAAATACGTCAATACTGGTGTAGCTTTGAAAAACACACTAAAAACATTACATGTGCCTATAAAATTCGAGGGCTGCCCTCGATTTCTCTGAGATCCCATCATCAGATCACGACATGCTGACAATGGGACCCCTTTGGAATCATCTCCTGTCCAACAAAAAAAGAACCATCAAAATCAGTTCATAAACGACGGAGATATCCGTGAACAAACATAAAAAAAAAAAAAAGCAACATATATACGAATCGAATTGAGAACCTCCTCCTTTTTTAGAAGTCGGTTAAAAATATAATTTATTGTGTTTTGCAATCAGTAGAAATATCTTTAATGGGCTTCACTTTATTTAATTCTTGATGCATCATGTAGTTACCAAACTCAGGGACAACTCAACTGTTTGGCACGTTAAAGGTAATGCGATGGGAGGTATTTCCTTGAGCTCGTTGTTTAGAGCTCTAATAATAGCAACCCTGTATCTAATACATGTCCCACTGCTGGGCACGGGCCTCTTCTCATGATAAGAAGGGTTAGGCCATAGTCCACCACGCTGGCAAAGTGCGGATTTGTAGACTTCACACACCCTCGAGTACTTTTAGGCACTCTCAGGCATGCAGGTTTCCTCACGATGTTTTCCTTTACCGTTAGCGAGCGATAATTTATAATAATATGATAAATACACACATATCTTCGAAAAGACAAATCTTAACGATTTATTGACAGAGGTGTGTGCCGTGGGATCGAACCCGAGACCTTCGACTTAGCAGTCCTACGGTCTCCCATTCGGCTATCGCCGCTGTTTAGAGCTCTACCACTATTAAATTATTATTAGCATACCCTGTTTCTAATAGTGTTCGTGTTGTTCATGGCAGACGAAACGACCATTTTTCTGAAGCATCAACCATGCAATCAAAATCGGATCAGAATCTCTATGGATTTCACATATCTAACATTGTTGCTAGCCTATCGTAAATGAACTATAATTGCCATAGTTGCTAGCTAGCCTATCCTTTTTTTTTTTTTTTTTTACGTGGGGAAATGCAATTACGCATACCACCCCACCCCGGGGAAGGGCAGAGTGGTTATGTGGGACTCGCCCGTGCCAAAGATGGTAAACGGCACGGGAATACCCACTAAAACCCCACGGTGCTCCCGCACTCGCCTTGATGGGAGGGTCATGGGAATCTGGCGCAGCCTTTACGTCCACGACCCTCCCGGCGATGCCCGCCGAAGCGGGCCCCTCATGGCCCCCAAAGAGGGGGCTGGCGCAAGCCACCGACCAGCGCGAGGACCGCGTGCAAAGCCATCGGACATTCCCCATGTCCGACGGCCTGGTCCTCTCGCGGCGAGACAGGTGGTCGGTCCCGCCGCCCACCACGCCGCAGTTCAACGGCTGCGGCCCCGCCGGGACCGCGGAAGGCAGGAAATGCGGGGCATCGAAAAACGACGCGCGCACCGACACTCCTACCCGCCGCGGCCCCGTAAACCACCGGGCCACAGTGCCAGCTTGCGCCAACACCGCAGCCCGGCCTTGCCCGCCGAGGCAGGCCCCTCATGGCCCCCAAAATGTGGGGGGACCGGCACCGAGGGCCGCGTGCAAAGCCGTCAGACACTTTCGTATCTGACGGCCTGGCCCTCCGCGGTGAGACAGATGTTCGTCCCACCGCCCACCACGCCGCAGTACTGACGGCTGCGGCCCCGCCGGGACCGCGGAAGGCAGGGAAAGCGGCAACGGAACACCGACAGTCCTCTCCCGCCGCGGCCCCGCAACTCCTCGGCCGCAGTGCCGACTCACGCCGACACCGCAGGCCCTCCTGTTGCAGAGCCCCCCCATAAGAGCCCTGCAACATGGGCTGCTCCCACATGGACTTCCAGCCAAAGCCCGAAGAGCAGCCCCCCTCTGGGGTCCACTTGGCTTCGCCGTGGCTCGGGGGCGCCACGGGTACTAAGCCCCACCGCGACGACAACGCGGGACCCGTTGGTGGGGTAGCTAGCCTATCCTAAATGAACTAATACAAGCAGTATTTAGTAATGAGAGTTAAGCAACATAAAATAAAGTTACGGTAATTTTTCTACATTGTAGTTTGGTCCAACAATAAAATTGATGCTATATCATGGTATCTTGGTTTTCTGGTAGATATAAAAAACGAATTACATGACGGTTGTAGCAATTATAGTCCCTAACTTATTATTTTATTAATTTGTTTGTACCATCAACTTATCCTTTAGAATTAAATGTTTGCATTTACTTCATTTTATCTGCATAATATGATAAAAATATGCAAATTAAAACCGTGAATTCCATTTAGAACAAGCCTATGTTTTTGTAGGCGTGACGCATTAAAAAACTTCTTGCTTATTTGCAGTCGTTACGGTAAAAAAGTATTGGGTATTATTAAGCTTGTATTACTTGGTGATTGAGAATAGAACATTGTGACCTCGAAAATTACACAAAATAACACCACATCACGCATATTATATCCTAACAACCACATTCCACCTGTTATGTTTAAAGTCCCATGGGACAGTGCCGGATTAGCCATATAGCAAGAGTAGCAAATGCTACGGGCCCCGCGACTTGAAGAGCCCCGCGCTCCAACGCCTGTCTGACCGTAAAAATAATTAAATTTAAATAGTAGCGTAAAATATCTTGCTTGTAAAAACAAATTGTGTATGTTTTGTAAATACAGACTTGCCCATACTGACCGATATAAATGAGCTAGCTTGTAGAGCATGATTTGCTTAAATAACTAGATATGGAAAACGTTATATCTAAATTTGCCCACATTAAATAAAAAAAGTTGTTTTATAATTAATTGTTATTAGTTATGTTTTATTTAATACGAGCTTATGAGCTTTAAAACCTAAAGCAGGCCAAAGGCGCCATAATATATAAAAATTATTGAAGGGCCCCCTGACCGATTTTGCTACAGGCCCCGCGCTGGCTTAATCCGACACTGGTGATAGGAGGTAAGCCTATGGCCATTCACTGGGCACAAATCCAACTCCGTGCGGTTATCAATTATTTCCCGACGGAAAAAGACTTTTCCAGACCCGGGAATCAACCTGGCGTTCAAATTAAATGCATTTAAAAGCTAGTTATATTTCTAATGGTTCGTCGCACCACCACATGCAGTATATTACAAAGCTGCACAAGTTATGTAGCACTTCTAAACCTAGGCGGCCGACTAGTACTGTTAAAATATTATTTAGTAGTTTACATCTCTAATACCTACTGACGTGGCATAACATCATTTATTCCTTCCACCCAAGTCGATAAGTTCTTCGTCCAAGTTCAAGTGGATCTTCATCATCATCACTACATAGTATAAAACAAAGTCGCTGCCCGCTGTCTGTCTGTCCCTATGTATACTTACTTAAATCTTGAAAACTACGAAACAGATTATAAACGGTTTCATTTAATAAATAGCATGATTCATATCGAAAGTTTTTACGTATAAAACATGCATATTATAGACTACATTGTACCCGAAGCGAAGCTAGGGTGGATCGCTAGTGAGTTCATATTTAAATATTCCTAAATAGTATACCTACCTACTTGGAACACCTTTAAGAAGACGGTTTCATTTAATAAATAGCATGATTCATATCGAAAGTTTTTACGTATAAAACATGCATATTATAGACTACATTGTACCCGAAGCGAAGCTAGGGTGGATCGCTAGTGAGTTCATATTTAAATATTCCTAAATAGTATACCTACCTACTTGGAACACCTTTAAGAAGACAAGATGAACAAATACCGGATACTAAACATAACAAAGCAGTGTAAACATGTTGTCAGCGTCGCTTGACCTTAGAACCAATACACAATCGTATAGTCCTTAAAAAAACCTAGCTGAAGCCGCATCTTGGGAAAACCTCTTTTTTATGTATTGACGTTCATATAATTATAAATTTAATAATAGAAATCTGGCTGGCTTTAGGTACCCCAATTACGGTAGCTTAGTCATTACCATTATAGGATTTACGTGGCGTACATGAAAATCTTGAATTTTTCTGTCTACTAATCCTTAAAAAATCTTAATCCAATCAAAGATTCGCAGCAAAAGAACGCACCTATAATGCGTTGCTATTTCAGATAAATGCAGGAAGGATTATGATGAAACAGAGATCGGTGAACCTTATCACCAGACCGTATTATCTCTAAAACAAGGTTCAGAACCTCCAACTTATAAATGAACTCAACTGTTACCACTTGATACCTACTTATAGTCAGATACCCAAGATAAGTTTTTTGCATTATTGCATAAGGAAAACCAGAAATATCTTTTCCTCCTTTTTCTACACCTTTTTTTGCATTCGTTAATGTCTTGCCTTTTTACATACATAATTATTGATAATAAAATATTAAACTTGTCATTATATGAAAGTACTTCAACCGCGTGGAATTATCAGAATAACATTTCATACTTATTAAACATTTATATGTATATAATAATAATAGCAGCCCTGTATCTAATACATGTACCACTGCTGGGCTCGGACCTCTTCTCATGATGAGAAGGGTTAGGCCATAGTTTGACCACGTTTGACGACCGGATGGCGGAGTGGGTAGTGTACCTGCCTGCGACGCCGAGGTCGTGGGTTCGATTCCCACTTAAGACAAATCTTTGTGTGCATAAACATGGGGGTTTGTCTTAGTCTGGGTGTTTCTATGTATAATATGTATGTATTTACAAAAAAAAAAAAGTATATATGTTTAGTATCAGTTATTCTAGTACCCATATTACAAGCTCTGCTTAGTTTGGGACTAGATGGCGTTGTGTGTGAGTTGTGAAAAATATATAAAAAAATAAATATATAGTGTACCACGCTGGCCAAGTGCGGATTGTTAGACTTTACACGACCTCAAGTACTTTTTAGGCACTCTCTGGCATGCAGTTTTCATTAGGATGTTTTCCTACACCGTTAGGCAGCAATAATTTATATAATACTAGCTGACCCGGCGAACTTCGTACCGCCTAACAGTCAATGAATGTCGTGTTACCTTTTAGCTGAACTAATTTAGGCTTTGATGAACGTAATACAATGATACAAAATAATATTAATATAGATAGAAACATAAATGTATTTTATTATGATGAATGATGATGAAAACATACAGAATGAGAATAAAAATTAAAAAAATAATAATAATTAAGTACTTCAAACTCATGTCAGAAAAAAATGATTGAAAACTATGACGTGCAGATTGGCATACACTCGGATTAATTCATTAATGGGATTTTCATTCAAGCACCTTGTGGTAAACGACATTCTTTGTTTTTTGGTCAGGCGCAAGAACAAATAGAGCGGATGGTTTGCCGACACGTGAGCATGCCACGTACAATTGACCATGACAAAAACATGCATTTTCTAGATTGTGGCCACAAATAGTCAAGGATTATGGCCCTGTGATTTGTTGATCGTCACGGCGAAGGCAAGACGAAACGGGAATTGAATTCGTTTAAACTAAAAAGGCATATCCGTTAGGATCATCGGAAACTAAACGCGTTCCATTGCACAGTTTTGGTTGGTTTAAATTTCTAAGCATGATGACTACCGAGCCAACCTTAAGTTTTAAATTGTGCGGTGGTAAACCAGGCACATCCAAGGAGTTTTAAAATTCACTTGGATAATTAGTGGCTTCTTCTTCGTTTGTTACACAGTCGATAGATTTGAATGAATACAGAGTACCTACGATTTGATTTTGTACTATAAAATTGAGGTCATCTACATCTTTATTTTTAGCGGCCAAAATTGCTCGCTCACTTAACCATTTAGTATTTTTGTAGTTAGCAATGATATCCGGGAATACTTTGTTGATAAGCTCGTCTTTTGATGATACGAAATTGAAAACATTTGGAGAAAAGGAAATCAAACCGCTCGATTTGTCAACAGGAACACGGCCATCACCGATAGTCAGCAATTGCTTCGAGAAATCATAAGCAGTTAGAACGTTTAACAATGCAACTCTCATATTTACAGACAGTTGAAGTTTCTTTACATATCGCCACAGATTTGATGCTTTGAGGCAAGCGTTTTTTTCGTCGGCAGCAGTAGATCTTGCAATGACTGGTAGTGTTTGTCGGAAATCGCCATATAATAAAATCATTGCACCACCAAAACATATCGAGGTCTAGTGGTTCCATTGCGCGTTTGTGTGTCATTGTGCGCCATTGTCCATTCGTCCCATATGATGATTTTTGATGCTACTAAAACTTTGGCCCTTGCGGAGTGTTTCGAAATGCTACATGTCGGTTGTTCAGTAGTTTGAAGGTTTAATGGCAATTTTAACGCTTAGTGAGCCGTACGGCATCCGTCTAACAATGTGGCCGCTATTGCAGAAGAAGCAATTGCTACCGCAATTTCGGATCTCGCACGTACAGTGGCCAAAATCAATGACATGAGGAATGTCTGCCCAGTTCCACCGGGGGCATCAAAAAAAAATAAGTCGCCATAATGGCAATTTCACTTTACCACTAAGGCAGCACAAACCAGGCGTTTCACCAGCAAACTTCAATGCTCCACAGTGCTGGCAAACAACGTCTATTGGACCAATGCAAACTAAACGATGCAAGCTGTAGTCGATGGTGCAATCATATAGAAACGCTGCTCGATTCAAATCAATACTGGAACCATTTCTTCTTGCACTTCGAAGATTATTCCTCTGTTCATCTGTACGATAAGCTCGACGATTTCTCGTTTCTAACCTAGCTGTTTCACGGGCTGCCTCTCTTTTTGCTCTTGTGTTTGAAAAGCACGAATTAATTTAACGCATTGCAATATCGGCATATAGTCATCATTGGTCCAATATCAAAATTTTCATCATCACTGTAGTTCGCAGTGGGATCATATTGGAATGCCAAGCGATTGTATGATGCCAATGATCTTCGTGTGCTCACGCGTTGTCTCAATCGGGTTTCCAATTGTAATCTTAGGAAACGAATAACTTATTTTTTTTTACTTTTTTTCACAATTTCACAGTACCGGTTTGTCACATGAATTTAACTGAGCAGAAAAAAATGGGTGGCTGTCAAACAATGTATCACGCACCGGCGCCATCTACTTATAATATTGGTTTGTAGCACAGATATAGATCTACATAGATAACGCAAGTATCACGATTTGTATTGAAACCAAGCGTGCCGACTTTTTAATACCTTTTGTGACGTCACAGCCGAAATTTAGTGACGGGAAATCCAAACCGATTCAAAGACACCGATGCCGCCGATGCCAATCCGCCCAGTACGTTCAACTGGAGCCGTCCGCTATGATTTTCTCTGACAAAAGACGTGCGTGGACTGAACTTAGAGGCGACCAACCTCGACGCTTGGTCGGGGTTGAGACACGCGAAGTACATGCATCTGCGTTATCTATGTAGATCTATATCTGTGGTTTGTAGTGCATACTATGTATCAGAGATGGCGCTGTATGTAAAAAAAGATTTTCCCGCTTTTCTGTTGAAATTTTTATTGTTTTCCTAAATTTTCTTTGCTATAAACCTCACGGAGCCCGAGACCTTTCCAACGAATGCAAAACCGTGGAAATCGGTTCGTGCGTTCTGGAGTTATAGCGTCAGGAAGGAAAACCCGACTTATTTTTATATAGTAGATATACCGACATATCTTCGAAAAGACGAAAGATTCGTCTTGTATATTAACTTTCTATGTATATTATATACCTATAGATTTACAAAAGAAAAGTATATAATATGTATTAGTATCAGTTATTCTAGTACCCATAGCACAAGCTCTGCTTAGATTAGATTTAGGGACTAGATACTAGATGGCATTGTGTGTATGTTGTGTGATATTCATTTATTCATTGCTACAAATTTCAACCCATCTGACTCTGCAGGCACTGGCAGCATTAGTGCTTTGATCAACGTCGTTTCAAACCTCTATACAACTTTTCATCCCTTATATTATCTATTTATGTCCTTAGCGTGGCATTTCAAAAAAAAATTGGTATCTACTCATTAATTAGTGCCATGAATGGAAGTAATGGCACGTACCGCGCGAAAAAAATCAAAATTGACTTTGACATTAGGTACTTTTCAACCCCTAATTCACCTCTAATCTTCGCCTCGATGTCATTTACCTCGTGTATGTTTTTAATAAGAACGAATTAACATAATCAATTAATTCATATTTTTTAACAGAAAATTCATGGACGTTTCGCGAGATTTTCTTTTGTTTTGCCGACCAATGACGTACGTTATAAAATCAATATGTCAGTATATTCCACTATATTGACACTAAAAACAAATCAATGTTCATAGCTAATAAACTATCGATGATTGCCGATTGCAACTTGCTTTGCCTTATAAAAGTTATGAGGCAATATTACCTTGAAATGCTCCAAATTAAAAAAAATCGAAGATGCACGAACTTTGCGGGCGACCTTTTAAAGCATAGGTATAGATATATTATTCAAGTTACGTTCTTGCTTCGACTTGTAAATAACTTAAAGTAAGCTATTTCGTAATAACCACTGGGCTTGAAAATAAATTATTTTGTACTTTGTTTATTATTATCTTTGCCGGCACCGTTCAAAAGATATATTTTTTGAGTAGAATAATATTTCAACTGTTAGGATAAAAATACTAAAATATCAATGCCTGCAATTCACTTGTTATTTAGATAATAATAAAGAAATAATTAGACAAGTTAAATTAAATTATTGTGTAGCTCTTATCATAATAATAGATAAATGTTATATTACAAACGCACTTTAAGATAAGATAAGATAAGATAAGATATTATTTATTTGCAAAAAATGTGGTAAATTACATAACAGATACAATAATTAGCACAAGACACATTCTGCCATATGATAATAGCATGCAAATATTAATTGTATTGAAAATAGCATAATAGCATGCAAATTGTACTGAAAACATTAAATTGAAAGCCGTATCATAAAATGTATATCAAAATAATTAACATAAGGTAGGCAAGGCAACAAACACACTAATGTTGCATGGAGACAAAACAATAAAACAAAACGAGTAGAATTACAAAATGTAAACCTATACCAATGCATTTCTGAAATGGTAAGACTGAGTGGCTGATTGCTTTAAAAAATCATTAACAGTGTAAAAACTTTTTCTATAAACCACTTTTCAAGGTTACACAAAATTTGTTATACGGCAGCTTAACTATGTTTTCTGGTAATGCATTATAAATTAACGGTGCCATGTAGGCACAACTCACCCTAAACATTTCGAGCCGGCGGCGTATTGGTAATTTAAGTTGACTATGAGTAACTTTACGTCTATTAATATTGTCCTTTGTTTCAAATAATTCAGAACTACACTTGACAAATTTAGCCACTTCCAATTTAAAAATACAAGGAACCGTTAAAAGATGTTGGTTTTTATTATAAACAGGTTTACAGGATTCTGGCCATTTCATGCCAAAAATTGCACGTATGCATTTTTTTTGTGCTATAAAAACCCTAGAAACATCAGTTGAGTATCCCCAAACTAAAATGCCGTAACGTATGACGGAGCAGACATAAGCATGGTACCATAAGTGCCGATTTTAATTTAATATTTAAAAATAAAACAAACTTAAAGATAAGATTTAAAAAAAATCACAGTTAAAATACTTACACGCAAAAATCTCGAAACGCCCGAAACAAACACAGAAAGAAAGGTCTTAACTGTTTCCGAACTGTTTACCTCGACCGATATTTAAAAATAAAACAGAGAGAGAGAAATATTGAAAGAGATCGAAAGTAATAATTCTTTGACCTGGAAGTACAAGTGCCGGCAACAGTATCGGGAGCGAGCAAATCGGACGGACAATCGCGTCCAACTGACGCTACACTCTGTCAAGAGATTTCGCCGTGCGTGTGTTGTACAACCGTAATTTTGAAACCTGCATAATTATAATTAATAAAATTATGTACCATTTGCGACAACAGCCTTGAAAATGAGATATTTGGCTGCAAATCAAAATTTGAACTTTGAGACAAGTTGCTACTTTCTTTAATACTTGTAGAGAATGGTCCTGTTGAGATAGACCTACTGTTACGAAACTTTGGTGTCCTCGATTTTATTGATTAAACTGATTGAGAATAACAGTCCAAAATTTTACAAGTGAGGTATCATAAACCTAGAAATTATTTTAAAATGCAACGACAGGCTACGAAATTAACAAACGCAACAGTAATATGTAATGCAATGCCCTTGATACGGCAGAGGAAATGTTGCCTCCAGCCTCCATAAAATAAAGGTAGGTGCATGGTCGAGAGCTCGCGATGCAACGGTATAACCGGCTTAGGGGGACAAAAACCGGTACTGCATGAATATTCGGCATTGGTTAGCGTCAGTACTATCTGGGACAAACCTTACGAAATGTAAGGGTCTGTTTGTAAACTGATGTTAAAGCTTACAGCTATGTAAAATATTCATATAATATATTTTGCCTTCGTTTTAGTAGAAAATTATTAAAAAAAATAACTCAACATTATTTTTACATCCGTGAAATAACTCAACATTATTTAACATCCGTGTTTCATAATTTGAATATCTCAACATTATCTAAAATTCTAAATCTATCATCAGATCAAGTATTAACAATATTTTACGCTCAACGCGATGTGATTTATCGTAATGTTTTAACATAAATCTCTAAATTCAATGTTGTGCTATGTTGTAACTGAAGAAAACAAAACTAAGTAACTGATTGCTTAAAGCGGCTGCCCGTTGAGCAGAAGGTCGCAGGTTTAAATCCTGCCGGTCCCATTTTAACTGTTTCTTAGTATAACTAAGTAAAGTAGTAAAAAAAATTACTTATAGTAAAATTAAGCTTGTAGACAATTAGGGGACATTTCGTCATTCTTTAATAAACCTGCTTGTTTGCTCATAACAGTGTTTTTGATTCAAATTCAAATCCCATTAAAATCAAAATACAGCCGACCTATACAGCGTCAGATATAAGATGGTAGGTATAGGACTTGTGATCGAGATCAAGGGCAGGAGCACCTCCAGCACGATCGCCTCATCTTAAACCTGTCTGTGTCTTGAATTTGTATATTTTGGGTTTGGTAGTGATAATAATTTTAAATATGAATATATAAGTATTCACCAGCACGGGGTCTACAAGCTCGTTTGCTATGTAAGCACTTACTTATTGTTATTATACACATTTCATAAGTGAGTAACAAAATGGAATTAGTAAGCTTGTAGAACATAACAACAACCCGTTTGCTTCAAGATGCCCAAATTTTCACGTCCTGCTTTTTCGTACCTCCAAACCTGCCTGTCTCCCTCACTTCTTGTACACTGCTTCTTGTTCTGTATCATAAATGACACCAATGAGTAAAGAAAGAACAGAGAGCATGCATTTAACTAGAGACAACTATAATCGTAGGGGAGCCCATTAAGGGATTTCGGGATTTATTCAAGCGCGGCAGATTAATATACAGAGGGATACCTTGTACCCGGTTAAGTACCTCCACCAAACATGAGGCCCATATATACGGCCGCCCGTGCAGGATACAGGATCAGATTAGTAAAAAAAAATTGACCATCAGAAATTCTCGAGCGCGTCAGATTAAAGTAGGGTGAGTTAATTACATCCTAAAAAGTGTATATTCCACTAATCTGTCAATTTGAGAGTGACGCAAAGAAAGGGGAGGGCAGCAAAGTTGTAAAAAAAAACGTCATCTTGACATTCTCGAGCGTAGCTAATTTTTTTTTTATTTTGAAGGATATAATTCAAGAATAATGAAAAATATATAATCTGACGATTTCCGCAAGCCGAAATAACAAAAATTCCTCGATAAAGTTAAATGCGTGCAGCTGCGTGATGCCTACATTTCTTTCTCCACGTTTCTTTTCCTTTCTCACTCTTTCTCTATCTATTACTCTCTCACTCCGTCTCCACTCTGGTTTCTGCTGCCATGACGAAAAATGAAAAAATCTAATGAAAAATGAAAAATGATCGAAGAAAAATGTTAAAAACTATCAAATAGGTTTTATTATAGTAAAAATTTAGCTGTGCCGTATAAATATAAAATCATTAATTATCATATGAATTTAATTCAAAATTATTTAAGATTTTTCTAAATCAATCAATCTAAATAAATAGTTTACAATCGATAATTATGAAATATTTTAATTATTATGCAAATTAAGTTAGCTGACATATAAATATGATTTTTATTGAAAAAATTATTACAAAAAATAAAAAATAAATTTCACTTGTAAAAAAACTTCAAAAACTGTAAGAGCAATTTTTAAAAAATATTTTTTTGTTCTAATTTAATTATTAAAAATAAAATCAAAAAATTAAAAACGTCGGCTAACCTAAGTATCATTATTTATTTATTTAACATATGTTTCTTTTAAAATAGTTCATTATTTATTATTTAACCTAGTGATAATATCTTATTAATTAATATTTATTTAAAAATAATGCTAATTACACGAATTGAAAGACTTTCAAGCTGGGAGAGTTCGAATGCATAGAAATATTATTTCTTTTAACTCAAAATATCACATAAATTATATTTAGAGCTTAAAAATGTCATAATTACAATTTTAATAGCCCAGAAATGGAATTAGCGGGCAGTTGCAGGAATGGCCTTTAGGGTGAACCGTTTTTCTAATTTCTTTTTGTCAGATCAGGCGAATCCCTCTATATAATCGTCAGATTATGAGACAGTACGTTTAAAACATAAAGATGATCCATATATATCTTAATTTGACGCGCTTGAGTATTTCAAAATGGCGATTTTTTTTTGCACATTATGAGAATGGCCGTGAGTTTGCGTCCCATCGAAATCGTCAGATTAGTGAATGAGAGCTTTTTTTTGGTGCACTTAATACTCCCTTAGAAAATCTGACGCGCTCGATTATTTTTATTTTTTTTTCATCTTCAACCCTTACATACAACCACCCGCATCATGCAAACGATCAGATTAACATACGTTCATTGTTAAAAATACGTAGGGCATTGATGCTATCAATATCTCACGCGCTCGAGGATGTCCATGCAACAATTTTTTTTTACATATTTAAAAATCTATAGCCGCTTCCCCCACCGATGAAAAGGTTATATATCATATAACATTTTTTTCTTCTTATCATCTAAGCTTTGCAACCCAATAGGTCTCTACGACGCTCGAATAAATCCCCATTTAGCATTGTGGCCTCCCCTACTATAATAATATCTAAGTTTTAAAATTTATGTAGTCAATGGTTTTAAATTACATTATTCTGCGCGAGCAAAGATGAAAATTCACGTCAATGTTTAGAAATGTATGGGTTTTGACAGCTTTTACTCGCTCGGGAAAATTTCCTATGTATTTTGACAGTCCAATTGTTGAAAATTATAACGGTCAATTTTCTACGTAAGAAAAATTTGGAATACATTGATTGCACATGAATGTCGCAATTATTTTAGCAGTTAACAGCTTACTACTGAGCTAGTGTTATAGGTTCAATTCCTGTACCAAGACACTTTGATATTTCTTAAAAGTATTTAAAAAAAATAATTTGCTTGTTTGTGAAACCTAAGCGATATCCGTCATATAAAGGAGCAAGGGTCGTTCAAAATAATTAGGTGCTCCTAAATTCGGCATTGGAAAGTCCTTGCGTATTAAGATAATATAATCTTCCAAGTCTTATAATCGAAAATACGAATATGAAGTTACTGCTCGTGGTCACAGCATAACTGTTCATGAATTACTAATGACCTCGTTGAATTATTTAGTCAAATAAATAAGTTTCAGAACTCTGTTATACGCGCTGCAAATTACTATATTTTTGTCAAAAGAAAACACGATTCCATAAAAAAATACCTTAACACTGCATCTGAGAATCTTGCAGCACTACAATCTCCAAGTTTTCTAGGTCACTACACTAAAGCAACACGAGTTAAATCGGTGTCACTGTACTCGACTGAACTCGATTCGCACATCCCTATCTGATTTGCCAGGTATGACAGCTGTGATCAGCTGTCATATCAGTCAGTCTGTAGTGCGAATCACTAAATTATCTTGCGTTTTTAATTAAAAACCTTTTATTTAATTAAAGACAACAACAATAACAAGTCTTAATTATGTTCGCACTCCATATAAGGCAGATATACCGCATCAGTGACAATGTTACAATTCGTACCTTAAGAAATCGGAGGTTAGGACCGAGAGGACCGAATCCTGGGTTGGACAATAGATTGCAATCTTTTGAGGATGAGGGCCTGCAAATAAAGGCAGAGGAGGCTGAAGAAGTCCTGGAAAGATCGGATAGTGATTTCTACAGTGTAAGTATAGATATTTGAGGTTATCTCTTGTTGCTTGCCATAACTTTGTGCCAATCTGGATGCACTTAAGATCATTTTAAAATTCGAACATTTCCTTTTGGCTTAATTCAGACATGCAATGACCTAACACCACCTGATATCCCACAAATTTAATTTAATATACAATAAT
Organism: Hypena proboscidalis; assembly: GCA_905147285.1. NCBI lineage: Eukaryota > Metazoa > Arthropoda > Insecta > Lepidoptera > Erebidae > Hypena > Hypena proboscidalis. The sequence goes on along the minus strand of LR990140.1, from coordinate 11,621,868 downwards.
GATATTATTTTTTTGAATACCAGGAAAACAGTACAGCATTTATACACTAAACATATTTGCTTAATTCAGTCTGGTAACAAACATGTAGGTAGCTTTACAAATTTAAACAACAATGTTAGCATTGCTTGAAGTGTAAGATATTGCAACCTTGTATACTATGGACTAATTTATTTTTATGTATCAATTTAACTTAGCAATATTTAAGTTATTTTTTCTTTCCATAACCATCTTTAGCCATTATGTTTTAGTTGCTATAACTTACACATAGAATTATTGTCAAAAAACTGGTGGCACATGAGTTTCTCTCCAGCCCTCCTCATTATGCAATATCCATCAGAGCTGGTACTTGGATTGATTTTAATTCAAGTTGAATTATGTCAAAACAAACAGCTTAGATTGACTAATCTAAGCTGTTTGTTTTGACATGTTCAAGCGCCACTTGGGACCCATAAATGATTTGATTTCATTATTTTGAATTAATTAACTGACTAAAAATCACATAGGTAGTGTGCAACAGAGATAATGCTCTACGAAGCCGAAATTAGCCGATGTCTCTTTCCAAAGGTTGATGTGCAATATTTATCGCCGGGTACTATAGACATTATTTACTAAGACCATAATCATTAATATTTTTTCTTTTCCTAGGTTGGAGAAGCATACAACGAACATGTGAATGAAACCATGATGGGCAAGTATGAATTGCGTCATCAAATTGTGAAGGAGAAGTATTTCAAAGAAAACATGCCAAACTTACTGACTTGGAGTGAAAAGGAACAGATTAGACACTTGGCTGCTACTGAACCTGATGAGTGGACCCTGGAGAAGATTGCTGAGAGCTTTCCTGTTACAGTGCCTGTAGTTAAGGTATGTATAATAACTATACGGGGAAGGTACATCTAAATAATAAGTTTGATAGAAGTTTTAAGAAATGTATTTTAAGTTGACATGAGGCGAAAGTAAAGTTTGATGTTATCTGAACCGATTGATTGTAACTGATTATTATGTTGGATGTATGTAATTAGTTTATTTTGCTGCATGTTGATGTGGGCATAAAACTAAAACTATTGCGATTTACGGGTTTGCTTGTACATTTAGACTCTTCGTGTACTAAATAAAATAATGAGGCAAAACCATTTTTTTTGTGTCTACTTACCATAAGATGACTTGTTTGCTGATTACTTCAGTAATAGGTCAAATGTTATCTACCTAGTATACCCTAACCACTACTACATACCCATACTAAAAACACCTGACCTAGAGGTGTCTGCCTCTGTCAGGTGTTTTTAGTTCCTTGTTTGGGTATAAGTCTTTTTAAGAAACAAAGCTAAATCTCATCATTGAACTTGACCAGAGTAGAAAAAGTTATTATACATCTCCATATGATTTTCTTTACCTATTCTATGATTTTATTTACAGAGATTGCTCAAATACCCATGGAAACCAGCAACAGAGCAGCGAATAGCACGCCATGACACCTCTGTCATGAGGAACTGGAAGGAACTCAAAGAAGGATCCCTTGACATCTCTGAAAAGTTAAGGAAACATTTCCTTAAATTTTCCAATAGAACTATCCCTCCTTTGAAAAGAGAATCCATCAAAATTGAACTGAAACCAGAGGAAAATCTTGGTGAGTTCGAAAGTATTGTGAGAAGATGTGCAGCTTCTGAAAATACTAGTCAGTCTTCAAGAGATGAAGCGAGACTAGCATTGTCAAACAATCAGGAGAATGAAGGTGAAGAGGTCAAAACGCAACATGTCAAAAGGGACTTCAAAGTAATGACTTTGAATGAACTAACTAGTAAAATCAAGAATCGACTGGAAAAAGGTAAAAATCTTGATGTTGGTGACCAAATAATTCTAGACACAGTCAAGACAGATGTACAAGTAAAATCATCGGAGAATATGCATAAAGAAATAGAACTGTTCAATGAAAGTAGTGATAAGAAAAAGGATTTAGTAGAATTTAAAGAAAAGGAGGAACAAAAGAATGTAATGAACTATCCAGAAAGAATTAGAATACCTAAGAAAGCTTACAAGAGAGGAGCTACATACAAAGTGAATGATTGCTTCTATGATCATGATGGAACATTTTTGTATAGAGTTTTAGGAATGTCTTAGGAATAGTTTTATGGTTATCAAATAAAACAATTTATATTGAAGCCTTATATATTTTTTTATAAAAATTATATGAATTTCATTACACTTGTCAAAATAAAATAAATCTATACTCAGTAACAGAACTCCCTTGAATCAATAGCATGTCTTTTATGACGATTGTAGTATTATAATGAAATTTAGATTTCTCTTACAATTAATTAATTAACAACATGAAACAAATCTTTGCGGCTTCATTGTACAATTTATATGGAACTAATAATATGGCTTGTTTATAATCACTTGATTATACTTATAATTCACATTTGATAAAATATCAAATATACTTGTGTAATAATAATAGTATTGGATACTGAAAGATGATTAGCCATGTATCAGTTAAATATCAAAGAATCATTGATTGAAAATAAATAACAGTGTCAGGAATTTGATCGAAAAACGTTTTTACTGACTGTCTTATCTAAGTTAGTATCAATAAATAAAGGTGGGTGATTTGCTATGACTATTTCATGATTTTAAATAAATTCTTCATTCATTGAAAATCTTAAAATGTAATAAGGTGTTTATTACATTTTGTACGCCTACGATGGCAAAACATGTAGCACTTATATATAACTCATACTTTACTATCCTGCATGCAAGCTTAAATCTTGTACTGTACACATGTGTTTGACAAAATAAATATCTTTTATCTATATGTTTGTCTTCATAATTATGGTACTCAGGCAGGTCCCAATAAAATTATTATAACTAATCAATTCCATACAATATATATTATTTACGAGCAAGCAATGAAATTATAAACCTTAACATGGTCATTATTTTATTTTAGTCATAGCAAATCAGACCTAACTTAATCAGTTAATTTAAAACTTTCTTTGTTAGTATGCTGAGTATTCAAGACTTGTAGTTTCAAGATGGATTGCAACCAAATCTACAATGTGTTTATATACATTCTTACATGTTATTTCGTCCACGAATAGTTTTGACTGTAGACATGTACACAATGAGTTCAATATTTGCGTTGGTACTATTATATTAAAAGCATATAATGCTACTCTGGTCATATAGACTTGATGTAGTAACAAAAAGCAGGGTAGTAGAAATGAATATGATTTCATCATATTAAAACTATATTGACACTTTATAAATACTTTCGAGTTTTGGCAGTCACATTATTTACTATCTGACGAAAATAAATCTTGAATTACTAAAATATTGGTACTTTTGGTGTTAAAATAAGTGCATGTGACATAAATAATGTGACCATAACACACACTTCGCACAATTCGTTTACGAATTCAACTGAATTTCACTGGCATCACATATCAAGCGCAACGACGTATTGCCTTACGTGTCCCTTACACCTACACTATACAACATCTCTATGTACATACAAGTTCTTACGGTCGCCGTCCCCATATCTTAGCACCCTCAATACTAAACTAATAGATATGCTGAAATGTGAACTTATTACATCAAATTGCTTAGTGAATGATAAATATAAAGTTTGGGGCATTCATCAAACTTAGGCCGCAGTACACTGTTCGAGTAACGATTGTATATTATAATGAGAATTAAGTGTACCTTGATCCCGATCGGACGGGCGTATAAGTTCTAGTTTCTGATAACGCAGTAGCAGTTCTAACGTTGCTTCATTAACTATCTCCCTTTAAACAAAATGGACGGTTCCCTACGATTGTATATAAAACAAATGCTCAAAACTAAACTACAAAAAATAATAACTCTTTTTTATTAACAATACTTCTATATGCTTTTAAATGTAAATAATTGTAATATAAGGTCGGATTCGGAACTGAAGTAGGCCCCGTCGAGAAATTAAAGCGTCGGAAGCTAATAAAGGGATTATAAGGTGCGAGTTTCTAGTGCAACCCTGGATTATGTACTTTTGGTGCATCCCAAAGATCCCATTGTAACTATTGAGGATAAGATAATCCAATACTTTAGTATCACGAAAGTTCATATAAATATTTGGTCCTGTATTAAAGTTTTTGCAGTACCAAATTACATACTTATTATGTAAAATACACATAGACACTAGAAATAAGCCTGAACTTAGGAAGTTCAAAATATGCAAGCTCAAAGTTCATATTGAATGATTTCTTCTAAATATGAAAGATGTCGGTTGAAAAAGCGACACGTTTATAGTCAAATAGCGATGATGAGACATTGATTTATTTTTTATGGGATATTTAGGATGCACCATAACTATAATACATATTAATACTTTTGTTCGTCGTGAACGAGCCGCAGTCGTTTGAAGTAATGTCGGCAGCACACGGCGGTGGGCGAGGGCGGCAAGTCCTGCGGCCGCGCCTCCCCGCCGAGCTGCTCCAGGGCTCGGCTGTACTCCCGCTGGAGAGCTATCAGGTCGATGTTTTGATCGCCGAGAGCTGCCATTGCCAGGAATAATATATCCCTGGAAAACAACATTTCAGTTTGAATAGCTGTATAGAGGCAGGTTAACTAAACATAGTATAGTATTGTGAATTAATATGAAATAACATTATGCTACACCTACGTAGAAAGTACTTCATCGCAGTATGTCATACGGGGAGTTTTGAATAGCACGACCATTCCTACTTTTCCTTTCGCTGCGAGGCGAAGGAGATTTTTTTTTCTTTCATTTTATGATTTATTTCGTTTATTTTTTGTTTTTGGTAGTTTTTAAATTATGATATTTTTTGTAATATTTGGTAGTTAGTTTTTGGTAAATTTTGGTAGTTTTTAAATTATGATAATTTTTGTAATATTTGGTAGTTTTTGGTAGTTTCTGAAATTTTTCGTACATTTATGTTGTTTTTGGCTCTAGGTGTAGTATAAAGTATTATGTATCACTCGGGAGAAAGTTTGATTACTTTCGAGTGTATTAACCATATTTATCAAACTACACCCTCAATAAAATCGACTACGTTCATCCTTTGGTGTTCAATGTACTATTGGATCTAATTTGCTCGTAAGTATTTTACCTGTAAAAGGAATGGTATCGTTTGTTATTCGATGTGTTTTCTCTCCACGTGGCGAGCTTACGAAGAGCGTCTGTCAAGTCGTTGCTTAACAAGCCGTTGAGGACCGCCATCGCAATTCTGAAACATAAAATTTTTCAAGGTTAATGTAGTTCAACTCATCGCAAATACGTAGTCATACACGGCTGTTACACCAGCTTCAATTGCTCAAATATTTCGTCGCCAACGTGATATTTAAATGTCGTATGCATTGATTCATTAGCATCCGTGCACCGTATGATCCGGGCTTCGTTGAAGTAAGTAAAAAGCTAGTGGTCAGAGTATCTACATGTGATAGAAATATTTTTTTCACCACACCAGCACGAAAAAGATCGTTTGCTTGCGAGAATTCAGTGAGTAAAAACGCTTTTTACTCACTAGTGAGGCAAAGTGATTCAAATTTCGAAACACTAAATCCTTCCAATGAATAGGCGCAAAAAAAAAACAAAACAGCCACCATGTAGGTCAGTAATAAACATTGACATCAATTTTATCTAAACGATACTACAAACGATACGTTTTAATTATTTTAAATTATATAAATACACGCTTATTTAGTATTTTCATGGTTTAATATTCGTGATTAACCATTAAATTAAATAAAATCAGGTACTTAATATTAGACTCTATAAATAAATGTTACGGAACGAATTTCCGAACGCACGATTTAAAAAAAAAAAGTCTGTCGCGGGCAATTATAAATTCTTTTCAGTTTATGTTTAATTGTTTACTGGAACTTTTTAACAAAAAAATAGTGAATCCAGTGATGAAGAACTTTGAGGAACTCCAAAAGCGTTGCGTTAACTTGCTTCTAGCGCAGAAGTTAGATTTCTTACCAGAAAATTCACGTGAAAAGTATTTGAAAGCGTACGACATATTTAATTAGTGACGACTTTCAGAAGGCCCTAAAACGCATTATGAATCGGTATTACTGTCGTATTTCATGGAATTATTTCAGGTTAAGCAATCGAGTACGAGTTTATTTAAATCTTAATATTTTCTCACTGGAAGAGGTGAAAAGTTTTGTATTGTAACGCGTGAGAAAAATTAAATTTCCAGTTCGTGACCTCTTAAAATCTTTCGCTTGCGAAGTAGTCTTTATTAGAATCACTCGCTATGCTCGTGATTCAATTTAAGACAACTTCGCAAGCTCAAGATTTAAAATTGGCACTCACAACAGAAATATAAACTTTTTCTCACTTGTACCATAAATAACTATTGGTAGTAGCCAAGCTCGAGTAAAGAGCTTGTTTATTGTTCGAAAAGTCATCTGCATTCAACTTCACTGGTGCTTCAATGTTAGATTTGACCTTTAACATGTTCCACGTGATGGAATGTGAGAGTGCCTAAAAAGTACTCGAGGTCGGGTGAAGTCTACCAATCCGCACTTGGGCAGCGTGGTAAACTAAGGCATAACCCTTGTCATCATGAGAAGAGGCCCGAGCCTAGAAGTGGGACATGTATTAGATACAGCAGCTACTACATGTGCACGTACGTGCGCGCCGCGTGCGACTCGTCCTCGGTGAGCAGCAGCGCCTGCAGCGCCCGCGAGCGCGGCTGGCGGCGGCGCTGGCTCCACGCCTGCTGCAGCGTCACGCCCGCGTCGCCCGCCTCGCTGCTCGACCACTCCCACGCGCACGTCACGTGGCAGCTACCTGTTATACAACATTACAATTATATCATTATATTTAACTCGGTCGATCTTGTTTTATACAACCCCTCCCCAAAATGAATTCTCAAGAAAGGAGAATTAAAAAATAATGACTTGGGCATAGACACATTTATGAGTGATCGGTGCATAATACGGAATAAAAATCATTGTTAGTCAACATCAACAAATTATTTTTACCAAATTTCTACGAATAAGAAAATACATACTACAAATATCTTTACTATCTACCTTTAACGTTAGGTCGTTATGTAGCTACATACTAGATTCTATAAAAAAATAATATAACTGAAGGTTAAAATTTTACTACATAGTTTATATTTTTGATTTTGATAGGCTATGCTTAAGAAACATTATATAATTACAGTATTATCTGACAGATATCTTTTCTCTTCAAACTTTATCTGAACACGAGAACGAACTAAACGCCATGAATAAACTGAAATAAGGATCAATTATAAAAATCACAGCATATTTTCAAAGACAGAGTGGTATCTGTTATGATAAATAAAAATCCTTTTGTAGTATAAAAACCCCATTATTTGTTCATATGCAACATAACTTTCTAGTATTGCAGATAACATAACATTTTTTTCTCAAAAAATAACAGCGCCCGCTCTAGGAATAACTCCTGTGTCGCGGGGGTGTTTACGAACATACATTTCACACACACAGTTAAAGCAAATCTTTCCGGATCACATAAAGATTAATCTCATGTGGGGATCGAACCCGAATCAGCGCAGATGTAAGCACCGAGACGACCGCTTTACGCCTACCGTGCACTCAAATATTTATAAATAAATCAATTATGAGTTGAGTTGCGTCAATCGATAAGACTAGCAGTTCCACTTCATAAAAGGGATAACAAACGAAACAAATCACTCCTTACCAACTTTCTCAGCATCCTGCAGCATGTCAGTGCTGCGGTACTTGGCTTGGAAGTCAGGACACAGCAGGTCGGGCAGGTGGTTCTCGATGTTGGCGCGCTCCAGGAACCAAACCAGGTTCCAGTACACGATGGGGTGTGACTCTACGAAACCTGAGTCCGCTAGACAAGAATCACCTTCCCTACCTGTAAATACATAAGAATTGATTTAGGAATTTGAAACAATTTTTTTTAATTTATATTATATTTTTCAATTCTCTATATTCGAGATTAAGCAAAATGTTGGGACTGAATTAATAAAAATATTGACTGAAATTGTCAGCACAGAGCGTAACGATAAAGCGTGAAAATTTTGACCCTATAAATATAATAATATGGTAAATAAACAAATCTTAATATTGTAACATGGTGTACAGTCGGTCAATGAGTTGGGTATGCAGGGCAAAAACTTCTAAGTCATAGTAAAGACTTACGACACCAGTTATGGATAAGTAAGTTATATATCTAAATAGTGGGTATATTACACTTATTAAATATGAAATACAAACTTGCATAATTATCTATTGCAGTCAGTTTTTACTATGGCGTAGAAGTTTTTGCCCTGCATACCCAACTCATTGGCTGACTGTAAGTACATACCTAGTATAGATTCGAATTCTTTCCTTAGAACGAGGGGGTTTAAATAAGGCACACTCAAAGTTTCTGCTGCTTTCTCGGGTCGCAATATCTGAAATCATAAAAAAAATGTAATGTTAAAACGTGATATATTTAATAGCCTCTAGATAATCTAGAAGTTGACTACCAGATAAAATAAACCTATTAATTATCCACCTTTTCCCCTTAAAATATACTTCTCCCTTGTTACAAAAGGATCAGCCCAGTAGCTATATCAACTTAAAGATGAACCATTTTCAGATGCCTCCGAATGTATCTTATTGAAGGCAATATATTGTAGCTGCAATCCCTGAAGAGACCTGGATATTCAGTCAGATTATAAAATTTGCCTTTGCCCAGCAGTGGGACAAATTTAATTAAATATTCATAAAACACCATATTACATTACATATTAATTACAAAAATAACAATAAAAATTGACACATTTGATTACATGCTTAATAATATAAAATCGTCATGTCAATGACAATGAGGTTGACAAAAAAAAAAATAGGCTGACTCCACATTGGCTGTGCGCGTTTCTCGAGCATGTGAACGACACTATCACTGCACACTGGTAGACGCAATCCTTCTTTACACAGTCGAGGAAGGCGTAGGCCCAAGGAGTAACCCTTGAATGATGTAAAGGATATCCCACCTGTACGGACAGCAGAGGAACCGTATGTCGTCCGCACGCGATGCAGCGCGTGTTGAGATTGGAGTCGTCGGCCGCCCAGCCCGCCATTATGTCTTCGTCGTACAGTAACGCCAGGCATTGGTGGCATTGCGAACATGACGACATGCGGACTGTTACTGTCGAGTTCTCGGGGCTTGACGTATCCTGAAAAAATATAATGTGTATTTTGTTACTATAGATGCATTTGCAAATAGATTGTGAAGCCTAGACTTTTAATAAAATAAATAAATAAATAAAAAATAAAAATAAAAATAAAAATAAAAAATAAAAAAGCCTTTATTTTCCAAATTGACAGTTACAATTTTGATATCACAGTAATATTGCTATTTGTCGGATATGCTTGCCAACTGGATCCCTGATCGGGTGAAGGCCTCCTCCAGAGAGTGCCACTCTTCTCTGTTTTTTGCCAAGTTCGGCCAACTGCTTGATCCAAAGGTCTCAATCTCGTCCTTCCACCTTGCTTTTGGTCGACCTCTGCGTCTGTATCCGTGGGGTCCAATCCACATAGTAACAGTCTTTGTCCACCTATTGTCAGTGTAACGGGCCACATGACCCGCCCACCTCCATTTCAGACCTCGTGCGAAGACCAGGGCATCTATCACGCCTGTTTTTTTTCTTATTTTCCCGTGGCGGACCCGATCCCTTAGTTTAATTTTTAGTGAGCTACGTTCTAAGGCTCTTTGGCAGGATGTTATCTTTCTTTTGGTTGTTGAATCAAATATCCACGTTTGACAGCCATATGTGAGACAGGGTAATAGGCATGAGTCCATTACTTTCTTTTTTAATTTTAAGTCCATGTCAGATTTCATTACCTCTTTGTATCCCCAGAACTTTTTCCAAGTAATTGCTATACGCCTGTCTATTTCTTCTATGTTGTTATTTTTTCGAAAGGATACTTGTTTGCCCAGGTAGATATAATCGTCGGCATAATCAATTATGTTATTATTTACCAGAATCGCAGTTTTGTGGTGGTTAGTCATGATCTTCGTTTTTGAAATATTCATTTCTAGGCCAATGTTTGTGCTTGCGTTATCAAGTTCTGACATCATAGATTGGAGCTCAACTGGGCTCTCGGAGAACAGCACTATGTCATCTGCGAAGCATAGATGGTGAAGACATTCCTTGCCTATTTTTAGTCCTCTTTTGTCCCAAGATAGATTTTTTATAGTGTTTTGGAGGACTGCTATGAACAATTTAGGTGACAGTGGGTCGCCCTGTCTTACTCCTCTATTTATTTCTATTTTTTGTCCTGAACTTTCTAACTTGATTTTGCTAGTACTGTTATCGTAGATGTGTTTAATGATTCTGATGTATTTGTTGTTGACATTTTGGTCGTAAAGGGCATTCCAGATGCTTTGATGTGATATAGTATCAAATGCCTTCTTGTAATCGATAAAAGCTAGATACAATGGTCTGCGGAATTCGTAATATTTTTCGATTACTTGCTCTAGTACTTGTATATGGTCGGTGGTGCTGAATGATTTTCTAAACCCTGCTTGTTCTCTCGGTTGATGTTCTTCTATGTCTTTGTTAATTTTTTCCAGAAGACAGTTAGCAAAGAGTTTGTATAAACATGGCATTATACTTATGGGTCTGTAATTCCCTACGTCTGTTGGGTCTCCTTTCTTATACAACAGTACAATTTCTGATTCTGTCCATGTCTTTGGGACTGTTTCTTCATCTAAAATTTTGTTAAATAATAGAGTTAAGGGGTTAAGAATCACTGTTTTGGCTAATTTTATGGCTTCATTCGATATTCCGTCGGTGCCAGGACTTTTATCGTCCTTTAATTTCTCCAATTTGCCTAATATGTCGATCTCTTTAAAGTGTGATGTTTCTGTACATTGATTTAGAGTTACTTTGGTTTCATGCTTCGAGTCCTTAGAGGCGCTATATAGCTGTCGATAGAAATCTGTAGCTGTATTTATGACTTCTGCTCGAGTTTGTGGTTTAGCAGCATTCGCATTCAATGATGGTATCCAATCCTTACCAGTATTTAATTCTTTTATAGCTTTCTTTAGACTTCCGGAAGATTTTAGATGTTTCGCATATATAGCTTCTTTGTGGTCTTTATAATTCTTTTTAATCTCTTTATTAGTTGTTTTGAATAAATAGGTGAGTCTAGCTTTTTCGTCATGACTTAAGTGTTGTTTATGGATTAGTTGGCTTCTTTCTTTCATTAGATTTAAGGTGTATTCTGTAAGTATTTTAGGTTTTTGGCGTATACTATTGTCTTTTTGTTTATTTACTGGTGGTAGAGCTCTTGTGAATGAGCTCGAGGGCGGCAGCACCACCGTCTCACCTTTAACCTGCCGCTAAGTAGTAGTGCTTCCATTACTGTGTTCCGGTTTGGTGGTGAGATCAGGCCCTGAAATTACTGGCACATGAGGCATACCACCGTAGTCCTCAGCTGCAGCGACGCATCTATAATCTGCTTTTGTGGATTGTTGATGTCCATGGGCTGTACTCCACTTACCATCAGGTGGACTACACGTTCGTTCGCTGTGGGCGTAGTATAAAAAAAAAAAAAAAAAAAAAAAAAAAATTTAGACCAGATTTAATTAACATTTCAATCTTTTTGTAGTATGTATTGACGTCTAGAATATCGTTTCTTTGATCGAAGAGGTCATGTTCTACGTTTTTTAGGTAGGTGATGTAATCTAAACGGTCCTCTAGTGTTTTCTAGACTTTTAATAGAGATTGCTAAAAGGATAGCCGCCAGGTGTTGCTCAGATGAGGCGAAATGGGCTGCTCTGATGGATCGAGAATTACAAATGTCATACCCGCCTACCAGGTATAACTCAGACGATGAGCTCAAAATGTATGGAAATAAGCATGTTAGTCTATGATGCCAATAGATAGTAAACTTAACATTAAATAATCTTCTAGATTCAAATCAGTCCAGCTTGTCCCCCTCTAACACTGTAATCGCAGACAGTTATATTAGTTCCTCCGTAATTCTGCGAAGATAATAGTTATTTATGGTACAAGTGAGAAAAAGTTTATATTTCTGTTGTGAGTGCCAATTTTAAATCTTGAGCTTGCGAAGTAGTCTTAAATTGAATCACGAGCATAGCGAGTGATTCTAATAAAGACTACTTCGCAAGCGAAAGATTTTAAGAGGTCACGAACTGGAAATTAAATTTTCTCACGCGTTGCAATACAAAACTTTTCACCTCTTCCAGTGAGAAAATATTAAGATTTAAATAAGCTCGTACTCGATTGCTTAACCTTAAATAATTCCATGAAATACGACAGTAATACCGATTCATAATGCGTTTTAGGGCCTTTTGAAAGTCACCACTAATTAAATATGTCGTACGTTTTCAAATACTTTTCACGTGAATTTTCTGGTAAAAAAGAAAACTGTGTTAGAAGCAAGTTGTCGCAACTCTTTTTTGGAGTTCCACAAAGTTCTTCATCACTGGATTCACTATTTTTTTGGTTAAGAAGTTCCAGTAAACAATTAAACATAAACTGAAAAGAAATTATACTTGCCCGCGATAACTGACACAGAAACAGACTTTTTTTTTTAAAATCTTGCGTTCGGAAATTCGTTCCGTAACATTTATTTATAGAGTCTAATAATAAGTACCCGATTTTAATTAATTTAATGGTTATTCACGAATATAAAACCATGAAAATACTAAATAAGCGTGTATTTATGTAATTTAAAATAATTAAAACGTATCGTTTGTAGTTTTAAAATAAAATTGATGTCAATGTTTATTACTAACCTACATGGTGGCTGTTTGGTTTTTTTAGCGCCTATTCATTGGAAGGATTTAGTGATTCGAAATTTAAATCACTTTGCCTCACTAGTGAGTAATAAACGTTATTACTCACTGAATTCTCGCAAGCAAACGATCTTTTTCGTGCTGGTGTGGTGAAAAGTATATATTTTTTTTAGATACAAGGTCTAGTGGTTAGCGTATGCGCCTTTCACAGCGAGGGTCCGATTCCCGGGTCGGGCAAAGTGTTATTTGTGAACTTTCCATCAGGAAATTCACAATAGTAGTACGGAGTTACAATTGTGCCCGGTGAATGGCGATAGGCTTACCCCCTATACCATGGGACTTAAACAAAACAGGTGAAGTGTGGGTGTTGTACAACTCTGCGACATCCTTCTAGGTAATATAGGCGCTATGTTATATTAGATACAAATAGAACTTACATTATTAACGGGGTACAGGTTGTCAGGCAAATGAGATACTAGTGTAGCGAGTGACCCTCGCTCCATGGAGCACGCCAGCTCCGCGTCACTCGACGCTCGTCTAAAACCAACTCCACCCACCCATTCTGAAACACAACAAGTGGATTAATAGTTCAAAAATGAACTTTCATTATTTCCCTTACCAAATAGGCTAAGATGACACGCTGATGTCAGTGGTAAAAAAGGAATGACGCGTGTTAGAAACTGAAACGTCATTCATACTAAAGCTTCGGTTTCCTAGGCAAGCGGTGTGGAATAATACAACCGTAAGAATAACGGTAGAATGCAGTCACTAGAACGTTGCCTATGTAAAGTAAATGTAGTGGTTTCCTAGAGAGCGGTGATCGACATAACGTAACACGTACTAATCGTGTTACGGCCATAATATTACGGCCGCATTATTCCACACCGCTTTCCTAGGAAACTGAAGCTTAAGTGCCTGTTAAGGTTTATAGAATTGTTACACGGTATAAATAAAATAATTTTTCTAGGCGATAGTGAAGTTGAGCGCAATTATAATGTCACGGGTTACGCGCTTACTCTGATTAGCCACGCTCGAGTGGGTTGCGCATCGATTGGACGATGAAGTGCACAGCTAACTTTACTACCACCTTGATTATTGATACTACTATAATCTGGTAAACACTACCCTCAGGACCACATGCGTCCTAGACAAGAAAATACATAATTATATCCTTTTTTTTACTTTTAAATTATCAAGTCAACTAACCATCAGGATTTATTTCGGACGATCCATCAGTAGAATCCTCCTCTCCCATGAAGCTATTAAGTGCACTCGTGGCATTTCCGAACGCTCCTTTCACGGGCGTCGAATTCGCCGATATAACCTCCTTCATTTCATCGAACTTTTTCGCCATACTTGTTGCTGCAGACTTCAGACTGCTAAGCCCACTCTGCAGGAGCTCATTTGATCGCTTCCCAGCTATACTTGTTGGACTGAAACGTGAGCTTAATATAGAATATATACACACACTTATTATTGTATGCAATTGTTTAGCAGCAAAGACCTGTAATTAGAGAATTAAAAAACATAGCATAATATAATCTGCTGTTGGACTTCAATAATATCTATATTAAAAAAAAAAAAAAAATCAACAACAACATTTTGGTTGAGCTGTAAGATTTAAAAAAAAAACAGTTTATGTTTAAGGATATCTACAAGTAAAAACACGTTCATGCAACTTTACAAAACAGTGCGAGAAAATAATGTCAAATATAACATGCAAAAATAATTGGGATGTAGGTACAGTGGGCCAACGAGTTATGCAGGGCAAAAACTTCTAAGTCATAGCAAAGACTTACTACACCAGTTATGGATAAGTGAGTTACATATTATCAAAATAGTGGGCATATTGCACTTATTAACTATGTAATTCACACATGCATATCTATTGCAGTCAGTTTGCACTATGGCATAGAAGTTTTTGCCCTGCATACCTAATTGCTTGGCCCACTGTACAGTCAGCTGCAGAGAAATCTCACCCTTAAGTACTTCTTTGCACTTCAAAGCGGTGAGTTTACTCTAGTACTGTACTTGTTACTAAATGAATCTTTGAAAGGTTAATCTGAAAATTATATTGTTTACTAGAAGATAAAAATGGACAATGGTATTATATTGAAAAAGAATATAGCATAGCTTCAATTTTATTATTTCGCAGGCTTACATAGATTTTTTTTTAAGTATAATTTTGGTTTTTACAGCTTTTAAAGGGCGAACCAGCTGATTTCAGCTTTCTTTATGGTTTGATTTGAAATTAAATTATCGAAATTGTTGAAATTGAATTAACTGTAAGATATTGCAACCGTATACTATAGACTAATTTATTTATAAGTATTAATTTAATTCCATTGCAATATTTAAGTTTATTTTCTCTCCATAACCATCTTTAGCCATAATGTTGTTTTGGTTTCTATAACTTACACATCAAATTATTGTCAAAAAAACAAACAAATATTGTATGAATTATTTGAAAAGATGGTGCACATGAGTTTCTCACTGGCTCTTTTCATGATGCAATACCCATCCGAGCTGGTACTTGGATTGATTTGAAATCAAAATGTCTAAGTTGAATTAAAGTCAATCTAAGCTCCGGTGTCAAATCATTTTATTACAATAAGTATTATAATTTAGTTAGCTAAGTTTTATTTTAATTTTATATTTTTTGTATTTTGATGTTTGTTTTGGTGTGTTCAAGAGCCCCTTGGGGCCCATGGAAATAAATGATTTGAGTTAATTTAAGATGTCTCCATATTTTAAGCATCTATTTGGTTCGGGGTCATTTCCATCGCTGTTTGGGGTTAGGCATGCTCACCTGAAATAATTCTCGATCATTGCCTTTCCGAGTTTCATGTTTTCCTTGCGCAACGACAGTCTGGCGGGCGAATAGCGTCTAAGAAAACAAACAGGCTAGCGTACTGGCGTGTTGTGTGCGGTTAATAAAATATAAACATCGCTAGTTTCAAAAAAACAAACTAGCCACTACATGTTGAAATACAGCATTTTAAGGTAAATAAAGGATTAAATAAATATCACACAACAAACACTCAACGCCATATAGTCCCAAACTAAGCAGAGCTTGTACTATGGGTTCTAAAATAACTGATACTAATACATTTAAACTTTTCTTATTATACATAGAAACAATCAGACCAAGACAAACATCCATGTTTATGCACACAAAGATTTGTCCTGAGCGGGTATCAAACCCGAAACCTCGGCGTTGCAGGCAGGTGCACTACCCACTCCGCCATCCGGTCGTCCAGCGGAATTGAATAAGATATCTTTAGATCATCATTACTTCGGCGACCTCTCAGATATTGTAAAGTTAATAATGGTGCATGCAAAAGTTCCCTAGATGTTAATGTATGCTAGCACAAATTATACTATTTCTCGGTTTAATGAGTGTATGGTTGAGCTGTACTTCAAGATGTAAATGAGCCAGTATTGAAGGCTAGAACTAAAAAGAAATGAATGAATCATGCTTTGCAACTGCTGAGACCTGATCGTAATAAGGACAAAACATACGGAGAAACTTTATGTTATTATAACTGTCCTTTAGACAAATCTTGAACAAAATGAGCACAATTTTTTGCTCAAGGCCATTAGCGATAAGGTCTTAGTCATAACTAAAAGGATGTATTGTGAGCTAAACATAGCAGTGACAACAATCAATACAAGTTCTGTTAAATATTTACAACGAAGTGGCCTTCGTGTTGTCTATAACTTTTAACTTTTTTTTTCAGTTCAAATAAATTTGACCGAAAGAGTTTTGACTGTAACAGCTATATGCAAATTCAAAAATAGAATTGATATTTAACGTTTTTATACCTACGCGATTTGAGAACATTTAATAGTTATTTATGCAACTGTTCTATAATGAGGGGTATTAAAACACGAGTGTGGGTTTATCACACGAGGCGAAGCCGAGTGTGATAATAGTATCACATAAGTGTTTTAATACCTAATTATAACAGTTGCATACAAGACTTTATCTTCACCCATGATATGAATCCTCTATAAATGTTCTGAAACCATAGGGTATTAGGGTACAGTGTTGTAAGAACTCTATGTAAATTCATGGAAAGTTTAATTAGTGAGTATCTAATACAAAAAAACTATGTATAGGTAATAATATAATTATTTATTGTAATAATTATTTACATTTTGGATCGTACAATTATTAAAAAATATTTTTTCAATACTATTATTGAACAAAAATGGCGGGATACGACATCAATTCAAAAATTCGAATAAGTTTTTATTTAAATTACGGCGCTGTGGTAGTGAAACGCGCGTGCATGACATGTTCTTTTTTTGAAATTCATAAAGATGCCATGAGAATGTGGCTGTTCGATGAGTAAAAAAGGAGTTGCATAATGAATTTCAGTACAACATTATAACACCCGTTTGGGTGTTATAATGGTTATTATGACACTGGCTGTTTTAATGTTGGCAATTAGCTAACTGTTTCAAGAACGTTTATAGAGGATTTATAGCATGGGTGTAGATAAAAGAAATTAGACAACGGATCTAAATCGCGTAATTATTATAAAGGTTAGAGGGGTGCATGAAAGGAGCCTCCCCGAGTGACGTACACAACAATCTTCTACTTCCGGCGCACCCTGGGCAATTCAAGAGTTCTCCAAAGTGAATTGGCTAATCCTTTCACCACGTTGGCAAGTCAAAATAAAATTTGACTCAGCCATCGACACGACGAAGAAGATTATAAAGGTTAATAAATACACCTATGCTCCACGTTTCGACGGAGTCGGCTCGTGACCACGAATGATGCAAGTCATTTCGAAACGTCGTGTATAGGTATTTATTTACCTTTATAATAATTACGCGATTTAGACCCGTTGTCTAATTTTTGAAAAAGGATATTCTTTTTATTACAACACCACTCAAATACAAATTTGCACAACAATAAAATAGTACTCAAACATTCAGAAAACGACCTGTTCGTAATAGGACTCACCCGAAGCTGATCTTGAGCGAGTTGCCGAGGCTGACGAGGCTGGAGGACACGCTGCCGGCGGGGACCGTCTCACTCCTGTGCAGTTTCCTGCCGATAGGAAACTATCGAGGTTATCGTGCTTCAGCGGTACACGAACGTTAGCGGGAACAATGTGAGCGCGTTCACGAGATATATTTGTAGGAATAGCATATCAATAGTTGGTAATCATTATTTCAGCAGAAACTAATTCCTCGGTAAAACAAACCAATTTTTTTTTAAATACTCTCGCATTAATTGTCTCTACAACTCTAGCCATTAAAAAAAGTAGTCTAATCAATGTCACTGCTGGGTTCGGGCCTCTTCTCATGATGATAAGGGTTAGGCCATAGTCCACCACGCTGGCCAAGTGCGGATTGGTAGACTTCACACACCCTCGAGTACTTTTAGGCACTCTCAGGCATGCAGGTTTCCTCACAATGTTTTACTTCACCGTTAGCGAGCGATAATTTATATTAACGATTTATTGACAGAGGTGTGTGCCGGTTCGAACCCGAGAACTTCGACGTAGCAGTCCTACGGTCTCCCACTCGGCTATCGCTGCTATTAATGATGTCACTTTGTGCACTTAATGTACGGTTTAGAATTCAGAAGATGCTATTCCTACAAAATAATCTCGTAATGTGAACATATCAAGCTAAAAGGGTGGATATTGGAAGCACACGTTTTGTAATGGAATTTGGGTCGTGCAGGATTACTTGCAAACTACAGTGCATGCATATTTTTTAATAAATGTTTCCTCTATATTTTATAAATACAGCAAGGCAGTAAGCCTTTGAAGCCAAAAGTAATTATAAAAAGCATACAGAGTGACTGGTATAATTGAAATTACGCTTATAAAACTATCAATTTATTATCAACTATATTTTTTTATTTATTAAAAAAAAAAAAAAAAAAAAAAGCATGAACGAAATAATACGTGGCGGCTACGGTTCTTTTATTTTTAAAAAGCTGTTAGTTATATAAAGCAAACTTTCTACACTCCTACAATACTAAAATATTTCGTTTAATATTGATTATTTATGTAGTGCCATCAATTAAATGTAACTTTGAAATGGAGGCAGTAACTTCATGTTACGGCAAGTTAAGTTTCATTTATTGTTTCTCAATACCAACCCGGCTCAACAAATGAACTACCCCTTTTCTTACGCGACTCAAATGTTTGCTTAAGCTGAGCTTAAAACGAGGTTTTAGCGAGAGTCTCCTAGGTTTTTTTAGGCGAATGAACGTGTAGTCTACCTGATGGTAAGTAAAGTACAGCCCATGGACATAAACAATACGAGATTTGTCGCTGCAGCTGAGGACTACGGTGTTATGCCTCATATGCCAATAATGACAGGGCCTGATCTCACCACCACGGCTGGTTAAAGGTGAGATGTGGTACTGCCTCCCTCAAGCTCGTTCACAAGAGCTCTACCATCAGTTAAACCTGCACGCGGGTTCCAGCAGTTTGTCCCTAAAACTGTTAATGCGCTGAAGGAAATGATTGGGTCCGTTCTTCCCTAAAAGCAGATAGGAAAGCCAGTCAAACGGTACAGGAAGGTGTATACCCTGTGTGCTCCGGCGGCTCGTCCTGGAAACTGTTGCTGCGGCGATGGAACAGCTTCGGACTCACGCTGAGCTCGTGCTTCGGCAGTGGGGGGTCGTCATCGTTGAGGGGGGCGGGGGGAGGGGCTTCGGGGACGTCTGGTTGACTTAACGCGCCGAGGGGATCGTCGCTTAGGACTGGTGTACGGGCTGACACTCTGTAAAATGGACGATGAAATATTACCAACATGGTTTTATTCCTGTGCAATAAAATAAATAATACTGTTTGCTCTGGTTATCTTGAGTTAAAAAGTAGTTTTATTTTATTATATTTTTATTTATTTATCTTTAACTAACAGCTTACTTAAAACTAGAAAATCATTGATAAAGTTATGAAGGCCAATTATAAGTTTCCGCATATATAGTTAGGTAGATTTAAGTCATTTTTTTCTGGGCCTGCTCGCACAAGGCCGCGGTAGAATCTTCTAATCTAAATCAGGCGCTTAGTACCGAAACAAATTAAAGCGCTTATTTATGACAGTATTAAACCACTTGCACGCTATGATGATAAGTATTATTTTTCTTGGAGCGTCCGTCATAATACTATTGAATCAGATAACTCACTTGAGTGGAGAGGCCTTATTCTCGTCAGGTTGGTCTTCTGTCGACGTTGCTTCAATCTCAGGCTCTTCGGGAAAACTTAACGCTCTTGAACATCGGGATTTGGAAGTGGGAGTACCCGCTATAATATAAAACACAATTTTATTTATTACATGTATATATTTATAATTGTATTTTTTTTAAAGCTTAGTAGCAATTTGCAAATTACAAATTACTAGTATTCTTGTTAACCCCCTCCAGCTAGGCTTAATTCGCTTGTGTTAGGAGAAAGTTTACGTCCGTGGTGTAATGGCTAGGATTCGAACCCACGATCTCTCGATCGTAAGACCGATGCCTTATCCATTGCGCCACGGCCGCTTCAACAATTCAATTTACATGTATTCTTTGACATAAAACAATTGGACCTCGGGTCTGCTGTCAAAAACATCCGAATTTAAAGGGCTCCAAAACGCTAGTCATTCAATTCGGTGCTAACTAAATTAAACATTGAATTATGTCATACTGCCTCGATAGTCTAGTAGTTAGCGTATAAGCCTTCTAAGCGAGGTCTCGGGTTCGATTCCCGGGTCGAGCAAAGTATTATTTGTGAACTTTCTGTCTGGAAATTGGTAATAGCAGTATGGAGTTGGATTTGTTCCCGGTGAATGTCGATAGGCGCACCCCCTATCCCATAAGACCTAAACATAACAGGTGAAATGTGGGTGTTGTACACCTCAGCCACACCCTTCTGGGTAATATAGGCGTTATGTTGTAATATCATAAAATTAAAATTTGTTGGTAAAAATTTGTTTACCAACAAATTTTTAGTTATGTTGTCAGAAATATACGAGTATTATTATGATTATGTTTATTTAGAAACATTAATCTACGTGAAACAGTGTTATTACAGCAACATCGATCAATGCATTTGATGTTTAAAGAGCCAATAATACTCGATGTTGGTGTCATATCGCCCTAAGTATATATTATCCTTATTTGTACCCGTCCCTATTCGTGTCGGGGATGGTGGGCATGGACACATTGAGTTTGCGTCGCAAATGTGCGATTATGATGCATTATTATTTACTGCTAAATAATAAAATTGATGATCCGATTACGTTATCACGTTGTTCGTTATCGGCACCAAATCAGTACACGCGGCTGCGCTCGCGTCGCCTTCTAGCAACGCCAGCTGTACGAACGTGTACTGCCCAATTTGCTCCAACAAATCAGGCTTTGACTCTGATAAATGCCCTTATTGCTCAGTATCCAGATATTGATATATTTTACTCCAAATATGAACAATTACTAAAATCATGTATCTCTTTCTTAAGTACTTGTAAGTAGTATTAAGTCTTCTATTTGAATTAGTTTATTGCACGTGTTGGGAAACTGTGAGTGCATTAAACAGTTGTATAAATAAATAAATAAATAAGTATGTTGACATATATTATGACTTTAATTGCATGCATTTTACTTGTAATATTTTTAAGCAAATTATAGCTTTGCTATGCCTTTTTGTATTTTATATAATATTTAAGTTGAATATTAAAACCAAGTAGGGTTCGTCTAGCTAACCTATGATGCTGGCACAAAAAGAGTTAATTAATTTCGAGTCTAGCAGCATTCGAATCCATAGCTGAATTGGCAAAGCACTTGGGGCGTATACCCAGGGGGTGCAGGTTCGAGTCCTGCTGGATTCTTAATTTTTCAACTTTAATATTATGTAAAATGCATGCATTTTGTTCAGTCCCGACGTTCATTGTTTAACGTTCCTGACTACACTTGATATACATGTACTTACCATTAGAAAACGCTAGCCTTTGAATGTTCTGAACGATTTGAGCATCTCCCGCGAAGCTCTCCGATCGCGTCAGTATTCGGAGGTCGGACGGACTTTCCGGACTTACGTGAATTGGCTGGAAAACAAACATTGAGAAACAATAAAATAGGCAATTTATGTTTATAATAGCAGCTCTGTATCTAATACATGTCCCACTACTGGGCTCGGGCCTCTTTTCATGATGAGAAGGGTTAGGCCATAGTCCACCACGTTGGTCAAGTGCGATGGATGGATAGATTGGTAGACTTCACACACCCTTAAGCACTTTTTGGACACTCTCAGGCATGCACGTTTCCTCACGATGTTTTCCTTCACCGTTAGCCATAGTTTATAAGATAAATACACAAATATCTTCGAAAAGACAAATCTTAACGATTTATTCACAGAGGTGTGTGTGCGAAGGGTTCGAAATTTATGTTTGCGAAGTATTAATTAAAGTAAAAGTAGTCGAATAGCTGATGAGCAATATCAATTAGTTAAATATTATAAACTTTATTTGTGTATACAACGTAGGATATACAATTTGTAAAAACGTTAAAATAACGATATATGCACAAAGGGCGACCTTATCGCTTAACGCGATTTCTTCCAGGTAACCTTTTGATGGACATTAGTGTAAAAGATTTATAGACAAGTTATAGTTTTAGACAAAAATGAAGAAGGATTTAGCCCTCAATATTGGGTATAATACTAAAATAAGTTAATATGCTATTTTTATTATAATATATAAACAATATAATCTAATAATATATTTATACATATAAAAATACAAATATTAATACAATATAATACATACAGTGTACTTTAATTATATTATAAAATGAAAATGCTTGAGTTTTTACCTGTATTTTTTCTGGTTTTGTGATAGGTGTAATTGATTCGTCGTTGCCTAACGAATTACTTCTCGGCCTCGTCGTCTGACTCAAGTCTGGGTTTGATGGTACACCTAAATAAACATTTTAGTGTAATAAGTAAAAATACCAGATAAGTTTTCTTTTTTTAAATCACTGGTTGTATAATATTTTTGTAGCACGATAATATTAACCCAGTGAAGGAACATTCTAGTATTACGTTAGTACTAGAGGGAGTCTTTGCTATGGCCTGTATACATATACGTATCCCACTGCTGGGCACAGATCTTTTCTCATAAAGAGAAAGATAAGATCTTAGTCTACCATGCAGGTTTCCTCCAATGTATTCACCTTCACGGTTTGCGTGCGATAATTTTCATAATAAATGCACAGATATCTTCGAAAACGAATTTTTACTATTTATTGTCAGCGGTGTGTGTCGTGGGTTCGAACCCGAGACCTTCGAAATGAGGTATGGAATAATTTCTGACAAGGGGAGAAGGGGGTCTACAACAGCAAAAATATCTGCTTAAGTAATACTTGAATGTCCACTAAGAGCGACTAATGTATTCTTGTTAAATAGCATCATGTAGAATAGAATCTTTATTTGCATAGATGTTACAAATACGATTAGCGATCAAGACATCTTTGTCTAATAATATTGACATGCAAATAGTAATGTTACAATAATTGTTAAAACCAAGTCGATTATAGCATCAGTCACAAATTATACATTCATTATTCATCATGAATTTTAATTCACTAGATCATTAATTTATTTATTATAAATCCAACTTATACAATATTAATATTAAACTTTACTATGTTATCATTAACGCAGGTACATATATTACAATCGGTGAATTAATTCAATTATACAATATATTGAATACTACTAAAATTCATTAAATTTATTATAATTTTTAAATATATTTTGTAGTCCGCTCACCCGAGATGAGTATGCCGGCCGTGGCGGACATGGCGTGCGCGCCGCCGCGCGCGTGCGGGTGCGCGCGCACGATGTGGCCGCGCCGCACCAGCGCCTCGAAGGCCCCGCGCCGCGCCTCCGCCGTGCGGCAGCTGCCTGCCGACGGACGTAAGCACATTTTGGCATTCATTAAGTTAAAATTAACTTAAGACTATTAGACCAGGGTAGATCCCTTTAAAAATGATAAAAAGTCAAAAAAATAATAGTAGGATGAAACCCATTAGAAAAGAAGGAAAATATTATAAAAATTAAATAAAAAAAAATTACGGGCGATCTGAGGTCGGGAAGAGGGGGAGTCAAGGGTAAAAAATGTTTTTTTCGATTTCCGGTAAAACTAAAAGTCCTATGGAAAAAAATCTAATAGCAAAGTTGTTGATTATAAAAAGATCTAAAACTTTTGAATTTACACTTTTTTCATATAACCTTAAAATTTATGTGAAAAATTCAAAAAACCAATGGGTTTCATCCCATTATTATTATTTTTGTTTTAAAAATTATCGACACTGGGCTATATTAGAAAACACAAATTAAAAAAATATTACATTAATCATTCATTATTGTTAAGCTCACGGAAATTTTAATCGTAAAAGAGTGAAAAACATTCACAAAAACACGATAGTTGATCGAGTGGCATGAAAGATGATTAAATTACTAAAATGGCTATTAAGAAATAGGGATTAGTGATACAAGAGTCAAAATTGAGGGTTGTATGTATTTTTTAATGCCACATTATAGAAAATAAAACAAAAAAAATGACCAAAAATTAAAAAAATATGTTAAGGGTGAACAATCCTTATCACTTATGGGTATGAAAAATAAATAGTAGCCGCGATTCTCAGACTTACTGAATATGCATATATCGCTGGCCCCGGGCAATAAAGTGGTAATATCAAAAATTGATTTTTACAGGAAAAATAAAAGAAGCTAATTTGCTGATAGTGCAGCGTACAGTTATCTTAAACCGGCGTTTAAAGTGTCAAAAGAAAGCAATTTTTTTTACCTATTTTACCTTTTTTTAATAATTAAAATAGAATACATATTTAAAGAAATAATTGAAAAAAAGATAAAACAAATTAAAGACGATATTGCTTTAATTGTAACATCATTTAATGACTTTATAAACACACCGAACACTGTGATTCAGGACTGTAAGAATATAATACGACAAAATTTCCGCTTTAGATCTTGAGCGTACCAGCCGATTACCACCTTTTTCAGGGAAATTTTAAAACCAAAACTTAGCTGTATCATCTACTAATCGCTATTTTAGTATCCTTTCAATAAATCATATTTTTATGTAAACATTGTAATAGACCGAATGTATAACCATTTCAGACAGTACTTTGTTGACAGTAACTTCACGACGGTGTTTCTACTGTCTATTTTTTGCTTAATTAAAGTTTAAATTTAATGATAATGAATTTGTAAAAAAAAACCTTTTCTATCACATATATTTTTTATTTATTATATAACTTTGGAAAAGAACTGAAAAAAGAGACAATACTATTTTACCTTAATTAGAATAAAATCACATAATTTTAATTAGCAGTTATACTTTGGAAACAAAAATAAAATGGTTAAAACCTTATAAAGAAAATGTATTATACTGCTTTAATAATTTAATTTGAATCTTCGCTTTCAATATCGATTTCTTCTTCAAAGTTCCCAACACAATGCAAATTGTTATAAAATGTATGATAATGTTACGGGATTGCTTCAGTTTTTCAGAGACTTATCAAATTATCGTAAAGTGGATTTAGTAAGGCAATTGGCTATCTGTACAGATTTCTCAGTTCATCTCCTGAAACATCAGTCACTGGCGTCTTATTGGGTCTTCCTCTTGAAGATCTGGTGTTTGATGCAGTATTTAAAGAAATATAATAATCAAAATTTTTAAATTGTCATTGTAGCAATCCTAGTCGGACTACTATCTTTATGGGATTACTTATGGTCTGTCGATTCACCCACATTATAATATTTTATAGATCGAGAGTCACGATTCTCTTTAAATCTGCGCTTCTGGTGACAAGGTGTGCTAAATTTTAAAGTTGGAGAAGCTACAAAGTCAACATTATCGAATAAGCAGACTCGTATGAAATAGTAGAGGGGGATTGCTATAAATGTGATTGTAAATCGAAATTGGGTGAAAGACATTGGAGTTGGGCTATGAGTTCCAGTGAGGTTTATATACGTCTTCCACACTCTTCGAAATGGTGACTTCTTTTGTTTTTTCATCATCACCGTTACAGGAAAATATTATGGCATCTAAAACGAGACAAAAATGTACTTACCTAGTAAAATATCAAATCTGTCATAAAACAACATAAGTTAATGACAACATTTTTATAATTAGTCGAACAAAATTATAGCTTAATATATTATAATTTTGTTCGACTTTTGTCTGTTTTTTCATCAACATTATATTATTTGTTTACTTATGTAACCGCTGAAGCCCACATTGCCATTGTACACGCAAAATACTATGAAACAACATATTACATACACACACTATTTATACTCATAATTTTAGTTTAAAATAATTAAATAGGCATACAATATCGGTTTTTCCAAATTAAGTAGTACGTTAGTAGGTAGGTAATGATAGATGAGGAGTTAATAAGAGGTAAATATATTCAACTAATAGAAACAAAACGTACGATAAGGTGTATGTAGATAGGTCGGTAGGTATTACAAGGATTTAAAATTATTATTAATATAATACCTAATCATCTTACCGATTAATCACTTACTCAATTCGGCAGGCGGTGTCAGCGTGTGACATCTTTTTCTTTTTTTTTCTAAGAGTACATACTAAACTTAATAATTCTTAGTATCCTTAATAAACTGAGTGTAATAAAATCTCGAGCTAAAAGAATGTTATCCATGATTGACGTCATGGATAACATTCTTTCTTTCTTTCTTAGAATTATTAAGTTTAGTATGTACTCTTAGAAAAAAAAAGAAAAGATGTCACACGCTGACACCGCCTGCCGAATTGAGTTATTATTTGTAGATATCAATTTACTACATTAAAACATGATGCTAGAAAGTATGCGGTAATTATTTATGCGTAGGAATGAAACGGATGGCGATCAGCGTAACACGACAGTACGGCGCGAGGGTTGCAATAAATTTTCAGGAAGAAAGGCGTAATAGCTTTGTACAGAATAAAATGTCTTGTGATTACTTCGTATTAAATGTTTACAGTTTATTGATATAATTCGTTTATTTCCAAAAACGCGGTTAAATTTATTACTGTTACTTTTTGTTTAGAAATGTAGTGTAATGATGCTCACCGGTTTTTTGTGTTATGTTTTAAAGAGTAATGCAATAAAACATTTTATATCGTAAGAGAATTAGCCATGCAATAAAGGTGTAATTTTCATCTTTTCTAAAGAAATAATCATTTAAAAAATCTGAAAAAAATAAGAGAGATAGACTGATACTCAGAGAAGCCAAAAATCAAATAACATTAAAAAGGACGTAACCGGCGTTTACCGCTATATTGCCCGGGGCCAGCGATATTATACAATTTAGTAAAAATCAGTAAAGCTGTTTTGGAGGAGTAAGGTAACTAACATTGTGACACGAGAATTTTATATATAAGATAACATGGGCGTAAACAGAGACGATGGACCGTCATGTACTTCGCTACTTACATACCTCTTTTGCTACGACAACATCCATACATCTCGTTTAATACTCCTTGGTTCCGTGTACTTCATACTTGCCCCGTCTGAAGGACGCCATTTATCAATGTGTCCCCGTTTGTTTCTCTCTTTCACTTATTTACTTGCATATTTTATACATTACCTAACCATACTATGCATACCTTCTATCGTGAACAAAGAGATTGCAAAATCTCTGAAATATCGAAATAACTCGCTACAACAAATATACATGGTAAATATCCCGTTATATCTAATATTTAGTAAGCATACCTGTCTCAAACCTAGTCACTATATCTATATTATTATTATTTTGGATCCTAATGAATATTATAATTATACTCTGTCCATTCCTTTATTTTCTTTTTGACAGATTACATTTAGGGATGCCTTCACACGTTACTGATTCGATTTGAAATCATAATCAATGTTGTCTAAGAAGAACTTTCAATCGATTAATTACATCGAAATAGTTTTAGTTCATTATTAATTATTCGTTTATTAGTAGTTTTTATTAGATGAAATAAATATACAAAATAATAATATAATAATAATGTCACATACTAGTCTATGACGGTTTCCTAGTTACCTTTGTTTACATTTTGATATGTCATTCCAAGATTTCGACTTAATTTCTTGCAAATAATTATTCATGGAATCATGATACTATTATTTTATTCTTTTTTTTTTAAATACTTACAATACACATAAAAAAGTCAAATTATTCTTTTTCATAATGATCGATTTATTTCATTTCACGATTTGATTTATAGTCTGTGGTTGTTTGTTACAAACAGTGAACTTCCCTAAAAAGTGCCGCTTGTCAATAAAGTACATTATTATTGTAGTACATTAATCTGACAAAAAAAAACGGTAATTCATAGGCGTGATCTGTCAAAAAGAAAATAAAGGAATGGACAGCGTATAAGACATGATAATTTTTTTTATTTTTTTTTATGAATTTATAATTTTGTATGTCCTTTACGAAGGACACAGCATGTTGAGACATAAACCACAATGTAACACCAAAAATAATCTCTTAATCTTTTTATATCATCTTTCAATCAGTATTGAGGTGCATGCAATTTCATTATTTTGTTTTGCATTATTAATTCACAATTACTTCAAATGATGATAGAAATAATGTGTTACCTGAGTCGAGACTGGTTCTGCTAAGTGCGGGTTCACACGCTGCCAAGCCAGCTAAACTGGCCAACTCACCCCCTTCGCCCACCGCCGCCGCTGAACGAACTCGAGGTAATGTACTGCTGCCTGTAAAACGACCAATATCATCATCATCTACCGAGCCTTTAACTTATATAAATTTATTTATTTATTTTACACTCAACTGCTCACTGTGCTTACAGTTGCCTAATGCGCACAGTGAGCCACACAAGTAGATGAAAAATTACACACAGATAAGGTACATAGATTATAGGTTATCTCTTAAAAATAACAAACATAAACATACAAATTGGCTAAATTTGGTACAGAACAAGTCTACTTCTGAGTAATGACCAGTCAGACTATTCAGGAGCGAAATTGCCTGATTAGTAGGTGCAAATTTGGCAGTACAGGTTCGTACTGTAGGTACCGCCAACAGGCGCCGCGAACGCAGTCGCGTGTACTGGTCCGGCACCGACAAGGCACAACGTGATAATGCACAAGAGTTATCAATTTTATTATTTAGTAACATGTAATAATGTACCATTATCGAACATTTTCTTCGCAGCTCGAGAGTGTTTATACTAACCATACCTGACACGAAGAGAGACGGATACAAATATGGGTAGTAACCGTATAATTTATTATAAAGGAAACGAGCAAATTTCCGCTGAACACGTTCCAGCATCAAGCTGTACTTTGCTTCGTGGGGATCCCAGACTACGCAATTGTATTCTAGGATACTCCTAACAAAGGAATAATACAGCACAACTACGGCACCCCTGTCCTGAAACTGAGCAGACTGCCTCATGACAAAACCAAGAGCTTTGAAGCTCTTGCTACAAATTGCCTCAATATGCAGATTGAAAGTTAACCCTGTATCAAGAAGCAAACCCAGATCACGTATGTGTTACTCTGTCTAATGAAATGCCATCCAATTTGTAGTTATAAACCAGTGGCGAGCGGGAGCGTGTAAAAGTAATAGTTTTACATTTGCTTAGATTAAATTCCAAACGATTTCGAACACCCCAAGCAGCTATGTTGTTAATATCATGCTGAAGCGCTTCACAATCTGCTGAGTTACTTATTTATACCCTTGAATAATTTAAGATCGTCAGCAAACATAAGACATCTTGCCGACTTTACAACGTTCGGCAAGTCATTGATCATTATCAAAAACTGCGTCGGACCAAGGACACTACCTTGACTCACGCCGGAACGGGTCTCATATGAGCCTGATTGGTAACTCCCTATTTGCACATACTGTGAACGGTTATAAAAGTAGCTTGCGAAGAAACGCACTAATTTAGGTGCAAAACCCATCGCCACAAACTTTTGTAAAAGAATGTCATTATGAACGCGATCAAATGCCTTGTGTAGGTCAAATAGGCCGCATCCACTTGCTTATTATAGTCCATTTCAGCAATACTATAATCCACTAAATTGATTAAATTGGTCGTAGTTGATTTGCCTGCCCTAAATCCGTGTTGGCAATCGGCAAGTTGCGTTTTGATTTGCCGGGTGATATGTCGATTAAGAATAGATTCAAATAACTTGCCGAACGCTGAAAGCACGGCAATAGGTCTATAGTTAGTCACCTGAGTTCTAGAGCCATCCTTGGGTATAGGCGTAACACGCGATTTTTTCCATGATACAGGATAACTGTTTGTTGCCAAAGCCAAATTAAAAATGTACAAAAGTGGCTCTTCAAATGCCGATATGCAGTCTTTGATGATAAATGCAGGTATACCATCTGGTCCAACAGATGACTGAGCTTTCATATGCCTGACAGCAATGGAAATGTCCTGTGAGCTAATACAGTCAATCGCAATTCTAGGGGCACACAAGTTAGTATGCGGCTCATTCTCAATAATATTAGTACAACATAGTGTTGGTTTATCCCTAAGAAAAACAGATTCAAAGTAAGTCGCGAAAGCGTCAACAGCTTCCTTCCCAGAAACTACTTTTCCATCGTACTCATATTCAGCACAGAAGTGCCGTCTAGAACGCTGATCATTAACAAAAGTCCAAAAACTCTTAGGGTCCCTCTTTATACCAGTCTCGATCCGGGCCAAGTAATCGGTATGAGCTAACTTAATGAGATCTTTACAACGTTGCCTATAGTAAATAAACATTTCTTTATTTAATTCTTTGTTCGACTCTTTATACTTCTTAAAATGAAAATATTTATACTTAATATTTTTAATTATTTCAGAATTATACCACCTTGGATAGATGTACCTACTTATAATTATGGCCTAGTTGTTTATTAGGCACATGACAGTTTAGAGATGCCTGCAGTTTATCATAAAAAACTTCTAAGGCATCGTCAACACCAGTACAGGTTAAAACTTCGCTCCATGATAAAGATGCCAAAGAGTCATAGAGCGAATAAAAAATCCGCCTTTTTAAAATTCCACTGTGGTGAGTGATATTGTGGTGGCGAGCTGACATGAGCGGGCAGCTGAGCCCGCTCAGCAGCTGGCCGCGGCAAGCTTAGCCGGAGGCTTAGCGGTGGGTGATGCGCATCGGCAGGCTCAAGAGGCTCTGCACAATCAAGCAAGCAAATAAATTCCTTACCTAAGCTGCTTAACACTAAATCTAGCATATTCCCGTACATGTTTGTTATGGTGTTATACTGGTTTAATTTACAGTATACTGTTTTAATTTACAGTAAGAAAGCAAATATTGAAAGTGCTGTTTAACATTATGACTACACGAATTTAAGTTAAAGTCTCCTAATATCAACACATCTAGCTTAGAATACGTTGTAACAACATTTTCTAATAGTAAGAAGTGCCTTATAAACTTATCATCGTCCGAACTGGGCGGTATGTAGATTACACAAACAACAATGCGTTTGTATTTTAACGTAATGACGGCTACTATAATTTCTAAATCACTGGAGTAGTTCTCAAGGTTAGATATCTGCTGGATCGGGTATTGTGAGCGCACTGCCAGCAAAACACCACCCCAACCAGCATCGTTTGCACGATCGCGCCGTATAACAGTGTATCCGTCGGGAAACACCTCACCATCATGGACACCACTAACTAAAAATGTTTCGGTTAATGCGAATACGTCAGCCGATTCACTTAATATTGCCGGCTTGCATACAGATAACTTGGACCTCAAACCTCTAACATTTTGATAAAACACTGTGAAGCACTTAGGTTTGAGCGGTTTGCACAATTTGTTTACGAAATCCATTCCGCCATGGCTTCACACAAACATCCTCAGGCCAGTTCTCGGCACACAAATACTTATCCAAATGCTTGGTTGGCACACATAGCTTGAAAGATGCGTAGTCACCACGAGCCTTCAATACCTAAGCTGTACAAATTGCATCCGAACATAAACATCGCAAATAATCTAACACTTGGTCAGCTGTCATGTCGTTCCAAGCTTCACATAATATAAGTGAATGTAAGTCTTACGCTCCGCAGCCGATAACGAGGTGGGGACGAAGATGACGGGGCTGTACCCCGGGTCACCTTGTCACTAACTCGTCGAGTAGGAACACGTCGTTTCACCTCGATCCATTCGCCATCCTTGTCTTGCTCAGTATTGTTAGTATGGCGCGAATCAATGTTTACGCAGTCACCGCTAGCGAGTTGCAATGTCTGCGCGCGAACCGTAGTAGCCCCCGCGCTGGTTAGATCCGAAGATGTCGTCACAGCCAACGCAGGATTCGTAGCCGGCTGTGCAGTTGCCTTCCGAACGCCACCGGAGATAGCCGAAGCGGCACGAATGCGCGCTCCGCGCATTGGTCGCGGCGCCGCCGCCGATTCCGTTGCCGCGTTACCCTCGACGTTAGGATTATCAATAATCACTGGGTCACTCTTTTCACTAATAAGTTTATTTATGAGCTTATTCTGCTCATTAACCATCACTTCCAAGGATGTTATTTTGCTTTGCAGCGAAATCACAACTTTATGCAGATCGCTGATCGTAACTTGACCAGTTTTATGCGACATTTCTATTTTAACTAGATCAAAAACACAAGAGCAAATATGTAACGTCCTCAAGAGCGAGACGTTATTTCTTATGTAAATATAACACTACATACATACAACGTCATCTAGTCCCAAACTATGCCAAGCTTGTGCTATGGTTACTAGAATGACAATACATATATTCTTTTTTTTTTTGTAAATAAATACTTATTATACATAAAAACACCCAGATCAAGACAAACTATGCACACAAAGATTTATCTTGAGCGGAAATCGAACCCGCGACCTCAATTAATTGATTGGGGTCGGCTTCTAGTCTAACTGATTTAGCTAAATATCAGTATTTTACGTTGAGCGACTACCAGCAGACCTCCAAAACCCAATACGAGGTAATATGATACTCTTTGTAAGGCGCTCCACCCACTGAAGACGCGTCCCGCCGCGGTTCGGATAACGCGGTGCGCCTTCCCGCGCATTGCCGCGTCGTTGTGTTGTGCTAGGCGTGATTTCTATACAAATTGAGGTACTTGCATACAATGGTAAAACGCGCTACGCGACGGGGCGCGGTGCAGTGGGTGGAGCGCCTTAGACTATTTGTCAGATTTTCTGGTCTCTAACTACCCGTAACGACTGCCATAGATGTTCAAATGGCAACTGGGACCGATGGCTTAACGTGTTTTCCGAGGCAGGGACGAAAACTCATTATGTTAAAGATGGTCACCCATCCACGGCCGACCGCGGTTAGGATTGCCTAACCTGCAATATCGGTCTGCGCGCCTTTAACTTAACCAATGTATTACCTTAACATTGCTACTTTAGTTTTGTTTATTTTGAGTGTATTCATTTTATAACAGTTGATGTACCCACCTACTTCGTGTTACACTAAGAAACAGTTGAAAAAGATATGGGACCGGCAGGATTTGAACCTGCGACCTTACTGCACACCGGGCAGCCGCTCTTAGCCATCCAGCTACGGTCGCCTCTTACCGGCACCCTAAATTTCTCAACTGTATGATACGTCATTTCGTGACGTCACGTTCATCCATTTGTTCCTATCTAAGTAGGATACAAAAAAATTGTATGCGTTTGCTACCATCTTCCGTCCTTACGCACAAGCTCACAGGCTCACCAAAACGTGTATCCAAGGCGTCCCATAAAAGGTATACTTACTACCAGCTGATATAGAATGTAGAGTAGCCCCGGCCGCCCTGCTGGCTCGCTGAGCGCCTGCCTTGCGGAACAACGCCGCGCCAACCACTGCGATGCGCAGCTTGTTCCACAACAGTTGTGCTCCACTGCAAAAGAAGCATAGGAGCTGAAGTTTTATTCTTAGCTAGCTCTCGCCCATCAAATGCATCGATCGATGTCGCTATAATAACACCCTTTGTCGTAGATTAATGTTTCTAATTAATATGATATATATTTCATACACCATAACTGTCACAAATAAATCTTAAAGCATAACATAACATCACGCCTATATTACCCAGAAGGGTGTGGCAGAGGTGTACAACACCCACACTTCACCTGTTATGTTTAGGTCGCATGGAATAGGGGGTGAGCCTATCGCCATCCACCAGGCACAATTCCAACTCCAACTTCCAACAGCTGTCGGAAAGTTCACAAATAACACTTTGACCCGACCTAGGAATCGAACCCGAGACCTCACGGTGAGAGGTGATAACGATAATCACTAGACCATCAATGCAGAGGCTAAACTAATTGTGTGAATAATTTCAACAAAATCCACCCAGTAGTACACACAACTACACGTTTTCACAAACTTTCGCTTGCATAATATTAGTAGTTATAATATGTTGTTTGTATATAATCGCATTCCCATAAACGTATTTTATTTTAAAAATTAAAATAAATAAATAAATATTTCACAACTCACACACAACGCCATCTAGTCCCAAACTAAGCAGAGCTTGTACTATGGTTACTAGAATAACTGATACTTATACATACGAGTATATACTTTTCTTTTGTAAATACATACGTATTATAGATAGAAACACCCAGACTAAGACAAACCCCCATGTTCATGCACACAAAGATTTGTCTTAAGTGGGAATCGAACCCACGACCTCGGCGTCGCAGGCAGGTACACTACCCACTCCGCCATCCGGTCGTCAATATTTTAAAAGAAAATTTTTTCTTCTTCTTCGTCGTGTCGATGGCTGAGTTAAATTTTATTGGCCCAATACGTGGCCACTGCTGTAGCGCTCTCATTGTCATTCATGAGCGCCTCTCTTGTGCAGGTGGTAGGGCATTTTGGACAGTCAGTAAAGGCCATTAATTGTATTGCTCCACATTCGCAATATATGTTAGTGTCAACCAGATAAAAGAAGAATATATCTAGCTTTTAAAGAATCACCCAGCGAATGTTTTTTTCTTGGTATCTTTACCTGGGCATATCGGTAGACCACGTGGCTTCTAGCACGCATGATAGTCTCTTGTGGAAAAAAATATAGCTAGCTGGTTGACAATCGCCCAGTGAATATTTTTTTTCTGGTATCTTTACCTGAGCATATCGGTAGGCCACGTGGCTTCTAGCACGCATGATAAAGTCTTTCGTTGATAAAAAATTAAATAGCTAGTTGAGAATCGCCCAGCTTATATTTTTCTGGTATCTTTACCTTGGCATATCCGTAGGCCACGTGGCTTTTAGCACACAATATGATAAAGTTTTTCGTTGATAAAAAATTAGAGAATCACCCAGCGAATACTTTTTTCTTGGTATCTTTACCTGGGCATATCCGTGGGCCATGTGGCTTCTAGCACGCATCGGTTATAGTAGCCATATGTAAGCGCGTTGGGTTGTAAGCCAGCCCGCTTCATGAGGAACAGGAGTTGGACGGCTAATACTGGCAGAGAGTGGTTACCGCAAAGCTGCATCATCACTCGGTAGCATACCTGCGAATAACAATATTATGATAATAACATACAACATAGCAGGTGATATGTTTATGTTTAGTTATGTTATGTTTAGGTCCTATGGGATAGGGTGTGAGCCTAGCGTCATCCACCGGGCACAATTCTAGGTCCGTGCTGCTATTGTGAATTTTCTGACTGTAAGTTCACAAATAACACTCGAGACCTTGCGGTGAGAGGTGCTTACGCTAAGAACTAATCCATCGAGGCAGCATTATGATAATGTCATAGGTATTCTTCAAGGTTTTCAGACAACTACTAAGAAGATTTCATTCGTCTACGCCTTTAAGGTCTGGCGTAATTTTTTCTCCTTTTAGCCGTTACACGTTGTCCTATGTGAGCAACAAATACGTTATTGATTCGAAGATTTAAAAACGTTTTTGTTTCTATAGCAATAGTCTTGTTTCATCACGTACAATGTATGAATCGCGTCACGTCGCGTTGGGCGCTCACGTAGGACAACGGGTATTTTTTTTACATTAGA
Organism: Hypena proboscidalis; assembly: GCA_905147285.1. NCBI lineage: Eukaryota > Metazoa > Arthropoda > Insecta > Lepidoptera > Erebidae > Hypena > Hypena proboscidalis. Next base: position 11,586,055 of record LR990140.1, on the reverse strand, counting down.
TAAAACGCCAGAAGCAATTACACTATCCAATGGTCAAATACACTCTTTCACACAAGCACACCCAGTCTCAGAACAAATCTTTGCGAATCACACAAAGATTTGTCCTATGTATGGATCGAACCCACAACACTAGTTCAGTGGAGAGCGGCGAAGCGACCGCTTAAACAACTACACCACACGTGCAGACAGTGTATGTACGTATGTATATTATATTCGGGTATGTGTCTCTCATTTGTAATTTAATTCTAAACAAATCTGTTTTGTTGCCACAATGTCAAGGTTCGATGAGAATGTATGTGGCACAAGTTTTTTTTTCACTTATATTTTTTAATGCATGTAATAATATTAATAATTATAATTTAATAATATTTAATATCATTAAATTACCAACAATCTCGACTGAGTGAAATATGTAATACAACTGGTAATCGTTATTATGGTACCCACAGGACAGGCTTGCCTTGTGTAGGACCAATGGATATTTATGCTATTTGGTAATAATTTTTTTTACACATAAACACCTACTTTAATCAATTTCCTTGCTTACATACCTCATCACAAGGCACTTTGAGCTTGGTAGCTCGTTCCAGCAATTCAAAGGCGGCTCTAAGCGTCGCATGTTCTTTGCCTCGGTTCAATATCATTCGGCACGGCAGCGATAAGAAGTATAGTGAGTAGCAAGCACCTAGCAGACATTTTGCCCACGCTTCCGCTGATAAACTCGCTTTACGAGCCAATCTGAAATCAAATATTGTTAAAAACTGAAGTTGGATTACAATATGGATGAATAAACTTTTAGTATTGTAGGGAACACAATGAATATAGAAAGGGAAAAATATTTTAGATAGTTATATGCGCTAGATTTAGGCAGCCCTCTCTTACAATATGTTTACTGTTGAACATTGTGAAATCTTCACTTAGATATACATATCTATATATTTGGAGATGTAATAACTATTTCAAATCTAATTTAAGCTAGTTAAGAAGTACAATTAGGACACAGTCTTAAAAAACATGTCTCTTATTTTTATTAAAACTGACGTGAGTTTGACGGACGTAATGTTGGTCTATTAAGTCGACCGCGGTTTCACTTATATTTAAGGCATTTTCAGAAAGTGCGACACGTCGCGTCCGACTCGCAGAATTTGAATTTGATAATTTGAGTTTTGGTGATGAGAATTGAGAGAGACTACAACCATTACCACTACATTACCAGAGACGTCGTTCTTTATACTGGTATGTCTTCAATGTATAGCAAATATTTAGTAGGTGAGTTACCTCTGCGCGGCCGCGATCTCGTGCTTAGTCCTCCGCGCCATGGGCTCGGCATCCGTCAGCGACTCTGCGGAGTGCAGCGCGGCGGGCGGCAGCGCGTGCAAGGCGGCCGCGCGCGCCCGGCCGCCGCAGCACGACATCAACTTCTCGTCCAGTGAGAAACGCTCGTACGTGTAGGTTGCCTCTGCCAAATACAAAAGAAACCCTGTTAACATATACAGCAAAAAGAGTAGACAGGCTAATTTTCGTATAGTAAGTAATGGCAGCCCAATACAAATCAATCAATCGGCACAGTCCCTTTTGAAAATCTCCGAAATGGCGCGAAATGACGAACCAATCGTGCACTTTGCTTTTATAAAACGTCATTACTTTGACAACTTTGTCACTGTGTTGCCAGCAGACAAATAAATTTCCGTTTTTTTTTCTGACTATTTTTTCAGACTGTACATACAAATAATACAATATTTCTCTCACCGGGATCGGGCGGGTCAGGTGGTAACACAAACGCGGTTCTCTCCGAAGCATTGCTGGTGTCCATTCCTAACAGTTTGTCGTCCCCGGCTGCCACTCGCTCTAGACATTCGTCGAAGAACGTCAGTCCTTGGTCAGGCTCGTACACGAAGGAACGTTCCTCGATGAACCGCGTGAACATTTGCGTTCGCATCATTAGGCCGAAGAAACGTTGCTGGGTCTGCAAATGAAAAAAATGGTTACAAGATTTTGTAATATTTTAAAGCAAAATAGCTTTACCATGCCTTTGTAATTGTAATTTGTAATTTATAATTATAATATTAAAGTTAAAATATTAAGAATTCAGCAGTATTCAGATTCATTTCAGTGGGGCGTTTGCAGGTTCGAATTCTACTGGATTCTTAATTTTCAACTTTAATATTATATAAGTTACAAGTTTATAAGAAAAAAATAAAGCATTTATTCCACAACAAGCAAAAGGCAACAAATAAGACAAAATAATTAGTCAATACAGCAATAGAAAACAACAACGTACAAATAAGGTATAAGTATACTAGTATGCTACCCTACCTCTATGCTGGCTGGTAAGGTTTATTTATTAATAAACCTTACCAATTTATTTATTATTATTTTAAGGGCGGATAATCGCACTTGATTTCTATTTAATCCAGAGGTTCATTAACCGTTTTGAAATTTTGTTGCGGCACACCTAGGTACAAACAATCTTGTTGCCGCGGCGTACTCCACCAAAATGTAGAGAAACTTCTAGATTTATTGGAAACTTCTAGAAATCGTGGTTCGCAACGCTTCTATTTATGTTCCATGGCGCATAGTTCGAGCCCTCTAACTATATCAATAAGTTATTTTCCATACCAATTGACGCGGACACGACTAGTTGCTCCAGGGAAAAGAGTTCAAAGACTTCTCAGATATTTTAATTTATTTAGTGCGAAGGCGTATTAGAATAAAATTATCGTTTTTGGAAAAAGCTTTGAAGCAGTGATAGCCTAGTGGAAGACCGCAGGACTTGGACGACCGAGACACACACCTCTGTCAATAAATTGTTAAGATTCGACTTCTCGAAGATATGTGTATTTATCATATAAATAATCGCTCGCTAACGGTGAAGGGAAACAACGTGAGGCAACCTTCATGACTGAGAAAAGTGCTAATAGGTGTGTGAAGTATACCAATCTGCAGTTGGCCAGCGTGGTAGTCTAAGGCATAACCCTTCTCATCATGAGAAGAGGCCCGAGCCGAATCGTGGTACATAAATGAGATATAGAGCTGCTATTATTATTATCACTCTTACCTTATCTCGTGACTTCAAGAACGCGTCCATATGGAACAAAGCATGGGGATCCGTTGTACCAACCGTAGGCGCTCTGGTTATAGGAATGAGGTAGTCTCTGTACCCGTGTAACGTCGCCGCCATAAACTTCAGAAAGGCCTCTTGGATTTTTAGCTCGAGAGCTTGCTAGAATACAAGAAAATCAAAGAGTTAATAGGTAAGCGTGCTCTACCGTAGACCGCATCATCACTTACCATCAGGTTAGATAAAGATAGTGGTCAAACGCGTGCCTATCCATCATAAAAAAAAAGATTTTTTTTTTTGGACGAATTTGCTTCTGTAGTACTGTCGCAAAAAAAATAACAATATAACAAAAAAAGGCTGATGAAACCTTTTCAGAATTTTACCTCATTTTTTCTCTTCTGAAAATCTCTATCTAAACTTGTTGTTGGTTCTCCGTTGTATTTACTTTCAATCGCTTGATGAATTGGCGAAGCTGAAAAATAGAATAAAAAATGAATGTAATAGTCATATTAATTTTATATTTTTTAAGTATTACATTAATATAATTTTCTAATTAATTCATATAATATATAAGAAAGAAAAGTATTTATATATGTATAAGTTAATAACAAATAATAACTATTTACAAATTTACAGAAAGGTGGTGTTGAGATCAATATTATTTTATTCTTCTTTTCTGACTTACCTGGTCTGATGTTTCCATATAAAACTTCTAATGTATGTCTTAACGTTCTTGCTTGTCGTTTTGGTAATAATTTAAGGGATATATGCTGTTGGGATTCACATATCTGCAAAATAAAACATATATTATACTAGCTGTCGTCGGCGGCTCGGCCCGCGTGGTACGTCGATAAAAAGTAGCCTATGTTGTGCGTGGGGTCTTGAACGCTACACCAATATTCATCAAGATTGTAACAGTAGTTTTGGAGGCAATTGTTAAAAAACAAACAAAACGATCGTTCATTTTATAATATTAGTATTACTTTAACATCAGAGGCATGTATATCACCTACATTTCACCTGTTGTTTAGGTCCCATGAGATAGGGGTGAGCCTATCCTCATCCACCGGGCACAATTCCAACTCCGTGTTGCTATTGAGAAATATACCTTTGTCCGACCCGGGAATTGAACCCGAGACCTCGCGGTGAGAGGCGCATACAATAACCACTAGACCATCGAAGCAGTTTATTACTTTACTCGTTGGATTATGATAAAAAGTCTATTGTATGTTAAAAAGTTCATAACTTTACTTGTTGAATAAAGTAAAAAAAAAAAAAAAAATAGTTTAAAAAAACTAAAAAAAAAACGCTTTTAAAGTACTTCTAACTAAAAAGTGAAAAATAATTCCTAATATAAGCTGAAAAAAGCGTGGGTTGCTCGATAGACGAAAAATATGGCACAGAGCGCCCCACGCTTTTTTCAGCTTATATTAGGAATTATTTACATACATACAGGTGAAGCTAATATAAGCGTGTTAAAAAATTAAGAAAACTTATTCAAACATACCGTAATATTATTGGTATCTAGATCAACACACGTGACATCCGGTGGTGGTTCGAACAGGTCGAAAAACCTGGAATCTACTCCTATTAGATATGGCAACGGAGCGTGTAACACTTCTGCTAGACCTGAAACGGAAAATGACATGTGAATACATACAGTCAGTACAGTCAAAGTAAAACATCCTTAGCAGAAATATAGCGGAATATGTGTCAGAAATATTAATAACAAAATTTTAATTCAATAAAACTCAAGTAAATAGTCGTGTATGCGGTTAAAGCGTCACTAAATAGCTACTTTTCCTGATTCTTAATTCATAATTTATTAATGCAGTTGCAAATACAGGTACCCAGTTCATTCACATTTGAGAAACACTATATTGAATCTTGTGGCATGCAATAAATTAGATACTAAAACTAAAATACCATAATGAAATGCTAACACTACACATTTGGCTTAACTGTGCAATATTGTCATTACTTGTTCTTAAATATATATATTATTGTTTATATTGTAATGTGTGCTTAAAAAACTATATTTCAACTTCAATTTTTATATATTTCAACATTTTACAGTTTATCGTGTAGTCTCGTCTATTGAATAGTAACACTTTCTTACCTAAAGGACATAATGGTATGTACGGGCACTGCCATTTGAATGGGAATAGCAGAGTTGATACGGCTTCTGAGACTGCTGTTAGGGTGTCCGGTCTGAAAAAAAACAAAAATCACAACTAAATGTCAGCTTATTTTATGGACTTAGGATCGCGCAGGCAAATCGACACATCGCTTTATTGAAATCCAATCAAATGCGTCGAATAACTTGTGATCCGGACTAGGGTTGTAACGGAACTTCGCCTCCGCCTCCGTTACTGCGGAAGTTCCGCAAGAAATCGTACCTTCGCCTCCGCTTCCGCCTCCGCACAATTTTTGCGTAGTTGTAACGGAGTTTTATTTACGTAATCATATAGCAATACCGCGCGAGCGACGCTCGCCTCCAACAGCCGTGCGCTCGCGTCGTGGTCGCGATTTAACGAGTGCGCGGCGGGAACACGGTTGGGGTGGAATGATACACGACTGGAATGAACCTGTCGTTGTCGAATTGTTTGATGCGTTAGACGTTACAAAAGTTCATCAATGTAAAAAATACTTAATTCTAATTAAACCGCGATTGTTTTAAGTAATTTAGTGCAAAATAATTGTTGTGTTTAATTAAGTCACATAATGAAGCCGAAAACAAGTGAGATTTGGCAGTTTTTTGTAGAAATAGATAATAATTTTGCGAAATGTAAAACAAGTTCAGTGCCAAGTGAACAATTATTTAGTTCAGCTGGATTAATTTATGAATCCCTTAGAAATCGTTTGGAAGGTGATAAAGCCGCAAAACTATTGTTTGTCAAATTTAATTTACCTCTCCTTAATTTTGATTACTAATTTTGTTTACAAAAAAGTTAACTTAAAATTTTTACTTTATGTTTCGAATGTTTACTTAAGTGTTAAGTATTTAATATAAAAACTTTTGAACCTTAAATTACTATTTTATTTACATCCACTTTCACCTTCGCCTCCGCCTCCGTTAACCTCCGCATCCGCGGAAGTGAAACTCATCGCCTTCGCATCCGCCTCCGCCTCCGTTAAGAAGGCCTCCGTTACAACCCTAATCCGGACCATAATATTATGTTGTGTAAAAGCAACGCTGTCGCGTCGTTCTAGCGCAGCAAGTTATTTGTACAACAAGATAGCACAGTATTTTCGTATTTTCTTCGAGTGCTATCTCTCAATCCTGAATCAGCGAAAGATTCTATAATATAATCACGAGCGTAGCGAATGATTCTAGTTTAGAACTTTGAGCGTAGTGAGGGACTCCAAAGCACGAAATCTAAATAATTTTGATCTCGTGTAGCACATACAACTTTACACCACAGCAGCTCGAAAAGGCTAATACCGTGAGCAAAACTCGTCTTTGCTGAAAACGTGAGGACAAAACGACTCGAACCTAAACCGAGTTTTAGCTCACTGTTTTCACACAACAAAGAACGCATTTTAGAGCTGCTGAGCTGTAATCATTATTTATAGTACGAGCAAGGAAAGTTTGATATTTCGTGTGAGTGCCGGCTACATTCCGTACTATCGGTTGTTCAACGCACCGCGTTAGTATTAGGCGATCGTATTGACTAGATGAGTAATGATAAGTCATAAAAGGTACCTGAGTGAGTGTATAAGTATCTTCTGCTCGGTGATTGCCAGACATAACACTAGCAGGCAGTTGTCAGGTCCCAGGTTAAGTAGTAATTGTCTAAAGCTGGCCCCGCTTCGTACTAATGGTTGATCGTCGCGTCGCGTCAGTATTACACGATCGTGCTGATTTGTTGGAGATAGCTGCAAATATACAACAAAAACAAATAAATATTTATCCACTTTATTGTCTACCTTTTGACCTATCTTTGAAGGGAATTTAACATCAAGTATACTACTATGACGACCGGATGGCGGAGTGGGTAGTGTACCTGCCTGCGACGCCGAGGTCGTGGGTTCGAATCCCACTTAAGACAAATCTTTGTGTGCATGAACATGGAGGTTTGTCTTAATCTGGGTGTTTCTATGTATAATATGTATGTATTTACAAAAGAAAAGTATATATTTATTAGTATCAGTTATTCTAATACCCATAGTACAAGCTCTGCTTAGTTTGGGAGTAGATGGCGTTGTGTGTGAGTTGTGAAATATTTATTTATTTATTTACTATATACTATATACATCATACTTGTGTATGTAAATATGATTTCCTCTTTTGCGACTTCGAGCCATTGATCCATAGACGAAGCATCATTCTGGGACGCCATATCTTGGATCCGGATGATGTCAAGACACTCCCGATCGGCCGAAAGCTTTAATTTATGGAGGCTATTGGCCTAAAGGAGAGTCTATAATGTGGCTACAATCACAATAGACAAACGGAGGTCGACGTGAACACTATTATACTATCACTATAACAGTGATTAAAAATTAAGACGAATTATCGCATTTATCAAAATTACATCATTTCTGATTCAGAATCCTAAATGATGCACATCGTTCTTAGAAATTAAAAAGGAAAAGAAATAAAAAGCTTGTGGTTAACAAGTATACAATAAGGATACTTACTTGTAATAATATTCTGGGTTCAGGAAAGGGCACTTCTTCTATTAAATGTGTGATATACCTTTCAACAGGTATATTTAAAGGTTCTTGACTCCATGACATTTCCTGTGAACAATGAGCAATAATGGATATAGCATAGTGCAGATTTATAACTGTTACGTCTTTTGTGGAGTAAGCGTCGAAAGCGTAAGCTTGAGCCATGTCAACATTTCTATAGGCTGACCGTTTAACTGAGTCCTCGCCTGCGCGGTACAGGGGCGCGGGGGTATGACGACAAAGGGGACTGAAACAGGTGCGGGCGGTGGGCAAATTTTTGTAATTGTTCATTTCGTTCGCTACATGGGTAGCGATCGCATGTGTTGACTGTTGCAGACACCTTGTGAGAGGTACACATGTAATAACTATCTCAAGATGAATCGAAAAATCTTCGGACATAAAGTAAACAGTCAGTACAAGCAAATGGCTTTTAACGTATACGAATATTTTAGAAAAAGAAACTGGACCCAAAAAAAGTTTTGACTTTCTTACGAATTAATTATATTATTATGTTTAGATAACAAATAGTTTAATAGTTTATTCCCAATTATTTTATTTACGTACATAAGTTCATTAAAATTTTGTATCTTCTTAACAATTTTTCATTTGATAAATCACTATTTCTTTTTTCCGATGATGTCACATCTTAGGAAATATCTTGGTGCGTTTCATCTCCTGTATATTTCATTAAGTGCCCCCACCACCCGCCCCTGTTTCAGTCCCCTTTGTCGTCATACCCCCGCACCCCTGTACCGCGCAGGCGAGGACTCAGTTAAACGGTCAGCCTATAGTTGGCACTCAGGCCGTGCGCCTAAGACGACTTTTTGTATCGATACAGACGCGATGCTGTCTCTGCTCAGCCGTAAAAAAGTGAAGACGTATCGAAAGGTGTATGAATATAGTTGCACATTAACAACGTTTGTATAAATCGGGGCAAACATCTTGAGCAAACGACCTTGAATGCGCAGAAACGAATTTTGGGTCTCTTTGGTTACGAGGCTGAGGCGCAAAGGGCGTACCTGCGCGTGATTGGTTGATCAGTCGACCCTTGCCCCGCGCACCGCGTCTTCATTCCGCTCTCGCCCAAATACACGTGCGTGCAGTGAAGTGCTCACTTTTGTGCTCTGTTATAAATCGTTAGTTGTTGTTGTTATTTGTTGAGTTAAAAGCGGATTTTATCACTGAATATTGTCGGCGATTTTGCCAATATTAAAAAACGAGTTATCTTTTGTTTTAAATCGTAAGAAGTTCAACAAAACATGCCGACAAGCATTGTTCTCGATTTAACTATTGCTTAAGTTATGAGAAATTTGACAAAACAATGCACATACAAAATGTTGCACATGTCGGCTATTGATTATATTTTGGCTATTGCCTGCCACTGCACTCACACAAATACAATTGTCTATACATAATACAATATCCCGAAATAAACAGTAATTGTAATAAATAAAATAGGTAATTTTAAAAACTCGACGTAACTAATCATATTTATAGCAATATTTTGCTCGTAAGTGTACGAAGCGCAAACTTTCCCCTACCACGTCACCTAATGCTCAAGAAGTTTGCCCATAATTGTACCGATGCTGTCGCGCGTTTATAATACACGCGAGTACATCGCTTCAAAAAGTCGCCATGGCCGCGTGGTCTCAATCGCTTCTTTATGGATGAATCAGTAAAGGAACGGGTATGATGTTCCTCCACCACAAAGGGAGGATCCTCCGACCAGGCTCGGTGGCGGACAGCTGTGCAACGGTAGCGTCTTGGAAGAGGTATTTATGTACACTTACAGTGAACACTTTGCCTGTGTCACTTCTTGACGTTGTCAAGCAACTTAGCAAATCAACCGTCATTTATTATGTGCGGATACCGCTACAAATCTATCATATATGTCCAACAAATAGCCGCTAAGTCGATAAAAACGAATACTCACCAATATATACAATAGCCACCTCTCAAACGTGTCGCTGAAGGGCCACCTCGAGAGCAGGCAGATGCATTTGATGGCATGCACTGAATGCGTGTTCTGCGATTTGCCGTCGCGCCATCCTAGCATTTCCATTTGGAACTCCGTTAGCTGGCTGTGAGGGTAGCTTTCATAGAACGTCACTGCTGAACCATACACCTGAAACATGTATTAATTTGAAGATATTTGGTGGGCTAAATACAGAAGGTAAGATTTACAATAATAATATAATAATAATGTCACCGAGCCTCAGAAACCATCCAACACATTACTAGTGCCTGTCCAACTCTAGCACAAACGGACTACACTCATAGGCATAATCAAGTTGCCCACATAGTTCATCAAAAATTAGCAATTAAACATAACCTTATCCCATCTAAGGTAACTCCGTATTATCAATATACTCCAAAACCGGTGCTGGAGAACCAAAGTCACAAGATATACTTTGACAGGGCAATTCTAACGGACAAAACAATACATAATAATAGACCAGACATAACTTTGATAGATAAAGAAAACAAACAACGGAACGGAGAAAACAATAACAGATAAAATACATAAATATACTGAATTAAAGGAAGAAATAATTAGAATCTGGAAAATGAGTAAAGTTTCAATTGTGCCTTTGGTTTTGTCGAGCACTGGCATTATACCTAAAAATCTCCGTCATTATTTACAGCAGATAGATATTCCTATTAATATTTACATGACAATGCAAAAAGCAGTTATTTTAAACACTTGTCGAATCGTAAGAAAATTTCTACAAGACGATTATAATCCCAATGAACCCAATCCCCAACATGAACTCCACTTGGTTTAGGCCCGTGGTTTTCATGAAAACCAACCGAAGTTCTTCAAATTTCGAGTAAAAGTAGAAAAACTACAAACACAATAATAATAATAAATTTTATTGACATACAATTAGGTATGAGTCCTCTGGCCCCTGAACTAGTGCTAACTGTATTTGTGTGTGTGTGTGTGTGTGTGTGTGTGTGTGTGTGATGAATATGAATTTATGTGTCATATGTTACTTCTCTAATATCATATTTTCAATGTCCTCATTATTGAACCCATGAAGCCATTTCGAACAAATAAGGTGTTATTAGAATGGTACACATTTACTGTAGCTTGAAAATCTATTTCTATTTTTCGTTTAAACGGGCCATAATAATTAAATCAAAACTCAAGCCATTGTAAAGATACAATACATGAGAAAGGACATGAAACTGGAAATAGAAGAATCAAAAATAGACAGAAACAGAAATATTCGCAAGCTTATAAAACTATTTCTTTTATTTTTACATACTTTTTGCACTATTCGAAATCGAACAAAGGTTAAGAAGTGTCAACAATAATTTGCACTACAATAATAATATTATGCAAGATTATGTAACTTTTTGTGGTCATACAAAACTGATGACGTCATACCTTATAAGTAGCGTCAGCAACAGTAAGCACGAATGTAGAGAAGACGGGTTTAGGCGTCGCCGCGTTGTTAGGCCAAAGTTCAAGCGTGGCGCCCATCGGTAAACAAAACAGAGGCACCGAGGTCGGAAACAATAGGTTTTTGCGCTCTGTCATTGGATACCTGAAAACAAATATACACATACAAATTATTTAAAGGCTCGTTAGTCTAATGGTTTGCGTATGCGGTCTCTTACTATAAGGTCTCGGCTTCGATGCCTGGATCGGGCAAAAGTGTTATTTGGGATTTTACCGTCAGGAAATTCTCAATAGTGCCTGGTGGATGGCGATAGGCTGACCTCATATCATATGGTACTAAAATATAACCACTGAAATGTGGGGAAATACACCTCTACCACAGGCTCCTAGGTTATATACGGATTCTTCGGCACTTCTTAGCCGTATTGAGATATATATTCCCAATAGACGCACAAGAAATCTGCCTTGTCTGGCAATCTCAGCAGCTGACACTAACTACCGGTTTAATTCGTTCGTCCACAGCACAGATAGATAACGCAAGTATCACGATTTGTATTGAAACCAAGCGTGCCGACTTTTTAATACCTATTGTGACGTCACAGCTGAAATTTAGTGACGGGAAATCCAAACCGATTCAAAGACACCGATGCCGCCGATGCCCATCCGCCCAGTACGTTCAACTGGAGCCGTCCGCTATGATTTTCTCTGACAAAAGACGCGCGTGGACTGAAGTTGAGACACGCGAAGTACATGCATTTGCGTTATCTATGTAGATCTATATCTGTGATCCACAGTGTAGTTAAGAAAAACAAACGAATACGTTAGGAGGAAAGATTTAGACATATTTAACGACCACACTCAGTTTCGCAATGTAATAACGAAACAATTTTTCGATCCATAATAATAATAGTTATAATTTATTTTTATTTACTATTATTCCAATTTATTATATCCTATCGACATATTAATTATTATTATAGATACCATATGTGAATTATTTAGATCATTTTATTTACTTTAATATGTAAGTTTCGAACTTAGCCATACACATAAGCGGAAACTATCAATTGGCTTACGTTGTTATTTATACATATAAGTTATTTAATTGATTGTTCTAAAAGCTGTTTGTTTCCCAAAATAAATAAATAAATATGCGATAAGTTATTGCGGTTGTGTATACTACACTCAACCTTCTAGCTATATTTCTTATTATTCTATTTAAACACATGTCATGCTTGCAGCCTATCGTTGTCATTTTTAAAATGGCATCTTGCCAATACAAATCCAAACAGGCCTTAGTGAAAACAATGAATGACAATATGAAATCTTTTTTTAATCTGAACGCATCACCCTACCGTCTCAAAACCACTTTACTTGACTACCTTAGGGCACACGAAAGGGCTAATCACACAGTCTACTAGAGGCAGTCACCGTAGCCGAATTGGCATGGGATATATATATTAACTATGCATACATTCTCTGTGACGATATTTGCAGCGCGCATTATTTCAATGTTATGTCAAACCCCGTAAAAGTATATAATGCTATTCAGTTTGGCGGAATTATTGTTATAGAGTTAAGGCATGTTTTTATAAATAAATCTTTTTTCATTTTCATTTTCATTTCAAAAGTTCATATTGTCAAAAGCGCTAAGGTTACTAAAATGGCTATTAAAAATAGGGATTGGTGATAAAAGGGTACAAATTTAGGGTTGTATGTATTTTTTAACGCCACATTATAGAAAAATAAAAACAAAAAAAATTACCAAAAATAAAAATAAAAAGTTAAGGGTGAACAACTCTAATCACTTAGGTGTATGAAACATAGATAGTAGCCGATTCTCAAACCTACTGAATATGCATATAAAATTTGGTAAAAATCAGTAAAGCCTTTTCGGAGGGGTAAGGTAACTAACATTGTGACACGAGAATGTTATATATATATTTATTTATTTATTTAAAAGCATATTAATACACATTTGTTTACAAACGTGTTTGTAATAAATTTCTTGTAGTCTCATGATTACCGTTATTATAAAAACTGGTTGTTCAAGTATGTTTTTTATAGTGAATCTATAACAAGTACATACAGTTACAATACAGGATTGCGCATGTCATTAGTGTCATTTAGAAACGCATAAAATAATAATATTTATGCCATTTAAAAAAGCAGGAGAGACTACGCATGGCTTTATCGCAATGCAAGTTCATTTTCAATGGGGTAGCTTGTTAAAAATCAGCCAACAGATGATGAGTGGTGATGAGTAAAAAGGTATGGAAACAAACATGTTTTTCTATTAAACTATGGGTATTCTTCGAGGTGTGTTCATTAAAACAAGCGATTTGCAATTGACAATTCTAATTTATTGTACGTCTCTTATATATAAAACATCTGAACCAAATATCGCTAAAGTTTTTATTACTACCGACATACACCAGAAGTTACTATGTAAATAGCAAGCGCACGGCGCGCACAGCAGTGTTGGAAATGATGTCGGCGCAGGAGCACGTCCATTTGTCTCAGCGAGGCGGACGGCGCGGCGGCGCGGCGGCGGCGCGCGTAGTATGATATGTGGCGGCGCCGGCGCTCCAACGCTGTCCTCAGTATCGGCCAGGCGGTCACACGGGCTGGGCGTGCGCACAAAGTATGTGGATATGTATGCGCTCCCACAAAACCATTTTTTTTTAAACGACGCCCGCATGTTAAATATATCTTCTGTATCGCGGGTGTGTTCACAAACATACATTTCACAACCAGAGTCAGAACAAATCTTTGCGGATCACACAAAGATTTGTCCCGTGTGGGGATCGAACCCACAACACCAGCGCAGTTGAAAGCGGCGAGGGCGAGGGCTTTAACCACTACGCCGACCGTACACTCAACAGTTTGACAGTAATCTTGTCCATTGTGCTATCGTCTGCTTATATAGATCTTATATATATTATTATTTTCTTTTTGTGCCTTTTACATTTGAACTAAACAGATCAAAAAACATTTATTTATTTATACATATGTAAAACATTACAGTTTTAGACCAAAACGTAGAAAAAAAAAGTACAAACAAAAGAATACTACTGCACACGACACAAACAATACAATAAATAACAACTATGGCTAAACTCTCTATCCAAGGTTTTAATATTTCTCTACGTACATCTATCCATGCCGAGGCAAATAGATCACATTCCGATTTCGATGTCATAAGCTTATTGAACAGTGTCAAGGAACGTATGAGAGGAGAATTGGCATGAGCCACGGTGCGTGCATCGGGTATGGCTAAACTGGATTCTACTTGAAAGAGTGTACCACCCATTGTTTTTTTATTCTTCGTCTATGGTTAGAATAGTCCTTGAAAATGTTGTTATTGAACTTAATTTTTATGTTTTTTCTATGTTTTATGATTTTAAAATAATGATCTCACATAACCTTAACCATTTAGTTGTTACATTTTTGTTATCTTTAGATTTAAGTTTTTGCATTAGTATTCTTTCTTTATTTTTCATTTAATAACGTCTTTAAATTACAACGAGTGTTGTGTACATCTATAAAAGATATTCATACAAGACCCAAAAAAATTCAACCACGTGTTACAGTGATATTATTGTATGTAGGTATATTGTTGATGTACCTATTAAATAAATAAATAAAATGAGATTCATTAGCGCATGAATGCCTTGAATAAGGTACCGATATACTCGCAAATTTTCTCATGTAACCAATGCATGACTAATTGCAACGCATAAAAACTGTAACACTTCCACTCAGAATCGCTAATTACTATTGTCAATCGGACTATGGACGACCGGATAGCGGAGTCGAAAGTGCAGCACCGCGAGGTCTCACATTCGATGCCCGGGTCGGGATAAGTGTATATTTGTTGTGAACTTTCCGTCAGGAAATTCACAATAGCAGCACGGAGTTGGAATTGTGCCCGGTGGATGGCGATAGGCTCACGCCCTCTCCTATGGGACCTAAACATAACATGTGAAATGTAGGTTTTGTACACCTCTGCCACATCCTTTTGGTTAATATTGCGCCTATATATAAAATTAACTAACATAGCAGTAGGCAATATTAAATCTTTAGTAAAAAAAAATACTTCTAACAATATTGTGACATATCTTATAAAAATGTTTTCAGATATAAGTATCTACTAAGAACCAACACTTTTAGAGTGTTGGTTCTTAGAAGATACTTATTGACATTGTCTAGTAAATCATCAAATTACTTAACTGTCTGTGTGCTATGTGAAAACATAACATAAGTAAATGCGTGATTATTATGATTACCGTGTCGTATATACGTAACTCTCAACGCAAGCGAGTTCAATCATAATTAAGGCAATAGGCAATTTATTTATTTCCTCTTTGTCATACATAATCTTGCGTTAAAAAACTTCACCAACCAAAAACTGTGTAACCATGCAGAGGTCGCGGGTTCGATTCCCGCTCATGACAAATCTTGAATAGAGACAGACTCCGCAAGGTCATTGGAATCTTGACCGGTCATTGCCTACTTAACAAACACCTACACACGATAGGAATAACAGACAGCCCTCTATGAAGAGGATGCATGAAGGCAGAAGAAACGCCACAGCATGTCATCATGGAATGTAGCAGCGTGGCCGACTAACGGGCACAAATTCTTCAGTCACCAACATCGCTTCCGGAAGCCTGCAGCAGTCTTCGGAGGCTGCTTTCCTTCTGGACCGATATAGACTGGCTGGAGTAAACGGGAAACCTATCACGCACAACGGTCCCATAGGAGGACTAAGTGCGGATACTGCCCAGGAAAACTAAACTAAACTAAGACAAATCTTTGTGTGCATGAACTAACTAATATTACACGCAAAAACTCCTAGCAGACGGTGTCATTATCATCTTGTCTACAAAGAGATATTGCGCGAAGTATAGTCGATTAGTACCCTAATACTCTTTACAATTCATAGTACAGTAGCATAGTAATAATCAGTATTTTAAGTAGTAAGTAATCTATGCCCTTAAGAAAAGTATACAAAGATAATAGTAACATAATTAACATACCTGAACAGCACTTCGGGCTTGTAAGAGATTAGAGGCGGACGGTTCATTGACTTTTTGTAACACAAAAATACATTGCTGCCCACTAGACCTGTAATAAAAAAATAAAAAAGTGTCACAGGTACATTAGATTATGATTTTAATGTGTATAGAGGTTAATATGTAAAAAAAAAAATTGTCTATGCTTTGAGATGTCAAGGACAGCTGTTTGTTGCCTTGAAGTTGTATGACCAAACCAAATTGTAAGTTTGACCAAGAAATATTGTTTTAAGATATAATCAGACTTTAAGAACTAATCTATATATATAAAAATGAAACCCGTTTTCCGTTGTCACGACTTGGCATGAAAACGGCTTGACCGATTTGGCTGATATTTTTTTTTTTGTAGTTTTCTAATACTCTGTACAAGGTTGTTACGGCAAAAAAAAAAAAAAAAAAATATTTTTATATGGGGGATATTATAGATTCCAGTTCAAATTGAATAGGTACGCATACATAAGATAGGTCAGCTATACAAAATAAAGTAGTGCATCAAATTTACGCTAAGGCGGTACGAAGTTCGCCGGGTCAACTAGTAGTATATATTTTTTGTAATACTTCAGCGTAGGTTAAAGATCATCCGTTTATAAAATTGCGGCACTATTACGACTGTAGCAAATACCAAATTGGTTTCATCATAACTGCGTATTTCTAACAAATAAACTGACAGCTTTAGGGCTAATGACTGATCAATTGCTTCTTTTTAACCGACTTCAAAACAGAAAGAGGTTCTCAATTCATCTGTATACATATTTTTTTTTGTCTTTTAGCTTTGTTATCTCGTACCTTTCGACTGGGCGAAGCGATTTTAATGATTATTATTTGAAAGCTGGTGCTTTCCGTGTGGTCCCTTTTCAATTTGGTTTAGTTCTGACAATTTTTTTTTTTTGTGTTGACATGTTTGTTAATGCAATTTAATTCTTATGTATAATATTTGCATGCCATAATCTAGTTGGTAAATGTGCTGATCTTACTTTAAATTTAAGAACATTGTGACCACATTTAAGCAAATAAATGATTTTGATTTTGATGGCACCCATGCGAAAACCATATAAGTCTAAAATTATTGTAATCGGAGTCTTTTTTTTTTTATTATTTATTTAGGCCAGCCAACGATTGCTTAAACACTAGTTTTAGACTGATTAACACAGTTGTATCATGCTTAGTGTAACAACAACAACCACTTAGGCTAACACCACTTGGACAGTTTGGTTAATGTCCGAATCGACTGACTGTTGTACACCTACTTATCAATCAAAACCACAAAATTAAGACAGCTTAGCATATATATAAGAACTATTGGATATTTCACTATATCTAAACTTTTAACAATGGCTTTCCTAAACAAAATACGACAGAGTCATGGTCAGTTAAGATAGGCAAAAACTCTCTTACCTTTATTCAAATTCTTAGGTATCATACAAAACGCGTGCGGCGGGCATTCGCCTTTGTTGGTAATGATGACACATACGTCGACCACCACAAGGGCGTTGCAAGGCGCCCCTGAATGGGCTCGCCTGTACGTTATGAAGGTTTTGGCCCTGGAGTTGTTGACATTGGCCACGCGACCCCCGACCGTGTCGAGGACCACTTCGGCATCGGCCATGAGACGCTCTTTGCCGTCGTACATGACACCTGAAAAAAATAAGAATCGTTAATTAAATAAAGAAATCATCAGCTCTTTCATCACTTCGGATGAGGCAGTTTTAATCCAAGAATTCAGATGTATTAAACTTTTTTTTTTACATTGGATAGCCAGAAGCAAATACACTATCCAATGGTCCTAGTCCTAATGACAAGGCCAAATACACACATTCACTCACACAAGCACACCCAGTCTCAGAACAAATTTTTGCGAATCACACAAAGATTAGTCTTATGTGGGGATCGAACTCACAACACCAGTGCAGTGGAGAACGGCGAGGCGACCGCTTAAACCACTACACCACACATGCAGACAATATTATATTGAAGTGGATAGAAGAATGTGAGTTCCAGGTCTGCAAGATTTTGTTAGGAGGGTCGAATATCCTGTCAACTTTTGGTACCACTGATATTGACATTAATTGTATCTTTATTTTAATAATGAGTGAGATAAAATGGGCTGTGAATGAACAGAAGAATCGACACTAATATAGATTACATTACATTGAAACTTATAATGAAATTATCCATCATAATAATATATAACTAAAGATATATTTATCAGGTGACAAAAGACAGGTTTATTTTTATAAATATCGATCAATCCGGAGTGCTACTTTCAAGTTAAATAGCATTTACGAATGTGTCACGCAAAAAACGGCTATAAAACATGATTCTTAATCACAACGTATGGTTGCAAAAAACTTATAGTTTCATTGAACCTTGGCGCTTGATAACAAAAAATATGGTGTATGGGGGGCTCTTATCTGATCTGCATAGTTATCGCTATCATTTAAACCGGAGTGCCCTGTATTAACCCAATTCTAACGTAATGTGGAATTTTTACACATTACTATCTAATCACGTGGTCGCAAGAATGTCTGTGATTTCGATTAGTTTATTTACAAAAAGCGGGCACCTGCCGCAGGGGCAATCGAGAAGCAAGTCGATGTTTATCATACACATTCACCATTGCAGGGCTCACTCGACTTGCCTCATAGATTGCCCCTGTGGCAGGCAGGTAAGTAGCCCGCTATAGATAATGAGTGTCGTCAGTAATCTTTTAATCCAATTCCACGTGATGACCAGTTTGCTTTTGGTGGGTGCAATGACCGAAATTAAGCAACAGCAGGCTGCGTTTGAACTTTGTATTAAACTCAAAAGGCTACTTAAAAAATATTGGCAAAATACGTCGTTGAGATAAGGTGCAGATAAATGCGTATCATATATGTATATTTGAATATTGTCAAGTTACTTTCGTATCACACCGTTAGATGTAAACAAAATTATCTAATGTGTGTTTTAAATTGATTGATGATGGGTGGATTCTCTAATAATTGAGTAGTAGAAGAATTGAATATAAAGAGACTCCGATGAGTATATGAGATGAGTGTAATACCTTGTATGTATATTGCCTGGATTTAATATTCAAACATACAAAAATGTTTTTTTCAATAACCTCGTAACTAATACATTACATAAGAATGTTTATTTGATTGTTACGCTTTTGCAGTTAAGCTACTGAACTGATATTTCTGCAGCGACAGCCGAGTGGGTGACCGTAGGACTGCGAAGTCAAAGGTCTCCGATTTGAACCCACGGCACACCCCTCTGTCAATAAATCTTATCGAAGATATATGTGTATTTATCATATGAATTATCGCGCGCTAACGGTGAAGCAAAACATCGTGAGGAAACTTGCATGCTTTAGAGTGCCTAAGAAGTACTCGATGTCATGTGAAGTCTACCAATCCGCACTTGGGCAGCGTGGTGGACTATGGCCTAACCCTACTTATCATAGAAAGAGGCCCGAGCCTAGCAGTGGGACATGTTTTAGATACAGGGCTGATATTATTATTATATTACTGAACTGATAGTGATGAGTATAATTTTGGAGATAGTTTAATTAAGCCTGGCATAAACTACTTTCCATCCGTGTACTGGGATATTTAGTAGGAAAACTATACATATTATAATATTGTCCTCGGTTAATTCTGGTCAACGTTTAACCAATTTAGTGCACAAACTCCGTTAATCCTATTTATAGAATAGCTTAATTTGAGCGTTATCGGATTATGTTTCCGGTCATGAATTATTTATTGATGATTTAATAGTAGGAACCGAAACGGAATACAAATACGATACAATTATTTATTTACTTTACGCAGGTGTGTTGGTACTGTTGGTTCATAGTACAAAGGAACAAATATATACCACCTGAATTACGGGTGGATAATAATCTGAATTATATTTTTAAATCCTATTAAATAAAAAAAAATACTTTTGACAACTAGATTATTTTTTAGGCAAAGCTATTATAATTAATGAATACAGACATGTAAAATTTTATCTTATTTTATATTACTATGGATAATTACTATTTATTGTTATAAATTGTAAAATCTGAAATTAAGAATATTTTTTTTTTTTTAATTTAAATCGCCATCTAAGAAGAATTTAGGACAGAAGTTAGGACGATATAATTTGACTGAGGAACGGCAAACATGTACATACATATTAGTCCAGGTTTTATAAAAAAAAAATCACCCATTTCACTTATCGCCAGTACTCACTAACGAGGTACAAATAAATAATGCCCAAGGTAACATGAAGCGGTCCCAACTAATTGGAAAACAAACTTACGATCGAAAAATTGGGTGTTAAAATTCCACCCTTTGCAGTAGCTACCGATATGAAAATACATCTTTTTGCTTTAGAAATTTATTAGGCAAGGCATACATTTATACAAATACAAGTTGCGCCCCACAAATAAAAACAAAGATTAGCCTAAGGTGCCGTATTCCTACATAACAAATTTCACTAGGCGTTGCAGCCCTTTAGGCATGAAAGCGTAACATATAGACAGATAGAGTTACTTTCGGTTTATTTAAGGTTTAAGTTAACGGAATTCACGCTAGTAATTACTATAATACCTTTATATTGGCGCTGAACATTATTTATCTCGTAGAGTAAAACCTCAACAGTATTTGTTACACAATTTATTTTTAACGTCCGCATACGAGCTCCCTTTACCTCGACATTAGTTTTAATTTGTAAGATGTATTGTTTAATCAGTTAATTCTAAATGTATGTAAAGAAATACTGCACTCACAGACAAGCAGCACCGCCATTATTCACGACGTGAACACCCAAAGCACAGTTATATTTACACTGTGCCCAAAGCCTCGTCCCAACAATAATAATAATAAGGATATACACCAATGACTGGCCAATTCTGACCACAGAGTGAGGTACCTACTTTTCTACATTTTAGTGACTGAGGCATTGACATGCCCAGATAAGATTTTTAACTTACCAATATCGACAAGTGGTGGCCGTTCCCTCCCTCGACGTATACAAAGGAAGCATACAGAAGACTGCACCGATCCATGGTTCAAGTCCGCTGGTAAACCACTGGGAGTATATTCTAGCAGCTCGTAGCCATTGGGTACCTTCTCACCGAGGCCAGGAAATATAACGCCTGTAATAATTAATTTCAACAGTCAATTAAGATTCCACAAATAGGTAAATTGTTTAATTGGAGTATGTTACATGTTTTCTGCCGAATACCTAGTTACAGAACATAAAGTTGATTGGCGTGGTGGTTAATGGCTCGCCACTTTCAACTGCGCTGGTGTTGTGGGTTCGATCCCCACATGAGACAAATCTTTGTGTGATTTGCAAAGATTTGTTCTGACTCTGGGTGTGCTCTATGTGTGTGAAATGTATGTTTGTGAACACCCCCGCGACACAGGCGTTATTCCTAGAGCGGACTTATTGAAAAAAAAAAGAGTTGTGGGCGTTTGAAGAATTGCCAAGTTCATGATATTAGAATTTCTAGTCTGTCGAAAAAAAATTGTTTTGGTCTAGAATGACTAAGGTCTGGTAAACTATACCTACAAGGTCACTGCATTTTATTTTGTCTGGTGTTAAACTTATAAGTTCGTGAACTACGAGTATAAAGGAATGTGGATTCATTGCCGCATACTAAAAAGGACACCAACATGAAGTAATATTCCAGAAACTACAATATATTCAGTACCCAAAATACTTCCATTGATATATTTATCAGGTCACAGCACAATTAAACTGTTAAAAGTAATATAAACATCGGTTCTAGATCAAATCGCAAACACTATTGTATTTAGAAACCATTGTTAAGGTCTTTGCAACAATATAATACTCCAGTTGATGCCTTGTCTCCTTGGCCATGACTGCCTTCTTTCTATGTTTTTTTTTTTTGCGCAACAATTTCATACTTTTTTCCTTCAGAGTTACTTTTGCTTTATTTATTGTGATAATAGTTTTATTAGAACTTGGCGATATTTATCGTTATGATCGTATTTCCTCCATGTATTGGCGTAATGTATGTAAATTGCATTGATTTTAAAATATATGTGGTTATTTTCAATTTACTACTAACAGCACGGAGTTGGAATTGTTCCCGATGGACGACGATAGGCTCACTCCCTATCCCTTGGGATCTACACATAACAGGTGAAATTTAGGTGTTGTAATCTCTGCCATACTCTTTTGGGTAATATAGGCGTGATGTTATGTGATGTTACAAAGCCTTAAAACCCATATCCTGCCTCTATTAATAACCATCATTAAGCCTTCTACGTTAAACAAAGCAGCACCTAACTACTCAGTATGTAAACATTCATTATCTATGACGGGCAGACTAATTAACAATTCATATTCAAAAGAATGCGTACAGCACCGACACTAAAGAGTTACGTCACACACAATACTCCTTTGTTGACCCGAGTATCTGGGAGTTAAGTGGCAATGAACCTTATTGCAGTTCAGTGTGCATCAATGGTGTCAATAAGTAGTGTAGACAGAAGTCAATGAGAACCGCCCTTTGTTCAGCAATAAACGTGTGTCAAGGAATTGTTGCTTGTGATTTAGTTTCAATGATACTATTGCTACATTGCTCTCATACGGCAACCAGCAAAAATAATAAATACAAAGAATTTGGATTATCTAAAGACACTCTTAAATTCAAGCAGTTATTTGCACTTAATAATAATCGGGCCTGGGCGACTTTTCTTGTGGGATATGTGCTTTGCACTATTGCAATTTGTATTACCTCTTCTTCGATATATTTATCTCCTAAAAAATCTGTCACAAATTATAACGGACGTGAGCGGTCAGGGCACCCTAAAATTGATGGATATTTGATGATTTTCCCATTTGCATTGAGTGAGGCACTCAAGTATACATAGACTCAGGATCACATAAAGTAATCATCTGAAAAACGGTAAATCGCATCTAAAAGGCGTAAGCACCACCTACTAAACCGTACCTTGTAATATTGATTTGAGGCACAACTCCTTAAACCATGAATGATATCCTAAATACTTTTAATGACGTAGGTCTGTAAATAGAGATTAGAGAGAAGAAATTGGCTATCTACTTGTTTATTGTTGCTAGAAAAATGATCAAGTAGATAGCTAATTTCTTTGCTAAAAAGTTATTCATTAAATGAACTCAATTGATTATAAGCAAAGCTTTTTCTTTCATATTCTTTTTTTTTGCTTTTAATCTCTCCAATACGTTTTCTTTTCTCTTTTTTAACTTACACCCGATTGTAGGCAACAACAAGGTCAAACCAAAAAGTTCGATACAAATATTTCTGCTTTACTTTTTTTATGTAGCTTTTCAGAGGTAAAAACACCTTCAAGCTCAAGGTAACATAATTATAGGGTTTAGTTGAGAGACATGCCTATTTGTTGAGTTTCGACCTTGTGATGAAGATTTTTTCAAGTTAAGGTATATTGTATTTGTAGTATTAGGATTAAATATAACCCGACGTTATTACTACAACGTTGTTTTGACTGTCTGTTAAGACTGCCAAAATCATTACTCTTATTTAGTCAGGTTAAAAATGTCAGTTGTATCCTAGCTTTTATAACTCTACGACGATAGCGTAATAGCGATGAAATTATAGTCTTTTATCAAGTTCCAAATTATATCATATTTAGCAAAATTATGTAGCTAATTACATAAGTTACACGAATTATTATTATTTACCTAACAAATATTTGACCGGTAAATTAAGTAAAATACTCCTTCCGAGTAATATAGGCGGAATGTTATGTTATGTTATCAATAAAAACTCAAGAGTTATAATTAATATTAGCATTATTTTGTACTAGCTTCCGCCCGCGGCTCCGCCCGCGTGGTATGTCAATTAAAAGTAGCCTATATGTTAATCCAGACTATAAGCTACATGTGTGCAAAATTTCATCGAAATCGACCCGGTAGTTTTGGCGTGAAAGAGTAACAAACATCCATCCATACATCCATACTTACAAACTTTCGCCTTTATAATATTAGTAAGGATTAGTGATATTTTAAATGAGTAAACTACTAATGTTACCCACTGTACATTTTCAATGCAACATTTAATAGAGTTCAATTAACAAGCTATGTTCATTACATTTGTTTTTAAACAAAACTCTTGATAAGCTAATCAATATATTTTAACCTACACAAACAGAAGCTTAAAAACATTTAATGTTATTATAATTTAATTGTGTATTGGCATTCCATATCGCCTTTATGCTTGTGTAAGTTTTACTTACACTATAGTTTTAAAAATGACTCATTAAGTATGTGTTTAATTGTTTAATAGTTATTTATTAGATTTATGAAAAAATATATTATCTGGCTTTGGCTAGCTCTAATTTAAATCAGTAAAATTTTAGTAAAGGTATGATATATAAAACCAAAGATCTTGACGGTTTTGAAGTTG
Organism: Hypena proboscidalis; assembly: GCA_905147285.1. Lineage (NCBI taxonomy): Eukaryota > Metazoa > Arthropoda > Insecta > Lepidoptera > Erebidae > Hypena > Hypena proboscidalis. The sequence continues at coordinate 11,561,423 of LR990140.1, read as the reverse complement.
GCTGCAAAGCAAATGAAGTGTCACGGATTGGGATTGGTCACGTTTAAGTATGGTGCCCGTCGATTAGTCGAACAGCTATCTGCGGCCAACTTCACTACGATTTTTGATTTTAGGATTTCTCTTTTATTAAAAAATTACGTATTTTTATTAAAAAAGACGACTATCGAGGTTCTTATATAATTGATAAAAAAATTGTATGTCAAATTATTGTACTTTTATTGTATGTGTGTGTGTGTGTTATATAGTTTTATTATTAGTCATTATTTATTTTTAGTTAGATAATTTTTCTGTAAATTCCTATAATTTATTAAATATTTTATAGAAATTATGTACAAATAAAGTATTTATTTAGGAATTGATATGAAAGATACATTTGAACTTGGATTTATTCCAAAAATACAAACAGAAGTAAAATTAAATGTGCAGTTACACCATTAGCCACACGCGGCGTAGTAATGACTAGACCGGTACAAAATAAATCAAGTTAACGTCCAGCTGCTAGATAAGGAAATGTCCTAGATGCAGGCTTCATAATTAAAACCAGTTTTGGCTATTAAGTGATAGAATAAAGATGTTTGTAAGCTCGCCTCGTCTTGAACTTGGGAGGTGACTTCTGCGACATTTATATGTGTACAAGATAATTATGTCTTGGGACGCCAAATCGACAATAGGAAATATGTTCAAAATAAAATATAATTTCTAATAATTAAACATAGATTTGCTCAAGTTGTCTAAGTGTTTAAGAAAAAACATCAAAGAGTACCTATCTAAAAGGTTGTGGCGAGAGGTCTATTAACCGAGATCGGCGATATATACCCAGAAACGTGTTTAAACTATTGACAAGTTAAAAAGAGAAGACAATCGTGTTGTCAATTCGAGTCAAGGCAAATATGATTTACTTAATTAACTATTTAATAGTGCTTATAATCGATACCTTCGGGTTCAATTGTCGTATAAATCAAAACACAAATTTTCAGGCGATCATATTTTTTATTTTTTATAAAAAAAACATTTTTTTTTTGATATAGGAGTTACTAATAAAGACCAAGAGGAAAGATTCTTAGAATTTAAACATGAAAAAGGCTTAATCATCAAAACATTTCTATACCTTCTGAAGTTTAAAAGTTGGTTTGGATTTACGTCATAAAAAAGTAATTTTATAGTGAATATACCCTAAATAAAAGCAAATCTTACGCCTAGGGTGAAATTTGGTTTATACGCTTAAAAAAACTTGAAAACCGGCCAAGTGCGTGTCGGGCCACGCGCAGTAGGGTTCCATAGAAAAATACTTTTTAACTAAATGGCGTCCTTCAGAAAGGAAATGTTTGTAGTACACGAAACCAGCTAGCACGTATGACGAGATGTATGAATGTTGAGGAAGCGAAAGAAGTATGTAAGGAGCGAAGCACATGGCGTTCCATCGTCTCTGCCTACCTCCGTGAGATAAAGGCGTGATTTATGTATTATCATATTATGTATGTTTATTTATGTTTCAAGAATTTTGAACGAAATATTCTGAGTAACTGCATCTGACATTTCGGACCCCTATTCCTCTTGAACTAATGAAGTGAACTTATCCGCTATAGTTTTTCATTACATGTACTACCGACATAATTTTTTTCAGATTTTAGGATCCAGTAGTTTAGCTTTTAGAGGGGGGGGGGACGCCCTACTCGAACAAAAATTTGCTCTTTAAAGTTAATTATCTCGCAAACGGATCCCTAAATCAAAAAACTGTCTTTGCAACCCCTAAACGTTTTTAAAAGTCCTATCTAAAAATACCCCACACTATGGGGTAGGCGACAAAAAAAAAACATCCCTACTTTACATGTAGGGGGGCTACCTGAAAAAAAAATATTTTTCCAAATTTTACTCTACGACTTTCTTTGTTTAGTTAACATACATGTTTATGCAAAATTTCAGTTTTCTAGCACCAACGGTTTCGTCGCTATGCCGTGGACAGACAGACAGACGGACATGGCGAAACTATAAGGGTTCCTTGTAGGTACTACGGAACCCTAAAAAGAAAACATTTGCTCTTAATTGATCTTTTTTGAGTCATGATGCCCCACTTTTTATGTGTCGTATTTCTTTTGCGAATTTGGCTATTTCAAATACACAGATCGGTAGAGAAAAAACTGAGCAAAATGGTGTATAACTTAATTTATAATGGTTTATACGACAATTGAACCCAAAGGTATCGATATATATGCAAATAAAATTCTTATGAATTATCTAAACTGTATTCGAGAAGCTTAGATTCACTATCTTTCGAAATAATAATAATAAATAAATAAATATTCCACAACTCACACACAACGCCATCTAGTCCCAAACTAAGCAGAGCTTGTACTATGGGTACTAGAATAACTGATACTAATACATAATATACTTTTCTTTTGTAAATACATACATAAAATACATAGAAACACCCAGACTAAGACAAACCCCCATGTTCATGCACACAAAGATTTGTCTTAAGTGGGAATCGAACCCACGACCTCGGCGTCGCAGGCAGGTACACTACCCACTCCGCCATCCGTCGTCAAAGATGAGATGAGATATAACTGCAGAGTACAAATATGTGATGCGCTTCCATCATTCAACGTCGACTAAGCCGCACTGAGTACTAAAGACTTACTTTATTATGTCCATGTGAACCGGGTTAATGCCGTTTTTCCCTTTTAACATATCACAGGTTTAAATAAATTTTATAATTAAATAATCATTTAATACATTACCGAAATAGCTTCGGGCTTATTGGATTTCCTAGGAACTGTATACCTACAATACCAGGATTTCACACAATGACATATCCTTTAACTTCTAAAACTAGTTTAATTAATAAAAATATTTTTCACAACACCACCACGAAAAAGATCGTTTGCTTGCCAGAATTCAGTGAGTAAAAACCGTTTTTACTCACTAGTGAGGCAAAGTGATTCAAATTTCGAAACACAAAATCCTTCGAATGAATAGGCGCTGGAAAAAAAACAATGCAGCCACCATGTAGGTTAGTAATAAACATTGACATCAATTTTATTAAAAAACTACACACGATACGATTTAATTATTTTAAATTATATAAAAACGCGCTTATTTAATATTTTAATAGTTTTATATTCGTCATTAACAATTAAATTAATTAAAATCAGGTACTTAATATTAGACTCTATAAATAAATGTTACGAAACGAATTTCCGAACGCACGATTTAAAAAAAAAGTCTGTGTATGTTGCATAGAGTATAGTAATGGTATGTTGTCTGTGTCAGTCACCGCGGGCAACTATAAATTCTTTTCAGTTTATGTTTAATTGTTTACTGGCACTTTTTAACAAAAAAATTATTAATACAGTGATAAAGAACTTTGTGGAACTCCAAAAGAGTTGCGACAACTTGCTTCTAACACAGAAGTTTGCTTTTTTACCAGAAAAATCACGTGAAAAGTATTTGAAAGCGTACGACATATTTATTTAGTGGCGACTTACAAAAGGTCCTAAAACGCGTTCTGAATTGGTATTACTGTCATATTTCATGGAATTATTACAGGGTAAGCAATCGAGTACGAGTTTATTTAAATCTTAATATTTTCTCACTGGAAGAGGTGAAAAGTTTTGTATGTAACGCGTAAGAAAAATTTTATTTCCAGCTCGTGACCTCTTAAAATCTTTCGCTTGCGAAGTAGTCTTTATTAAAATCACTCGCTACGCTCGTGATTCAATTTAAGGCTACTTCGCAAGCTCAAGATTTAAGATTGGCACTCACAACAGAAATATAAACTTTTTCTCACTTGTACCATAAATAACTATTGTATGCTGCGCCATGATTGTAAAATACAGGAGTAAGCTAATCAAAACCTGATTGATTTGTCATTGAAACAATCAAAAATTTCGCAAGTCTCTACAACCAGAGAGGATTATTTTTTTTCTAAATTAATAGAAAATATTACCAATGTATTGTTGGATATTATTATGTAACAATACCTACTTCCCAGATTGGTTTAACTGCCGTAGATAATTTAATTACAGTAATTATTACAGTAAAAGATAAGTGTTATCTTTTACTGTTAATGTTACCAAATATGTTTGAGTCATTGAACCATTAGTCAGGTACAATGTATGTTGAAAATGTTAGAGTTAAAGACTCTTTATGTTTTTAGACTCTTTTGACTGTTGTTTATTTTTATATGTCAACTTGTCACTGATATTTAAATTGAGTTTGTAAAAGATTGTCAAGTCATAAATACACGAATACTTATTTTACATAATTATTCTTTATTATTTTATCTGAAAAAGTCTTCAAGAAGTCTACCCATCTTCTTCAGTACTCCCACTACACGCGCACTCTGCCTAGGAACTTTAATAGGTTATTGGTCCAGCATGGAAAATTTTTCTACAAAAATTTCCATTGGAAATTTAGAAGGCAATTCAAACTGGAAAACCTGGAAGTACAAAATTTCCATTATGCTACGTGGGACGACGGATGCCATTGAGGCTGTAGAAGGCAAGTTGAACAAACCTGTCGCACCTCATGATGGAGCAGGTGACGCAGTTGTGCTGATTTACCAACAGGCATTCACAAAGTATATGCAGGCTGAATCCAGGGCACTGCTCATTCTGACATCAAACATGACTGAAGAAACATTGGAAAAAGTTATGAGATTTGAGACTGCTCATGAAGTCTGGATGGAGCTTCATAGATTATTTGATGGCCAGTCAGAAGATAAAACTTTCAATTTGTGCATGGAATTTTTCACCCTCAAAGGAAACTCAACAGATGATATCTCTACACAAATATCAAAAATAAAGAACATCTGGAGCAACCTAAATCGTGAATTTGAAAAGTCAGATGCCAATTGCAAGGTTCCTGAGCTGGTGCTAATCTGCAAAATCTTGGAAACTCTAGATGAAAGATTTTTTGCATTCAAATCAAGTTGGTTGCTTTTAAACAAGACTGAGAGGACAATTGACAATCTGATAGCTCAATTATGTTCTTACGAGAAAGCCCTCGAGAACAAAGGAACTACTAGCAGAGAAACTCTAGTAATTCAAAAAGACCAAGAGTCGAATAAAAAGGCAGATAAAATCAAGTGCAACTATTGCTCAAGAATGGGGCATAGAGTAAGGAATTGCAAGAAATGGATAAAGGATGGTCGACCTCCAAAGCCAAGCAATTCAGCACAGAACAATTTGTCAAATCAAGTACAAAGTATATGTTTACAGGCAGTTAATGCATGTTCGAGTCCAATAGATCAAGATAAAATTAACTGGTTTGTTGATAATGGAGCGACGACGCATATTGCCATTAAGAAAGATTTGTTTAAAAAATTTGAGCCCTTTGATACTGAGAACCAATCTGTGAAGACGGCAGATGGAACGATGATCCCAGCTTTAGGGAAAGGCATTGTCCAGGTGGAATCAAGAGTCGGCAATAAAATTGAAACTATCAATCTAATAAATGTTTGGCTTGTACCTTCGTTGACAAAAAATCTTTTTTCGACTCTGGCAGCTCAAGACAATATGCGGAATAGCGTGTTCACTTCTACCGCAGAATGTTGTCAATTAGATGTTGATGGAGTTACAAAAGTTGTTGGAAAAAGACAACCAAATGGAGGACTGTACAAATTGCAGTTTAAGACAATTCCATCAAAACAGGCGTCTTGTAACGCTATTGAAGTGAACGCAATTACGGGCACCAATATGCTGCAAGTATACCATGAACGTTTCGCTCATCAAGACAAAAGACATGTGAAAGCTCTAGTCAAGCGAGAGTTTGGTATTGACTTACCTGAAGATAAAGTCAGTTGCGAAGCATGCATATTTGGTAAAGCTCACAGATTACCGTTTCGTAAAAGGGAAAGAGCAAGCAGTCCTGCGGAAATAATACACGCGGACGTTTGCGGACCATTTGAACATCCAAGTGAAAGGAAATATCGCTATTTCGTTCTTTTCAAGGACGATTATTCTTCGTATCGCCTGGTATACTTCATTCGACAAAAATCTGAAGTCAAGGATAAGCTACTATTGATGCTAAATGAAGTGAAGACCGCCGGCCATACAGTAAAATGCCTCTTAAGTGATAATGGAGGAGAATTTGATAACGGAGAAGTTAGGATAATACTGAATAAGCTTGGGATTCAACAGCGTCTTACAATGCCGTACACACCAGAGCAAAATGGGTGTAGCGAGCGAGAAAATAGGACTCTTGTTGAAGCCGCAAGAACTTGGTTGCATGCTAGAAGTGAATTACCACAGAAACTCTGGGCGGAATTAATTAACACAGCAGCATATGTTCTCAATAGAACAGGTCCAACGAGAGAAAAAGATAAAGTTCCTTACGAGCTATGGTTTGGAAAGAAACCTAAGATTTCTCATTTACGAGTAATTGGTAGTGAGTGCTTTGCACATATTCCTAAGCAAAAGAGGAAGAAGCTCAGCAAGAAGGCCCAAAAAGGTATCCTTATCGGATATGAAGAAAATGACGGCTATCGCGTCTGGAATGGCACTAATGATGTAGTCCGTTCAAGAGACATCACCTTTAAGAGTGAAGTTGAATTCAGAATCTCTTTAGATAAAGGTGAGCCGAGTCAGACCCCTATACAAGCAGAGGGAGAACGTTTCTATGATGCTGAAGAACAAGGCAACATAGTGTCAATGCCAAGACATAGTGAATCTGTCGAATTAGAGGGAGATGTTGCTGTTGAAGAGCTTCAGAATGACGTTGTTATTAAAGAGCTACAAAATGATCTTGATGAGATTGTTGAAGAAGACCAAAATGATCCTGTGGATAATAGTGAAGAAGCAGATCTGCAGAATGATCTTGATAATCTTCTAGAAACTTTTGAACAATCTGAGACAGATACAGAAGCCGTGAGTTCTCACTCTTATAACTTACGCAACAGGTCACAACTTCAACACCCAGCAAAATTCGATGATTATGTCATGGCAGTATTAAATAATGGTATCCTGGAGCCTACGACTTATAAAGAGGCCATGCTCAGGTCAGATAAGGACCAATGGTACAAAGCGATGAAAAACGAAATATCGTCGCTCCATGAGCATGAAACATGGACATTGCAGGAATTACCGAAAAACCGAAAAGCCATACCGTGCAAGTGGGTTTACAAATTGAAACTAAACCCAGACGGTTCAATCGAGCGTTATAAAGCCCGACTTGTAGTTAAAGGTTTCCGACAAAAGAAAGGAACAGACTACGAGGAAACGTTTAGTCCTGTTGCTCGAATGGCAACAATAAGAGCATTGATAAGCGTAGCTGCAAGTGAACGGATGCACCTCGTTCAATTTGACGTGACTACTGCATTCCTTCATGGTAACCTGAAAGAGGAGATTTACATGAAACAGCCCGAAGGTTTCGAAGATGGCACTATACGAGTTTGTCGTCTCAACCGCAGCCTTTACGGTTTAAAACAGGCTCCCAGATGTTGGAATCATCGCTTTCATGAAATCCTTAAGGACTTACAATTTGAACAAAGCACTGCGGATCCGTGCTTATACACAAAGAAGTATGGCGATAAGAAAATACTTCTAACACTATTTGTCGACGATGGACTAGTGGCAGCTACAGATGAAAGGCTTGCAAATGAGTTTCTTAGCAACTTGCGAGAAAAGCTAAAGGTAACTACGAAGCCTGCCAATTTCTATTTGGGTATGGAGATAAAGCAATGCAAAGGGTCAATCATACTGAAACAAGAAGCTTATACTCGGAAGCTACTAGAAAGATTTGGAATGATTGATTGCAACCCTATTTCAACGCCCATTGACAAAGAAGCTTTCGAATCAGGGAAAGTTGAGTCCAATCAGAAGAAGAAATTAATGTTCAGCGTATAGCATCCAGTGATCAAGTTGCAGACATAATGACGAAGAGTCTGCCAAAGTCAACATACTCTATATTACGAGAGACACTAGGCTTAGTCGCCACCAAGACCTAGCGAGGGAAAGTGTTAGAGTTAAAGACTCTTTATGTTTTTAGACTCTTTTGACTGTTGTTTATTTTTATATGTCAACTTGTCACTGATATTTAAATTGAGTTTGTAAAAGATTGTCAAGTCATAAATACACGAATACTTATTTTACATAATTATTCTTTATTATTTTATCTGAAAAAGTCTTCAAGAAGTCTACCCATCTTCTTCAGTACTCCCACTACACGCGCACTCTGCCTAGGAACTTTAATAGAAAAATACATGGCAACATGGCTATGTATAAGATGGTCATTGTATAATAGTCTTCCTGTGCTGTTAGACAAATTTATAAAGGAATTGTGTAGCAGAGTGTAGTCTTCTAAGTTTGTTTTAACCACTAGAGAAGGAACAGTATTTTTTCAATATTAATTTGAGTGCACGGTTGGCGTAGTGGTTAAAGCGATCGCCTCGCCGCTTTCAACTGCGCTGGTGTTGTGGGTTCGATCCCCACATGGAACAAATCTTTGTGTGATTCGCAAAGATTTATTCTGACTCTGGCTGTGTATCTCTGTGTGTGAATTGTATGTTTGTGAACGCCCCGCGACACAGGAGTTATTCCTAGTGACGTCGTTTTAAAAAAAAAATGTCTAAATGATGGAGAACATGATCTTACCTATACTTACTCCAAATTATAGCCAAGATACATGGTTAACTGCTGTTATAATTGGTACTGGTTAGTCATAAACAAGAATTTATTAAGTCATGCAGGTCAAGGTAAATGGGTTTTAAATACTTATTTCACCTGTACACTGATAAAATGTATTTGCTATTTACCAGTTTGATTAAAATTAATCAAACTGTTTAGTATTATTTATTATTTATTTTATATCATTTTTTGTAATGTTTTGACGTGTTCAAGCGCAAAATAAATGATTTGAATTTGAATTTGAAACAGTTGAAAAAGATATGGGACCGGCAGGATTTGAACCGGCGACCTTACTGCACACCGGGCTGCCGCTTTAGCCATCCAGCTACGGTCGCCTCATACCTCTTTCAACTGTTTCTTAGTATAATTTGCTAACCATAGCTAAATGCTATAAAAATAAATCAATTAGAAGTTGGATGGAGTTAACTAAATCAAATGGAGTCTACAATAATAAACCAGAGGCATACAACAGACTATAATGAATACAATATCTTTAACATCTGATTCCAACTTATAATAACATTAACATTTTAAGAGCCCTGTTAACCAATTGAACTGTCAACAGCTGTTTACAAACATTCAAGCAATACAAATTATGGTTGTTTGCAAACATCAGTACTTAAAGTGACAGCTGTTAAAACATATTCACATTTGGGTGAACTTGCAAATATTTACAGCACCTGACTGAACTTTGATTGAACTAAATGTGTTATTATTATTCCTCTTTATTTATTTGTTAACTTATTTTATATATTTTTAAATATGATTTATAAAAAATACAAAAAAAAACATTTAAAAATATAAAAAACAGTGTCCCACTGACATCAGGTGCAGGGACCAAGCTGCCGATGGTTAGGGCTTCAGAGAGAGGAACCTCCTCACAATGCGTGCCGTGTCCAAAAGGACCGCCTTTCCGGCTCTTGGTCCAGCTGCCTAACGCAAGCCTCTTATTATTATTATTATTGTATTAGAAGCACACTATCAGCTATTAAGCTGATGCGTGTAAGTCTTGTGATTTGGAAAATTTGTCCAGTCTATTTTTGAATGTATTCACTGTGTCATAACAATGTGTTGACTGATCTTTGATTTTACTTTTCTGTGTATCAAAAAACAAGTTATTAAAATCAAAAAAAAGAAAAAAACAATGCAGGATAACAGAGAACAGGGCGCGGACGGGACACAAACACAGCATGGGCAAAGGAGTGCCACGGTTCAAAGTAATAAATTTTTCACATTCAATACTTGTAACTGCTACGATGGTCTAGTGGTTAGCGTACGCGCCTCTTATCGCGATTCCCGGGTCGGGCAAAGTGTTATTTGTAAACTTTTTCTGAGGAAATTTACAATGGCAGCACAGAGTTGGCATTGTGCGCAGTGGCTGGTGATAGGCTCACACTCTATCCATAGCAGGTGAAATGTGGGTGTTGTACACTCTTGCTACACCCTTCTGGGTAATATAGGTCTGATGTTATGTTAATTTTGTTCTTTAGGCTGTGAGAAATAAAATCCTATATATTTTATTTTATTTGTCTTAAAAAAAGTTTAGAAGAATAGGAACTCATTATTATGCTTCATCATAAACCGCTTATATCCTCACTTCAATAGTGCCAATACTAGTGCACTGTACATTTTAATGAACCTACCATTAGCATAGATAAACACTAATCTTGATTATAATAATGATCAGTATAAATAACCTTACCTATTCTACCTACTACTCAATCTATATTATAGATAACTCAGTTGTACTTGAGTAGGTGTCTGTTACATAGAGTAATTCAACACCTTACCACAGACCTTATAAGTATAGCAACTCATTCAAGGCATTCTTACAACTTGATAAACTACAGAATGATATATTCTTAGATATGTGATTCACTCAGTTTCTTGATGGGTACTTAATAATAATATTAACATTCCATTGATTTAATGTAGACATTAGGGATTCATTAACAAATAAAATTATACTTTGCATGACATGGAATATGTCCCTGTCATTTAAAGTTATAATAATATAAGAAATAAGTTTGTGTTTTCTGTATGTTAAAAATATAGATGGCCTATATGGATGGCGATAGACTTATCCCCTATCCCACGGGACCTAAACATAACAGGTGAAGTGTGGGTGTTGTACACCTCTGCCACACCCTGATGTTATGTTATGTTATGTTACATGTAATAATCTTTTTTTATATAAGGTTTTAATATATTCAGTCAGCCAATGGTTAAGTTAAATATGAAACTTCACAATCTATACTTGTGATTACATTATACAGGATCCATAATCTCTAATCTTCCAATACAGTTGTCATCTGACCGTCTCAATCTACTAAAAACTAATCTTTAATTGATAACAATGGGCTTGTAGAATTCAATTGATACTCAATCTCAAAAGATAAATTACTACACAATAGATTCATTCAACAATTTAAATACAATCTCACAATAAGTACAGTCTAGTACTTATCAAGTCCACTTATATATGCGAGAGTACTGGATATCTAATTACCATGGGCCATGTCATACACTATGCAGTAGGACATGACCAAAATATTAATATGGGGTTGACCTAGAGAATCAATTATGTAGATAGAGTGTAGACCACACTTTATAATTATTTATTTCCTCATTATTATTAACACAATCATGCTATATTGGGCGAAACCTCACAACTATATGTATGTAAATTTTTGATAAGAGTATAGCTAATATAAATTTGACAAATCAGGTTTTTAAGTTACAGAATCTTCATAAGTATCACACCTTATTTGTTAGGCTATATAAGCCTTAATCAAAATCAGTTGTCTAACTTTAACCCATTAACGCCCAAAATGAAACTGCAGTATATTTTTCTATTGTTTTTCTATTTATTAGTCCATAAGGGATAACATATGCTATATAAGAAGATAAAATGAAAAAAAAAATTGTACAAATCAAGTTTTAGGGGTGTACTCAGCCGTGTACAGTGGGCGCTTTAGGAGTGAAATTGTTTGAAACAAGGTCGTTCAACACATAGCGTTTTCAAACATATTTCGCAACGCCAGCGAATTCTTTGGTGACAGATAACACATCGCAGTGGGTTTTCCATCCGTTCAGGATTATGACCATTATTGTTCCGACCCCCTAGTGCTGCTGAGGATGACGGACGGCTCTTAGTTTTCGTTGGACGTAAATAAGTCCGTGCAATAGTTCGTCTGAAAGATAACTGGTCCATGTAAGTTATCTCTTGTTTAGTTTTACTGAGCAAAACTTGTAGTCGCCAAGCATTTGATATCGCCATATCTAGCAAATAGGTAAATATAACCCACCACCACTTTTTTCCTTTTATTGAAATCCGATAAAGGCTGATAGACTGATCCATTTGGTCAACTCCACCCATTCCTTTATTATAGTTGACAAACATTTTAGGTATACGGGGTGGATGCGACATAGCGACATTTATTGAAACCACAGCTTCTATACATGGTAGGTATCAATTTCCACCGGATAAAAATTCTCTGGCGAAAAAAAAAAAAACACGTTCTCCGAACAATTTGAACATTGCGATCGTGCAATTTGTTCGGAAGACGTGGATTTTTTTTTTCGCCAGAGAATTTTTTATCCGGTGGAAATGCATACTGGCCATGTATAGAAGCTGTGGTTTCAATAAATGTGGCTATGTCGCATCCACCCTGTATTTACGTCAACCTTTTGCTTTCTGATGTTACACCAGCGTTTGACTTTGCCCAGAGGCTCTATGTCATCAAAATTAGTTCCCATTGTAACGACATTATTGTCCTTCCAACGTACCATAGTTATCTCATTCTTTGTATCAAAACTATAATCATATTCCGCCCTAGGCTTCTTCTTCATATTTTCAACTTATAAGTAATACTGTAAACAAAACGAAATTTTAGTACGAATCTGCCCGCTGTACCCGTCTGTGTACAACAAATGAAACAAACCCTACTTTACAAGTTTTGTAATAAACTTTCATTCTTATGTTATTATTACAAACACAAATAAATAGTCTCCATAAAAATAAAATCAAAAGTTGAAATATTTCACTATTTTTGATAAAAACCAACAAAATAATCTTACCTTGTATGTCGTGTCTGGACTCCGTATTTTATTACAAAATAAGTGACATTTGTTTTCGCGCCACCGCCTATTTTTATTTATTATGTGGTAACTAGTGTCATCTAGATTTGTAATTTCTAATTACCTTCAACACTTACCACAGATAAAATACATAATTTATTGATTAAGTAGTTGTACCTGTGCAGGTACTGAGGGCGGTAATGGGTTAAACACGGAACTGTATTAAATCTACTTGTGAATATAATAATATCAAACAAGCTGGCAGTTTATGGACTTCTATAATACTTACCACTTGGTAAAGTGTGGGTTGGTCATAAGGGTGGGTGCATAATATAGTAAGAGTATTTCTTTACAAAGGACTACAAAAGTTGCTATTTACTACCAAAAGATATTAAGCCTTCTGAGCTAGGTTGTATTACGAATGATAAAGTTGGTAATTTTCTCTTCTGAGAATTAGATTATTAAATGTTCAGTAATTCAAATAAAATAATGTTCTCAATGTTCTCAGAGTATACCAATAATATAAAATATCCAATAAGAATTGTTGTTTCTGGCAGAAAATACATAAAATAATATTTATGCCTAACAACTTATGTTATTGGGCATCAGTATTTCAACAGGCAATAACATTAAAACTTACCAATATCAGTGATGGGTGCTTTGGTGCTGTAACCCTTCAGGTGTCCAGAATCCGAGTCATCCAGTAATTCCGGTTTCTCGGGTAATCCAGCGATCACAAAGTAATCGGCCACTCTCCGTTCATCCATGATTTACGATCTACGTACGAGTACCTATGATAAAAACTCGTGGTCAGCCCAATGACAGGATTATATTAAAAATAAATATAACCTGAACTATTTAAGGTTTAATAGCATAATCACTTCGTAATACACAACAACGCAAAGAAAGTAATTTATATAACACACTGATATGTAAATTAATAATAAAAATAAGCAGAAACCCTTGAAGTAAACTTACGGTTTATTGCTATAGTTAACAAATTGAGCATGAACGCGTCATACATCGTTTTACGTATATATTTTTATTAATAGAATTATTGCGTTTCCATTTGTAATCACTTGTTATCCTAACATAGGGTGCACTTGAAAATTTAATCGTTTTTATTGAGACTTTTGCAAAACGTCATTTTGTCCGACAACAACCGGCCATAGACAATATTTTACTTCTTCATACACTCAGAACAAGTTCATAGTTCATACATCTTTGGTTTGGGATTTGGTTGACGATGGCATACAACCGTACAGCCTATTAAACTCATTAAACTAAACGTAGCCATTCATGATATATTGTGATCAATAACATTATTTATTTTATTATGGTCAATGATGTAAACGGTAAAACAGTCCCCATAATCGGTGGAAATACCGACTACACACGGCAGTAGTGTTAATGTAAATGTACATGTTAATAAATTATTTAAAAAAAGACCGCGAAGAAGGCTAAAAACATTGGTATGCTGGGTATGCTCCGTAAGATTGTAATAAAGCAAAGAGATCTAGAACATATAGATCGATGTACTTGACGACCGGATGGCGAAGTGCACAGATTACGACACAGACTATGATACCCTGATTACGAAGTGGGTAGTGTATCTGCCTGCGACATGGAGGTCGCGGGTTTGATGCCCGACAATGCCCGTTTAAGACAAATCTTTGTGTGCATGAACATGGGGGTTTGTCTTAGTCTGTGTTTCTATGTAAAATAAGTATGTATATACAAAAGAAAAGTATATTTATTAGTATTAGTTATTCTAGCCGTATTGTCAGATATTTATTTTATTTATTAACCTGGCTTTTGCTAGTGACTTCGTCCGCGAGAAGTATAGATGACTAGCATCCACCCGCGGCTCTTCCTGCATGGTTTTGCTCCCCACAATGAATGGGCTATCTAATAAACTAACGTCAGTTCTCCATAATTATTATTATCATATCCAAATTCATCAGAATAACCTTTAGAGTGATTTGGGCAAAAAAAAACACAAATAAGTAAGTATAACATAGTATATTTACACATCAATTACAATTTCTTTCTGAGCCTTAGATGACGGAGTAAAAGTATCATTTAGTTCCATTGTCTCATTACTAATTTGAGCTCCAGACATAAGCAGATTGATTGCACCCTCTAATTCACTAACTCTTTTACACACTTCTACTTCAGCTTCTATATCTTTTAGTAATGATGCATACAATGACTGATTTAACTCTGACAAAGTTTTAATGTGACTTCCAAACACATCAATAAAAACATTGGCTGCATCAATGACTACTCTAGAAAATCTGATCTCACCAAGGTTTTTCTTAAAATATTTTAGTAGTGTCCCTATATCTTTTTCATTCAAGCCATCCATAGCAACATGAAGTACTTTCCTTCTCAACATTTCTTGTATTAACGCAGCAGTTTTCTCTGGGAATTTTGTGCAAACATAGGTTTTTAGAACTGCTGAAAGGGCTTTAGTGAATTCCATTTTTCTTAAAAACTTGTCAGATTCCGGTCCCTTATTATTAAAATTCTCTTTTCTCTTTGCTTGTTCCACAATGGATGCTTGAAAGTGATCTGGAGCAAACTTGAACAATCCTTTTTTCTCATCATTCAGGCGTGCTGGCTTTTCTCTTTTTCTGATAGAAATAATACCATCTATCATACCCACTGCCAGAGTGTCATCATCTTTTGAAATGGCCATACTGAGAACAGCATTGGGGAAGTCAATATTGTGTACAACCTTGAAAGTAGAAATATCATAAATCTTGACATGTCTATCCAATGATGCTGACATAAGTCTGCTGTTGTTACTGGCTAGCCTGAGGGTGGTTACAGTTTTATGATGTTGGGAGATATTGGCAAGCAGTTTGCCTCCATTGAATATGTCCCATACTTTAATTTCTGTACCACCTGCACTAATGAATATACCACCAGAAGGTAAGAACAGTGTTGATTCTACGGGACTCCCATGGTTGACAGTGAGCACTGTTTCATTAGACCTACAGTCATAAAGTTTGACAGTATGATCATAGCTTCCAGATAAAATTATATCAGGGGAAATAGGGCTGGCAGCACCTGCTCTAACATAGTCGGTGTGTTCAGAAAAGCTTGCAATTTTCTCTTCTGCAGCTATGTCCCATAAGTTGACAGACTTGTCATCTGAGTAACTTAGGATTTTGACTTGATCTTTTGTGAAGAATGTCCTGTGAACCTGAAATATAAAAAATAAAAATTTTTGAAATAAATTAATAAATATAATTATCCGCTCTGCAGATGTAGCAACCTCTATGTGGTAACTTTGTAATATTTTGACAGTTTGCTAGTTGCAGCAACTGCTTGGATTTAAATATAAACACATTAAAAATAATACTTACAGGCCCTGTGTGGCCAGTGAAAACTCGGAGCACATTCTTAGACTGTACATCAAAGAGTTTAACAACAGCTTCTTCACTGCCAGCAACCATTAACCTTCCATCACCTCTGAAAGAACCTCCATATGCAGCTTCCACAAACTTTGAAATGTTTTTAGTGACTACTTTAGTTATAGGGTCATATACCTGGAAATTAATAACACAATGTAAGAATGATTCCACACACATATGTAATGGCAGCCTCATTTTAATGATAATAAATAATGTCACAAGCCAACTGCTTGTAGTGAAATTTGGTTCTACACATAGGTATAATTTTTCAATAGGAAAACAATTTAAACAATATCTGACTTTAATAAAACAGTCCAGTTCTACTAACTGAATTATTAAAAAATAAATAAATAAAAATTCTTTATTTGCAAGAACATTGTAGTATATATAGGTGGTACAAAGTCAGATAGGTACAGAATGTTCTGCCTGAATAGGGCATGCAAACAGTTATTCATAGTATAAAAAGGGGAAAAAAAATATAATTGAGATAGAAGAATATTTTTGGCAATTACACAGAATAAAAGTTAACTTCTCTTGTTCACGTTTAAATGGTCAGCCAAAGAGTAGAAGCTTTGCTCTAAAAGCCATTTTTTTAAGCAAGTTACAAATTTCTTATAAGGCAATGATTTTATGTCATTAGGTATGGTGTTCTAGATATGCCCACACATCGCATAACAATTCTTTTTGAATAAAGTAGTTTGAGGTCTTTTATGCAATACAATTCTGTCTGGATCATGAGTGTTTCGCGGATTTCATGCTATAAGTACCTGAACACATACTTGTACTAATAATATGGCCATAATAGGCAAAACTGTGATTAATTTAATGTAAACATAATAAAATCCAGAAAAAGGAGCCTTCATCATCAGGAGTAAGAGGGTGCTGATGGCACCTCTTGACCCTACAGGTAGGCTAGCTGACTATAAGGAGCGTAACTTAGGCTATCTTTTACGCCTGATTTGATTGACGCATCTACCATATGGATTAAATTGTGTTGGTTTAATCACTTTAATCTCAGGATATACTAGCTTTAAGTTAATAGAATCAATTCTACGCAGTCAAACTCTAGGGCAACATTTACATTTACCTTTCCAGATCCATCCATACTATATTTAATGTGAATATTTGTTACATCAATTATAATGAAGTTGAATCAATAAACTGTATGTGCACATGCATTTATTTAATGTTTACATAATGTACCCCAATAAATAAATAAATAATATAATAATTAGCTTACCTGTACTCTCACAGAGCATGTTGCAGCAAAGTAATAAGGTTCTACTGGACTAAAGTCTAAGTAATCTATTGCACCAAATTCCTTTACTAAGACTGGAAACTGAAACCAAATAAAAAAATTGTTATTGCTGTATTTGTATTGATTATTACGACTAAACGAAATTGTATAATTCAAAACTTACCCCTAATTTCTTCCAGTAAATAGTATCCTCTGTGAGAACGGAAGCTGGTTTCTGATATACAGCTTTGTTGGTTTTTTTGAAGGGATAAGATATGTGGGCCATGTTTATATCGAAAACTGTAAAACACTATGTTTTCATTACAAAACCTTTAATAATTAAGCCAACCCCGCGTTCATATCATATTCCCACGTTGTTTTGAATCTTGACAGTGATGACAGAATTGACAGATACGAAAACTCACATGAGACTTGACAATTTAATGTTGCCAATCTTCATTTTATTTTTACCGTTCCAACGGGCCCAATAGACTTTGTTGTTTGAAAAAGAAAATTACATCTTGGAGTTTGGACGGTTGTTATTTTATTAACATCAAAGGCCATCCATTTTGAGCCTCCCTATTTTTTTTCATTACCCAGGGAAAACACTTACCTAGTGCAAAAGTTTTACTCCCACAGGCCATAATCCCATTTCATTATTGAAAATTATTTCTTATAGCCTTCCAGTTCGAAGCTTTTTATTACCCTTACATTATTGGGAAAGTCTGTTTATTGGTAGCACTGATATCTAAAATTCCATAGAGAATGAAGTCCACCTACAAGCGTTTAGTTATATTGCTAATACATTAAAGTTGGTTAGCTCATTTGTAAAACACAATTGCTGAAGATAAAACCTTAAAATCTACCTATCATTATATCTGATAACTTTCAAACATTAAAATATTAAAGTATTCTGTAAGAATCATTAATGTATTAATCCACGTTTAGTTATTGCAATATTTTCAATAGTTTCACACAGATTAAATATTTTTTGGCTATCATATCGCCAATGTCAGAAATGTGCCGTAACAAAATAGGGAATTAAAAGTCCAAACATTGAGATATCCCTAAATTACTAATTGGGAGTTAAAAAAGCAAAAATGTTTAAATTACTGAATCGACACGGTCGCCGAAGTGCCATTATAAATGTATTCACCGAGAGATTTGAGGTTAGAAAAGCTAAAGTTTATTACGTATATTCTGCTGCGGGATCAGTACGATTTCAATCTACTGGTGGGAGCAATGCAGGCCTTACTGCAACTTTGACAGAGAGCATACCTGAACCACCGCCTGTACCGGATCCTTCAACGCTTATTGATTTGACCGAGACAGTACAGTCACTTGCTGCAAATGGGGAACCTACATTGGCTAGTCTTGGCCTGGGAGGCTGGAGTCCCGTGGGACTAGTACAGAACTGTATGGAGTTCTTGCACATCACATTAGATATCCCCTGGTGGGGGGCTATTCTAATCGGAACAGTTGTAGTTCGAGTATCCATGTTTCCGCTCGTTATTTTGTCCCAGAGAAACACAGCTCGCATGAATAATAACTTACCAGAGATACAGTTACTGCAAATGAAAATGTCACAAGCTAGACAGACAGGCAATCAGCTTGAGGCTGCACGCTACGCACAAGAAATGATGGCATTTATGAAGGACAAGGGTTTAAATCCTTTAAAAAATATGTTAGTTCCCTTGGCTCAGGCGCCTTTTTTTGTTTCATTCTTCATGGGTCTGAGGGGGATGGCAAATTGTCCAGTTGAGAGTATGACACATGGTGGTTTGGCATGGTTTATGGATTTAACAGTACCTGATCAATATTTCATATTGCCACTTATAACCAGTGCTACAATGTGGGCGACAATTGAATTAGGTGTGGATGGTGGCCGTCTTGATGCACAAAATATGCAGATGATGAGGTACTTCCTAAGGGCAATCCCACTTATTATGATTCCGTTCACAATAAACTTCCCAGGTGCAATTTTAGTATACTGGTGTGGCAGCAATTTCATTTCTCTTGTACAAGTTGGTGTTCTCAAAATTCCAGCTGTCAGAGATTACTTTAAGATAGACAAATTGATCAAACATTCTGCAGATGCCTTGCCTATGAAGAAGAAAGGTTTTGTTGATGGAGCTAAAGAGTCATGGACTAACATTAAGCTTTCTAAAGAACTGGCAGAGAGACAAAGAGTTGATGAAATGATTTTCACAAAAGCAGGCAAAGGCCCTTTACAGAAGACTTACAAATTTGACCCGACAAAGATACCAAGTGTACAGGCAAAAGGAAAATAGTTCTTAGTTCTATTGATAGATATTTGTGTAGTGTAGATTTATAATCTAATAAAATATTATTTAAAATACAATTTTGTATTTATTTGAATGTTGTTGTATATATAAGTACAAATTTAGTACTTATTTATTCACCAACATTTATTGTATATGTATATGTATTGTATATGATGGAGAGCTATTGCTTTTAGTATTATGAGTTTAGTTCCTAATTATTTTCTGAGTCTGAGTTTTACTAAAATTATTGTGTTATGAAAAATTGTATACTTGATGGATTAATTTTTTTTATTTATCCTGTAAATTTTTAGTTATTAGTGGCTTATTTATTTTATATTTTGTTGTGAGGTGTATACTTTGATTTTATTAATTAATAATTAATTTTATTAAAGTATATTTCATTGGTGAATTAATATTATTTTTTGTTTATTTTCTAAGAATTGCATTGAATTCTTTATGGATTTGGTTAATAAAAATGAAGAACTTCTCAAACATTTGAAGAGTTTATTGTATCAAGACTGAATGATTACTCTTTAAAAAATATAGGCCCGTAGCGCCCGTGGCGTGCCTGCAGTGCACCCATGGCGTGAAGAAAGAAAGTGATTGTGCTGATCATTAGTTCAACGGTAAAATAACAGAGGGCGCTATTTTGAGTTTTAATAATAATAATTTAATTAAACAAGAAATAAACGGAGTAAAAAAATACTTAAATAGGAACAAATAATATACGTAATTATTTAAATTTTTAATGTTAGTAATATTATTATTGTTGGCAGTTTTTGACTTACAAATATGTATTTATATTATTAAAAACTGTTATATGATCTAGAATCACATGATACCTCATAACATAGAAATTAAAAATGTTTTAAATATTCGACAGAAAATGTTTGAAATTCGAGACGGAAGTAAGACGAACATCGCGCAGACATGGAATTAGGAAATATATATGAACATGACTAATAGTGATCAGTTGTGTGTTGTGTATTTCTTGTCGTCAATCAACAAGAAATACTCAAATAACATATCTTAAATGATGTAGGTATTGATTAAGGAGCGTATTGGCCCTTGTCGGAATGCTTTCGACGGCAAAATAAATAAGAGAGGAAACCATTCGGCGTTGAACAAAGCGAAGGCTCCGAGGCTGAATGCGTGAAGAGGCAGTACTTTATTAACTGCTTAGACTTACTTCCATTATATGGTGAAATATTCTCTATATTATCCACCCGAAAAATATTTTGAATATTGATCTTAATTAACTAAACATAAGAGGAATATAGCGTATAGGTACTACATAGTGATTTTTCTCCTTTCTATTAGGTACTTATAGCATAGCATTTTTTTATACATAACTGCCTTCCTCGGGATTCTTCGCTCCCGTGGTAAGTCAGTAAAAAGTTTGCCTTTGTCTTGAACTACCTCCATATAAATTTTCGTCTAGTAGTTTCTATCCGGTATTTTGTACAATTGGCTAGAGTTATTGAGATTCACCATTAAAAACGCAGTATTAGCAAGTACCCTGATTTAGTTCGAATTAGATAGCAATAAGCTCGCCTCGTATTAAGAGGAACGGCAGGACTTAAAATCTATACCCAAACATTCCCATAATGTTATTATAAACAGTGTAAACATTTCTGCCTGACCATTCTCTGAGATACCGGTGTGATATTATGTTCTTCTTATCATCGGATAACTCCGTGCGTACCTAGATGCTTTTTCTATTTCATATTGTAAGTCATTATTTGTGACTATGGAATAATGACGATCGGATGGCGGCGTGCATAGTGTTCCTGGCTGCGATGCAGAGGTCGCGGGTTCGATTCTTTGTGTGCAATGTGCATGAACATAGGGGTTTGTCTTAATCTGGGTGTTTCTCTGTAACAAGACACAAGTGTGTAACAAGTATGTATGTACAAAAGAAAAGTAAATATGTATTAGTATCAGTTATTCTAGTACCCATAGTACAAGCTCTGCTTAGTTTGGGACTAGATGGCGTTGTGTGTAAGTTGTGAGATATTTATTTATTTATTTAGTTAGTGCAATTCGCTGAAGTGGGATGTCTTGTGTACTCCGAGTTCAAATAGGTAGGTCGTTAACTAGAACCTTACTATTATTGTTATGAATTAACTAACTCTTAATTTTAGGGTGAAGAGAATGTGATGTGACTCAGCTATTTTAAGAATCTAGTCTCAAAATTATAATCGTATGCACTCGTATGTATGAATCATGGTTACAGATAAAGTGTTAGAATAAAAGATATATATAGAGATAGTCAATAAGCTTTGCGAAATTTACTACACACATTTTGTAAACTGCGCAAAAGTTCCCTACTTTTAAAATACTCAAGAAAGTTTACAGTACCTTAGCAAATAGTACTGCTATGTACAATAAGACGAGCGCCGTTTTCAGTTGAAGGAAGTCCGCGTTCTACAGTTGGTAATGGAGAGTTCTTTGAAGTGGAATCCTCCGAATTTTGAAGTGGACTCCGAGAACTTTGTCCTAGAATCGTCTCGTTACAGTTCTTATCTGTATATTTAGTTATTGCTGGAAGCGGAATTAAACATTGTATAAAAGTAACTACGGCTGAAGTAGTCTCGTGAAAGGCCATTCTTTATGTTTAGTCACGGTAGATATTCTAGCAATATGCACTAAGCGTTTCGCCTTTACATTTCTTATGCGAACTGCCAAAGAATGGAACGCCTTGCTCGAGTTTGTGTTTCCGTATGAGTACAACTTGGATCTCTTCAAAGCAAGAGTAGGTAAAAAGGTAAGCGTGCTCCACCGTAGACCGCATCATCACTTAAAAGCGGGTCGAAGCGCAGCGAATCGAAGCGCAGTTTCAGTGTCATATGAATTCCAACTCTATTCTCACAACCATAATACTCATTATTGCATGAGAAACTCAAATGAGTCGCGCGGATGCCCGCGGCGCCGCGGGAATTCCGGCGAATTCCATAGTAGTAGTAGCGTAGAGTTTCTCATGCGATAATGAGTATTATAATACTTTGGAATTGGATATGAGTTGGAATTCATATGACACTGAAACTGCGCTTCGACGCGCTTTTGGTGTGTGTCGACCCTTACCATCAGGTGAGATCGTGATCAAACGCGTGCCTATCCACCTTAAAAACAAAATAGCATTCTGTTGTCGATACTTTACTGGTTTCATCGAAGAAACATTTTTGAGGTGTGTGGTTAAAGTTTACGTAGTAAAGGATGTTTGTTGAAATATAAATAGAATATGCCACGCCATAGTATTTTGCATGGAAAAATCATATTTCACTTTTTAATAAATCTAAAATTCCTGACATATTACCTTACGAGTAGGTAAGTGTAAAAGTATTTCCTTTCGTTAACAAACATTTTGATGTAGTTGATAGTAAAATATAATAGATAAGTATAAAGTATTGCATATTGATACCAAGTATAAATTGAACATCACGTAGGTTGGTAAATACCTTTGTAAGACCAAACCCTACTGGCCTACTGCAATCTCTTCGGTATACATACAGGCATTACCTTGTTTGTGAAAGCGCTTGAATGTAGACTACGGTATGTAAATTCAGCGCCTCTGTTTTAGTTAGAACGGTCGAGAAGTCTCTGAGGTTCCTCAAGCTAGATAACTTGTGTATCCCTTCATTTGCGTTTTGACAGCACGACCGAACTTCAAACGCAGTACACTTGTGGGTAGTGGTTTACTATCCAGAATTCTAGACTACTAAAATATACAGGTACCTACAGACAATGTACAGTGGGCCAAGCAATTAGGTATGCAGGGCAAAAACTTCTACGCCATAGTGAAAACTGACGGCAATAGATATGCATGTGTGAGTTACATAATTAATAAGTGTAATATACCTACTATTTAGATAAATAACTCACTTATTCATAACTGGTGTAGTAAGTCTTTACTATGATATAGAAGTTTTTTCCCTGCATAGCTAACTCGTTGGCCCACTGTACATATTTGTGTGATTCGCAAAGATTTGTTCTAAGACTGGGTGTGCTTGAGTGAGTGAATGTGTGTATTTGGCCTTGTCATTGGGACCATTGGATAGTGTAATTGCTTCTGGCGTTCTATCTAATGTAAAAAATCCAAATATAGGTAAAGTCAGTTTGATTGTATACCATCTGTCGTCAAATTACGATTTTCTTTTGTGTCAGTCCGATCTTCAGTATATTATATTTACAAATTTTATTTAATTCATCACGTAAAACCTTGCAAGGTAAATTCATTCGTACAGTGCTAGTTAAGTAGATAGATACATAAGGTAAATCTAGGACAAAAGAATATTACCTACAATTCAACACATAGGGGACACGCTTAGGATTGACTCGAGCCTTAGAATTACCCACAGAAATATCATTCTAGATCTGTGGAATGACCTATATTATGTCTTTCCTTCTGTGGTCCAAAATTTAATGGTTCAGTTTTTTTGATAAACTGATTTTAGAGTTTTCTTAGATCCAATTGTTGTAGGCTGCAGCGTCTGACTAGTGATTGAAAATCGTGGGTTTAATACTGGCCATGAAAAGCTACTGAACAGAAAGGTATAACCAAAATCACAAGCAATTTTGTACGTACGATTGACTAGTAAGTTTATTGGTTAAAAATACATACACCTACTCTTATTTCGATCTTGAAGTACCGGCGTATTTCGTAAAAGGTACCTAAAAGGAGCAAGAATTACCGTGTATTCGTTCTTTGATGTTAATGGCAATCATATCATAAAATGAACGAGGAAATGTCAAAGCGGAAGAAAGAAAATAAGAAATTCTAAGTTGAACATAACTTTTGCATTTTAGAAATACGCAAGCGTCAGTATCATGCGATGGGTTCATGCTTCTTGTGGTTTACGTTTCCTTTATTACTGCGATTGACATTTGACGAGCTGTCATCTCAGGCACGGAAGTATTTTGAACTTTGATCCACCTACCGAATTTTCAAGTTATTATAATGATATGATTATTTGTCCCAGTATACCAAACGCCAAACTTCTTGGCAGCTCGCGAGAGCAAATGCGAGATATACCTATGTAAAGCATGAACCCTTCAAGACTTACAGAGACAGTGCATTTTATGACCCGCCAAGAATTTAAGATTTGGCCAAATCGAAGCGAACGCTTAGTAGTTAGATTAGCTCTGGCCGCGGTTCTAAATTTCTCAATTTAAATATTACTCACTGTATGAGCAAATAAAAAATATGAAACATACCTATACCAGTTTTTAGGTATGACCCGCAATTATACATCTGTAAAAATCACATCCAATTTTAAGATCATTCTGTAGTTTTTTTTAAAAGTAACTATGTACTCTGAGTAACTACCCTTTACCAAAAAAAACTTTAATTTTATTTTATATACGTAATCAATGCCTAGTAAAACAATTGTAACCACAGTTCTAATGCACATAATTACGTTTGCTTATACCATTTAGCAAACAAATAGCAGCTGTGATCAAATATCGCTTGTTCCGAATATTATTTGATTCGGTCTGAATATTGGTTCCGGTTCTATGCAAACGGTGAATTTCATCGATTTGTTTGTACTAATTACTGTTGATATATACAAAGGATATGCCATAATTATCTGAATAATCGAACTAGGATTAACATAATCGTAGTCAGCATTGCTTAATGTTGCCGTTAAACT
This sequence comes from Hypena proboscidalis, assembly GCA_905147285.1. Classification (NCBI taxonomy): domain Eukaryota; kingdom Metazoa; phylum Arthropoda; class Insecta; order Lepidoptera; family Erebidae; genus Hypena; species Hypena proboscidalis. The sequence continues at coordinate 11,536,121 of LR990140.1, read as the reverse complement.
GAAAAACGGTTAGAAGTTAGCTGCAGATGGCTGTGTGACCAATCGACTAGCACCTTACGCGACCGTAGCCAATATCAGAGCGAATAGATGTCAAGATGTAACATGAAGAAAATTGGCGGGAATACTTTTGCAACAATTGGACTGGCTTTTCCCCGGGCCGGGTCAAAGCTTTCAAAACCCATACATTTCTAAACTTTGACGTGAATTTTATCTGGAACGCGTAGCTCTGCTCGCACAGTGAGAACAATGTCATTTTAAACTTATAGTTGTCTCTAGTTAAATGCATGCTCTCTGGGCAATACCAATCCGCGACATTTTATTTGCGGTTAACTTGAAAACCACCAAGATCTTTTATTATATCAATACCTAAGTTAATAATCCTTGGGCAATAAAAACAGGAAATCCCTAAAATCCTTTTTTAACATCATCAATAAAATTATAGTTCTGTCACTAGGACGGTACCAAATCTGTCTTCCAGCATCTATAAAATCGATATCAAGAAAGGCAGTTTGCTTAAACGCAGTCCAATAAAAACCATTTATCGGGATGAGATAAATCCTGAACGCCTGCATTTGTCGAGGATCGCAGGTGGCCATCAGGGCCGTATATAAAGCTAGACTGACCTACTTCCAACGATAACTACCGTATAGCCATGCAGTTTCGCTAATTTTCTTGTTTTCTTGCAAAGGGATATGATTAGTAACACATTAGACGTTTCTATGTGTTGCCATCTGTTTTATGTCTATTATTTAACATAACAACGTGACAAAGACTCACTTTATCCACTTCGACTTGTAAGGACGGCCACTAAAGCCGATGACTGTTGTTGCAAGTTGACAATTTTATTATTTTTGGACTTGTATTTGCAATTTTTATTATTCATTAATTATAATTATTTTGGACATTTTATTATAATTTTATATGATTTTGGAATAAATATTTGCAATTTAATGTTGAATTGGAATTTTATGACAATATTATTAATTATCTATTGTTTTATATTACCTACTCACTTAAATATATATAATGACGTGTAAACCAATTACTAATAAATGAGTTTTATGAGTTTTAGTTTTATGAGTAACATAACATCACGCTATACTACCTAGAAGGCTTTATCCTTACTCCTTACTTATCCTTTCCGTAAGCTTAATATTATCAAGCGAAAGTAACTATGTCTGTCTGTCAATCTTTAAAAGCTGAACCACTGAACCGGTCTTGATGAAAATTATGATGGAGATAGTTTAAGAACTGAGGAAGGACAAAGGCTACTTTTATTGACACACCTACCATACTAAACTAGAATGTGGATGTTAATAAAACTATGTATTTACCTAATCAAAAATAAATCACAGATAAAATATGACAAAACTAGTAGGTATCCTTATTAACTTAGCTTTGGAAACAGTTTTGCTTTTAAATCGTTCGAAATTCAATCTAAAAGATTGAAAGTCTCTAAATTGTCTTATTGCTCTAGCTAGCACATCGGCAATAACAGAATCGAGACGGAACAAAACAAAATACAAAAGTATTGCTTTGAGAAAACAACTCGTAAGCGTTCTGAAGTGTAGCCGTTATTGGATGAATACTAAACGCGGGACTACAATATGAGCTAATACTGTGAAATAATCATTTTCTATTGGAAAATTCTTTTCGTCTGCGAGTTGGAAGGCGTTCAAAACGTCACATCACGCCGCGAAATTGCATCTCCAGTGTAATTTGTATTCAGGAGCATTTGGCCTCAAGTGTTATTTGTTCATAAGCGAGACGTTGGCCTCACGCTCCGGTGCTTATTCTCAAATGACATTTAAAATGATCTCTGAAAGGACGATTTATTATAGAATCAGTGTCTTTGATAGACTCAAATTGAGGTGATATATTTGGCAACTTTGTAATGGCGCACGCTATTTTCATACGTTTTGGGAAAGTGCAGGCGAATTTTCGAAAAACCTTTTATGATAAAGTTATCCAAGTGTGATAACTAAGTTACAAAGTGCATTAAAAAGAGGAAAAGTTTAACGCGGTTATTTTTAGCGCTATATAATATTGATGAAATCAAATTTTAAATCAGTCTAGTGGAAAATACTACTTTTAAATACTCTTGTCGAAAATGAATACGTAAAAAATACGAAATTTCTGTAGAGTTATTCAAATTCACATTTCCTTTACCATCGTACAGGAACATACATTTAATAATATAAATATATAAATTCCTAGGGGAGCATTCGCATGCCAAGAGCGTGCCGTTTTCCTTGCATTACACGTCATACTCATATGTCATGCGATCTGTGTGAAGGAAAGACGGAACGAGGTTTGGCGTGTAAAAATGCTTATTTCTCGACATAATCCATCAAGCTGATGCTTAGCTAAGATTAACACGTTACTAATGCCCTTTTTCAATGGGAAAATCAACGGGAAATTGCCTTTCAGTGGCATTTTTGCTTAGGTTAGACATTATATCACAAAAGTATATATTGAGCTGTATATTTTTTTTTTTTGGTTATTTACTTAACTTTATGTAAAAAAAACATTTAGACAACTACGCTGCAAAGTGTTAGCAACAATCAACTTATTTTCTCTCGTAGCATGACACGAATATAAACACAGTGACCCAAAAGTAAAACAAATTCACATCGTGACCGCAGTAAAGGGAACAGTTTCGGTTGTCCAAAAACCTCATTAAGAGCTCCTACGCAGAATTAAAGGTCACTCCACCAACGTCAATGGCCGACACACAGTTGTGATTGCTCGGCTCTACTACATTGACTGTTCAACTCTCACTATTATAGGTACACTTTCCTTTTATAAGTCCCTTGAAAATTATCTATTGTATGAAACGGCTGCTCGCGCAAAATTATGTCGTTTGCGTGTTCCATTTTCCTCAATGTTCATGGAATTTTACTTCGAACTCACAATAGAGCCAATTTGATTACAGATTTTTTTTATGATTTACTTGTACCAATTACATCTAATTTAATTTCTTTGAAATATTTTATGATACCTACCTACTTATAGGTATCTGTTTTCGGTCATTCATCTGAAGCATTGGAGTGACAGGTAAAAAAATGTATAGATGAAAAAGATATTGTAAATAGTGTTTTGGTGAATTAAAACTTTCTCTATTTTATTAAATAAAAAAATAAGGTATCCATTTTAAAATATATGATAATAAGCTTATGTTGTCTGAGCATAATAAATTCAATATCGATTGTATCTCCAGCTATTGCAAGAATCCTTGGCATTATCGAATGCACATTCAATAGCACTCAGATTCCATAGTCAATTCCTTTGTAGAATTTAATGAAAGAAATATAAATATACTTGATGTAGAATTTGTTATATACTTCTGAGGTCTAGACTAACTGAGTGGTTTCAATTTATTTTATAAGCTTATATACCCGCGACTGATGCAAAATAGAAGATATTTATATGAAATTATGAAATTATTAGTATTTGTTGTTATATTTTTGTTATTAAAAATAATAAACACTTTATAATTAATTTTATGCATGTTATACCTAGCATGATATAGCACGTATTTATTTATGTACCTAATAAGAAAATGTATTAATGTTAAGTAATGAAATGTAATCAATAAGTTAATGAACTGTATATTTTTTTGTTCAACTCGGATTTGGAAATAAAAATGCTTTATTATTATTTATACCCGCGACTTCGTCCGCGTGGAATTCGTTATATTAAGTAGTAGCTGCACCCGAGCTTAAACGTTACTGTCCCGCTTCCATAGAGTTAAGCGTAATGTTAAATATCAAAAAACGTTAATGGATAGTTTAACTATCAAACACAAACATAATGATAAAAATCCGTTTATTAGTTTTTGCGATTAGCGCAAACGAACAAACAAACTAACTTTCTGCCGCGGCATACAAAGTAGCCTATGTTACGCGTCTTGTAGTCAGTTACCTGCATATAAGATACAAACAGATAGACAGACAGACAGACAAAAATTTTAAGAACTGTATTTCATGTATAGTTATGCAAATAACTATATCAACTGGAAAAAACATTGTTATTTTGACATTACTTCAGACACTTCAATTTTATTTCTTTGTATTGATGGCGTCTCGATACTACTGTGGTATTTTATTTAGATTTTCCAATACATTGTTGGAAACGTTGCTCCAGGCTAGTGCCGAATATGTAATTTAGGCACAATTGCTACAAGTCTAGACTTGTCGTGTAGTATTGGTTGGAGTAAACACGAGCTTTGCTTATTGGCTTTTGTTGTAAAGCGTAATGCAAATTGCGAGACCAGTTGTATGCAATTAATGCATAAAATTAATGCAATAGTTAATGATGTTTACACGGTAAAATTGTTGATGTTATATCGTATTGTGAATAAGGGTTAAGATAGATTTTCTAATTTAATAACATTCGTAGGATAAGGTACTGTCATTTTTCTAGCAAAATAGGAGATAAATCATTTTAACTCGATATCATGAAACACTGTCTGACTTGTACACAATCGAGATTATGTATCCACAGTAAGCTGATAGTTCTGTTCAATAATAAGAAAACTATCGGCTAATAAACGTTTAAGTTTAAGTGGACTTAAATTGGACTCCAGGAATAAGGGAAAACATTACACATATTAATTTTTCACGGGAATCTTTCTCGATGTGATATTACCGTATAGCAAAAGGTTTAGGTTAACCGGGATATAATCCCACCCACACGCCCACCACTGTGACTCCTATGACGCCTGGATCTACAGCGGTGGGCGTGTGGGTGGGATTATATCCCGGTTAACCTAAACCTTTTGCTATACGGTAATATCACATCGAGAAAGATTCCCGTGAAAAATTAATATGTGTAATGTTTTCCCTTATTCCTGGAGTCCAATTTAAGTCCACTTAAACTTAAACGTTTATTAGCCGATAGTTTTCTTATTATTGAACAGAACTATCAGCTTACTGTGGAAACATAATCTCGATTGTGTACAAGTCAGACAGTGTTTCATGATATCGAGTTAAAATGATTTATCTCCTATTTTGCTAGAAAAATGACAGTACCTTATCCTACGAATGTTATTAAATTAGAAAATCTATCTTAACCCTTATTAACAATACGATATAACATCAACAATTTTACCGTGTAAACATTAACTATTGCATTAATTTTATGCATTAATTGCATACAACTGGTCTCGCAATTTGCATTACGCTTTACAACAAAAGCCAATAAGCAAAGCTCGTGTTTACTCCAACCAATACTACACGACAAGTCTAGACTTGTAGCAATTGTGCCTAAATTACATATTCGGCACTAGCCTGGAGCAACGTTTCCAACAATGTATTGGAAAATCTAAATAAAATACCACAGTAGTATCGAGACGCCATCAATACAAAGAAATAAAATTGAAGTGTCTGAAGTAATGTCAAAATAACAATGTTTTTTCCAGTTGATATAGTTATTTACATAACTATACATGAAATACAGTTCTTAAAATTTTTGTCTGTCTGTCTGTCTTTCTGTTTGTATCTTATATGCAGGTAACTGACTACAAGACGCGTAACATAGGCTACTTTGTATGCCGCGGCAGAAAGTTAGTTTGTTTGTTCGTTTGCGCTAATCGCAAAAACTAATAAACGGATTTTTATCATTATGTTTGTGTTTGATAGTTAAACTATCCATTAACGTTTTTTGATATTTAAAATTACGCTTAACTCTATGGAAGCGGGACAGTAACGTTTAAGCTCGGGTGCAGCTACTACTTAATATAACGAATTCCACGCGGACGAAGTCGCGGGTATAAATAATAATAATAATAAAGCATTTTTATTTCCAAATCCGAGTTGAACAAAAACATATACAGTTCATTAACTTATTGATTACATTTCATTACTTAACATTAATACATTTTCTTATTAGGTACATAAATAAATACGTGCTATATCATGCTAGGTATAACATGCATAAAATGAATTATTAAGTGTTTATTATTTTTAATAACAAAAATATAACAACAAATACTAATAATTTCATAATTTCATATAAATATCTTCTATTTTGCATCAGTCGCGGGTATATAAGTATATAAAATAAATTGAAACCACTCAGTTAGTCTAGACCTCAGAAGTATATATCAAATTCTACATCAAGTATATTTATATTTCTTTCATTAAATTCTACAAAGGAATTGACTATGGAATCTGAGTGCTATTGAATGTGCATTCGATAATGCCAAGGATTCTTGCAATAGCTGGAGATACAATCGATATTGAATTTATTATGCTCAGACAACATAAGCTTATTATCATATATTTTAAAATGGATACCTTATTTTTTTATTTAATAAAATAGAGAAAGTTTTAATTCACCAAAACACTATTTACAATATCTTTTTCATCTATACATTTTTTTTACCTGTCACTCCAATGCTTCAGATGAATGACCGAAAACAGATACCTATAAGTAGGTAGGTATCATAAAATATTTCAAAGAAATTAAATTAGATGTAATTGGTACAAGTAAATCATAAAAAAAATCTGTAATCAAATTGGCTCTATTGTGAGTTCGAAGTAAAATTCCATGAACATTGAGGAAAATGGAACACGCAAACGACATAATTTTGCGCGAGCAGCCGTTTCATACAATAGATAATTTTCAAGGGACTTATAAAAGGAAAGTGTACCTATAATAGTGAGAGTTGAACAGTCAATGTAGTAGAGCCGAGCAATCACAACTGTGTGTCGGCCATTGACGTTGGTGGAGTGACCTTTAATTCTGCGTAGGAGCTCTTAATGAGGTTTTTGGACAACCGAAACTGTTCCCTTTACTGCGGTCACGATGTGAATTTGTTTTACTTTTGGGTCACTGTGTTTATATTCGTGTCATGCTACGAGAGAAAATAAGTTGATTGTTGCTAACACTTTGCAGCGTAGTTGTCTAAATGTTTTTTTTACATAAAGTTAAGTAAATAACCAAAAAAAAAAAATATACATCTCAATATATACTTTTGTGATATAATGTCTAACCTAAGCAAAAATGCCACTGAAAGGCAATTTCCCGTTGATTTTCCCATTGAAAAAGGGCATTAGTAACGTGTTAATCTTAGCTAAGCATCAGCTTGATGGATTATGTCGAGAAATAAGCATTTTTACACGCCAAACCTCGTTCCGTCTTTCCTTCACACAGATCGCATGACATATGAGTACACAATCGAGATTATGTATCCACAGTAAGCTGATAGTTCTGTACAATAATAAGAAAACTATCGGCTAATAAACGTTTAAGTTTAAGTGGACTTAAATTGGACTCCAGGAATAAGGGAAAACATTACACATATTAATTTTTCACGGGAATCTTTCTCGATGTGATATTACCGTATAGCAAAAGGTTTAGGTTAACCGGGATATAATCCCACCCACACGCCCACCACTGTGACTCCTATGACGCCTGGATCTACAGCGGTAACCAACTGAAAGGCACCGTGCATGACACACGGGCAATCCCAGGGAGAGTTAAAATTGTCTTGGAACCCGCAACGAATTTAATCAGAAGCATATAGTTGGAGTTGGAAAGTATGTATCTTTACTTTCCTCCAAAGCAAAGCGGGAGACTGAGTAATGCCAAATATAGACAAAGTGTCTATATGGAAAGAGTGTAGACACCACGGACAGTGACAAAACTATGGGGCCTAAATTTGATTGTTATAATAGGTATGGCAGAAACGGCTAAATGCACGTAAATTTATTCTGGTAAGGTTTAGGTTAGAATAAATTTACTTATTACAATTAGAAACTCAAATTTTATGTCAATTAAGCTAGTGCGCGATGGTCTAGTGGTTAGCGTATACGCCTCTTACCGCGAGGTCTCGGTTTGATGCCCGGGTCGGGCAGAGTGTTATTTGTGAACTTTCCGTCAGGAGATTCACAATAGCAGCACGGAACTGTGCGCGGTGGATGGCGATAGGCTCACCCTCGACCCCATGAGACAGGCAAAATTACAACACAGATACATCTCTGCCACACACTTCTAGGTAATATAGGCGTGATGTTATGTTATATTATGTTAAACTTTTTCTTCGACCTTCTCTTCTGTCAACCTATAAGTTAGACAGGTTATCAAAATGGCCAAACGCACCAAGAAGGTCGGAATCACTGGCAAATATGGCACACGTTACGGTGCCTCCCTCCGTAAAATGGTCAAAAAGATGGAAGTTACCCAGCACGCAAAATACACTTGCTCGTTCTGTGGTAAGGATGCCATGAAGCGTTCCTGTGTCGGCATCTGGTCATGCAAGCGCTACAAGAGGACCGTAGCCGGAGGTGCGTGGGTGTTCTCCACCACTGCCGCTTCATCCTGCAGATCCGCTGTCAGGAGGTTACGTGAAGTCATGTAAACATCTGACGTTACTGCTTAAGATAATAAACTAAAAATACAAAACTTGTATACTGGTTGACTAATTAATCAATTAGAATCATTAATAGTTATTTATGCAACTGTTCTATAATACCTAATTATAACAGTTGCATACAAGACTTTATCTACACCCATGATATGAATCCTCTATAAATGTTCTGAAACCATAGGGTATTAGGGTACAGTGTTGTAAGAACTCTATGTAAATTCACGGAAAGTTTAATTAGTGAGTATCTAATACAAAAAAACTATGTATAGGTAATAATATAATTATTTATTGTAATAATTATCTACATTTTGGATCGTACAATTATTAAAAAGTATTTTTTCAATACTATTATTGAACAAAAATGGCGGATACGACGTCAATTCAAAAATTCGAATAAGTTTTTATTTAAATTACGGCGCTGTGGTAGTGAAACGCGCGTGCATGACATGTTCTTTTTTTGAAATTCATAAAGATGCCATGAGAATGTGGCTGTTCGATGAGTAAAAAAGGAGTTGCATAATGAATTTCAGTACAACATTATAACACCCGTTTGGGTGTTATAATGGTTATTATGACACTGGCTGTTTTAATGTTGGCAATTAGCTAACTGTTTCAAGAACGTTTATAGAGGATTTATAGCAAGGGTGTAGATAAAATAAATTACCGCTCTGTGGACACATTGCACGTTGCAAAATAATGGTAATTATTGTTCATCTGACTATAATGTGCAAGAACAATAAGGTCTAATTACAATTAAGACATATTCTAACACTAATGAATAAACATAACTATATCTTATTTGAAAAATAAATAATATGTTCACGACATTATTTTATTGTATGCCAAATAATTTTTTTACAACTTGCCTATCTTGCAAAGGAGATGTCGCAAAATGGTGCCACTTGGCAAGAATTATACGTGTCTCAAATGTTGCTAAAAATGAGTAATACAATTACATACTTTTCACTAGCTATCACATGAAAAAAATGCTCTGAATTAGTTTAGGCACAGCACCTAGTTTACATAATCACTTGGGACCACACCACATCACTTGAATCACATTAACGAATTATCGCTGGTTAAAAATATTAGAGTGCTTTTTTTTGCCAACCTTCGCCATCTAAGCTTTTCTATATGTAATATAATATACGTGTATTGTATGTACATATAAACCATCCTCTACCTATTGCTGAAAAGTGCTTCAAAAAGAGTAACGTAGTTTTTAAGATTTAATGGCTCATGCTCAAAAACATACAGTTTATTAAAACACATGTTTATTATCCATTGTATCTATGGACGTTGAAATCACCTTCTCCCCTTCTTCCCTGTGTTGATGTTTATTTAAAAGCCAGATACACACAATAAAGGTTTACTGACCTCAACAAGGATTTACATAACCTAAGAAAGCTTCCAAATAATGATTACAATCCCACTATCTGAGTTATAACCGTACTGGCCAATATTCGTGCCGTTGAAGATGGTATCAGCGGCTATAGAATTGTTATTAGCGACTTCGAGACAAATCATTGTGTACGTGCTCCGATAACAAGGAATAGTTATGGTAATGGAGCGTATAAAATATGAGTTTATTGGTATCTTTATCAATAGGTTGATGTATACGAAGCGTGGATAGAAGGAGCCGGCGAAGCAACATAATTATTTTTATTCTACACTAGCTTTCGTCCACGACTTTTTCCACGTTGAATTTGATATTTCCGTGTAATTTTTATACAAAGTTGAATAACTTCCCTTATATCCCAAATAAATTATTTCCTGATGAAAAGATATTATATAAATTTTTTTTTGTTAATTTATGCCGGGAACATACAAGTATATACAGTAATTTCGTGCGAATTCCTTCAACATTTACTTTATTCACATATCAACTTACAACACCTTATTCGATCCCTTAGAGAGTGATATTTACAAAAAATCTATCTTACAGTTTATATACGTCATCTAAGTAACCTACGTGCAGAATTTCATTCATTTTCCTTTAAAATTGACGAATTTGCTATATAAACTTACAACCCCTAATTGCTTTAAGAATAAAATACAAACATGCGCGTACGAATATGTAGACAGACAGACAAAAATTCTAAAAAGATATCTTTTAGCCATCTTTTCTACTGATTTTGTAATTACCCCTCGTATTAATTTTCTTAAATATCTTCAGCGTGCAGACATGGAAAATTCACAATTTTATTATATCTAGGTACAGATGAATATTAAGGAAACCGTCCACATCGAAATAATCAACAGAATTTAAATCAACAACGTTCTTTATTGTGTGGAATGTAATGGACAATTTAATTGCACAAAAAATACGTGGAGTCGACTGGGAATTTAATTACTTGTATAATAATAGCGTGGATTGAATGAAAAGATCTCATTACTTTGTTTAATATGTGCTCCAGGAGGAAGACGATTTTCAGTTAATTTACTACGCTTCGTTCAAAATTGAAATTGATGTTTTTTTCGTATAAAATAAAAAGTTAAAAATAAAGAACCGACTTCGAAATTATATACGGCATTTAATTACGCAAAAAGTCTGTGCTAATAATTTTCTTCCAATTACAAGTTTTTGAGCGCTGACTTCAAGAACTATTTATTCTATTTCTTTATTTATCTTTTTTTAATAAAGTATCTTAACCATGAATCATTCTCGTTGTAATTAGAAGGACGGGTACGAAAAACAACCTACAATATGTAGATTATTTGTTACTGTTAACGTAATATTTCACTTCTTGCCTCATTTGTTTTGAACTTTTAACAAAATAGAAAACAGTCTTGAGGTGCTTATATTTAAAAAAGTATCCTCTTAATCCTAACCAATAAGGAGTTGTACCCTTACAGCATCAGCTCAGCAACATGAGATGCTCATCTCTAGGTGCACATATCCGATTAGCTCTAGGTAATATACGAAAAACCATATGAAAGTCTATAAAATTTCAGGGTTATTCTCGATTCCTCTAAGATCCTACTAGAAGGAACTACATGACAAGTATATCCTTTCAAACAAAGAATGAGTTTCTCAAATCGCTGCGGCTTCGAAAAATCGCAGAAAAAACATAAAATCGAATTGAAAACCGCCTCCTTTTTTGGAAGTCAATTAAAAACAAATTTAATTGAGACGTTCAAATGTATTACTATGTATGTTTATATATGCTTAAAAACACAATCATACATTTAACAAACAAATACCATGCCTTGATCAAATATCACTATACAGTTCCGGATATTATTAGATCCGGACTGGTTGGTACCGGATTCTATGCAAATCGTGGATTTCAACTCTGTATACCGTGTTTGTGCTAATCTGTGTAGAGAGAATACAAAGGATATCCTATGATTATCAGAATAATAGAAGTGTGATTATGTTGATGAGCACAGCAAATTGATGATTCTATAACGTAATGAGCAATATCTACTCAATCTTCAAAAACCAAGTATATTATTGTTTCGCTTCTATGCAGAAACTGCTACCTCGATTTTGAAGAATTTTGGCACAAGTGTAGCTCGTAGTCGGTTCAAATTTCATACCAGTTGCAAGTCTGTCACGCAAGACTGCTGTCAAAACGTCAACCGCAATAAGGAAACGCAAACCATACGACGCATGAAACCAAACGCGTGAAACTGACACTTTCGTGTTTTTTAAAAAATAACGCTTGCTTATTTGAAAAATTAAAGTTATTTATTACACCGACTGTGAAATACCTAAAAAAATATTTATTTTTCAGTATCCCCGTACAATATTATACAACTGTTAAGCGGTTAAGGTGTTGTACCATTAAGCATCAGCTCACCAACATGAGATGCTGACTGCTAGATGCGAATATCCAAATAACTTGGTTAATACGGAAAACAACACGAAAGCCTACAAATTTGTGGGTTAACCTCGATTGCCCTAGGATCTTATAATCAGATCGTTACCAGATGATCACAAGAAAAAAATCATTAAATAAAGAATTTCCCAAATCGGTTGAGGCGCCTTTGAGGAATCAGCGAATAAACAAAGAAAATATACAATCGAGTTGAGAATCTCCTCCTTTTTGGAAGTCGGATAAAAATGCAAATGTTCAACTTTGAATTGCTGTAAGTAAAAGGAAGTTTGTTTCACACGCACTGATCATTCGCGTTGTATATAGAAATTAATTAGTTTCACTACACATTCGAAATACTTTAAAAAGTTGGTAGATCTGAGGGTGAAAGCAGTTGGTTGGTAGGAGGCAAAGTTGGTAGATCTACTAATCTACTAATAAGTTGGTAGTAACGACATCGTCAAGTGAGCATATCACCACCAAAAAAAAAGGTCAGCCCTTGATATTTTCCGTCACAAAAGGACAGACAAATATAATCTCAAGGTTTAATTTCAAGGATCGCGTCAGTCACATGCGTGTTCCATATATCAGTGGAATTGTAATATTCTTTTGTTCCAGATTTACCTTATAAATCTTCTAAACTAGGGCTGTCCGAACGGATTCACCTTGCAAGGTTTTATGGTACTTACCTACGATTTCTTTAATCTTAAGATCACTTTCAATATTTTGAAAGTCTCAGAAATCTAAAGTCTAAAGAAATCAAGATAATAATCAAAATGTAAAAGCACATTTTAATAAAATGACACATTAATAAAAACAAACAAACAGGACAAGAAGAAGTCTTATTTAATAGTATAGTTTTTTTTTGGTTTTGAGCTTAATTTTACACTTGTATTACAAAACTGTGACCCGAAGTCGTTGAGAAGGACAGTATATTATTCAACAAACTAGGTACCCTACATTTATACACTCTCCAGTAGTCTAGTAAACTACTATCCCACAAGTGTGCTGCTATTGAAGTTCGGTCAAGCTGTCAAATCGCAAATGAAGGGATACACAAGTTATCTAGCTTGAGAAATCTTAGAGACTCCTTGACCGTTCTAACTAAAACAGAGGCGCTGAGTTAACATACCGTAGTCTACAGTCAAGAGCTTTCACAACTACCTAAGTAATTCCTGTATAAATGCTGTGTACCTGTAGAAGATAGGTGGCGTGTAATGAATTCTCGGTATTTACATGAAACACAAGAGCGTTTATTTATTTTACAATGAAAACTATACCTACTATGTTTAGTTTTCATACAATGTTTATAACGATAAATAATTATTTTTAAAAAAGCTTTTTAAATGAAAAAAAATAAGATGAGGTTTACATACAATTAGCCATAAGAATATCAATTGTAATTTATTTGATCAATTGCCTAAGTAACTACACCAAGTGGAGATGACGTGAGTAATTAAATATCTTTTCGAAAGTCTGATCAGTGAAATAAGTTGCAAAAAGGGCGACATCATAACATCATGCCTATTTTTTCCAGAGGGGTGTGGCTGAGGTCGATAGCACCCACATTTCATTTGTTTCAACTGTGTGCTGCTATTTAAGAATGTCCTGAAGGAAATTCCCAAATGACACTTTTGCTGGCCTCATGCTCGAAATATGCTATAAGTGAATAATCCTTTTGCTCGACCAAAAATCGAACTCGAGACCTCGCACACGGTGAGTGTCATATACCCTAACCATTATAATAATAATAATATAATAATAATAATTTATTTCCAAAAAGTAGATTGTACATGGCATACAGAGTTGTCTTATTATAATTATAGTTATAAAGAAAACCAGTACAGCTTTAATAAAAGGAATCATAGGACTCCCTTTCCTAAACTAGGCAGGAAACCTGTCTGTATCTTAGGAAAGGGCATCCATTTTTGATGTCTTAATACGGTTACAACAATATTGGTACGTGCAGTGGGCGAACAATTACTACTTGTATTTTTCTTATTACATAGACCAACGACGCACCTTTTGTTCATTATATCGAAATGCACGCGGACGAAGTCGCGGGTAACAGCTCATAACTAAATATATAGATACGAAACTGTAACGAGACGAGTGTACGACAAAGTTCCCGAGTGAGTCCACTTCAAAATTCGGAAGTTTCCATTCCAAAGAAATCTCCATTACTGTATAAGAACGGACTTTCTTCAACCGTAAACGGCGCTCGTCTTATTGTACATAGCAGTACTATTTGCTAAGGTACTGTGAACTTTCTGGAATATTTTAAAGTAGAAACCTTTTATGCATCCGTTAAAATGTACGAGTTAGTTTTGCACATTTTACTTGCAACCTCTTTATGTATCTAGTAGTAATAAATAATATTCATTTGATAACAATTAATGACGCTAGAAGTATAACATAGAACGCAACAGGGTCTACTGTCAATTATAAAGTGTAACTTAAACTTCACGTGAATCTTGGTTACCATTTCTTACAAAAGAACAGGTCATTCAACTGCCTCGATAGTCTTGTGGTTAGCGTATGCGTCTCTGACCGTGAGGTTTCTGGTTCGATTCCCGTGGCGGGCAAAGTTCTATTTGTGAACTTTCCGTCAAGAAATTTACAATACCTAACACTCCGTGCGGCGGAGTTGGAATTGTGCCCGGTGGATGCCGATAGGCTCACCCCCTATCCCATAGGACCTAAACATAACAGGTGAGGTGTTGTACACCTCTGCTACACCTGTTTGTATGTTTATTGTATATGTCATTCATTAATTCGACCGGTTCGGTTACCGTTTCGAGTTTGTTAATTGTTCTTAAATTTAAACCTAATGACACGCGAGTTTTTCCACTTTAGCAAACTAAACTAACTACATAATCACAAATAATGAGAGTTTATAATATGAAATAGCACTCATTCCTACCGCAAAACTATGTCGTAAAATTGTTTGAACAAATTGGCCATTACGTTACCTTACAAGTAAATAATGGATTTTTCTCAAATAATGTCAGAATATAAAAGAAAAACGTCTTTTATTTGGTTAAATTCTCGTTTATATTACGATTTTATGTCATTATATTTGATCGCTAGCATGTTGCTTCGGCATTTCGTTTAGTATATAAATTAATAATGCATGGAGTTATGTAATATTTTACGTATAGCAATATTACATCGGTGACCTACAATCGTATCACACCTCGTATATGAAAGGAGCCTCACCGAGTGACGTACACAATTATTTACTACGTCCGGCGCACCCTGGGCAATTCGCGAGTTCTTTAAAGCGAATTGGCTAATCCTTTACGACGATGGCAAGTCAAAATAAAATTTGACTCAGCCATCGACACGACGAAGAAGAAGAAGAAGAACACCTAGGTATATAAATCTAACTGCTTTAAAAATAAAGGTGTGCACCTAAATAGTCACTGTTAGTCCCACGTAATAAGACGCTATTGCTATGTACAATAATGTCTATTACGAATTTATTTCACTCGGTAATCAAAACAGACTACAAAATTCATAGCTTTATAACATTTTCCGTATAGTTATTGTGCACAAAAATTGAGCAAGTTATTATGCGAAAAAATCTATTATCATGCTATAAAAGGTGAGGAAATCACTTTGTGTATAGGCAGTTAATAAAGTTGTGCCTCTTCACACGAAAGCTCTCGACATCTGTAATTGCGTCGTAAGCATTCAGCCTCGGAGCCTTCGCTTTGTTCAACGCCAAATGGTTTCCTCCCTTATTATTATTCCGTCCAAAACATCCACAACCGACAAGGGCCAACACGCTCTTATACAATACATAATAATATATCTATCTATTCACATTTGTAGCTATTTCTGTTCATATAACCACAGATGTGAAATTTCACTAAGTACGCGATAAAATAACTTCACTCAAATGAAATTATTATTATGTTTGGAAAACTGAATTTCTTTTAACACCACTTTCGTTAGAATCGTACACTAAAAGCTGAATATTACTATGGTAAAACTTCTGTCTAGATAGGCAGTAAGCCCACAGAAAGTTTAAAAAAACTGTGCAGGTAGACCACATCACATCTCTAAAAATCTTAAATCTAAACAAAGCTTAGGAGTTTTTTGATGCTCTATAAAGTTTTGTAATTATAAGTTATTTTAGGTGTGTGTATATTATTGTATTATCTACTATATAAAAATAAGTCGGGTTTTCCTTCCTGACGCTATAACTCCAGAACGCACGAACCGATTTCCACGGTTTTGCATTCGTTGGAAAGGTCTCGGGCTCCGTGAGGTTTATAGCAAAGAAAATTAGGAAAACAATAAAAATTTCAACAGAAAAGCGGGAAAATCTTTTTTTACATACAGCGCCATCTCTGATACATAGCATGCACTACAAACCACAGATATAGATCTACATAGATAACGCAGATGCATGTACTTCGCGTTTCAACCCCGACCAAGCGTCGAAGTTGGTCGCCTCTAACTTCAGTCCACGCGCGTCTTTTGTCAGAGAAAATCATAGCGGACGGCTCCAGTTGAACGTACTGTGCGGATTGGCATCGGCGGCATCGGTGTCTTTGAATCGGTTTGGATTTCCCGTCACTAAATTTCGGCTGTGACGTCACAATAGGTATTAAAAAGTCGGCACGCTTGGTTTCAATACAAATCGTGATACTTGCGTTATCTATGTAGATCTATATCTGTGCTACAAACCAATATTTTAAGTAGATGGCGCCGGTGCGTGATACATTGTTTGACAGCCACTGATTGTTTTCTGCTCAGTTAAATTCATGTGACAAACCGGTATTGTGTTTACTGTGAAATTGTGAAAAAAAAGTAAAAAAAATAAGTTATTCTTTTCCTAAGATTACAATTGGAAACCCGATTGAGACAACGCGTGAGCACACGAAGATCATTGGCATCATACAATCGCTTGGCATTCCAATATGATCCCACTGCGAACTACAGTGATGATGAAAATTTTGATATTGGACCAATGATGACTATATGCCGATATTGCAATGCGTTAAATTAATTCGTGCTTTTCAAACACAAGAGCAAAGAGAGGCAGCCCGTGAAACAGCTAGGTTAGAAACGAGAAATCGTCGAGCTTATCGTACAGATGAACAGAGGAATAATCTTCGAAGTGCAAGAAGAAATGGTTCCAGTATTGATTTGAATCGAGCAGCGTTTCTATATGATTGCACCATCGACTACAGCTTGCATCGTTTAGTTTGCATTGGTCCAATGGACGTTGTTTGCCGGCACTGTGGAGCATTGAAGTTTGCTGGTGAAACGCCTGGTTTGTGCTGCCTTAGTGGTAAAGTGAAATTGCCATTATAGCGACTTATTTTTTTTTGATGCCCCCGGTGGAACTGGGCAGACATTCCTCATGTCATTGATTTTGGCCACTGTACGCGCGAGATCCGAAATTGCGGTAGCAATTGCTTCTTCTGCAATAGCGGCCACATTGTTAGACGGATGCCGTACGGCTCACTGAGCGTTAAAATTGCCATTAAACCTTCAAACTACTGAACAACCGACATGTAGCATTTCGAAACACTCCGCAAGGGCCAAAGTTTTAGTAGCATCAAAAATCATCATATGGGACGAATGGACAATAGCGCACAATGACACACAAACGCGCATTGGAAGCACTAGACCTCGAGATGTTTTGGTGGTGCAATGATTTTATTATCTGGCGATTTCCGACAAACACTACCATTCATTGCAAGATCTACTGCTGCCGACGAAAAAAACGCTTGCCTCAAAGCATCAAATCTGTGGCGATATGTAAAGAAACTTCAACTGTCTGTAAATATGAGAGTTGCATTGATGAACGTTCTATCTGCTTATGATTTCTCGATGCAATTGCTGACTATCGGTAATGGCCGTGTTCCTGTTGACAAATCGAGCGGTTTGATTTCCTTTTCTCCAAATGTTTTCAATTTCGTATCATCAAAAGACGAGCTTATCAACAAAGTATTGTCGGATATCATTGCTAACCACAAAAATACTAAATGGTTAAGTGAGCGAGCAATTTTGGCCGCTGAAAATAAAGATGTAGATGACCTCAATTTTATAGTACAAAATCAAATCGTAGGTACTCTGTATTCATTCAAATCTATCGACTGTGTAACAAACGAAGAAGAAGCCACTAATTATCCAAGTGAATTTTAAAACTCCTTGGATGTGCCTGGTTTACCACCGCACAATTTAAAACTTAAGGTTGGCTCGGTAGTCATCATGCTTAGAAATTTAAACCAACCAAAACTGTGCAATGGAACGCGTTTAGTTTCCGATGATCCTAACGGATATATATGCCTTTTGAGTTTAAACGAATTCAATTCCCGTTTCGTCTTGCCTTCGCCATGACGATCAACAAATCACAGGGCCAATCCTTGACTATTTGTGGCCTCAATCTAGAAAATGCATGTTTTTCTCATGGTCAATTTGTACGTGGCATGCTCACGTGTCGGCAAACCATCCGCTCTATTTGTTCTTGCGCCTGACCAAAAAACAAAGAATGTCGTTTACCACAAGGTGCTTGAATGAAAATCCCATTAATGAATTAATCCGAGTGTATGCCAATCTGCACAACATAGTTTTCAATAATTTTTTTCTGACATGAGTTTGAAGTACTTAATTATTATTTTTTTTTTAATTTTTATTCTCATTCTGTATGCTTTCATCATCATTCATCATAATAAAATACATTTATGTTTCTATCTATATTAATATTATTTTGTATCATTGTATTACGTTCATCAAAGCCTAAATTAGTTCAGCTAAAAGGTAACACGACATTCATTGACTGTTAGGCGGTACGAAGTTCGCCGGGTCAGCTAGTATTATATAAAATATTTTCGTAACTAATAATATTTCGTGCTCTCTCACTTTCACACACACACTTACACATAAAAGCACAACAACATTAATTACTTACGCAATTTTGCATGCTACTTAGCATAAGTTTTTATAAAATTGACAAATTTGTTTATATCTTTAAATAAATAGTACCAACATCTTGTCGCAGTTAATACAACAATGAGTAAAACTCTCATGAAACTAACTCACATTAACAGGTATCTGTATTTATGTGCTAAATACAGGCTCTTACATTGTCTAGCCAGGATGATCGAGCCTTACATTTGAGCATGATTATTGTAACAGTTCGTTGAACAATTTCTTTCTTGAAATAAAATGAGTTATTTTATGTTGGCATTGTCATTGTATTTCTATTTTTAATACTGCAACTTTAGATTCTGACAAATAATATGCAAGGAAACAAATCAAACAGACAAGAAAATTTGTAAGTTTGTGAGATGGTTCGCTAGTTATCATATAGAATGGGTCAGTTCGTCTTGATATACGGCACTGATGGCCACCTGCGATCCTCGACAAATGCAGGCTTCACGATTTATCTTATCCCACGATAAATGGTTTTGCATTGGACTGCCGGCAAACTGAACTTAATGGAGATGGAGATAAAAAGATTTGGTACTGCCTGCTATGATGCAACTATTAAGCGATGCAATTTGCCAGATTGGAGTAGTGATAGCTTCATGGATTGAAAGATACTATAATCGAGAATAATTTTATGATAATAAAATGTGTAAATAAGAAGTTATATACTGCTTCAATGGTCTAGTGGTTAGTGTATACGCCTCTTACGGGAAAAGTGTCATATACGGAGTTGGAATTGTGCCCGGTGGATGGCGATAGGCTCACCCTCTATCCCATGGGACTTAAACATAACAGGTGAAGTGTGGGTATTGTACATACCACACCGTTCTCAGTAATATAGGCGTGACGTTGTGTGTTAAGTAATATACCTAAAAAGACTTAAAAATCATGGCTGAATTTATTTTTTGAAAAGCTAACTAGTAGTTTACAACGCTCCAACGCTTTTATCCATAGTACCACGTCGAAAGCCGGCCGTGTCAAAATTAGTTTCGTGCATTGAACACATATTGAACTTCATTATCATGCAATATGAAGAATTAATCAACTGTTTCTTAGTACAATTTACTAAGCATATCAATGAAAAGTTGTAATATCGTACGCGTTCATTCTTTACAACATTTGCGCTGAATGCAACTTCGCCATGTTGGTTTGTACTCTACATAAGATAGGAACAAATAGATGAACGTGACGTTACAAAATGACGTTTTGAAAAATGTAGGGTCCTGGCAAGAGGCGACCGTAGCTGGTTGGTTAAAGCGACGGCCCGGTGTGCAGAAGGTCGCAGGTTAAAATCCTGCGGGTCTCATATATATGTTTCAACTGTTTCTTAGTATAATTTGCTAAGCATAGCTAAAATAATCAATGAAAAGATGAATTAAGATTATTAACACTAATTGTTCATTGCTTGAGTTTGTTTTTGCAGAAAATTAGCGCTGCAGGGCTTTGTAGCTCTGCAGCATATGGCTGAGATTCTGACAAAATTTATGTTTAGTATGTTTTATTTTTATTTCCTATTGGTATTTTTATTAATGTTGGTCGAAATAAATATGTTTCTTTCTTTCATAATGATTTTAATTCTTAATTCTACCACAGTACATTGACTGAATATCGTCTTTCTCCTCAAGTCTATATTGAACAGAGTTATAAGATCTATTTATTCGAACCACGCTATTAATATACATGTAATTAAATTCTCAGCCAGGCCTTTCAACGTACTTTTTCCAGAATTAAAATGTTTATTACATTCCACGCAACAAAATACGTAGTTAATTTAGATTCTGTACATTATTTCTGTGTTAACCTTTAATAAAAAGAAAGTTCTTTTACCTCAAAATAACTTAATATTCTGAAAAATCTATCAATCGGACCAAGTTTGACAATTATTGCACGTATTTAAACCACAACAATCAACGTATACTATCCTTTATAGAACGAATAAGAGATTGAACTCTAAAAGCTAGAATGCTATTTAATACTAGCTGACCCGGCAGACTTCGTACTACCGTGTAATATAAATTGATTAAGATTTGTTTTAAACAAACAAAAGATATCAGTAAATAATTTAAAAAAAATGCTCGGTATGTTATCAATCCACATAAAATAATCTGATAGATTACTTTTATATTTATTCGCCTTTTAAATCTTCTCTGGACTTCCACAAATAATTCAAGACCAAAATTAGCCAAATCGGTTCAGCCATCCTCGAGTTTTAGCGAGACTAACGAACAGCAATTCATTTTTTATATAATATACTAGCTGACCCGGCGAACTTCGTACCGCCTAACAGTCAATGAATGTCGTGTTACCTTTTAGCTGAACTAATTTAGGCTTTGATGAACGTAATAGACAATGATACAAAATAATATTAATAGATAGAAACATAAATGTATTTATTTTATTATGATGAATGATGATGAAAACATACAGAATGAGAATAAATATTTCAAAAATAATAATAATTAAGTACTTCAAAATCATGTCAGAAAAAAATGATTGAAAACTATGTTGTGCAGATTGGCATACACTCGGATTAATTCATTAATGGGATTTTCATTCAAGCACCTTGTGGTAAACGACATTCTTTGTTTTTTGGTCAGGCGCAAGAACAAATAGAGCGGATGGTTTGCCGACACGTGAGCATGCCACGTACAATTGACCATGAGAAAAACATGCATTTTCTAGATTGAGGCCACAAATAGTCAAGGATTGGCCCTGTGATTTGTTGATCGTCATGGCGAAGGCAAGACGAAACGGGAATTGAATTCGTTTAAACTCAAAAGGCATATCCGTTAGGATCATCGGAAACTAAACGCGTTCCATTGCACAGTTTTGGTTGGTTTAAATTTCTAAGCATGATGACTACCGAGCCAACCTTAAGTTTTAAATTGTGCGGTGGTAAACCAGGCACATCCAAGGAGTTTTAAAATTCACTTGGATAATTAGTGGCTTCTTCTTCGTTTGTTACACAGTCGATAGATTTGAATGAATATAGAGTACCTACGATTTGATTTTGTACTATAAAATTGAGGTCATCTACATCTTTATTTTTAGCGGCCAAAATTGCTCGCTCACTTAACCATTTAGTATTTTTGTGGTTAGCAATGATATCCGGGAATACTTTGTTGATAAGCTCGTCTTTTGATGATACGAAATTGAAAACATTTGGAGAAAAGGAAATCAAACCGCTCGATTTGTCAACAGGAACACGGCCATTACCGATAGTCAGCAATTGCTTCGAGAAATCATAAGCAGATACCTAGATCGTTCAACAATGCAACTCTCATATTTACAGACAGTTGAAGTTTCTTTACATATCGCCACAGATTTGATGCTTTGAGGCAAGCGTTTTTTTCGTCGGCAGCAGTAGATCTTGCAATGACTGGTAGTGTTTGTCGGAAATCGCCAGATAATAAAATCATTGCACCACCAAAACATCTCGAGGTCTAGTGCTTCCAATGCGCGTTTGTGTGTCATTGTGCGCCATTGTCCATTCGTCTACGTCTCTACTCTACTAAAACTTTGGCCCTTGCGGAGTGTTTCGAAATGCTACATGTCGGTTGTTCAGTAGTTTGAAGGTTTAATGGCAATTTTAACGCTCAGTGAGCCGTACGGCATCCGTCTAACAATGTGGCCGCTATTGCAGAAAAAGCAATTGCTACCGCAATTTCGGATCTCGCACGTACAGTGGCCAAAATCAATGACATGAGGAATGTCTGCCCAGTTCCACCGGGGGCATAAAAAAAAAATAAGTCGCCATAATGGCAATTTCACTTTTCCACTAAGGCAGCACCAGGCGTTTCACCAGCAAACTTCAATGTTCCACAGTGCTGGCAAACAACGTCCATTGGACCAATGCAAACTAAACGATGCAAGCTGTAGTCGATGGTGCAATCATATAGAAACGCTGCTCGATTCAAATCAATACTGGAACCATTTCTTCTTGCACTTCGAAGATTATTCCTCTGTTCATCTGTACGATAAGCTCGACGATTTCTCGTTTCTAACCTAGCTGTTTCACGGGCTGCCTCTCTTTGCTCTTGTGTTTGAAAAGCACGAATTAATTTAACGCATTGCAATATCGGCATATAGTCATCATTGGTCCAATATCAAAATTTTCATCATCACTGTAGTTCGCAGTGGGATCATATTGGAATGCCAAGCGATTGTATGATGCCAATGATCTTCGTGTGCTCACGCGTTGTCTCAATCGGGTTTCCAATTGTAATCTTAGGAAACGAATAACTTATTTTTTTTACTTTTTTTTTTCACAATTTCACAGTAAACAGAATACCGGTTTGTCACATGAATTTAACTGAGCAGAAAACAATGAGTGGCTGTCAAACAATGTATCACGCACCGGCGCCATCTACTTAAAATATTGGTTTGTAGCACAGATATAGATCTACATAGATAACGCAAGTATCACGATTTGTATTGAAACCAAGCGTGCCGACTTTTTAATACGTTTTGTGACGTCACAGCCGAAATTTAGTGACGGGAAATCCAAACTGTTCAAAGACACCGATGCCGCCGATGCCAATCCGCCCAGTACGTTCAACTGGAGCCGTCCGCTATGATTTTCTCTGACAAACGACGCGCGTGGACTGAAGTTAGAGGCGACCAACCTCGACGCTTGGTCGGGGTTGAAACACGCGAAGTACATGCATCTGCGTTATCTATGTAGATCTATATCTGTGGTTTGTAGTGCATGCTATGTATCAGAGATGGCGCTGTATGTAAAAAAAGATTTTCCCGCTTTTCTGTTGAAATTTTTATTGTTTTCCTAAATTTTCTTTGCTATAAACCTCACGGAGCCCGAGACCTTTCCAACGAATGCAAAACCGTGGAAATCGGTTCGTGCGTTCTGGAGTTATAGCGTCAGGAAGGAAAACCCGACTTATTTTTATATAGTAGAATAGAAATAGATAATTTGCTTCGTACTGGCTGCAAATAATGTTTCTTAAAAAAACATATCTTGACATTACAAACAGCCATAGAATAATTAGCGGAGCAAGCGATAATTTATCTATGAGATTATTTTTTTTAGTTTTTTTTCATTGTGATTTAAAAGCTGAACATTGTTCTTTTTATGAAAATTCTTAAAAATTATAATAACAATCTGGTGAGGTGAATAGTGAATTAGGGGTGCTAAAACTATAGCCAATTTAATTTGGCAAACGATGTACCAAACACCCTGTATTATTCAGTAAGGATTTGTCCACACAGCCTCAATCTGCGCCCGTCGGGAGCTGTTATACTGAAATATGAGTAATATCACCTACTTTATGGCTGTTTTATTTCATTTCACCAGCAAAAATGTACGTGTTTTTATTCCTTTGAATGTATATGAGGACATTTGTTGGTATTAGGCGGATGAAAGGATAAAGACACTTGAGATCCTTAAGAGCTTGGGATCTTTTTACTTTTATTTATCGTTATTGCATTTTCTTGTGTAAAGTTGCCTTCGTCAAACATTAACGTTGGCATTAATGTGGATACTGAACTCTAAACTCTTAAAAACGCATTTTGTCCTTAAGATTCGTACATATTTGGTACCAAAAACCGTAATAGCAATGTTATTCTAAATCGGTTGATGGTACACTCCTCCCTTTCTATTCTTGCTTAGTATTCATCAAACTTGCGATAACGATACCAATAAACTCATATTTTATACGCTCCATTACCATAACTATTCCTTGTTATCGGAGCACGTACACAATGATTTGTCTCGAAGTCGCTAATAACAATTCTATAGCCGCTGATACCATCTTCAACGGCACGAATATTGGCCAGTATGGTTATAACTCAGATAGTGGGATTGTATAATTATTTGGTTAAGCTTTCTAAGGTTATGTAAATCTTTGTTGAGGTCAGTGAACCTTTGTTGTGTAGGAAATTGGTGATTTACACTGTTATCAGGAAACCAAATACCGTAACACATAAAGCTTATTCCATCAAAATATTTTGACGGTTAATTTTTGAATTAAGACAATTAGACACCAAATAAATCCAGTGCACACTACGGTGAAGACTACGAAAATAATGGCATAAAATGAATGCATCTATTTGATGCTTACACGTAAAATTGTTGATGTTTACACGTAAAATTGTGATGAAATTAATGTCGTGGGCATTAATTTTATTAACATTAGTTTCGTTATATAAATTATATTATTTTGTTGTGATACTTCAACACCATAACCATGTATACACACTGACAGATTTATTGTACTGGATATTATTATGTGTTAATTCTAATTAGAGTTCATTGTTTCCTGCGCATTGCATAATGCAATTTGCATTATTGTTATTGTCTGATGCTCACTAATTAAATTATCATTTCAATTAATATTGAGTCTATACAAGTATAATTACGAATATTACCAATATAATAATCATAATTGTAGTCTCACAGTTGAATACGTATGTTCCATGATCCATATTATCATTTAAAACTTTATTTGCATATAACAATATGCAAAGGACGGCCTTATCGCTTTACGCAATTTCTGCCAGGCAACCTTTCGACGATACTAATTCATTATACTTTATTCTGCATCTTCAATACAAGGCTGAATTTTATTCAAATCAAACATGAATAAGTTAATCTTCCTACTGCCAAAACCAAAAAGAAAAGATCGTGCTCACTCCAACCAATACTAGACGACAAGCTTAGACTCGTAGCAATTGTGCCTAAATTACATATTCGGCACTAGCCTGGGGCAACGATTCCTACAATGTATTGGAAAATCTAAATAAAATGCCACAGTAGCACCGAGACGGCAAATAAAATAAATTGAATCCACTCAGTTAGTCTAGACCTTTGAAGTATGTAACACGATCTACTACAAATATATTTGTATTTTCATTAAATTATACAAAGAATTGAACTATCGAATCTGAGTGCTATTGAATGTGCATTCGATAAGGCCAGGGGTTTTTGCAATAAAGCTGAAGATACAATCGATATTGAATTTATTATGCTCAGACAACATAAGCTTATTATCTGTTGGAGTCTGTTGACAGTGGCTGAAGTGGATCTGAGTTGAGGGCATGCGCTGAAATATTTGCTTGGTTAGCATAGTGACTGCGTATCTATTAATCAAATGTTTTTTTTAATATTTACTGTTTACTCATTATGCAAATATTAACATAGTAATCAATTTTGATTTCGTTATGAGCTGCATTCAATTTAACTAACACGAGATTAGATATTTCGTTCAAAGAACTATTTTGACTTTAGTAAACTACGCTTAAGGTCTGTGATTTCAATACTTCAGATAAATGGTAGTAAAACGATTAATTGAAGTATTTAAGAGAACTTAAAAGCGTGAAATAGCTACAAATATTGATAAAAATGTTTATATTCAAATTGACTCTATTGTGCGTTCGAGAAACACGAACATTGAGAGAAAAGGGAACACACAAACGACATAATTTTGCACAAGCAGCCGTTTCATACAACAGATTACTTTCAAGGGACTTATAATTTTATAAAAGGAAAGTGTACCTATTATAGTGAGAGTTGAACAGTCAATGTAGTAGAGCCGAGCAATCACAACTGTGTTACGGCCATTGAAGTTGGTGGAGTGACCTTTAATTCTGCGTAGGAGCTCTTAATGAGGTTTTTGGACAACCAAAGCTGTTCCCTGTACTGCGGTCACGATGTGAATTTGTTTTACTTTTTGGGTCACTGTGTTTATATTCGTGACATGCTATGAGAGAAAATTAGTTGATTGTTGATAACATTTCCTTTTTGAAAACTTAAAAATACGTGTTTAATTATGGCCGTTTAACAGCATGATACAATAAATTTTGAAAGAACACTTACGCCAGCATTTTTGTTTTGAACATGAGTATGACGTGGAATGCCAGGAAAACAGTCATCATGGCAAATGAGTGCTGTCCTATGCATTTCTATTATTTGATTTATTTTCTTGTACGATGGTAAGGCTATGTCAAGAAATAAGTCCTTGGTAATTATTTTTTTATTTTGTAAATAATTACTCGCACTATCAGAGAATACACCACAAAAGATAGCCTAAAAACAAAAAAAAAATTAAACTCATTAACAAGAAAATTTGGAAAACTTCAGGTTTTTCTGGTAGTTATCATTGAAAGTAGGTCAGTCTGTCTTGATATGCGGCACTGATGGCCACCTGCGAACCTCGACAAATGCAGGCGTTCAGGATTTATATCATCCCTCGATAAATGGTTTTATGGCTAAATTATCCTGATGGGGTTACCGTGAAGTTGTGAATATAGGTAGCACTATTTCGTTGATTTACTTTTATTGAAATCATATTTTTCTGCACAATACGGATCGTTTTTAAGTGGTGTTCGAATGTGAGTTAGTGAATGAATAAACCGTGGTTAATTTTAGTATTAGTAATTTATTGTACTATTATGAAAGCTTGGGGCAATTAACGAAAAATTCACAAAGTTTCTGCCAAGATTTACCTATCTTATTCATTACTAACTGTTGCCCGCGACTTCATCATAAAAGCTGCTTCTACGGTTTAAGCCGCATTATAGATTAGCTACTGTTCCAATCCCTTCGCCCATTTTTGCGACAATTAATTTTAATTTCAAATCTGGTCCGCTCTTATTAATTAAGCATAGGCATCAACGCAGAGCAAAGTCTGTTTACTAGTTAGATAGTATATAATCGCAATGTAATCTAGACACGTGATAACTCCTTAGGCACCTTCCAGACGATAAAATGTGCCTGAAAATACAAACGGTATCTGATATTATACAGGTCAATCGCCATGAAGAAGTTAAAGAGGTATAGTTACTAAAGCCATAGAAATAAATGCTTCTAAAACGTATCTTCAAGATCTATTCTATTTTATGTCTAACCTCTTACACGATTCGATAAAAATGATTGTCATTACAAAAAACACTGTCTGTTATTAATTTTTATTAGCTACTTGACACTTTTCGGAAACATATTTTAAAATATGCGTAGGCTTATTTCATACTCCTTACAACCACATTTTTTCAGAATAGCGTTATTTATATAGATAAATAAAATATTTTTTATTCAGAGATTTAAAATTCGCGCGGAAATAGCCGATCACGTGACTTTTCTTGCTGTGACGTCACTATTCTAAAATTAAACAACAAGATACTGTCAGTTGATTGACCTACGAAAGATACTAAAACATCAACTTTTACAAATAATTAATTATTTTGTTTATTTCAATACTTACACGGATGTTTTTGCATGTCGGAACTCGGCCGAGCTAAAGTCGGGATTATTCGCAAAGAAATTTGCAACCTTAAAAGCATCAACCTTGCACTATCAGCTTTT
Organism: Hypena proboscidalis; assembly: GCA_905147285.1. Lineage (NCBI taxonomy): Eukaryota > Metazoa > Arthropoda > Insecta > Lepidoptera > Erebidae > Hypena > Hypena proboscidalis. Next base: position 11,507,659 of record LR990140.1, on the reverse strand, counting down.
GTGTAGCCTGGCTCCATTTCGTGAATACTACGAAAAATGTACTGCTTGGTGAAACTACACAAATCAAACGAATTTAATGTAATAAGGTGAATTTTAATACGACTCGCAGACTTGTTTGTTTGTTTATCAAACGATTACGTCACACGATGCTCAATCATGGCCGCCCGCGTTTCTATGTTAGTTATCCACTGATAAATCATTCCAAATTTGTTTTTGCAAAAAAAACCGACTTCAAAAAGTAGGTAAACTAAAAAGCAAAAAATAAATTTACTTCGCACAAAATAATACGTTTTTTCATTTAGTTAAATAGAAATTATTAAATAATTATTTTATAATTCTGAAGTCGGTGCCAAGTAAATCGGATAATTAAGAACTAAGATTCAGTCAGAAAATAGTTGTTAGAAAGATTGATATTATCTATATACAGAGTTATTGTTTACTTGACACCGACTTCAGAATTATAAAATAATTATTTAATAATTTCTATTTAACTAAATGAAAAAACGTATTATTTTGTGTGAAGTAAATTTATTTTTTGCTTTTTAGTTTACCTACTTTTTGAAGTCGGTTTTTTTTTTGTTAATAATTATTTTATTTTACAATTTTAAGTGATGGGTAGACCGAGCAAGAATGTTTCTCGAATGAGGAGACGACGGTTACTTGAGACGGAAAACTTATTGATAATAATCCCCATACTCCTAACCGTTGAGGAGTTGTACCTTCCAGCATCAGCTCAGCAACTTAAAATGCAAATATCCAAGTATTTTTAGGAAATATACGAAAAACAATATAGAAGCCTTTGAAATTTGAGGCTTACTCATGATTTCTCTAGGATCCCATCATCAAATCTTGACCTCATATAATGAATATACATAAGTAATATTCAACGTCTCGCCTCATCTGTGTCTAACTTGAAAGAATACAGTAAACGGCCCCAAGGAGCCTATATTTAAAGAATTATCCCCGTACTCCTAACCGTTGAGGAGTTGTACCTTCCAGCATCAGCTCAGCAACATAAAATGCTGATTACTAGATGCAAATATCCAAGTAGTTTTAGATAATATACAAAAAATAATATAGAAGCCTTTTAAATTTGAGGTTTCCCTCGATTTCTCTAAGATCCCATCATCAGAACGTGACTTGAAAAAAATGGGACCACATGACAAGTATATCCTCTCAAACAAAAAAAGAATTTCTCAAATCGGTCCAGGCGTCTTCGAGTAATCGGTGAACAAACATAAAAAAAAAAAAAAAAAAAATACAACTGAATTGAGAACCTCCTCCTTTTTTTGAAGTCGGTTAATAAAATATTTACCATTTATTTTATTGCAAATAACATATTATTGTATTATTATTGTGAAGTTATAAATTAGTGTATTTAACATATTTCATATTCTTTTGTAACATGTGTCAAGTAGCCAATTAGTATCGATAACACAATATATTTCTGGTACGATACACCTCCCTTGGCGAAGCCCTCATCTCCAATTGCGTCTGATACAGTGGGTGTAAATACAAAATACAGACGTTATTTGCTATTTACACCCACTTTTAGTTCATCCACCTCTACAGAAAAATAATATTTATAGCAACTGAATCCATTAATATATATCAAACGTCAAATTAAATGTCTATTCATACTCTTAATAATATAATTATTATTGTAATAATTCCGATACTCTTCAAAAATATAATTAAATAAATATTTTTTTATATAAATTCATCGTTGGTTGTACTCAGTAAAATAAGCATTAATTCCCAATATGTGTTAAGTCTATATACATAAATTTTATATATTTTTTGTTAGCTGCTGTCTTTGGTTCAGCAGAAGTATGTTTGATCCCCCAGGTTGGGCAATAGTTATTTATGATACTATTGAGGAAAGTTAGATATTTTGTTTATGTTTGGTTTTTAATTAAGAGCGAAGTAGTCTAGAATTTGAATCATGAGTTGATCGAATACAGTTAGAAATCTAGTAGACTAAAAATAGTTATATCAAATAAAATAGTTGTATCGAATAAAATACGTGGCTACTCATTATTTTTCTGAGCCCTTTCGTTGGAAGGATATTGTGTTTATAAATTTGAACAATTTTCTTACTAGTGACTTATATACTTACACTGATATTAGGCATGTAAACAAGGTTTTTGAACTTTCTAGTAATATCGTTAGGGTAAATCTTTTTCTTTTTTTTTATTATTAAGGCGGAGATAAAAGAACAACTATCAATATGATTGTTGGTAGTTGTTCTCTTTCTTGCAATGTGTACCTACTATATATCTGTGGTTTTTTCATGCTGGAAAGATGAAAAAGTATTTTATCTGGGATGACGACAGACTATCCTATAGGATCTAAAAACATTTAAGGGTGAAATGTGGAAGCCTCAGCTACACTCTTTTGGGTAATAAAAGCGTCATACTGCGATAATGATAATGATAGTTATGTTCGTAATCTTTATAATTGTTATCGCATATAAAAAAATGTACACCAAAAGCAAAGCCTGACTGAATATTTTAGTAGTTGGTTAACCACGGTAATTGGAGTACTAACACAACCGATTGCCGGCACGTGATACATCCCTAGGCGCCTCTAAGACGAAGCTCGAGGCAATATGCCAGTATCTAATGTCTATTGTTAGACCATTACCTATAAATGGTGCTTATTTCAACAAACAGAGTCGTGGGAATTTTCTTTAGGATAAATAAATATCATTAAACTATAAGAAGAGAAAACAAAACTAAATAATTTAAATTATAAAATACGGGTGTTACTCACGTAATGTTGGTCTATTCAGTCGACCGTGAGAACCAGAACCAGAGAGAACGATACGCCTGAGTCGCAAACAGTCTTGTCAGTGCAAGACTGTCGGCGACTCAGGCGCGATGTATCGTTCTCTCTTGAAAATGCCTAGAAGTATAGGTGAAACCACGGTTGACTAAATAGACCAACATTACGTGAGTAACACACTCACGTTATGTTGGTCGCGCCTGAGTCGCAGCCAGTCTTGTCAGTGCAAGACTGTCTGCGACTCAGGCGTATCGCACTCTCTTAAAAAATGCCTAGAAGTATAGGATCGAGTTAGATCGCGCTATGGTTTCGTTACAAAGTCCCATAGATTAAGGTCCACCGATTTATAGTTTAAGTAAGTTCTGCAGATCCAATTGCGGATTAATGTGCACGATACCGGGCCATTAATTCACAGTTATCTGTCTAGGACAGCGATCGTGTACGCCTGCGCGGACCTTTCGCAGCGTGCCAGCGCCCCCTTTATTTTAGAAACTCAACTCTAGTATTTTTTTTTTCTTTTTAGTTTTTTTTATCTTTTTTTTTCTATTAGCGAGAGAGAGACACGGCGTGCGCATTTTTACAGTTACGGAGGCAGTTTGTAACGTAATGCTCAAAATTAAATCTGCCATGTAACATTACAGGCGAATGCTCGCGGTCTGCAAGCACCTTTGAATTAAGTTCAAAGGCGCTTCAAGACCTTACCCGCACCTTATTTTATTAAAAATAAGGTTTGCCGTTAGTATAATTACTACATTAAATAAATAAATAAAAATAAATAAATATCTCACAACTTACACACAACGCCATCCTAATCACAAACTAAGCAGAACTTGTATTATGGGTACTAGAATAGCTGATACTAATACATATATACTTTTCTTTGGTAAATACATACTTATTATACATAGAAACACCCAGACTAAGACAAACCTCTATGTTCATGCACACAGAGATTTGTCTTAAGCGGGAATCGAACCCGCGACCTCGGTGTCGCAGGCAGGTACACTACCCACTGCGCCATCGGGTCGTTGAAAATTATAAATCCTTATTGGCATCTTTAGCACAAATGCGCAGTAGAAAAATGCCATACGATGCATCTGTATTTACTGCTACTTTCGTCGAAAGAACTTCCTAGTTCTCTTTGTTTTCTTTTAAAAGCTTAGAGTGGCCCGATTCAATTATGAGGCTTTCAATGTAAGCGGTGGCTGTAAATTGTGGCTGAAGTCCAGACACTGTCGTTTGTCTGTCTGCCACTACAAGTAATTGAAAAATGGAAGAAAACAAAATAGCTCACAAAGATACAGTTGATTTTTCCAAGCTGGGTGGTCAAGTAGTTGCAACATTCAAAACTGATGCTTAATACAGTCAGCCATAAAAGTAGGTTCTTAAAATCGTAATTATTGCATGCTTGGATGAATCAAAACCAAAGGTAATACATATAAATATATGTGCATTATTTTATAAAAGAGGATAGGATCTTTTAATGCAAAAAATGCAAGTTGTATAAAAGTTTGAAAATTTTAGAGTGGGAGTGAGGGACGATGAATGAATCATCGTCTCTTGAGGTTTGACCAACCATTGTTTATACCTAAAAGTTGTAATATTGTTTAGGTAAATTTACAATCTAAGATTATAGAATAAAGACGCATTGAGTGCAAAGAACACGCAAGTAAGACCTCTTCAGCAAATACAAATTCCGTGACACAAGAAAACCCATGCTCAATCTTGAACATTCTTCTTCAAAAATCCTTTGAGAGTACCGTTGGCGTTGTAACGTAAACGCGTTATGAGCAGGGTTTGCTATGGTCCAAGAATTTGTATTTGCTTTGGTGACTTCACTTGCGTGTTCGGTGCACTCTATCTGCCTTTATTCTATTATCTGAGTTTTTAAAAAAATTCACTCCGACAAAAAAATCTAATCTTTGCAAAAGAGTATTATTATTTCATTATAAAAAATAATGATTAAAAAAAAACTGTCATTTGAAATAAATTATTATTAAATTTTGCACATAATTTACGCGAGCGACTGTTCAGATATATCTAGATCATCTAATTGCTTCATGAAAAATGTATTAGATAACAAAGTTTAATTCAAATATCCATTCTAAGCCGAAACACCAAAGGACGGCATATACTGTAATATAATGAACTTTAAATAGTAAGTACAATACGCGCCTTTTCATTATTAGAGTATCTAAATGCTCTTACTAAAGTGTACGAACAAGAGACTCTTAACAAGCGTAGAAAGAAAAAATAAAGACTCAGACGGACGTACAATCATTTAATGAATTTGCAATTTGCATACCGACAACGACCCAAGATAAAAGGAAGGGAACTATCGAGAGGGAGAAATACCCCCAAATAAAAGGTAAATTAAAATATGCATAAATTTAGGTTCTTATCTAATAATAATGCTTCGGTCTCACTAATCAGTGAATATATAAATCACGGTAACAAATACGCTTAATCTCGATGAGTGCGGCTGAAGTAATAGAGATATTAAATCCAGATTTAAAACCGTCAGAATAATCCTTTATTAACCGTTATTGATAAAGGATTATTCTGAATTACAACGGTAATTAGCGATGTAATATATTAACTATTTACTACTATTTTATTAACTAGCTTCTGTGCGCGGCTCCACCCTCGTGGCAAGTATGTCAATAACAAGTTTCTTATGCCCTTCCTGAGGTGTTAAGCTATTTCCATAAAAAATCATTGAGGTCAGTTCAGTAGTTTAGTTGGTTAAAAATAGACAGCTTTACTTTCTCATTTATAATATTAGTAAGGACATAATGTTGTTGGTACAAAAACTCATAAATAATATCATCCATGTTATCATTGCTGTTAACGGTAGATTTGTGCAAACCGGACGATATTGATTCCCTATTAATCTAACTTGAAACTATTTGGCTCCATGTCCATAACCCAATGAAATCATAGCCATACCGGAGAGTTGGGCCAAGATATCAATCGTCGAAACTAATTGGATATTACTTGCCGATAGATTGAGTTATCAGTTGATAATTTATTAATGGAGATAACTTGAAGTTTCAATAAGTAAACTTTTAAGAGTAAAAACTAAAGAGGTCTTACTAGGTGACAAGTGAACCCTATTGCTTTCTAATTTATTTAAAATGTAATTTTGTAAGTCTAGCTTTAAATAATGCTCTATTAGGCAATGCGATTAAGGCATTAAGTACAACAATTGTAACAACTTCTGTTCTGGTACATTTAATATTATGGTCAATGCGTGTTATTATTTTAAATTTAAATATACTAACTTAAATGATACGGACACACCCGCATAATCGACTAGCAGCTCCGTAAAGTGTAAGTTGGTGCGACTTCACCGTTCTGTAATCGTGCTCTTGTCTCTCCTATTATTGGTGTCCCTTTTGTCCCGTCTTTAAATTAAAGACTATTGACCTTAACTTTTTCCTTTGCTATTGGCTCGTGCCGTACTATTAGTAACTGAAAAAGATCGAGCTAATTACAGGAAACGCTTCCGCGACCAAGTATTATCCGCTTTCGAGTGTACATAAAAACTCAGAGATGAATTTTACTTTGAGTTAACACAATCTTGTCGGTAAGTAAAGTCGCTTTGAAAAAGGCAACATTCGAAAAGAGTTACAGAATTCATGAAGTGCAATTCCACTTAGCTTTGGGTCGGTAAAGCGCTGATGTGGACGTGGTAATTTGGGTAATTTTTCGACGAGAAGAGCCAGTTCGGCGGTCAAAAGGAATGATTCCATTTCAGTCGATGTGCTCTCACGTACTTCTACTAGTTGTATTAATTAAATGCAAGCCCCTGAGTCCATTTTACGAGCCCCGGCAGAGTGGAACTCGTTTCGTTTATCCGCTTCCACTCATAAGCAATTACTTTGCCGAAACGACTTTCCGAGGGACCACGAACGTGCAAAGAAATTAAGCTGTGCGGATTTTAGTGTTTACAACTTTAATAGGGGTTAGAGATTTCAGAATTACGTGGCGTATTTTGTGCTGTAATGAGGTAAGGTATGCAACCCGTTTTAGTAGTGTGCATTAGATAGCGATAATATAATGCGTTTTAAATGTCAGGCATGATATTGAATGATACGAAAAAGGGATGTTAAATTTAGGGATACTGTACTTATACTAAGAAACAGTTGAAAAGATATGGGACCGGCAGGATTTGAACCTGCGACTGTATCCTACCTAAGATAGGAACAAATGGATGAACGTGACGTCACGAAATGACGTATCATACAGTTGAGAAATTTAGGGTGCCGGTAAGAGGCGACCGTAGCTGGATGGCTAAGAGCGACTGCCCGGTGTGCAGTAAGGTCGCAGGTTCAAATCCTGCCGGTCCCATATCTTTTCAACTGTTTCTTAGTATAATTTGCTAAGCATAGCTAAATGCTATAAAAATAATCAAAGTTAAAATACTGTACTTAATTATTATGGATTAACAAAATTTATGACAATAAGTATGTGATATATCAAATCTTTTGTCAGAACAGCTAACACTCTGATGTGTTAAACTAATCCTCAAATGCTTACTTAATCTTTCTTGGTCCTCGCGCTCGTTCACTATTTGCAGAATTAACCAAACGTTTAGTTGATTCTTCACGTGACCAGAAGGCTAGCTTCTACCTTGGTCAAATGATCAGCATTGCCATTCAATGTGGCAGTGCCGCCAGTCTTCTGGGCACGTACTCGCGGCTGACGTAGATGGAGGTATTTTTGACGCCTAAATTATAATTATTATTTATTGCTCTTTTCTTTTCTTTTGTGTACATAGTTAGGTATTTCCCTAATTTACTTTAACAAATGTTATTTTAAGTTATTTGAGTAAATGTAAAAAGATCAATAAAAAAAAATAGTTTTCTTTGTTCAATTTATTTTATTTGAAATTTAGTTTGCATCAAAGAAAACCGTTACAAAAGTACCGTAAACAGCTGCCAACAAAATAAAAGTCCAAAAATAGAGCCTGAAACTTTGGCATGTTATAATTTTCTTTAAACTGTAAAAACATATGTGGCTATAATAATATTATACCAATAACGTAGAATAAATACTCTGGTGAGTCAATCTCGAGACTTGCTCGGGGTGACAACATGCCACATAATGCTTTTCCCTAACCATCAGATGAGCAAAAAAAGAAATAATATTTTAACGGAGCTTATAACACGTCCCGATGCGATTGTACCCATACCTATGTCAATCCACGCTCGTCAGCGTGCATCGACCTTCGCCGACGTTCGGCGCGCATCGCCTCGCAAACGCCCGCGCAAAGGTAGTCCGATTGAACCCGTCACATAAGCCGCATGCGCGCCGTGCGTTTCCGAGAGTCGCTTAATAATTATTGTTAATAGTTTTAGTATATTTTTAATAACGCCATCAAATATACTTTTTTTACAAATCACAGTGTTTCAATATTAATAATAGATAACACCACCACTATAAGCTTTTAATTAAACTTCACAAGCTGTTTTCTGAACACTTCACGCAACTAGTTTTTAGGGCATTTTGGCTAGCAATGACATGCAAAAAAAATAATTACTTGTTGAGTAATCATTTAACTAATGAGTAAACTGTAGTGTCTTAATAAGAGTTAGATAGTAAAGTAGAATTCTAAAATGATTTCAGAATTTAAAGTGAAGTTTACGATAACTATAGCGTCTGAATTTATTATTGAAATTCCTTGGTTCCTTAATATGGTTTACTAAGTAAACTGTGTGATGTTGGGTCTGTCATGGCAACAACCATCGCCTTCAATGGCTGTCTACTATGTGCCTTAGGATCACGTTAAGCTTGTCATTAATAGTCAGAAACCACAAAATTCCACCACTACCGTTACCAAAAATCAAATTGAACTCGTTTTATAGTTTATGCTGAAACTAGATCGTTACAATACCGACATTCAAGCATCACTAATTACACAAGAAGAAATACTGGGGGAAAGAATACAAATGAAGCTGCAGCAGGCAGTCTCAGCAATTATAACTATAATGTTCTTAGATTAAAACAGTTTCTTTGTGTAACGAAGGCCTTTGTTTGTGCAAAGCATTTTAACAGAAGACTGCAACCATGCGTTGTTATTAGACTCTTTGTGTATACACGGATTTAATAACTTTGCTTTCGCTTTATAATTTACAGAGTTCCACGTATTATGTAGTTTGGATAGAGTCGAAATTGCACAGTTAGTTTTGACTTAAATGTACGTTTAACTGGATGGAAACTGCACAGGTTATTCTACAGTTAAACATGTTTTTGATGTAATCTGGCTAGGTCCGTTAAAAAGTTTTGTTTTAATTGTATTTTTTGCCGGGATTTTTTATTGTTTGGAGATTGTGTGTTTTATTTTATGTGTGTAGTTAAAACGGGCTAGTTTAGTGCACGTATCTATATTTGAATAGTAATATACATATATGGATACTTTCGAAAGTTTAAAAAAGCGTAAAAAATATTAAGACGTCTTTTAAAAACGAAATCCAATTTAACTTAAAATCATTAGCCACAATCTCTCTCGTTAGAAGTGGCCCAGTGAGGTTTGAGTAAGTGATGCTTCTTTCATCATGAAAAAAGTTCGAAGCATGTTAGTTTTTTTAACCGACTTTAAAAAAGAGGGAGGAGGTTCTCAATTCAATAGTATTTTTATTTTTTCTTTTTTTTTTATACAATAACAATGCATATACAACTGGACCGGTTTCAGAAATTCTTATAACCAAAAACTACTCAGTTATTTTCATCTAGCAATCAGCATTTCATGTTGCTGAGCTAATGCTGGAAGGTACAACTCTTCAACGGTTAGGAATACGGGATAATTCTTTAAATATAAGCAATTTAAGGCCGATTACTGTATTCTTTCAAGTTATACACTGAGACGTTGAATATTATTTCAGTATTTTTTACTTTTAGTGCATTTTTTCTAATTGAAGTCGATTTCTTTTTGTTAAATTATTTTATTCAAGTAATGGAATAGCTTTCGAGTCGTCTTTATAACGAACACGTGAAAAGAAAACCACGCTTTCTATTTCAAATAAGTATTTTGTACAACTTCTTTTAGCAGTACAGCAAATCTTTTTACGATTGAAACTACAGCTATTAAATGAATACTCGAGAACTTTTACGATGTTCGATTAGCTGGTGAATCGAAACACGAAGGCCAAATAAATCGGCATACAATTGTTCAAAAAGAAAATTTGACTATTTTATTGCTCCCAATCGTTCAATTAGAACTAAAGTTTTAGACGAATGTAAAAGTTTATTCAAATCAAAATGAGTTTTAAAAACGAATTCGCTTCTACATTTTCTAAAGAAAGGCTTCGCAATCATCAGTCTTTTGTTTCAGCCTCTTTAAAAAAGTATTTTTATTTATTGCCAAGCTTTGGCCTAACTCATAAGCAAGTCCTCACCATTTAAGACGCTTTTAGGCTACCAGATTTATAACATAGTTCTATCTTGTAGCTCTAAGTACCTTTACATAACAAAGTTTGACTAACATTCCTAACATAAACACGTAAAGCAGCAAAAATATTGAAGTCGGTTAAAATTTGTAGCACTTGCCACCACTCCCCATGTTTAAAGTTAGATGCTTGCTCACAACTTTGTATCCAAAGCGTGTGTACTAAAGAACTTACGTGTGCACTTTGGTGCAATCGCGTCCCTTCAGATGGAGTTCTGCATGAATCGAATGTAAAAGCTTTGGATGCGGGCCCGTTTGCTCTGCTTCGATGTAGGTTTGAGTTCGCCAAACGAGCATCTACTTGCATATGCTCGATTTGTTTTGATGACCGACACTATGTTTGTAAGTTTCGAGAGTTTATTATAAGTGTAGGATTTTTCTTGGTATACTTTTAAGTAGTAATCATATTCAATCTTATTTTCTGTCATCTATTTAAACCATTTTTGTAAAAAAAATTGTTTTGTATTTGTTTTTGTTTTAGTTTTGCATTCAATTGAATATTCCTAATAATGAAATGTACGAAAAACTTTTTTTTTGTATTGCGATAGCCTCATTCAAATTCATCCCTAGGTCCAAAACGTTTACATTAAGCAGACATAAGCATTTTGATTTGAGAACGCTAAAAGTTATTCCGATTGACTTTAAGCGCGCTAAAATCGTTATTGTAAGTGATTCGGACCTTAGCAAAAGAATAAACAAGCTAAAATGGCAAATGGCTATCAATTTTCACTTGCGGAAAATTTGTTTAACTGATTGACGAGCCATTAATTCGTTTTGAGAGAAGGTAAGGAGTTTGTATTCATAACAAAGTAGTTTGGGGTATTCCCTTTGCAAATACAATGACATTATAATAGAGATTGGAGACGACGATGACAGTTTGTTGTTTATGATATAATTAAAGAAGGTATATTTGTGACACCGTGATCGTCGATATTCTAGTAAAATAAATATAGTTTAAAAAAACTAAAAAAACACGCTTTTAAAGCACATCAAACTAAAAAGTGAAAAATAATTCTTATTATAACCCGAAAATCGATAGACGAAAAATATGGCACAGAGCGCCCCACGCTTTTTTTCACAATAGTACTAGTATTTTTCGTTTATTATTATTTTCAGGTTATAATAAGAATTATTTTTCACTTTTTAGTTTGATGTGCTTTAAAAGCGTGTTTTTTTAGTTTTTTTAAACTATATTTATTTTTCACTTTTTAGTTTTAGTTTTTTTTTTATCCTGGCGATCCTAATCAGGATAATGAGATAAATTTATGAAATTATTATATTGTCGCTGATTCTTTACAAGTGTAGAAAGTTTGAATTAAATCTGTCCGTTTAAAGTGGGTCAAAATCGAGTCCAAAGGAGTCGGTTACATACAAACAAACAAACAAACAAACATACAGGTGAAGCTAATATAAGCGTGTTAATAATAAACTTTTTATGTTTAAGACTACAGGCTGAACCTGGACCGTTGGCAATAAACACTGACTATGTCTCAAGACATGTGGCTTCAACCATTGTCGCTGTGACGCATTGACTATGTATAGCAAAAAAATAAATAAGGCACGGTGTTAGTACAAGTTAAGCAAAACTGGAGCATTTGTAAAGATCATCAACTTCATAGTAATTTTATAGCATCACTCATCAATTATTTATTGGCCAACGTTACATGTTTCCAGACGTACATTGTTGTAGATTTCTAATTTAACCAACAGCTGATAATAAAGATGTTACAATAATTATAAAAAAACAAAATAAAACAAACAACATTGTATCAAATGAACACGATTTTGCACAACCATTACTCAAACATGCTAACGTACACCTACATTATAAACTACAAAATAAAAGCGACATTATCTATCCAGTACGATACATTTTCAAATAATAATATTAGTTTTGTCGCAATCTGAATACAGATTACTGAAACCGAGTACAATTCCCAAGTGTAATTTAAGCTCAAAACAGTCCAGAGCGTTGTGGGCCGAGTTTATCGGAGACACGACCGAGTGCGGTATAGCCCGGGGAATAAATCTATTTGATTGCCTGCATGATCACTGACAACGGCAGCCTTAAACTGCGCACATGTTGCCAATAATTTGCCAGCAAGCACTCTGTATACGAGATATGAAATGTTTGCGGATTGCGAGATAGGCGTAATGCGTTTTATTTCAGCTACAGTAAACTAGATGCGAAGAAACCAAGTTGGATGTCCGGTATTTTTTTTAGGTTGCGAGGTTAACGTTAGTATTCAATTATTTTTTTACCTCAGTAGCTTAAAAATACTTTCTTTATAGTGTGAAAGAAGTGAGCAAAACGCAATTTTTTATCCGAGTAATTTTTCCTCACGCCCAAATAGAAAGCGAGTTTTGCTCATTGTTTCGCATGTTCAAGCTGCTAATGTATGTGCAACAAAAGATCAAAGTTATTTACAGCTCGTGCTTTTAAGTCCATCACTACACTCAATGTTTCCCTTATTCGGGACTCAAAATGAACACTCGAAGAAAATACTAACTTTGCTCTATTGTTGCACAAATAACTAATCCTCATCTTATAAAGAGCTTTAAGGTGGACTTTGCGATTGTTGTAAAGACGAATTTCGACATTTGGAGAATAATAAAGCAGATAAGAACTTTTTTTTTCTAAATGGTAAGCGAAAAAGTTACGCAACGGATTAGACTAGAAACCGACTTGAAAATCATCGGCTTCAAAAGGACATTTAGCCCCAGTTTTAGGGGAGTAAGATAAATCTTATTGGCAGGATAATCATATAATTCACACGAATGGAAGTATAACTTGTGTCACATATATAATCGGTCAGGTTATATTTAATTGGGCGAGCTATCCGGTACCTCTAACACTGGCCCTTAGCCTGTCTAAATTAAAAGCTTGGTAACGATAAAGAGATATCATTGATATCATCATTTATATAACATTTTGGAGTCAATTCCTCTTCCTAATAAGTCACGTTTTTCTCAATTCTGATCTCCATTACAGCACGCGGCACCTGAACGATCACATAAAGCCTTCTTCGCCGTTAATAAATGCCTCCATAAATAAAGATGCCGCAGAGCTCTAAGACTTGATCGTTATCCGATTCTCGGTGCACCGAAAGCTGTTAAAAAGCTTACGAACGGTGTTTAAGAGGCGGCAATCTATAGAGAACGTTTCTTAAGAGAAACCTAGGAAATCTGGTCTGGTTGTAACCTTAGTATTTTTATTTCAACATATTATTATTTATTATAAAATTTGCAAATATACATATTGGAAATGATAAAGTATTTATGTACAAGTTAATATAAAATAACAAATTCCCATTTATAAATTTACAAGTAAGGTGTCATAGAATTCCGTCGCATCGACCTCGACTGCGGGGAATATAAATATAAATAACTTTTTAGAAATAATCACATGCCAATCAAGGCGTGCAAATATTAGTATGTAAGTAACAGAAAGACAAGAACTCAACCACCATATTATGTTTTACACGTGACCTGAGAAGTCTGGCCCTATATTGGACAAAGGATACCATACAATGAGGCAATGCCGCCAGCCTTCTGGGCACGTTATCGATGCGCACGTATTTTTCGGCACCTGAAGTTTTTACGTGATTTATTTATTTTAATAAATTTATATTATTATTTAATTTATTTTATTTATCTATTTAACTTTTTGCACACAAAATGGTACGCAGGTGGACTTAATGCCTAGTGGCATTCTCTTCTTCTTTTGAAGGTATACCGGGTTCTTGCCATTCTGATATCTTCCGGTAGCGCATTCCACGGTACGAAGAAAGAAGTTTAATGTTATGTATAGATAGTAAGGTATTTTTTTAATTCGTTTTTACGAGTAAATTTTATATGGATTTCATTTATATAAAATATATATGTACTTATTCTTAAAACACCACCATTGAAGCTGTAAATTGAAGTAATTATGACTTTTTATTTGTCATTATGAACAAAATGACGTAAAGTTATATATTCTTCCTCCTTGTGCACAACTACAAAAAGAGCTGTAAAGGGTACAAAGGTAGCCCTATGCAACGTGCATTCATCCATTGAGGCCTAACACATCGGAATGTTGTGTTCAGTTCACTCACGAACTATACAGATCAGTAGTCGCTCGATGCACTGTGAGAAAACCACTTCAATGCTTTCACTCATGTTGTTTGTGTCAATGATTGCTCGTTTTCTTTGGAAAATTACCGTGTTTTTATGTAAACGGTAATTAGAACGTCATAATTTATCAGAGGAATGAGTCTCATAAGTAAGGAAAAAAAAAAGAAGAAGAAGAAGAAGTAAGGTAGGCCTATATAACCCAAAAGGGTGTGGCAGAAGTGTACCACACCCACACTTCACATGTTATGTTCAGGTCCCATGGGATAGGGAATGAGCCTATCGCCATCCATCAGTCATTATGTATTTAAATTCCCGTAATAATAGCTACCTCATTAATAGTTCAAAACATTGCTGTGGCTAGGAACTTTATAAGATATTTCACAACAAAATTTACAGAGTTTCCTAATTAATAAACTTAAGAAACTATTCAGAATTAGTCATTACACATTTCACTTACTATAAGATAGAAACAGATAATTCTCGAGAGCTATAAACACCTACTAATTGTCTTTGAAGGTATAGTATAGATTAGGCTGACAAACTGACTTAACCTTTTTTTTATTTCTAATCTACCGTCAATTCTATCATAAACAGACTTAAACTCTAATTCCTTACAAACGTGATTGTACTCAGAGCAAAAAATATGTAATTTTTCATTTGGTTTGCCGAGAAATGTAGATAATTTTATTACAAAATGGAAAGAGAAAAAGGTATAATAAATCAATAAACGATGACCAAACCATTATACACTATACACTAGGGACTTTAGTACAATGGTCAATTAATGCCATCAAATGCTAAATTGCCAGGAATTTATTAATCAGGATCGTCGGGTTAATTGAGATAGAGCCCAGGCAATGCGCGAAGGGAGATACACCCTTCACGTTATTATTGAACGGGGTAAGAGTGAACTAATCATGGCTTTTGAAGAGACTAATGTAATTAAGTAAGATAACCACTTAAATCGTGGTTTTCAAAGGAATTTCACGGAGAAGGAGTCGCGGGTTATATCTTGTAATATTTATAAAATTTATTGAATGTCCTTTGTCTAAATAAATCTAGTTGAAACAGTGGCTTTAGTAGCTTTCAGTGAAAAGACAATAAGCGCACACGTCACTACGGCCCTATCCGAGATGGCTTTGCCGCGCGCGCTGAATTTAAAACAACCATCCTATTCCAACTAGCAGCGATAGCCGAATTGCAGACCGTAGGACTGCACAAACATCTGTCAATAAATCGTTAGGATTTGTCTTTTCGAAGATATGTGTGTATTTATTATATAAATTATCGCTCGCTATTGGTATAGAAAAAACATTGCGAGGAAACCTGCATGCCTGATGAAACGTTATAAATTTGACAATGTTTTCCAAAAACAAAAAAATGTTTTAATTTTGCGTTTCTAAACTATTTGGCCTAGCTATACGAAAAAAATACAGCTCTAACAACTATCACGTAAAACCCTGTATAATTTGGAATGAGTTTAAATAGGTTGGCTATTATCAATGTAACATATACCTATAAGTAAGGAAAAAAAAAAAGAAGAAGAAGAAGAAGTAAGGTAGGCCTATATAACCCAAAAGGGTGTGGCAGAAGTGTACCACACCCACACTTCACATGTTATGTTCAGGTCCCATGGGATAGGGAATGAGCCTATCGCCATCCATCAGTCACAACTCCAACTCTGTGCTACTATTGTGAATTTAAAAGAAAGAAAGAAAGAAAATACATTTATTTGGAAGTACACGATACACACAACAAAAATAGAATAATTATACATAATGCTAAGAAACAATACAGTTGATGAAATGCTAGAAATAACAGATAAGAAGTGTCTTAATATACATAAAAAGTCAATATCACTCAAAATTACAGTGTTTCGTGCTTACTACCAAATTGGTAATCAGTTCAGCATATTGCTGGACACAGGTGCCTGGCGCTGGTTTTCAACTGGTACCTGATTATTTTATAAATAAATAAATACAATAAGTTATAGTAAATAAATGCTGAGGAATTTATATTATTAAAAAAACAAGAATGAAAAATAATACTTAAATACTGGCAATTATATTATTAATAAAATAGTAAACAATACATAAAAGGATGAATAAATACGACATTTAAAAAAATGATGATTGTGTGCTTGCTTGTTGATATACCACATTCATGTATAGAAGATTTTTGTGTGCATAAAAGATATTTTTTAAATTTATATTTAAAACTATAAGGACCTTCTTCTTTCACAAAGTTCACAAATAGCACTTTGCCCGACCTGGGAATCAAACCCGAGTCCACGTTGTGAAAGGCGCATACGCTAACCACTAGACCATCGAGGTAGTTGGCTGAAGCTTAACATGTAGATTTGAGTACCAGAAGATGTATCGTAGATAAAAGGCAAAATCTTATTTCAATATCACTGTCTCAGAATCCTAGCTATACAACACATGGAAATTGAGGATGCGGTTTCAATAGTACGTCTTGAAAGGTTCCTGTATTTTATTGCACAGAAATCTTTTTGTGTTGCAGACTGTCAGATAGAAAATTTGCTGTACTTGCATTGAGGTACTAAAGTTTTTTTTATCGGTTCTGTTTACATAAACTATTTAAAACAATAAGTAGATGAACTGTCAAATTCAAAAACCGGCCAAAGGTTCCTTACCATGTTTTATAAAAACGGCAAAAGAATCACGTCTGTTGCATGAGAGACCCTCTTAAACATTTTTTTAACGTTTGTAAATTTATTTTTAAAGTAAATATGCTACAAAATATTTTGTGGGTATTTAAAGCATCTACCCGTTACCGTTATCAATATCATGCTGAAACTTATTTTTCGTTGAGAAAATAATAATTTCAAAAACATATTTTGTTGTAGCACTCCGTTTTAAACATAGTTACGACGAAACGACTTAAAGTTGTATCTTAAAACGGTGCAGTAAGTAGTTTCCTTCAGGTATAAATTCTTCAAAGTTATTTCTCAGGAAAGACCCGCGGTCTTTCCTGTATCTCATTTATACCGGTCACGGGTACGCGGCGTACCAGCACTACGTTGCCAAAAATACGAGTAAAATAAATATGAGATACGGAATCTTAAGATCCCGATTTGGTCGGTCATGACCTTTCGGTCTCGGCACGCGTTTTTCGGGTTCACGCAAACATTGTCGTTTTTGCTCAGCGCCCGCTGACTCGGATTACATTTGGGATGGCATTAATCTCTCCGTAAATCGAGTTTGTAATAAAGTTTTTGGATGCTGAATAACATTTTTGTATTATGTTTGTCCATTTGTATGTAAATATTGGCTGGCTTTTAAAAATTCGTGTGCAAATTTATTCGACCGTTGTTATTTATTTTGTGTTTTTACTATTAGACAAAATGTTATTAAATTGAGAGTTATAGTTACCAAGCATTCAAGAATGGCCATTGACGCTTTATTTTAAAACAGCTTATCCGTGCTGTACTCTATGTAATTTAACATTAAATTACTGCCCCGGAAGCTATTATAACTCTAGTTACTTACCATTGAGATGACTTAAAACCAGTTTATTACATGCGCGGTTAAAAACGGTGCTATCTAAGAAAAGATCAGCTATATATTTTATAATCCGGTTCAGATACGACTTTAACTAGCATTAAAGTACAAAAATTTTCATATATCTGGCAATCGATACGTTTGTTCGGTACTCTATTGTAAATGAATACTAAAAACAACTTAAAAATTAAAAAAAAAAGCAAAAAATAAATTTACTTTGCACAAAATAATACATAGTTTCATTTAGTTAAAAATTATTAAATAATTATTTTATAATTCTGAAGTCAGTGCCAAGTAAAAGCTATAACAACCTTTCTACACACACTAACAACCCTTTATACACACAATAAAGGGTTGTTAGGTAGTTGTGCTAGTGCACGGTCGCCCAATATTGGTACTTACCACAGAAATATAACTAATATTCAGTCAGAAAATAGTTGTTAGAAAGATTGATATTATCTATTCAGAGTTATTGTTTACTTGGCACCGACTTCAGAATTATAAAATAATTATTTTAATTTCTATTTCACTAAATGAAAAAATGTATTATTTTGTGCAAAGTAAATTTATTTTTTGCTTTTTAGTTTACCTATATTGTATCTTCTTCTATATTGTATAATATACATAAAACAATATAGAAGCCTTTTAAATTTGAGGGTTGCCCTCGATTTCTCTAGAGTCCCATAATCAAAATGTGACTTGAAGAAAATGGGACCACATGACAAGTATATCCTTTCAAACAAAAAAATAATTTCTCAAATTGGTCCAGGTGTCTTCGAGTAATCGGCGAACAAACATAAAAAAAAATACAACCGAATTGAGAACCTCCTCCTTTTTTTGAAGTCGGTTAAAAAAATAACCCGCGATGTTTCCTGCGTGCAATTCGTAGCAATAGCAATTGGTTAATATAAACCAATTGCTACTACCGTTAACCCTATCTGCCTCCACTCCCATTAATTCAGCGTGATATATTTCACCCTTTCTTACTAATTAGACTACACAATGCAAAAACGAAAAAAAAAAGTCGATCAGTCATTACCGAGATATGCGTTATCAAACATACAAACGAACCAACGTCCCTTTCAGCTCTGTGGGAATGTCTGTATACTTGTTTGTCTTCATTCCCTGGATCATTTAGCATTATAACAAAAATCTGTTGTTTTGACTGTAACTTTTGTGAATACATTATGGTCAATTAAATGCAGTCCTGGTCGCAGTTTCTTGGTAAAATTGAAGTTATTTGCAAGTTAAATTCATTTCCGACTGCAGGATTTCTTAGTCTATAGCAGGCGAAGAAACTGTTCCGTTTAAGTAAAGCGCGCAATTGAGAAAAAAGAATAATATTAAAATTTTTGGCAAAATTACATATTTTCAAATCAAATCATTTATTGATTATTTTTATAGCATTTAGCTATGCTTTAGCAAATTATACAAGAAACAGTTGAAAAAGATATGTAAAATGTATGTAGGTGTGCAGTAAGGTCGCTGGTTCAAATCCTGCCGGTCCCATATGTTTTTCAACTGTTTCTTAGTCAAATCATTTATGTCCATGGGCCCCAAGGGGCGCTCGAACAGTCGCTCTCACCGTTATAAGTTATTATATTCCATGTGGCATGTCAATATTTGAATCCAGGATAGCAGCAAACTCCATGCTCAAATCCATCCAAATCGTTTAATTCGCTTAGCCTTTTTAACTTTAAAATACAACCTTTATAATATTAGTGTGATAAGCTATGTTTGTAAGCGTATAGTATTAGGTAGTAAGTGTATAGTATTTTGCACGCATTTCGGTGTGTCACCCAGAAGTGTATGGCAGAGAAGTAAAACACCCACATTTCACTTGCTATGTTTAGATCCCATCGGATAGAGGGTGAGCCTATCGCCTTCCACCGGGTACAATTCCAACTTCGTGCTGCTATTGTGAATTTTCAGACGAAAAGTTCACAAATAGCCTTTTAATTTTTACCATTTTAATATACTGAAAAGTCGTGACCAGCAATATGAGCGTGACTAGTTTCTTCAGTTCATAGTTCAGAAGCCCGCGGCTGAATTATAATTAACTGGCGAACTCTGCAGTCTTGTAAGAAGCGAGCTATCCTGCAAACGGCTATTGTTTTTAATGAATTCACAACTTTAGCTCTCAAGTTCGTCTTTGAGTTACGAACATTACCTGCAGACCAAATTGTGGTATTCACAAAACTTCTTGAACTAATTTGTGTATTGGTTTTTCTCTACGCTGATTTGAGAACGACACTTTTTGTTCAGTTGGGCTAGCATAGATAGATTTATTGGTAGGCTTTTGAAGCGGTTTTTTTATGTTTTTTCAGTCAAAAATAAGACCAAATCATTCTTTAGATTTTATTTATTAATTTCACTTTTTGCACACAACATGGTACACAGGCGGACTTAATGCCTAGTGGCATTCTCTAACAGTCATCCTGGGGTGGTGCAGAGAAACAAAGGACCGGAATGACCGGCAAGCATACCAGCATGCTTATCGGTCTGGAATCTGTTTTGAGATAGCATATTTGAATAAAATGTCAAAGTATTTCAACGTGGCCTTTACTTGTCTTTAGTGATACTATTTTTACATAACTTAAAAATAGATTGTTTCAATTTTCGTATTAAATTTTCGTTTCTTGAATAAAATATTTGTTTGAGCATTGTTTTTCAACTGATCAAGTTCATGGCTAATGAAAAAGCTCTCGATATTCAGAGGATTTTATTAAAGAACTTGAGTGGAATCTTAATAAGATTTACGTGTAAAAGCCGAGCGTGGTCCCTTTACTTTAAATATTAGAAGAGATTTGTTATTACGGTTTCAGATGCCTTATTACGTTTATTTCTGACCGTATTACACTAAATTCTCATTACATTTGAATAAAACATTATATGAGTTTTTATTTCAAACAGTAAAAATTGTAATGAATTTTCATGCTTCTTTATTTAGCAGGTAATGGAAAGCAATAATTCATTTGAGCGTTATTATATTAAAATTAAAAGCGAGATATTATTTATTTTCAGTTAAATGCCGAGATATTTACCTGAAGCATGTAAAGTTCTGTGGCGTATTGGAAATGAAATGACCGTCGCTCAATCGTGCACCCTCAATGGAATTCTATGGAATGATTACGTTCTCTGTGAAAACTCAACAAATAAGTTGAAAGAGTAATTATTTCCGACAAATATTTGTTGTTCTGTGTGCTCGTATCGAACATTAACGCGATGATTTCTTTGTTCGTGATTTCAATTTAAAATACTATTCAATATAATTATTAAATACATATATCTCCTCGACAACGTTTGTTATTTCCAATAATTGTAAAGGTGCCAGTTTGTGCCTCGCGTCAGTCGTCGGCCAGACAGCTTTTTTATGAAAAAAGCTAAGAATATTTTTTTTACAAAATTCCCTTTCAATCAAATATAAATACTGCCTCGATGGTCTAGTGGTTAGTGTATGCTCCAATCATCGCGTGGTCTCGGGTTTGATGCCCAGGTCGGGCAAAGTGTTTTTTATGATCCGTCAGTTTCCGTTAGGAAATTCATAATAGCAGCACGGAGTCGGCATTGTGCCCGGTAGATGGCGATAGGCTCACCCCCTATCCCTAAACATAGCAGGTGAAGTGTGGGTGTTGTACACCTCTGCCAAACCCTTCTGGGTATTATAGGCTTGATGTAATGGTATGTTATTTTAAAATATAAATAGATAAATACAGATTACGCAATACTTGTACTAAAACCTCAATACTGGTTTACCTTGTTGTGCATTAAAATTGCCTACGATTTAACTAATATAATAATGAATAAACCGTAATTTTCAGAACTGGTAAAACGTATTAGGATACTCTATCCTTTGCTATTAAGGTTTAAGTTCATAATTAAACCAAGTTTACATAGGATTGCTATTATTCCATAGCCACTTTCATAGGTAAGCAGGCCATTATTGTTATTTAATACGACGTAAAATTAAATGACCGTATAAGTTGTTCAAACATGTTTTATTTGTGCTCAGCAGGCCGACTTGTATCAGCGTTATTACGTTTAATATTAGGTGTATCTGATATAAATAATGTGATAAAAGTCTTCTCCAAGGCAAGAACAGAGCTGAGAGTCATGCCGGCGCTCCTTGGTTTCCACTCTGACCGGCCAATGAAGGCAAGCCGAAGAGGAGTCCTTGACCGACTCTCTGGGGATCCAGGACCGCAGTATCACCACTCACATTCAGCTCGCCACAAGCTGCTTGTTGTGTGCTCTTAATAGATCTTTAGATATATTTTTTGTTTATATCAAAAGAATCTTAAAAACTGATTACACGTAATATGCCTTCGGGACTCGGGTGTTGCGTTATCCCCTACTGTCCCGGAGGGGTTAATATCATTATATATTCATAACACTAAAACAAATATATATTTGAGATTGGTGAAAAGATATAAACAGAATTTTATCAATCACTAATGTGTAATAAAACAAAGTTTAAGTGTAAAATAATAACTTATATTTTTTTAATTAACTAAGCTTATGAATATTGGTATCTGTACATGTTTATAACCTATTTATCTATAGGCGGAAATTAATTAAATTAAACCAAACTTTGATGATAAAAAAACGAAATACGTGCAGTACAAAGGCCGTGAAAGCATTTTTAATTAATTGTTAACATTCGCCTTAGTACTTTCCGTACACCATTCCTTTGCTTTTATTAGCTACAATAAAATGTCACTCCGTTAAAATAATCCTTGAAGTCGGCACGCGAAGCAATGAAGCTCAGCTTTGCAACATTGACCTGAGCTGCCAACGCGCTTACGACTAAATTTAATTTTACATTTTTGTCTGCACGTGTGGTGTAGTGGTTTAAACGCTCGCCTCGCCGCTCTCCACTGCACTGGTGTTGTGGGTTCGATCCCTACATGGGACAAATCTTTGTGTGATTAGCAAAAATTTGTTCTGAGACTGGGTGTGCTTGTGAGTGAATGTGTATTTGGCCTTGTCATTGGGACCATTGGATAGTGTAATTGCTTCTGGCATTCTATCTAATGTAAAAAATCCAAATTATTATTATTAAATGACTATTTTATAACTTTTATTACTGAGACTGCTTGCTGACTTGCTGTCCGTCTGTCTGTCTGTCACTTTATCTGGGCTGTATCTCATGAATCGTTATAGCTAGAGAGGTGAAATTTTTACAGATAATGTTTAACTATTGCCGCTATAACAACAAAATACTAAAACAATATAAAATAATTATTTGAGGGGCATACAACAAACGTGATTTATTGTTGACCATTTTTGCTCGATCTTATGAACCGTCATAGCTAGGAAGTTTTAATTTTTAGGGGTGATGTATAACTATTACCGCTGTAACAACTAATGAAAAACCAAATAAAATAATTATTAAAGACTCCCATATAACAAAAGTAATTTTAATGCTAGACAGTTGGAATTTTCAAAAATGCTGTTTAACTGTTGCTTGGTTTGGTGGTGAGATCAGGCCCAGTAATTACTGGTACATGAGGGATATCGAGACTGGTCACTACATACTACTTCCACGTATAGAGAAATAAATACTTACATAAGTGGTGTCGTAATAGATTAATGATTTTTCTGCTGTCCCAACTGTCCCTACTTAAAAAGTATTTGCGAATATTTAATACTTTTTTGAGTGACAAATCAATAATGTGGCAAACCTACAAAAAAAAAATCTTAAATCACTCTTTGCGATATTAGTAAAGAGATAAAAAGTTTGTGCTAGTTGCAGAAATTATATGTTTTCTGTATATACTCACAGGTAGGTTTACACATTCGTAAAAAGGTTAATAGGTTTACCATAATTATAGACAAGAAAAGTCGTTTTTAAATGAAGCCGTTTCTCATTAATTTAAGCAAATATGGCGTCTTTGCGCCCATTCATAAAACATTACTGACGTCAGGCTGCTCCACCTGTTAAGGTTATTTACGCGTCCAAATTATCATTACAGAAACCCTTTGATTAGAATTCTGCCCTGAGGCATTCGAACAATAAACAGACAATTTAATTAACCTTTGTTTTGTCTAAATTTAAGGCGACGTCGCGGGAAATGTTTGCTTATTTCTATTCAATACACCTCTTTGTTACTTACTTCCTTTTATAAGTCATTATTGTTGGTTTTTGTTTCATCTTATTCAACGTATCTAATTACCAGAGCAGGTGACATAAGAGTTTTAACATGTTGGTGTTGTATACTTTAATGCACTTAATCGTCCATTTCTTGCTAAAGCAGTTATATTGCAACCTTGTAGGGTGGCAGGTTGTTGTTTAAACACCACAATAAAATGTCTCCTGTAAGAAAATAAATTAGTATTATTAAAAGAAGCGGAAGGTAGAAAAAAGGCTTGAGTAATTGTACTTTCCACGTTTTACTTACTTCTAAACATAAACTTTTAACATGTTCATAAAAAGACACATTTTCTTCCATTTACGATAAAACAGATATAAGTACCAGCATTATATGAACCGTGAAGACTAATTTACAAACTTCCCGTATATTAAATTAAGTGTGCCTAAGCTCCATGTCCCAGCAGACGCATTATCCCGTCATGTGGACAATTACGTAAGTCATCAGCCCGCATAAATTACCGAGGGTACATCACTACACTAATGAAGTTACGATGATCAGAGTGTTACCCCCTGTAATATTTTGAACTAGATCCGTATTTTAGTGTAAGTGTAGACGTTTCTTGCAGATATCGTGTATAAATGAATTAATTTATAAAGTAGTTTGCATAAGAGAATACTACCAAACAACTTATCAATCTAAAAGAACATAGTAAACTGCTGTTAGTGAGTTGGAGTGAGAGGAGAGAGAATTGGGTTTTAATTTTAACTTAATGTATACAAAGTGGTTACTAAAAATATCTCAACTTTATCGAAATTTAAGAACCAACCGTAAAACAACATCGCTCTGGTCCACAAATTGCTAGTAGTGGATAGTAAATATTCGAGATTTAGATTGCCGATAACTCTTGGTGGCGATAAAATATGAAGTTGATATGAACCACAGTAGCCAAATAAAATTACTTGATAAATTTATAGCAGACGAATGCCTTTATATTGCATCAGTAAATAATATCTTTGGTTAAAAGGGTGTCTTTATTGGCACCCTTTCATTTTATACGACGATTATGTCATCTTTATGAGCGTTCCGACGCTTTGTACGTTTTATTGACAAACAAATAGTATTATTACATTCTAATAAAACGAATTGTTATCTTTAAGTAAGATTTAAAAGGTTTATTGTCGAGTTTTGTAGTAAGTAGTTGGTGATAAAAAAAACGTAAACTTAAATAGTCGATAAACACGATGGGCTTTTTGCAATTTTTAATTAAATCCTGTAAAGCATTTAGCCATGCTTAGCAATTTAATACTATATACGAAACAGCCCGATAGGACGGAGTCCGAAAATCGCGAGTTGGATCCCTGCTTAACAAATAAAAGAATCTATATTTGAATTTAGTCTAAAAATGTTTTCGACTGTTTCTTAGTCTAGTACTAAATTTAATTAAAAATTGCAAAAAGCCCATCGTGTTTATTTTACTTATTTATTTATTTAAAAACTTTATGCAGAAAAATTGGTACATGGGCGGAATTAATGCCGTAGGCATTATCTACCAGTCAACCTTTAGGTGATGCAGAGACGACAAGTGGAGTGGAGTTTATCGACACAACATTTATATTGATTGTATTGTACATCAATCATGTTGGTTGCTACCTACTAATATGTCGGCACAATAGATAACACGAGACGTCTGGAAAGACGTCCATCATATAGTCAAAAGAGTCGTGGATTTGAAGCGTGGCTTGGATAGCTCAGACAGGAGAGCGATAGAACGGAATCCTAAGGTTACGAGTTCAAACCCCGCTTCAACTTCAAAAATGTTTTCAACTGTTTATTAATATTAAAAGTAAACTTCTTCCATGCCAGTGCACTTTAATATGTTTAATAAAATTACGTTTTTATGAAAATAAATTTCAAAACCTTTAGCAAAAATCTGAGAAATTGTTTTATACATCATAATGCTTTTAAGTGATTTAGTTAAAGTTTTGAGTATGCAAATGAACGTTAATGTAAAGTCGATGTTTCTGTCTGGCTTTGATCTAGGTTATTCTAAATATTAAAAGTAGAAATAGGTTTTCATAGAAATTTATATAAGCTAAAAACTAGACTCAAAGTTTCGTCTCAAATCTTAAGAATAACCGTAAGTAGAGAAATAATTATGACCAAGGATACAATTTGTTATATCAATCTGTAAGTAGTTTTACTATGTTTAAACTAAGAACAGGGATTTTCTAATCTACTATATAAAAATAAGTCGGGTTTTCCTTCCTGACGCTATAACTCCAGAACGCACGAACCGATTTCCACGGTTTTGCATTCGTTGGAAAGGTCTAGGGCTCCGTGAGGTTTATAGCAAAGAAAATTTAGGAAAACAATAAAAATTTCAACAGAAAAGCGGGAAAATCTTTTTTTACATACAGCGCCATCTCTGATACATAGCATGCACTACAAACCAAACCAATATTATAAGTAGATGGCGCCGGTGCGTGATACATTGTTTGACAGCCACCCATTTTTTTCTGCTCAGTTAAATTCATGTGACAAACCGGTACTGTGAAATTGTGAAAAAAAGTAAAAAAAATAAGTTATTCGTTTCCTAAGATTACAATTGGAAACTCGATTGAGACAACGCGTGAGCACACGAAGATCATTGGCATCATACAATCGCTTGGCATTCCAATATGATCCCACTGCGAACTACAGTGATGATGAAAATTTTGATATTGGACCAATGATGACTATATGCCGATATTGCAATGCGTTAAATTAATTCGTGCTTTTCAAACACAAGAGCAAAAAGAGAGGCAGCCCGTGAAACAGCTAGGTTAGAAACGAGAAATCGTCGAGCTTATCGTACAGATGAACAGAGGAATAATCTTCGAAGTGCAAGAAGAAATGGTTCCAGTATTGATTTGAATCGAGCAGCGTTTCTATATGATTGCACCATCGACTACAGCTTGCATCGTTTAGTTTGCATTGGTCCAATAGACGTTGTTTGCCAGCACTGTGGAGCATTGAAGTTTGCTGGTGAAACGCCTGGTTTGTGCTGCCTTAGTGGTAAAGTGAAATTGCCATTATGGCGACTTATTTTTTTTTGATGCCCCCGGTGGAACTGGGCAGACATTCCTCATGTCATTGATTTTGGCCACTGTACGTGCGAGATCCGAAATTGCGGTAGCAATTGCTTCTTCTGCAATAGCGGCCACATTGTTAGACGGATGCCGTACGGCTCACTAAGCGTTAAAATTGCCATTAAACCTTCAAACTACTGAACAACCGACATGTAGCATTTCGAAACACTCCGCAAGGGCCAAAGTTTTAGTAGCATCAAAAATCATCATATGGGACGAATGGACAATGGCGCACAATGACACACAAACGCGCAATGGAACCACTAGACCTCGATATGTTTTGGTGGTGCAATGATTTTATTATATTGCGATTTCCGACAAACACTACCAGTCATTGCAAGATCTACTGCTGCCGACGAAAAAAACGCTTGCCTCAAAGCATCAAATCTGTGGCGATATGTAAAGAAACTTCAACTGTCTGTAAATATGAGAGTTGCATTGTTAAACGTTCTAACTGCTTATGATTTCTCGAAGCAATTGCTGACTATCGGTAATGGCCGTGTTCCTGTTGACAAATCGAGCGGTTTGATTTTCTTTTCTCCAAATGTTTTCAATTTCGTATCATCAAAAGACGAGCTTATCAACAAAGTATTCCCGGATATCATTGCTAACTACAAAAATACTAAATGGTTAAGTGAGCGAGCAATTTTGGCCGCTAAAAATAAAGATGTAGATGACCTCAATTTTATAGTACAAAATCAAATCGTAGGTACTCTGTATTCATTCAAATCTATCGACTGTGTAACAAACGAAGAAGAAGCCACTAATTATCCAAGTGAATTTTAAAACTCCTTGGATGTGCCTGGTTTACCACCGCACAATTTAAAACTTAAGGTTGGCTCGGTAGTCATCATGCTTAGAAATTTAAACCAACCAAAACTGTGCAATGGAACGCGTTTAGTTTCCGATGATCCTAACGGATATACCTTTTTAGTTTAAACGAATTCAATTCCCGTTTCGTCTTGCCTTCGCCATGACGATCAACAAATCACAGGGCCAATCCTTGACTATTTGTGGCCACAATCTAGAAAATGCATGTTTTTGTCATGGTCAATTGTACGTGGCATGCTCACGTGTCGGCAAACCATCCGCTCTATTTGTTCTTGCGCCTGACCAAAAAACAAAGAATGTCGTTTACCACAAGGTGCTTGAATGAAAATCCCATTAATGAATTAATCCGAGTGTATGCCAATCTGCACAACATAGTTTTCAATCATTTTTTTCTGACATGAGTTTGAAGTACTTAATTATTACTATTTTTTTAATTTTTATTCTCATTCTGTATGTTTTCATCATCATTCATCATAATAAAATACATTTATGTTTCTATCTATATTAATATTATTTTGTATCATTGTATTACGTTCATCAAAGCCTAAATTAGTTCAGCTAAAAGGTAACACGACATTCATTGACTGTTAGGCGGTACGAAGTTCGCCGGGTCAGCTAGTATACTATAGTAAACAATATCAAAAAACCCAATAGATCAACGTCTAAAAATTGCTTCCGAGTGGACGAAGTTGGGCAGTTCGATAAATATTGGTGATAAGTTTGCAATTTGAAGGCTTCGACACGATCAATCAGTGTCGAGACAAACTCAGACATTAGGAACATTGAGAGCTCCCATTACATGTTACATGAAATGAAATCCTATATAACATTACATCATATATCAGGCCTATACTATCCAGAAGGGTGTACAACTGTATTATTGACAATACGGGTTACTCACGTTACTTTAGCCGGGATATGCCGACTAGTTTAGGCGACGACACGCGAGTACTAGCCCAGTTGATGAATCTACGTACTAGATTCGAAACTAGTCGGCATATCCCGGCTAAAGTAAGTTAGGTTTAAGACACTATATGTAGTTTATTTCTGTATTATTTATATTTTATAATCTTCATTGTCATTATCATGACGTTTCTTTTTACTGTATTTAATTTTTTCTTTTCTTTTCTTTAATTAACGCACCAACAACTGCCCATAAATTTGCTCATTACTTACTTGTCCATCCTAAGGTTGCCTGTAAGAAATTGCTTAAAACGATAAGGCCGCCCATTGTGCAACATAATTTTTAAGTGCATTTGTTTACATCATAAACTTCTTTGTTAATATTGGTGTACAATAAAGATTACACTATTGTGATACTACACTAAA
Source organism: Hypena proboscidalis (assembly GCA_905147285.1). Lineage (NCBI taxonomy): Eukaryota > Metazoa > Arthropoda > Insecta > Lepidoptera > Erebidae > Hypena > Hypena proboscidalis. The sequence goes on along the minus strand of LR990140.1, from coordinate 11,478,399 downwards.
GTAACGTGAGTAACCCGTATTCTCAATAATAATGTCTTCACCTCACGTCGGTTTTAATAATATTGGTGTACAAGTTCCACATTTCACCTGTTATGTTTAGGTCCCATGGGATAGGCCTATCAACATCCTCCGGGCACAATTCTAAGTCCATCCTGCTTTTGTAAAAATAACACTTTGCTCGACCCGGGAATCGAACCCGAGATCTCTCGGTAAGAGGCGCATACGTTAACCACTAGACCATTGAGGCAAGTTATATATGTCATCATTTACAATAATTGCTATATTATTATATGATATTTTCGAAATAAGAAGGATGTTCTCTATTATGTGGACGATTTTAACAAACATATTACGTGTTTTTATTTAACTAAATAATTAAGCGAATTAATAAACATTTAAGCAGCGATAGCCGAGTTGGAGACCGTAGGATTGCGAAGTCAAAGGTATCGGGTTCGAACCCACGACACACACCTCTGTCAATAAATCGTTAAGATTCGTCTTTTCGAAGATATGTGTGTATTGATCATATAAAATATCGCTCGCTAACGGTGAAGGAAATCATCGTGAGGAAACCTGCATGCCTGAGAGTGCCTAAAAAGTACTCGAGGTCATGTGAAGTCTACCAATCCGCACTTGGCCAGCGTGGTGAACTATGGCCTAACCCTTCTCATCATGAGAAGAGGCTCGGACCCAGCAGTGGGACATGTATTAGATACAGGGCTGCTATTATTTTTAATAAACATTTTATCTAAAAGATTTCTCGTTTGATAATAAGGATTCTGAAATAGCATTATTTCGTGAAATATTAAGTCGTGATTAGGTTAGTAACATCCATATAATCTCAAGATGGATATTAATAAGGAAATTCTGGCGAAAGCATTGAGTTGTATTAATTGAATATAATGAAGGGTGGTGAAGATGACAAAATGACGAATGGTAGATAGTAATTTATTATGAGGAAAAAATTAAGAAGCACTTTATTGCAATAAATGTTTGGAATTTTGTTAGTATTGTAGTCGCTATAGTTTGGTAAATTATTTTTGTTACTTTCTGTATATTATTATAATTTATGTCAACAACATAACAAAACATCCCTATATTTTCATTATAGGTTCGATTCCCGCTCCTGACAAATACTCTGTGTGCATGAACACGGAGGTTTGTCTTGGTCTGGGTGTTTCTATAATAAATAAGTATGTATTTACAAAAGAAAAGTATAAATGTATTAGTATCAGTTATTCTAATATCTATAGTACAAGCTCTGCTTAGTTTGGAAATAGATGACGTTCTGTAAATTTTGTATGATATTTATTTATTCTTATTTTATTATATTGCCCAAATGGTGTAGCAGAGGTGCATATCATCCACAGTGAGCGAGAGCGAGCGAGTGAGCCCATCGCCATCCATCGGGCACAATACCAAATCCTTACTGCTATTGAAAATTTCTTAACGGAAAAATCCAAAATAACACTTCTGCTCAACACGAGAATGGAACCCGAACCTCGCGTTGAGCGGTCGTATACCTACGCTAACAAATCAGGCAGTCGTATGTCACGAACTGGCTTTATTTCAAATTTCAACCTATAATACGAGGAAGCCACTAACTTATTATTAAGGAGTCACAATTATCTTGCCATGCACCGGGTAAATATACATACACTAAATACGAATTTGGAGTATTTGGGACACTTCGGCAGATTTAGCACGGTTCACGTAATGCTCCAATTTCACAAATTGTATTAGCTGTGACCGAGCAGCACAGGTAATCAGTTTAAGGTCTATCATACAGGTCATTGCAGTTTGCGAGATCTCGTAGTAGCTTAAAGTCCTGGAAATACGATAGAGAAACTAAGAGAAATTATACCAAGAGGTTGAAGAATAATATTATGTTTTAATTAAAATTAAAATTTAAGCAGCCGTGGCGCAATGTAAAAGGTCTTACGATCGAGAAGTAGTGGGTTCAATTCCTGGCTATTACACTACGGACGTAAACAAGCAAATTACGCTTAGCTGAAGGGGTTACTAGTAATTTGTATTTGTAAATTACTAGTAAGTTTTTATATTTAAAAAAATACAATAAAAAAGAAGTATATAAATAAATAAATAAAATAAATAAATATTTCACAACTCACACACAACGCTATCTAGTCCCAAACTAAGCAGAGCTTTTACTATGGGTACTAGAATAACTGATACTAATACATATATACTACTACTTTCGTAAATACATACTTATTATACATAGAAACACCCAGACTAAGAAAACCCTCATGTTCATGCACACAAAGATTTGTCTTAAGTGGGAATCGAACCCACGACCTCGGCGTCGCAGGCAGGTACACTACCAACTCCGCCATCCGGTCGTCATATGAAAGCAAAAAGTGCATTATTATTATAGCACTAGCTGTTGCAAGCGAAGCGGTTTAACCTGCGTAATACGTTATTGCTCCGCTTTAGTCGTGTCAAGCGTAATGATAAAGCTGACAAATGGAATAAATTGCCTCCGTTTTTCCGACGTAACCACGCGCATACGCGAATACGCTAATCTCGGGAAGTACTGGTCGGATGTGCATAATTATTTTATTGTTGGATAGTCCATTTATTGGCAAGAGTTAAAAACTATAAAACATTATGCTACCATTAATTGGAGCGAAGCAGAAGTGAACAAGTTGCAAATGCGAGGATGGGGAGCGAGGTAGTAGATAATTTATAACGCAAGTAAAAACCTGAGGAGCTAAAATGTGAGTGTGCAGATGTGAGTGAAAGTTTTAAAACCCAGATATCATCTATTATGTTAAGGTAACAGGTGATACAGGACCATCCTATCCCCATCCAGCGGGCACAATTTACACTCTATTGCGCAGCTATTAAAGATTTATCTGATTGAAAGAATCCAAATCACATTTTTGCTTGAAACTCAGAAATCGAACCCTCAAAACCTCGAAACCTCGCGGCGAGAGGCGAGTACGTTAAACACTACACAACAAAACAATTTTTGTTCATTATAACAAAATCCACGCTGACGAAGTCGCGGTCAAAAGGTGGGCCTCAATAAATGGTCAATCCAACGCATAAAGATTTTTTACTGAGCTGAGCACGTTCAACCAAACACACAAATAAACTCTTCAGTTTCTAATTGATTATTTTTATAGCATTTAGCTATGCTTAGCAAATTATACTAAGAAACAGTTGGTCCCATATCTTTTTCAACTGTTTCTTAGTATAAACTCTTCAGGTAAATAAAATAATAAATCGATATTCGGTTTATTTATAGTCTTACGACGTGGAAGCTATAGCCTAAAAACATCCAATTGCATGGATGCTACTTCGGAGGATCGAAGGCGTATTATTCTGAGCTGTTCCAGTCCACATAAAAATAAAATAACGTGAGGTAGCATTCTTCTCATGTGCCGTATTGTTGCGAAATTGTTTGCTCTCCAAAGGAAACCTTTTATTTAAGTCCGGCAAAGGTAATCTAGATTACTATCTTCTCTAAGCTTTGTAGAGGCTTTGTGCTGAGTCTAATCAAAATTCATTCGGCTTCTGCTAAGATACCCTACTCATGCTGGAATATTATTATATTATGTTAATACCGGTAGTCTAAAATGAATAATATTTATTTTTTATATGTTATACTAAATGCCTCGCGCGGTTTTACTCGCCGGTACCCGCAAGTTAAAATATTCACAACGCCATCTATTGAATTTTAGTGTTAACTCACTTCTAACTAAAAACCCCTAAATTTATTTAAAAAATAGAAAAACCCCGGTACAGAAATTCATTTATTTTTATTCAAGTTTAACTATACGAAATTCCATGCTTGTAACTTCAAAAATGACTGACTTCCATACAACCCTTCCTTCCTCACTTTACCTCCTTCAAAATGGAATTGTCAAAAATCCCTTTTTAGTGCGCCCCAACGCCATGTTAGGAACCTTCATGGAAAATTTCAAGTTCCTAGCCTTAGCGGTTAAGGCTCTGCGTTGATGAATCAGTCAGTCAGCCGAACAATTATATAATATTATGTTATATAAAGTGGATTTCATTATTTATGATGCAAATAGAGTAGATTTCGCCACTGGTTTATGTAATGTCAAGATCTGGATCATTAACTTTCTTTACGTTTTTGAGTTATTCCGTCACGAATGTTATAGGCTTGGCTTTTTAGGCTACTGTTGACATTCTGGTCAGGCAGTAAATAAATAGACACATACATTTAAATGAAAAGAGTATATCGAATTTCCAAGAAAACGATTATAAAATAAGATCGCCGCTCGTTTTAACTTTATACAAAAATGTTAAATCATAAAAATATTAAATTAGACTGCCTTAATAGTCTAGTGGTTAGCGCTTCTCACTGCAATGTGTCGGTTTCGATTCTAAGGTCGAGCAAAGTGCATTTGTGAACTTTACGTCAGGAAATTCACTATAGCAGCTCGGAGTTGGAATTGTGCCCGTTGGATGGCGATAGGAATAACTGGTGAAGTGTGGGTGTTGTACACCTTTGCCACACCCTTCTGGGTAATATAGACGTGATGTTATGTTATGTTATGTTATTAAATTATAAACTTAACCTTTTTTTGAAAAACTTTAAATATTATTAGACCACCTGCTTGGTTCTACTTTTTCACCTTTTTATATCAATTGGTTTAAATAATATACTAGTGATTACTACTAGACATAATACTTGCAACTTTTTACCAAGCACATGGCCATAGTATAATTAATTGTTTCCTCAAACTTATGCTCAACTAAAACAAATCTTTAAATTCGTATTATTCACTGTGGCGTAGGACTGACTGAGGTCAACCTCCAACCCTCGCTCGAACAATTTGTCTTTCGCAAGTGAAGGAAGCCCCTCGACGGGTACAAATGGCAGATTACTTAGAGTTTACAGATACCCGCCGTAGACAAATGTCGTATCCACTCGCCTGAGTCTGTAATGAATGCCACTTTCAAACGATATTATGCACAGATCCATCAGACAGGGACTGATGGACGGATGTAATGCGTTTACCATTGAGATGTGATTGAAACTTTGGACAGGGTTATAAACTGATTTATTTCACATTTGCTAAACTACATTTGAAAAGAAAACATTGTGGCAGATTTTAAAGCGTCTATCAATCATTTCATTCAATTAAAGAAATATAAATAGAAATATCTCACGACTGACACACAACGCCATCTAGTCCCCAACTAAGCAGAGCTTGTATTATGTGTACTAGAGTAACTAATACATATATACTTTCTTTTTCTTTTTGTAAATTTTCTCTCTTCTTTTTCTTATTATACATAGAAACACCAAGACTAAGACAAACCCCCATGTTCATGCACACAAAGATTTGTCCTAAGTGGGAATCGAACCCGCGACCTCGGCGTCGCAGGCAGGTACACAACCCACTTCGCCATCCGGTCGTCAAATTGTTTCACAACATAGCCAGGGTAATCAGAATATATATGTATTATGTCGACGCGACGGTTGTATAGGAATAACAAAATCGGGCATTCATTATATAGGTACAAGGAGGTTATTACCTCCTTGTATAAGACAAAGATGTAATAAAATAGGTTAATATTAAATACATCCCGCGCATTTACGAGTAGAACACATGTATAAATTATTAAGCTTTTAATATTAAGTAGGTACTTAGATCAAACAGCTATCGCTAGATCAAACAAGTTTGCATTAATATTGCCATTAGATACCGACAAAGGTACAACTAATTGCTGTTACTTAACCAGCCAGTATGAATCGAGCTCATTAACATCGCAGGCTAATAACATACATACCTAGCTATAGGTAAACTCAGGAATCTCAGCGGTTTTGAAGCTAGCGGCAAATGAAATGTCACAGGTTAGTATTGCCATGGGGTATCATTAGGAACATTAGATTTTTACTTCTTAAAAATTTCCATAGATGGCGTTATGTATAGCAATGCAAAAATAATAAATTGTTTTAAACGCTATTGTTCAACTTTTGACCAAAATATGATTTTTAAAAAATAAAGCACGTATATATAAAACGTTAAAAGCATTCTTCAATTATTTCAAAGTGATTTGAGAGAAAAAAGAAATCTATGTCTTTAACTCCTAAGTCGCCGTCTTGGATACGGCACAAAATGTAAAAAATTCATGCGGTTAGGTTATTTGTGGCTAATAGATGGCGCTTATTTCAATTTTATTTTAACATTGTATGAGTGTGTGAGTGTATATTGAGTTATAAACAAATTGGAGTTCGACGCTTTTGTCGCTCAGCATGCTAAATTATTGGACATTCACTTACGATGACGCGTTTAGTTTCTGAGTCTACGATTGCCTTCCAATAGTAGTTAGTTATAAAATCATCATCGAACTTTTTAAATTATATATTAAATACATGTTTTTCTAATAATGTAAGTAATCATATATATTATGTATTTTATTTTTTTATAATCTAAAATAATATAGATATCAATTGTCATGTGATGTACTTCGAACAGAAACAAAACGTTTTTCTGCAATGTTTATTTACAAATAAACGGGCCGCGCGTGTTTCCTTCACTTCGGTAGAAGTTTTCGGATTGTTTGTGTGCTCTTGTGGATATTTTATGTGAGATGTTTTTCAGATCTTTTTACAATTAAATAAATAAATAATTAATATATTTATATTGACATTATGGATATCAATAGAGTAAATAACGTAACACTCAAAATGAAGAAATTAATTAATTAAAAAGAACAAACAAATGTATGAATAAAAATAATTGGGAGTTGAAAAGAATGATCGGTATCATTAAGAAAAACTATAATATAAGAAAATAATAGGATAAAGATGTGAATGAAAAACAATATTATGAATGCCAGCCAATGAGTATAAAGAAAAATGTTATTAATAACAAATTCGGAAAATAATTGCGATTTTATGAAGAAATTTTTTTATGAAAAACAAAGCGCACCCCTAGATACACTAGTGGGTATTTACATACATGTTTTTTGTACTGAGTGATATGACTAAAACCTCCCTTGTCTTCTTCCTTCAAAGCAATCTTAGTCTAGCTAAGAATTTCGATAATAAGATTGCTACAAAAATACGTTTTTGCGAACGAAGACAGTTGTAGGAACAATGCTAAGCAAACATGATTGCACGTTTTTAGAAACAGATTTTAGATTTTTCGATCAAACTTTACCAGAAATAAATAAAGATTACCTACTTTCTTTAGCAACTCTTTTATTGACTTAAGACGTTTAAATTGTCTTTACATTAATGTTGAAATACTTGAAATTATTATTTGAAGTAGGTACCTATAGGCAAAATAAGTAACAACGTTAATAGATATTATATCGTCCTTGGGAACAACAGAAGATTCACTCCCTAACGAAAGTCAAGTTTATTTTATGTAAAAATTATACCTACACCTCGCCTGAGGTACCCACTTGCACCACAGATAATATAATACTAGTCTTGCACGCAAAATTGAAACTTATTACAGCGCGCGAACTGTGAATGTTCTAAGCGCGGCGATCTGTTATGGCTAGGGGTTGGAAGACCGCAGCGCTCCGCCGCGCCGCGCCGCCGCGCCGTCGCCGCGCTCCGCCGTAACCGCTTAAGCGCCAGCCCAATGCAGTACTGCTTCGCGGGAGTAGCCCCGGCTATTTATACCTAACCTATGAATTGAAACATCCTTGGCATAGGTAGGCTCCAATTTGTTAGTGGTATACCTACCAAGTTTGACAGGAACACTGAGAACCAGTTTAGCGCATAGCACGGCTACGTGCATCATTCAAGCGTGCTAACAAAAGCTCTATCATATTAAAATGAATTTATTCTTGGGTGAATGATATTGTATTCTATAACCTTAAAAATGAAACAACTAACGTAAGTCTAAATAAAAATCAATTGCAATAGAAAGTAATCATTATTTTATTACATTACATTTTAAATCGCAAAACATTAAAAAATCGTTTGATATTTTGAATGAAGCAGTGTTATAGCGCTGTAGAAGGTCAAACGTCATGGTAATGTAACATACTGACACGGACACGCACAAATGCAGATAATAATATTCTAAAACATTGACAGCTTTGGCACGCACACAGACACATTCTTACGCACACAAGGACGACATGTACCTATGTTACCTTTTGCAAAAGCTAGATGGCGTTAGGGTAGCGCGGTTGAGACTACTCACAAGTACGGCCATCTATTGGCATAAAAAGTGAATTAAAGTAGTTCACAGAAATAATTTTTTTAAGGTGGCGTCAATTTTTTGTATGAGATTGGGTATCTGTACTAGTATTATATTATCTGTGGTATTGCCCACTCTAGAGGGTAGTGCTTGTCAATTCGTGGAGCAGCCATCTGGAGCTAACTTCATACCCACTTCTTCTTCTTCGTCGTGTCGATGGCTGAGTCAAAATTTATTTTGACTTGCCATCGTGGTGAAAGGATTAGCCAATTCGCTTTGGAGAACTCGCGAATTGCCCAGGGTGCGCCGGACATAGGGAATCGTAGAGTACGTCACTCGGGGAGGCTCCTTTCATGCACCCCACCACCACTGAGATCCCTGATTTTGCCTATAACAAGGACGATACTCGCATAATAACATGATGTTTGGTAGGGCGTGATAAGTATGCCAAAATGATATTATTGATTTAAGCGATGGTCATTGCGGCCGTGGCGCAATGGATAAGGCATCGGTCTTACGATCGAGAGGTCGTGGGTTCGTATCCTGGCCATTACACCACGGACGTAAACTTCCTCCTAACACAAACGAATTAAGCTTAGCTGGAGGAGGTTAACAAGAATACTAGTAATTTGTATTTGCAAATTGATAGTAAGCTTTAAAAAAAAAAAAAAGTAAAAAAAAAAAAAACTTTAATGGCGCCCGTTTTTTTCAAATAATTTTTTGAATTTTTCTGTTTGTAAGTCTCTCAATTAATTATTTAAGCAATTTCGACAAATGCCATGAAAAAACATGCATTCTAGTGTTTTAAATAAGATTGTCTATAAAAATAGATAAAAACTTAATAATATTAAAGTTGAACCCATATTAAGTTAACACTGCGCTCGGCAGCCCTCTCTTAATAGATTTCCGTGTTTTATACCTGTACTGTACTGTGTTCTACTATGAGGTACACATAGGAAGGATTTTTTACAATGTTTAACCGTAATTAGTTGACCTTTCAACCACTCCACCGGTCAGTTTACCTTTTATAAACAAAAAGGTAGAGTTTCCAGTTCACATTTTTTCAGAAGCCGCAGTGGTGTAAATATCTAAATTGACGTTTTACGTAGCGCATACCGCTCCAAGCTAAAAATGCTGCGTCAAAAAAGGTTTTTATACAGTTTTGTACACTTCAAATTTTGCAAAGCTTAGCTAAGTGAAACGAGTTTTAAAAATCGGGGATAACGTAGATTGTATGGTATTACAATATTCGATAGGATAGTTTCATAAAACGCTTTGTGAATTCTTATTTACTATGCATGTAACTTTTGCAATATTGGATGTAAATTGTTGATTTTTACAACCAGTATTGAACAATAGTTATCGTTTATCGAGTTATATAAATGTGGGTGCACGAAAGGAGCCTCCCCGAGTGACGTACACAACAATTCCCTACGTCCGGCGCACCCTGGGCAATTCGCGAGTTCTTAAAAGCGAATTGGCTAATCCTTTCACCACGATGGCAAGTCAAAACCTTGACCACCTTACTGACTGTCAAAAATGCCCTACCACCTGCACAAGAGAGGCGCTCATGAACGCCGACGAGAGTGCCATAACAGTGACCACTTATTGGACCAATACAATTTGACTCAGCCATCGACACGACGAAGAAGAAGAAGAAGAATGTGGGTGATATTCTCAAAAGTTAGAGTAATAGGATGCATAGTTTGTAACGAGAGTAGCATTTAAATATTCTGTTTTTAAATATACATAAAAACAACCGGAGATATACATTTAATAATGTTATTATATAACAAAAATACAGACTAACACATAGAAACCGAAGTTGTACCATTATGGAACACGATACAAAATAATGGATAATAAAGAACCACATTAATTAATTAGGCTGAACAAACCCGAGGCTTTTAACGCACAATATTCAGTAGTTCGGTGAGGACAGTAAATTAGCCGTAACGTGCAAATTGGAACTCAGGTAATCTCGACATTAAGGCCGAGGCCTCATTGGGCAAACTTTATTTTAGGGTTCAAATAGTTAATTGATGTTGAAGCTATATAAAATTGGTCATTCAATGAAAATAAATAAATATCAAAAAAATTTCACACTTCGTCATCTAGTTCCAAACAAAGCAGATCTTGTATTATGGGTACTATAATAAGTAAGATAACTGATACATATACATTCTTTTCTGTAAATACATACTAATTATACATAGAAACAACCCAGACCAAGATAAACCTCCATGTTCATGCACACAAAGATGTATCTTAAGCGGGAATCGAACCCGCGATTTGGTGTAGCAGGCAGTTGCACCGCTATCCGGTCTTCATTCTCAATTCCCCCGGGATTCCATCATCAGACCTGGCTTCCTTGACAAGGTACTACTCAGAAGGTATACTTTATCAAACAAAAAAATAATATTCAAAATTGGTTTACTAACAACGGCATGAGGCCTGACAGTCTTGAAAATAAATATAGTTTAAAAAAACTAAAAAAACACGCTTTTAAAGCACATCAAACTAAAAAGTGAAAAATAATTCTTATTATAACCTGAAAATAATAATAAACGAAAAATACTAGTACTATTGTGAAAAAAAGCGTGGGTCGCTCGATAGACGAAAAATATGGCACAGAGCGCCAATATTTTTCGTTTATTATTATTTTCAGGTTATAATAAGAATTATTTTTTACTTTTTAGTTTGATGTGCTTTAAAAGCGTATTTTTTTAGTTTTTTTAAACTATATTTATTTTTCACTTTTTAGTTTAGTTTTTTTTTAATCCTGGCGATCCTAATCAGGATAATGAGATAAATTTATGAAATTATTATATTGTCGCTGATTCTTTACAAGTGTAGAAAGTTTGAATTAAATCTGTCCGTTTAAAGTGGGTCAAAATCGAGTCCAAAGGAGTCGGTTACATACAAACAAACAAACAAACATACAGGTGAAGCTAATATAAGCGTGTTAAAAAAACACATAAATACGTTTGAATTGGGCACCTTCTCATATTTTTCTGTCGGTTAGAAACACATATTATACCTTTTTTCTTTTTTTTTATACTGGGAAATTCCTGACGCATACCACTGATCTGGACAAAGTCAGTGGTTATGTCCGAGTTGCACGGACTAAAACCCAGTGTGTTCCGTCTACAAGACTTTTGCCGGGGTGTCAGCATAGACGCTGACATCCACTATAGGCTGACCGTTTAACTGAGTCCTCGCCTGCGCGGTACAGGGGCGCGGGGGTATGACGACAAAGGGGACTGAGACTGGTGCGGGCGGTGGGCAAATTTTTGTAATTGTTCATTTCGTTCGGTAAATGGGTAGCGATCGCATGTGTTGACTGTTGCAGACACCTTGTGAGAGGTACACATGTAATAACAATCTCAAGATGCATCGAAAAATCTTCGGACATAAAGTAAACAGTCAGTGCAAGCAAATGGCTTTCAACGTATACGAATATTTTAGAAAAAAGAAACTGGACCCAAAAAAAGATTTGACTTTCTTACGATTTAATTATATGTTAAGATAAAAAATAGTATAATAGTTTATTCCCAATTATTTTATTTACGTACATAAGTTCATTAAAATTTTGTATCTTTTTAACTATTTTTCATTTGATAAATCACTATTTCTTTTTTCCAATGATGTCACATATCTTGGTGCATTTCATCTCCTGTATATTTCATTAAGTGCCCCCACCGCCCGCACCTGTCGAAATCCCCTTTGTCGTCATACCCCCGCGCCCCTGTACCGCGCAGGCGAGGACTCAGTTAAACGGTCAGCCTATAGTCACAACCACCGTCCAACACATCCATCACATCGGCCCGTCATTTTGGAGGGCCTAACCCTCCTCCTTCTAACACATATAATACCTGAAATAATATAAATTTTATTCAAACTTTAAACAAAAAACAGATAAGTTAAACTATTAAACTGGCTATACAATCATAAATCGTTCATCAACGACTCAACACGATCGTAACTATCTGAAAGAGCAAATTATGAGAATAAATTATATAAATCTAATTACGTATACCGACTAAATAATATTTTACAGTTTTAATGGCTACTGGAATTTAAATATTTTCTTGTTTCGACAATAAAAGCATTGATGCACGGTGATACCTTACAGTGCAAACAGTTACATTACAATACTCAATAATAATACATCTACTGCCAGCACAGCAAACAATTTGTCACAAATGGTCCGCCATTCGTTTTTCTATCCTTACATATTCCTGGTGAAAGTACGCGCACATGTTAATTAATAAAGGGACCCGTGACTTTAAAGTAACGCCTGGGGTATTCGGCCACGGTTGATACGCATGAAGGTACTGCTATAGGTTTGCCCTCGGGACTGTATAAACCTAACTTTTTTTGTATCTCTACTAATTATCGGAGAAAATATTTTTTTGTTTGTTTGTACCCAAAAATCTTCGAATCTACTGTACCGATCTTAATGAAAATCGGTGTAGGGATAGATCAAAAGCCGCATGCAGTAGCTAGTGCTCTATTCAGGGATTTTATTTCTTAAAGTGAAACATATTTCTATAAATATTAAAGTTCTTTTTTAATTTATAAAACTTTATTTGCTCTGGGTAAGTTTCGTTAGTATCAGCAGTTGGAGTACTTGATTTATAGGTGGCGTCTAAAGATTCCACAAGAGGTACGATTTTAGAGACGTGTGTACGTGCATAGTGTTCTTCTATTTGGTAGGTATTTAGGTAAAGTGCTTTAAAAGCGGCTCTTTTGCACCATTATGTTCTGGTTTATATTTCTAACATGTTTGTAGACGCTTTTCTAATGTTTGATACCATTATTACTGTAATATCAACAATTTTCTTATACCTACAAAATAGCAGATATATTTTTTAGTGTTACGGTGCATGAAAGGAGCCTCCCCGAGTGACGTACACAACAATTCCCTACGTCCGGCGCACCCTGGGCAATTCGCGAGTTCTCCAAAGCGAATTGGCTAATCCTTTCATCACGATGGCATGTCAAAACCTGACCACCTTACTGACTGTCAAAAATGCCCTACCACCTGCACAAGAGAGGCGCTCATGAACGCTGACGAGAGCGCCATAACATTGGCCACTTATTGAACCAATAAATTTTGACTCAGCCATCGACACGAAGAAGAAGAAGAAGTGTTACGGTTCTTAAAAATGATTATACAGTAATATTTCAGAAGCAGCGCAATGAATGTCAGCTATTAAAATTATATGAACACAAATTAATTAGGCGTAAGATAATAAAAACATACAAAAAAAGAATCCGATTCCTTAAAACAAATATCTTTTAAAGAACTTTGCTCAGCTTTTAAAGGTTAATCTTATTAAGCTCCTTCTTAAGTTCCTTATTAAAACACTTAGAATATCGCTTACCTTTACATTAACCATTAACTTTTTAAGCCAGTATTAAAAGTAAACAAAAGGTTTTCTGTAATTTTGCTCAACTCATAAAGTCGAGAAACGCAAATGGTACATGAAATGTAAACCACGTTCATTAAACAGTTATAAAAATATATGATAGCTTTAAAATAGAAGCAATTTTATATAAACAAAAAAAATCTTTAAATCAGCAAATCCAATGCAATAAACTACTGCAAATATGCATTCTATTATGTCCATCCTAAGGTTGCCTGAAAGAGATCGCGTCAAGCGTTAGGCGCCCTTTGTACGTTATAATTTTAAGTACCTATTTCTTTGTTACAAATTTGATGTGCAAATAAAGTTTTCTCTATCTCGTATTTCAGTTTTGAAGGAAATTATGACGGAAAAAATATATTATCTGAACACAATATGCAACAGATTCCTGAACAAAGTGTCGAACTCAGATTATTGCAGCGAGAAGCTAAAGATAAATTAGTTTTAGTAGTTTTGTGGATATCAGAAATAACTCGTTCGTAACACAAAGACGAACTCCGGAGCAAGAGTTGTAAATTCATTAAAAACATTAGCCGTTTGCAGCTTGCTTCTTACAAGACTTTAGATTACGCCAGTTTTCTGAACTATGGACTGTAGCTGGAAGAGTACGTCATGCTCTATTGCTAGCTACGATTGTTCAATAGTAAATTATTCGTTTAGTTTATACCTTATAGGAATAGAAATGGTATGATAAAATTGATTATATGTTATTCTTCGTACTTTTTGGAAATATAATTTTCTTTTATTCTCCATCGCGAGCTCAACTCAAACGGAAAGGTTTGTTCGTCTCCTAAAGACTTAGTATTCTTGAAGTCGGCGATAAATTTAACTTGCAAATAACTTTAATTTTGTCAAGAAACTGCAACCAGAACTGCATTTAATTTGCCATAACGTATTCACGAATTATACAGTCAAAAATAAATAGCTTCTATATCTCAGTTAAGCAAAGATATAAATGAAGTATTGCGAGGTTGTAAGTACAACATTGCATTGCATGAACAACTTTAGTTATTTGACTCGACCCTTCCTTGAAAAAACAAACGGCAAGATAATATAAGATAAGATAGTTTATTTATTTTATTTCAAAATTATTTATTCATAAAAAAAAATATTTTTATTTAATCTTTGTTAAAATATATTTAGTCTTGTTTGTTTGATTAACTTACATTTAACAAGAAAATTTATTTTACAGACATTAAAAATTAAAAAACAAAATCATACCTAACTATGTACAGCTGAAAGATAGATAGATCTTAAAAATTTTTTAAAGTTACGCTTCAAAAAATACTTTCCCATCAATGTCAAATGCGGGTGACGTGCCCACATGTGTGCATACAATAATACAATCTCATGCAAAATATAACGATACATAAAATTGAAGACATGTTTGCCATGTTTAATGGCATGCAAATATGTAGATAAAATACAGTTTCTATAATATAAATTTTCACCAGCAATCTATTTCTATGACTAAAAACATGATTTTAAACGGGTTACAGAAAGTATTTAATAATATATTAATAAAAAAAACGAACTAATTAATTTTCAATTTATATTGGGGTTCATGAAAGGAGCGCCTCCCCGAGTGACGTACACAACGATTCCCTACGTCCGGCGCACCCTGGGCAATTCGCGAGTTCTCCAACGCGAATTGGCTAATCCTTTCACCACGTTGGCAAGTCTAAATAAAATTTGACTTAGCCATCGACACGACGAAGAAGAAAAAGAATTTAAAAAATAATAAAACAAAGTCAAATATTTTTTTTTATATTCAATTATAATATTTAGTCATCTGAAATTTAAACTATGTCAAATCAAATTTTTCGTTTAAACAGTTTCTTATATTATAACAGGCTTTTTCAACCAGAACAGAAGAACCTTTCTGTTTAAATGCTTCGCTACTTAAATCATGCCAACTTTTAGAAAAAATATTATAAACAACATAGTCACGTGGTACATGATAGGGTTGCCATTTTCTTAAAAAAAATAATTTTGTTTGTAAAGCGGCATAATGATTACAAATGATACTCTGACTCATTCGATACAATACTGATTAATTGTAAATTATGCTTTTTCGTAACGCTTAAAAATGTTTACTAATTAGTGTTTACTTTGTATTAAGTGAGGTACATAATTTAGAGGCGGCAATCGAGCTCTAATCGTGCTTAAAGTGTTAAGCTGGGATGTGATAGCTGTAATTAATATCTTACAACACTTAAAAGGTCCTCCTTAGATATTCACGGCTCACCAACTGCTTTACGTCATATACCTATCTCTCACGCGATAATGTTTTGATTAATCCTCAAATGATTTTTCAATCTATCTAGAATATTATTATTGAGAAAACGGATTACTCACGTTACTTTAGCCGGGATATGCCGACTAGTTTCGAATCTAGTACGTAGATTCATCAACTGGGCTATTAATCGCGTGTCGTCGCCAGCGCGACGTCTCGCACTCTCCGTTTTCTCAATAATAATATCTTCTTCTCACGTTGGTTTTAATAATACTATCCAGAATAATAAGTACCCTTTATAAAATAGCATAAATGTTATTTTACACAATATTTGTCTGCATATAACACTGAAATGTAGTTAATAAACATTTTGTGCAGTAGGAAAAATGTACGAAAAAAACAAATAACAATACGGATTAAAAACATTATTAACGATTTGAAAAAAGCCATAACCATTTACATATTTACAACATAATTTAAAAAATATGATTTGGAACAAAAACTTAGTTACGGTAAACACAATTTACCGAGAGATTATTTATATCCCAAATGTAATCGTATTCAGCTTGTGCCGAACAAAATGTTTGCGTGAATCCGAGAAAATGCTCTGAGTAGAGGTCATGACCGACCAAATCGGGATCTTAAGATGCCGTATATTATATTTATTTTACTCGCATTTTTTTGGGAACGCAGAACTGCTACGCCGCGTACCCGTGACCGGTATGAATGAGATACAATTTGTCAGATTTATGCGGTTATTTGTACCAGAGCGCAGGTGTGGGTGTAGTATGATCCCGACCTTTTCACAAGAAATAATAATAATGATGGATTCGACTTAAAGACTTAGCGAGGGTTGTCTACGGCTCTACGCGCCGTAGCGCTTAACCAGCTAACTCATTATTACGAATGCAAGTTGGTTGCCGAACGCCGATAACTTCAGGCAATATTTTATGTAGATAGTTGGCGCAGCTGACATGAACGTTGCTCCGCGCGAGTTTCACAAATAGCGTTGAATTTAAAGTTATTTCTTAGGAAAGGAAACTACTTACTGCACCGTTTTAAAATACAACTCCAAGTCGTTTCGTTGTGTAAGAGTAAGCCAAGATTTGGTAAGGTTAATTTATTCTATTTTTCTGTTTATGCGTCGATGAAAAAACAAAGCTTCCGCAAACAATTAAATACATTTATCTACACCCATGCTATAAATCCTCTATAAACGTTCTTGAAACAGTTAGCTTATTGCCAACATTAAAACAGCCAGTGTCATAATAACCATTATAACACCCAAACGGGTGTACTAATGTTGTAGGTACTGAAATTCATTATGCAACTCCTTTTATACTCATCGAACAGCCACATTCTCATGGCATCTTTATGAATTTCAAAAAAAGAACATGTCATGCACGCGCGTTTCACTACCACAGCGCCGTAATTTAAATAAAAACTTATTCGAATTTTTGAATTGACGTCGTATCCCGCCATTTTTGTTCAATCAGAACATTTATAGAGGATTCATATCATGGGTGTAGATAAAGTCTTGTATGCAACTGTTATAATTAGGTATTAAAACACTCATGTGATTCTATAATCACACTCGGCTTCGCCTCGTGTGATAAACCTACACTCGTGTTTTAATACCCCTCATTATAGAACAGTTGCATAAATAACTATTATAGCCTATGAATATCTTAGAGTCGAAAGCGTAGAATTTACTGATATTTAACTGTTGATGCATTAATTACGGTTATGATACTAATTGACGCAATATCTGTATTTGTATTTAAACTAAGGTTTCCGAGCATAATTTCAAGCTCAATTGTGTCCACAATCGTAGACACTCGCATTACACCCGTCATCGGCTTAGCGTGCTTCCACAGACGCAGCGGGATCTCGGAATGTAAACAACTATCAACTACCGAAGCTTTACGCGAGGATATTGTAACAATACTCGAAGATAATCCTAGCTCCTGTTTTAATATTCACGATTCATTAATGTTTGTGTTTTCTACAATAGCGGTTTAAAGCTTTTTTAGTTAGTTTTGTGTCATTAGGTACTCAGACCAAAATATTCATGATCCACTTGATGGCTAATTTTGCGGAGACATTTAAAACAATTAGTCACTTGACAACTTATTTTGAATTTCATTTAAAATAGTGGTAAGTGTCAAGTTTAAACAAAGTGACAAGGACTTCTGACAGTGACTAATTAAGTTATTAGACTGGTTTAATTTATTACTTACAAAAATAAAAAACAAAATTATAGCTAGTTGGTGATTTAGGAACAAAATAGTTGTTTGGTTTTTAGTTAGTCAGTTCAAGTTAGTCAGTGATTAAGTAGCGATTTTATCGAAAGTGACAATTTCAAATGAAATATCTGTCAAATGGATAAACTATCATAATTATGGTCTATTAGTACATCAATGTATTGAATAAGATGGTTTTCTTTTCTTAAATCTTTCTTCTCTATCTCCAATTTATACAACCAAACATTAAAAGCTATAGCTTTGCTATCATTTTCTTAAAAACCATAATATTGTATAACATAACATACATTCATTATGAAGGTTAAAAAAAATTATGAGGTTTTATTCCACTGCCGCTTCTCGAGAAAACAACAACCTTTCTACATATTTTTTGAACCACAGACGCTGTACTGCAATTGAAAGAAATATTATGTAAATGGTTATGGCTTTACCTATTATTGAATAATAATATTGACAATGCAACTGCGTTATCACGTTGCTCCTTATCAGCTCCTAACCAATACATGCGGCTGCGCTCGCGCCGTCTCATGGCGATAGCACCCGTTCGGACGTGCACTGCACAATTTACGCCAACCAACCACGCCATGGCATTAATCAACACACTGATTGCTCAGCATCCAGATGTTGATATATTTTACATGAAATTTGCTGTTTTTTTTTTAAAATATGTCTGAATTTCTTTTTTTCGTAATATTATATAATTTATTTATGTACAATATATATTGTATACCTAGCTCATTGTGCGTATTGGGCTATACTGTTAGCGCAATGAGCATCTCATTTAATAAATAAATAAATAAATAAAGCAACCGCTGAAAATTAAATTACAACTTCTAATACTTTAGATGTCTCACTTAATTATATTAGCCTCTTCAATAGCCATGATTAGTTCACCCTTACCCCGTTCATTAACAACGTGGAGGCTGTATCTCACATCGCGAATGGCCTGGACTCTATCTTAATTAACCCAGCGATCCTGATTAATAATTCCCAGCAATTTAGCACTTGACAGCATCTTTCGACCTTTGTTTGAGTACCTTATGTATAAAAGTAGATAGGTGTGGACATTATTTGTTGGTGTTGTTTTTATGTTGTATTTGTAGATGTATATAAACAACTTTAAGCTGGTTCTGTAAAATATGTTACATGATGCACACGTTCTTTTTCGTAAGATGTGTTTTTCACTGTCTCTAGTCTAGAATCTGTGTTGATGACGCTATGTTGCATCCACCCTGTATAAAAGGTTTTGCACTCGGTACATTTTTTTATGACGAGTAGTTCTCAACAGCTTTTCTCATGCTGTAAGTCTCTTCGGGGCTGGTCCTTAGAATAAAATAGGTATAAGTAATTAATATATATAGTCGAATTTAATGTGTATTTAATATTTTTTAATGTTCTCAGCTTTAATGTACTGACGTGTTCAAGCGCCACCTGGGACCTATGAAAAGAAATGGTTTGAATCTTGAATTTTAAGGTTTTTAATAAGAATAATAAATATCTTACAAAACAATTATTCAAGATTACTTGACAAGTAGGTACTTTAACTCTAGAGAATTCTCTGTTTTTGTCTTTAAGTTGTCAAAACTAACATTTAAAGTTAGACTAAAACTTTAGTCAGTTAAGTTAAATGTTTGATGACTGATGAAGTGAAATATTATGTCAAGTTACTAATATAACGATGGCTTGAGATATTTAGCTGAAATGAAAACGATTCAAATCTTACCATACTAAAGACTGAATGAAGTGACTCATACAGGATTTTCAAATACATCTTTTTTAGGGTTCCGTAGTACCTACAAGGAACCCTTATAGTTTCGCCATGTCCGTCTGTCTGTCCACGGCATAGCGACGAAACCGTTGGTGCTAGAAAACTTAAATTTTGCATAAACATGTATGTTAACTAAACAAAGAAAGTAGTAGAGTAAAATTTGGAAAAATATTTTTTTTTCAGGTAGCTCCCCTACATGTAAAGTAGGGATGTTTTTTTTTTTTGTCGCCTACCCCATAGTGTGGGGTATTGTTAGATAGGACTTTTAAAAACGTTTAGGGGTTGCTAAGACAGTTTTTTGATTTAGGGATCCGTTTGCGAGATAATTAACTTTAAAGAGCAAATTTTTGTTCGAGTAGGGCGTCCCCCCCCCTCTAAAAGCTAAACTACTGGATCCTAAAATCTGAAAAAAATTGTGTCGGTAGTACATGTAATGAACTTTAAAGGAAAACTATAGCGGATAAGTTCACTTCATTAGTTCAAGAGGAATAGGGGTCCGAAATGTCAGATGCAGTTACTCAGAATATTTCATTCAAAATTCTTGAAACATAAATAAACATACATAATACATATATAAAATCACGCCTTTATCCCACGGGGGTAGGCAGAGACGATGGAACGCCATGTGCTTCGCTCCTTACATACTTCTTTCGCTTCCTTAACATTCATACATCTCGTCATACGTGCTAGCTGGTTTCGTGTACTACAAACATTTCCTATCTGAAGGACGCTATTTATCTGGTTACTTTAACTTAATTAGTTCTAGAGTAATTGGGGTCCAAAGTGTAAAATGCAGTTACTTAGAATAATTCGTGCAAATTACAAAAACCTTTGAAAGTAATGACTTGTATGAAGATGTTACTTGTTTAATACAGATAGTAAATCCCTTTTAAGTCGAAATATGTTGTTACGACTAGCTACGGAAGCCTACTGCGCGTGGCCCGACACGCACTTGGCCGGTTTTTTTATTTTAACTATACACATTCTTATTTTATCGTGCTATTTATGTGCTAACACTGTAACTAAATTATAAAATATACTGTTTGTAAGCTTCTTAACAGCCTGCACCGTGAAACGGATAACGATCAAATCTAAGAGTTAGTCCGCAGCAGTACCTTTATTTATAGAGTGTATATATAATAGACTCGTTATTTACGAGCAAACAGGCTTTATGCGATCGTTTGCGTGCCGTGTGTGTAATGTAGGTTTTGTGGTGAGAATAAACACTTAAGGAAGAGGTTATGTTTGGTGGTAAGCAGTACTATAATGATTATATATATATTGTCGTCAAATTGCTAAACTGCATGTATCACTTATATAATTATAGCGGCTTATAATCGTGACATTATCTTTATAGTCTACCAACCACATATTTTAAAAAATAGGCTGGGTTTCTAATATTTTTGTTATGCCGAACTATTGTCTAATGTCGTCTAGAAGAAAACAAACAAGATATCGATCAACAGTCTCTTTAAGTATATCAGTTACTAGACCACTGCAATAAAATGTTCGAAACTCCGTTTTTCCTTTGAGTTGTACACTTGTTTTTGCCCTCTTTTTGCATCCTCTTCTCCTCTAAGGTTTGCTGGAAGAGAACTCAAATTTGAGTTAAGCTCGCATTTATTGTATTTTATGTTATGTATTGTTTTATAAATTGTTTCATTGTACAATATAAGTTTAAAGCAACTTCAGAAATTCACGGTTGCCGGCAAGCACAGCTAACTCCGCAGTCAGTTTATACAAATGTGCTAGTAGCTGTAATAAAACGCATTACGGCTATCTCGCAATCCGCAAACATTTCATATCTCGTATACACGGAGTGCTTGCTGGAGAATTATTGGCAACATGTGCGCAGTTTAAGGCTGCCGCTGTCAGTGATCATGCAGGCGATCAAATAGATTTATTCCCCGGGCTATACCGCACTCGGTCGTGTCTCCGATAAACTCGGCCCACAACGCTCTGGACTGTTTTGAGCTAAATTCCTCTTGGGAATTGTACTCGGTTTCAGTAGACTGTAGTCAAATTGGGACTCTGAGATCTGAATGTTATTTGAAGATATACAATAAGATAGTGATGTTCCTTTCTTGAGCCTGTAATACTGCTTTACCTAAAACAAATAATTGAATTTTATTTATTCTGCTCAAAATGCCACCTTCCAAGAATTTGTTTTTGTTATGTAACTATTTGTAATTATTTCTTATCTTGTGCATGTTATACAAATTAGCAATTCTATTAAATTTAGGTGGCAGGACAGATAGCTAACTTCTCAGGTATAATCCGTAAATGGAACCAAATAATATTCTTATAATTTTTAGTAAAGCAATTATCGGCTGTATTTATGATTGATATGAACACTGACCATTTCTAGAATCAGAGTTTACGTTTAACTTTGAACAGCTAATCAAGACCTGCCAAACAACCTGAACTGGGATTGACGGCTGTCATTTGCAGGCAAAGTCAGTTATCTACAATTGAGTTATATTTTAGACAAATCTGTTTGCTAAATTCATTTAGTTTCAACAAATCTGAACAATTATTATTGTAACTAATGTTAACTTTTAACTAATGGTTACGAGAGATGTTTTTATAATATTAAACTCTTTATAACACGTAACATCACCTACCTTTATTACCTAGAAGGGTGTGGCAGAGATGTTACCCACATTTCACCTGTTATGTTTAGGTCCCATTGGATAGGGGGTGAGCTTATCGCCATCCTTCAGGCATTATTTCAACTCCGTGCTGCTATTGAGAATTTCCTGGCGGAAAGTTCACAAATAACATTTTATCTGACACAAGAATCGAACCCGACACGGTGAGAGCCGCTAACCACTAGACCAACGAGGCAGCAAAATAACCTAACTTCTATAATTTCACGAAACTTCTGAATATCGCGTCAATCACTCAACCAAATATGCAAGTAGATGCTCGTTTGGCGAACTCAAACCTACATCGAAGCAGAGCAAACGGGCCCGCATCCAAAGCTTTTACATTCGATTCATGCAGAACTCCATCTGAAGGGACGCGATTGCACCAAAGTGCACACGTAAGTTCTTTAGTACACACTCTTTGGATACAAAGTTGTGAGCAAGCATCTAACTTTAAACATGGGGAGTGGGGGCGAGTGCCACAATTTTTAACCGACTAATATTTATGCTGCTCCGCGTGTTTATATTAGAAATGTTAGTCGAACTTTGCTACGTGTATGTAAAGCTACAAGATAGAACTACTTTAAAATATTGATCGAAATCTTATACTGCCTTAGTTTTTACCTTTTAGAATTTAGTTGCTGTATTCCATTCTTTGGTAATCTTATTCCTATTCTAAATAAATCTAAAGTTTGAGAAGGGCTGTAAGTAAAAAACAAATGTGCTTTAAAAAGGAGAAAGCTAACTAAAACCTTGAATTAATATCAGCGTCTCTTAGTAGTATAAAAGAAACTAAAGCAAAACTTTTTCAAGTACTTAGTTGCAAATTCGTTATCAAAACTCATTTCAATTGAAATCAAGTTTTAAGTTAATCTAACACTTTTTATCGATAATGGTAGCAATGAATTAGCGAGTCTTAGTAAACTATTGATTGCCCTTATCGTTTATTTAATCGAGCATTGTATTTGACTCTTAAGAATTAATTCAATAGCTGTAATTCTAATCAAATAAAAAAAGATTGGCTGAACTTATAATACCAATGCAAAATTCAAATTCTCAAAGCGATTCAAAATTACAGTAAAAACACAGTTAGTTAAAATTAAATCAAAACGTTTTAACGCCCCTAGCCAGATTACATCAAAACATGTTTACCTGTAAAATGTCTGCACGTGTGGTGTAGTGGTTTAAGTGGTCGCCTCGCCACTCTCCACTACACTGGTGTTGTGGGTTTGATCCCCACATGAGACAAACCTTTGTGTGATGTGCTAAGATTTGTTCTGAGACTGGGTGTGATTGTGTGAGTGAATCTGTGTATTTGGCCTTGTCATTGGGACCATTGGATAGTGTAATTGCTTCTGGCGTTATATCTAATGTAAAAAAAATCTTAACAATAACCTGTGCAGTTTCCACCCAGTTAAACGTACATTTAAGTCAAAACTAACTGTGCAATTTCGACTCCATTCAAACAACATAATACGTGGAACTCTGTAAATTATAAAGCGAAAGCAAAGTTATTAAATCCGTGTATACACAGAGTCTAATAACAACGCATGGTTGCAGTCTTCTGTTAAAATGCTTTGCACAAACAAAGGGCTTCGTTTCACACAGAAACTGTTTTGATCTTAGAACATTATAGTTATAAGTGCTGAGTCTGCAGTTTCATTTCAATTCAATGACTTAGCACATACTCCAAAGGATTTAAAGTACTTTTGTCATGAGTAAAGCGTTAATGTCAGTATTAGAATTTAATTATTCTTTTCCATCATTGTTTTTAATTTGAGCACTTCATGACACCCCATGAAAATATTCAAGCCACATATAACAGCCAGATAAGAGATGCTGCAGGAAGCGTGTTCTGAATAAGTCTTACTTTTATATTATCACTTATCATTTTTATACCTCAGTTTTCATCTTAGCCGTCTAAAAACCAGTTGCACAAACTGCTTAGTAAACTTCTCGCGTAGTTTAATCAACAACTCTTTCAAAAATAATATTTTTCAGATAATAAAATTCTAAAGATATACTCGTATATATAATAATAAAGTTAATAAAAGTCCTAGTGCATTCTTCGCTGATCTAATGGTGAAAAAACACTTGTGACATGTTGTCACCCCGAGCACGTCGTGGGTCGAATCACCAGAGTATTTATTCTACGTTAGCGGATATAATATTATTACTGGCACGTTTGTTTTTACAGTTAAAAAAAAGGGTTTAAGCATGTAGTTTCTGGTCCGTTTTTGTTATCTTTTTTTGTCATTCTGTTATGAGTTTAAATTCAAAAACAAAATAAATAAAACTCAAAGCTATTGGAATATCCATAGACCTAGGATCTCGCGCGCTGTACTATTCTATATTTATGGGAATATCCTAAAAGTTATTTGCATAGGGAATAGAAAAACACGAAGCGTTTTAATAAACTACACCATCGAATATTGTTATACCATACAATCTATGTTATCCCCGCTTTATAAAACTCGTTTGACTCATATCTGCTTTACAAAAGCCAAAGTGTACAAAACTGTATAAAAATCGTTTTTGACGCAGCATTTTTAGCGTAGAGCGGTATGCGCTATGTAAAACTTCAATTTAGATATTTACACCGCTGCGGCTTCTGAAAAAATGTGAACTGGAAACTCTACCTTTTTGTTTATAAAAGGTAAACTGACCGGTGGAGTGGTTGAAAGGTCAACTCACTACGGTTAAACATTGTGTGCAAACCTTTGCGTACTACAAATGGTATGCTGTAGTTGTACACTCACATATTTATGACAAAAAGTGTTACATACACAGTTTAAATGTGACATTTCAACGTTTATTAAAACCACAGATTCTTAACAAGGACAGTGTTTTTTTAACAGGTGCATCCTGTGTAGAAGAACGTAACCACCACTTCTGGCTTTTCACCCGTTCATTGTATTGGTTAAACTCATTCATACCAATATTTTGTTGCCATCAAAATGTATCTACACGGATGTTGTTGACTTATAGATATAAATATTTATTATAGAAATAACTAGAAACGTGATATTTCAAGACAACAGGGAGTTTTCCTCATAATAATTTTCCTCGTGCTTACCCCTTTTATTTATTTTTCCTGAGTACCCACGGGTACACAACAAGCTAAACATTTCCATTATAAGATGATCTCGCATTCTATAGGTTTTCCGTACAATGCGAGTCCAGCTCATTCTGGAATGTATAGCTTAACGTGTAGGTATGTGAGCATGACAACAATTTGTCTATAAGACATGAGATTGGGGGAATATGAGCACAACAAAAGGGAGAAAGGCACAAAGCAATGGGGCACATAATTATTTTTTAAGAACAGGAAACAATTCTCATATACTTCTTACGCTTAAATCAGTAAAAACCTGGATATTATTACTCACTCTTTATGCATATAATAACAGTCATGTACACATATTTGCCAGCTATTCATTACCAGTTATGATGGTCTCGCATTGTACTGGCTGCCTATAATAATAATAATAGATCTTTATTTCAGACCAGGTCCATACAGTGTTAGTAATACAATAAAAGCTTAGAAATTATGTTAGTAATACAGAAATACAAAAAATAAACAAAAATTAAATTAATTTGACTCGATAAGAAGCCAATAAGCCAATAATAATAAATAAATAAAATAATAAAATTCATTTATCTACACCCATGCTATAAATCCTCTATAAACGTTCTTGAAACAGTTAGCTAATTGCCAACATTAAAACAGCCAGTGTCATAATAACCATTATAACACCCAAACGGGTGTTATAATGTTGTACTGAAATTCATTATGCAACTCCTTTTTTACTCATCGAACAGCCACATTCTCATGGCATCTTTATGAATTTCAAAAAAAGAACATGTCATGCACGCGCGTTTCACTACCACAGCGCCGTAATTTAAATAAAAACTTACATTCGAATTTTTGAATTGACGTCGTATCCCGCCATTTTTGTTCAATAATAGTATTAAAAAAATACTTTTTAATAATTATATTATTATCTATACATAGTTTTTTTGTATTAGATACTCACTAATTAAACTTTCCATGAATTTACATAGAGTTCTTACAACACTGTACCCTAATACCCTATGGTGTCAGAACATTTATAGAGGATTCATATCATGGGTGTAGATAAAGTCTTGTATGCAACTGTTATAATTAGGTATTAAAACACTCATGTGATACTATTATCACACCCACACTCGTGTTTTAATACCCCTCATTATAGAACAGTTGCATAAATAACTATTATTTCGAGCAACAAGACCCATAAGAAGCAACATCAAAAACAAAACAAAGTATGACAGTTTCACACAAATAACTTATTGGACTAAAATTACATAAAAATTAAATTAAATTGACATTTTAAAATTTAAATATAAATTCCAAATCCTCCAGATACCAATCCAATGCCTCCAGATAGGACTTTCAATATGCATAACAATAGTCCTCAGGTAGCTGTTGGGACTGTCCCTCACCCTGCGCATTAAAGATGCCGCTCTATACAATGTGAGATCAGCTTATTCTGGTAACGTAAAGCTTGATACGAAGCCGCGTCCATAGATACTTACCAACGATACTCCTGTATCTCATACATGTACCACTGCTGTGCTCGGGCCTCTTCTCATGATAAGAAGGTTAAGGCCATAGTCCACCACGCTGGCCAAGTGCGGATTGATAGACTTCACACACCCTCAAACACTTTTAAGGCACTCTCAGGCATGCAGGTTTTCTCACGATGTTGCCTGCACCGTTAGCAAGCGATAATTTATATGACATTTTTTTAACAGAGGTGTGTGCCATGGGATCTTTCCCAAAACCTTTCCCCTCGCTATCGCTGCTTATACTCGATTATCACTGCTTATGTATTGTTTTTCCCTCATGTTATTTGATAATATTTTAATAGTGGTAGAACTTTTTTAATCAAGCTAAGACAAAAGCACGACTGCACTGGTTCACCTTAAATCATTGTCGGAAACCAAACAAAAACCATCCGAACGAAAACTTAAACCCTAGCCATCTCTCTCTTACAAAAGATATCTCGCATGCAAGACAGAGAAGGGGTGAGTATTAACCGGCCGCCACACGGCAACTATTTCGGGTTATTGGTTGCTAGCCGATAGCCGTGGGACATGCGTGCGGAAACCGTTCACTGTATAGTCGATTCATTTAGACTTGGCAAAAACAGTAAACAAACCTCCCCCAATTACAAATTACGATATTGCGAAAGAATAACACACTGTACGTTACCACATTGAGTTGTATAAACTAGTTCACACACCAACACACTAATATTCACATATATTCATTGTAAATTCACTGTGCAAATGTATTATTTTTGCAAATTTCGTTATTCCAAGGAGACTTCAAACCACAGATTAAAACAACGACATGGAAGTTTGACATTTGATTTAGGGACGGGAACAAGTGAACGAAAGAACGATTGGGATTGATTTACGTTTTTGTCAGTGATGATGAATTAAAATTGTTCAAAACATTCTTAAATTTATTGAAAGCTGTACTTATATTAAATTAAATTTTATTTAATTTATTTATCGTGAATAACAAATCGTAAAGAATTAATCCTTTTCTACAACTAAAGTGACCCATTCGATTGTGCGGTTCGCGCGACTCGGTTCTTTAGATTCGTTCAATCGCGAACGACACATAACTAAATCAAAGTCCATTTTTAACCGACTTTAGCGACTTTTAATTAATTAATATCATTCACTGAATGAATGTTGAAGCGCCATTTTGAGTAGTTCACAACAGTTCATTAAATGATTCACATCACTATTTTTTTTCGTCAGCCATTATTGTTTATCTTTTTTGCCAAGTCTATATGAATAGACTATAGTTACACTTTGGGAGAGAGCATAGAGTTGTTTTTAATAAAACATGCGTTTGCACTGTGTGCACTTTTGCAGTATCGTTAGTCACGTGGCGTGGCGATGGATACTTATTTATTTGGCAGTTTTTTGGTTGTGCGGGCATTTTTATTGTTTACGACCATCGTAAAGTGTTTTGTTATTTTGTTTGATATTTGTTTGACCTTTCACTCGGGTGTGAGTACTTTTAGTGAATTAAAGTAACGATGTAATTTGAATATTTATTGTAAATACTGAATATAAAAAGATAAATGTATTAGATGAAAGGAGCCTCCCCGAGTGACGTACACTACGATTCCCTACGTCCGGCGCACCCTGGGCAATTCACGAGTTCTCCAAAGCGAATTGGCTAATCCTTTCACCACGATGGCAAGTCAAAATAAAATTTGACTCAGCCATCGAGCCACGACGAAGAAGAAGAAGAAAATAAAAAGTGTAAATAATACAAATACACACTTAAGCTTAAATCGTTGTAAAAATACCAATAGCTAAAATACCTATAACAAAAATAGCTGTGGCAAACACCGTTATTTGATTTCGATTTAAGCCCGGTATGTAATCCAATACCCAATAATTACGGTACAATACCGGTTACCAAAAATATCTTATTACGCCCATGACTAGTGAGTATAGGTCCTGAAAATACTGGATGAATGAATATAATATTTTTTTTATTTGTCAGTATATAATAAAGGCTATAAAATAGTATGGTTCACCATTTTATTTGTGTGTATGAAGTATTCGCGTAGTCCTCAGCCATTGTACATTATACTAAAAGTAATCATTTGATCAGTAACAAAGGTATTGTTATTTTATGACTAGAATCTACTTCACTTCTATTTTATAATAGAAAGATGTAGTTCTAACTTAACAAATAACTAAATACACAAAAAGTTACTCCGATTATAAAAACCTAAATTGTTCTTAAAGTAGAGAGATGATCACTTTATAAGAAATAATAAGATAACGGCTGAAAAACTTCTACGGAAATATTCTCAAGTAGCTCCCAGCAAGTAGTCTGCTACGTAGATAAGAATGAATATAGCTTAAAACTGAAATATAATTATAGCATCCTACGCCCGACCAAAGCATCATGTTATTATGCAAGTATCGTCCTTGTTAGCTTAGTATGTATGATATTAGCCTGCGATGTTAATGAGCTCGATTCATACTGGCTGGTTAAGCAACATCCTCATTAGTTGTATCTTTAGCGGTAATGCAATATTAATGCAAACTTGTTTGATATAACGATAACTGTTTGATCTGAGTATTACATACTGTTACTCAGATTTAACAGTAATATGCCTACTTAATATTAAGTGCTTATTAAAATATACATGTGTTTTAAGTACCGGGATGTATTTTATATTAGCTTATAATGTGTCTCATTATAAGCTAATATAAAATACATTACCCGTCCTTAATGTAGAACCAATTTGGTATACTGGTATCCTATATGCATAAACAATCGGTAAGGCGTTAACACAGTAACAAAAAGAAAATTAAAAGTGATGTTATGAAACAAATAATACAATTGAAATCATCTACCTATAGGAAAGATAGCTTCAATAAATCGAATACAAATCAGTCTTCAAAACCCTTTTCAAAGGTCTAACCACGTCTCAAAAGTAAAGACATTAGAACCTGTCCGTCATTCCCTGTCTGATGGATCTGTGCATAATATCGTTTGAAAGTGGCATTCATTACAGACTCAGGCGAGTGGATACGACATTTGTCTACGGCGGGTATCTGTAAACTCTAAGTAATCTGCCATTTGTACCCGTCGAGGAGCTTCCTCTACTTGCGAAAGACAAATCGTTCGAGCAAGGGTTGGAGGTAGACCTCAGTCAGTCCTACGCCCATGCGGTGGGTATAATAAATGAATACATCTGTTTTGAGTTTGGCATTTGTTTGGATAAACAAAAGAAGCTTTAAAGTCATCTGAAGTATTAATAATCTGGTTACATTTCAAAGAGGGGTCTAGTTATGTGTGTAGAACAGCATTTTTTTTTTAAATATATTACTATGTTACAACCAAGGACCACTTGAAACTTTGTGTCACTCAGATCAAGACCGAAACACATAATATTTCCAGTTTAGCTATCTTCTTCTTCTTCTTCTTCGTCGTGTCGATGGCTGAGTCAAATTTTATTTTGACTTGCCATCGTGGTGAAAGGATTAGCTTCGCTTTGGCGAACTCGCGAATTGTCCAGGGTGCGCCGGACGTAGGGATCGTTGTGTACGTCACTCGTGGAGGCTCAGTTTAGCTATAATTCAATTGTATTCAAAATAAATCCGTACATAAAGCACGTGAGGATATTTTCATTTCATCGAACTTTGTAATAGTTTCCTTAAAGTATACACAGGTTTGTATATTATATAATCGAGTAAATTTTAAATAAATAATGTATGTAATTTCTACTTATTAATTGTCTCGTTTTAACAGAATGAATAATAAATTTATTAACAAAACAAGTACAGCATCTTAGCAGAAGCCGGGTGAATTTTGATTGGACTCAGCACAAAGCATAGAGAAGATAGTAATCTAGATTACCTTTGCCGGAGTTAATTAAGAGGAATTTCCTTTTGAGAACAAACAATCTCGCAACAATACCGCACACAAGAAGAATACTACTGCCTTTCTATACATTTAATTTAATGTGGTCAAGAGTAGCAGCTACTATATAGTGCAATATATTTAGCGCCTGATACTAAATAATTACTGTATCAAAAAACCTGCCAAATGCGAGTCGGACTCGCGCACGTAGGGTTCCGTACCACTAAATAAATACATCTAAATAAATGTTTTCTTTATTCTTTATTATATTGGAGTTGATTGAATGAAAGGTAAAATGCGATTTATAACGTATCAAAAAAAAAAATAATTATTAGATCTCGTTCAAACCAATTTTCGGTGCAAGTTTGCATGGTAATGTATATCATATATTATTTTTTCATTCCCTTATTTTAGAAGTTACGGGGGGCTGTGCAATACGGACGGACAGACGGACGGACAGACATGGCTAATCTATAAGGGTCGAAAGGGGAACCCTAATAAAAAAGCCACAATTCAAATATGACATTGAACACAGCTGCCACTTAATTCTGTTTGTGTTATAGATGTATTCTACAAGTAACGTTACTCGGCGACTGTGATTGTTGTTGTTACGTTACGTGTCACTTTCTCGTCAATTGTGGGTAGTAAACTGGCTTTTAATGGGATATAATCCCACTCACACGCCCACCACTGTGACTCCAGTGTCGCTAGGAGCAACAGCGGTAACCAACAGTAACACCATTTTTAATTGATTTTAATATAGCATTTAGCCATGTTTAGCAATCATTAGACTGGATTTTTGTATCCTACTTAAGATAGGAACAAGTGGATGAACGTGACGTTACGGAATGACGTAAGATACAGTTGAGAAAATGTTTAGTCCTGGCAAGAGGCCGTAGCTGGTTGGTTAAAGCGACTGCCCGGTGTGCAGAATGCCACAAGTTCAAATTGCCGGTCCCATAACTTTTTTAACTGTTTCTTAGTATAATTTGCTAAGCATAGCTAAATGCTATAAAAATAATAAATAAGAAGTTTAAAGTTAATAGCTTTAGCTGCCTCAATGGTCTATTGGTTAGTTAGCGTATTCCCGGGTCAGGCAAAGTGTCTTGTGAACTTTACGTCAGGAAATTCAGGGGACCATATCCCATGGGACCTAAAGATAACAGGTGAAATGTGGGTGTTTTACACCTCAGCCACACCCTTCTGAGTAATATAGGCGTGATGTTATGTTATGTTTTGTAATAGCTTTACGTGTAGCTGTGTGTACAGTAAATAGTACAAGTAAATGAAAAAACGACGGTAATCATCATCACCATCATTACCACACCATAATTGGACATAAGTGCAGATGACTTAATAACGTACCTAGTTTATAATCTAGACGCGATCATAAAGTAGTGGGAATAAAAGAAAAATTCGTTTAAAAGTCGTCGTAAACGCGTTGGAAGCTCGGGTCGATGTTGTAAAGCTGAGCTTCAGCGTGCTTCGCGTGCCGACTTCAAGGATTACCTTACCGGAGTGACATTTTATTGTAGTTAATAAAAGCAAAGGAATGGTGTACGGAAAGCACTAAAAATAATGTTTACAATTAATTTTGAAATGCTTTCACGGCCTTTGTACAGAGTAAAAATATATTGCTTTTTCCGATCTATATATAGTAAGTTTTTTTAAATTCTTTGACTATAATCTTTGTACAATCTTTTCATTGAATTTAACGGGTCTCGGTTCAAACATCCAAACATTTTAAAGTTTTAAATAAAATTACGGTATGCTTATACACTTTTATAATCACAATAAAATTGGGATATTTTACCGCAATGGGTACACAGGTCTACATACTTTTTTTACACCATAAGGGTTAAAACTCCAGATACGTAAAGTTTTCAAAGTAAACATTTTTTTCCATGTTTTGTACTTTTTTTAATTACATCATTGTACATACAATAATGCTTTAATATATTTGATACTTTATCTATGAAAGAGTTGAATGCCAAAAAAAGAGTGAAAAAAATTTAAGATTTATGAACATGGCATCGAAAAAAGTTGTGTCGATTTAGAGAATATTTCGAAAATGTTCGATTTTTGAAATACCGTGATACTTTTGTTTAACAAATTTAGCATTTTCCAACCTGCAGGTAAAGGATTATCCATTAATTATGGGACACCCTATATAAGAGGCTGTATATGTATGCACTACAGAGTCTATTAATGTTGGGCAGTGGACCTTGTCCAATCTGAATTCAAACCGGTCTGTCGGAATATAACAATATTATACAATTAATTAGAAACCCCTACAACAAAACGAAAATAAATAAATTGGCTGACTGATTTATTAACACTTGGCTCACAAATTTAAGTTCAAGCGAAGTTTCATTACGTATGTGGCTTAAATGAACACTACTATGTTATTTTTGAAAATTCTATCCCCAGGGGATAAAATAAGGAGATAAAATTTATGCAGGTTTCTCATTTTCACGGGATTTACCATTGACAAAAGCTAAAAAATATACATACTTATATCTAAAAGATGGCACACATCGCAACACTTTTGCCCATGTGTCGATTATTTTGTTTATTTTATAAAATTGGTATTTGTTAAAAAAATAAATTAAATGAGACATTCCGCAGCCGTGAAATAGGCAACAGTAATCGAAATCCATGTAGATGCATATCCACCGACAAATTTGTGCGACGTCACATCGGCGACATGGTGATTTTTTTTGTAAATGAACAGTGTAACCAATACTTTTTTGTAGGCGACGAATTTTTTTAATTGCCGTGGTATTGGATGACTGTAATTGTAGTGTCTATGTACAGAAAATTTGGCTTTTATAGCCATTGTGTACTATTGTGGAGTGCAACTAACATTATTGTTATGATGAGATGTTATTTTATTCTAGTTAATAAACTTTCTACCGATTTACTATGCACTGTCGTGGAATTCTTTTATTAGCTACATTACACTTGTAAATGTAATCAGCTGAGGCTTTATATAAATACTTTATATAAATACTTTTATTTTAGTGGTAGAAGAGCTCTTGTGAATGAGCTCGAGGGCGGCAGCACCACCGTCTCACCTTTAACCTGCCGCCAAATAGTAGTGCTTCCATTACTGTGTTCCGGTTTGGTGGTGAGATCAGGCCCTGAAATTACTGGCACATGAGGCATAACACCGTAGTCTTCAGCTGCAGCGACGCATCTATAATCTGCTTTTTTGGATTGTTGATGTCCATGGGCTTTACTCCACTTACCATCAGGTGGACTACACGTTCGTTCACTGTGGGCATAGTATTATAAAAAACTGTTACGTATTTACCATAGAAATCTTAATAACTAGTCAATAGAAATGCTATCGACTATCTTTTAACACTGGGACGCATGTCGCCGTTTTTCAAATACCACTTTTTGTATTCCTGCAAACAAAATTATTCTTTTTGGCGATGACATTAAGACGACAATTCCTCAACTCGCACTTGTGTTCGATTAGACTCATGCGCTTGTATTCCTGCAAACAAAATTATTCTTTTTGCGATGACATTAGGACGACAATTCCTCAACTCGCACTTGTGTTTGACTAGACAGATGCGCGGCGACAAGGTCACGCGTCTTTGACATTTCTATTGCCTTATTATTAAGATTTCTATGGTATTTACCCACCGTTACAGGTTAAGGTACATCTGACTGATCGTCAAATTAGACAAGCTTGACTGAACTAGCTACCCTCTAGTCGACTGACCCAAGTTACAAAGCATGTAACTTGTAATAAAGCTGTTGGAGTGTCCTCAAGTTGAGTCCTTAATATTTAACAAATAAATCTTTAAGTGCGCGAAGTATAACAAATAAGACTTAGATATTTTGTTGTTGCACTTTGGTATTTTCTTCTTGTGCAGTAAGTATTGTTTAGTCAAAATGCAAAGATATATTATTATTTTATTTCTGTATACAAAAATAAATACTTATGGTACGTACTTGACAGCAAAACCATAAAAATTAACAAAAGTAATTCTTAATAAAATTGTAATATAAATGAATATCGGTAAGTATTGAAACTTGCGACGCTTATGTCAAAATATTAATAAGTAGATGTATTTTCCGACACTATAAGTGAAAAACATTGTGATTTATATATGGCACAAACAACAACAAAGATACAAAAAAGAAACTATAACACGTACACTTGTATTTTACATCGTAACAAGAAACTTGTTGTCAAGCATATCCTTCATGACACGGGTCAATAAATTCCCGAGCACCTCATTTGTCAAACTACACAATAGTGAAAAGGTTTGTATGAATACATTCAAGGGATGTCAACTTCATAACCTTTTTTACGCCTCGAGCTACCTCAAGAAAGACTGATGTTTATGTTGTGTTCAATTCAATTACCCGTTTTAAGATTGATAAAAAATTAAAAACATTAAGGTGATTGACAGGGTTGTCTGTTGTTTGCCCGAAGAATATATGCCATAATATTCATATGCCCGAATTTCATTTACCCGAATTTCATTTGCCCGAATGTTTTGTTTACCATAAAAGACATGTGACATACTGTTATTTGCCCGAACATTAGATTTCATAATGATTCGAATGCCATACGTATTGTTTTCCATACTTTTAATTGCAATAATATTATTTGCCTGAACATTTGATTACATAATGATTCGAATGCCATACGTATCGTTATCCATACTTTTAATTGCAATAATATTATGCAACAGAATTTTCAAACGCCATACTAAATTAATTTCCAATCTGTCTAAATCTAAGGTATGTATTTGCTCATGAAATACTAACAGGCGCTCTAAAATTATTTAAAAACTTAAGTAATTACAAATTAGTGGGTAGGAAAACTATTTGTAGGCGATATTTATTGACAAGAGTATAACTGGATATAAATGAAGTATGATTATAGTATTAAAATTGATTTATTTCTAACACCTACTTACCACTAAAATCAGTCTAAGTCGCTTTCGTACAAATGTAACCTAACGCCTTTGTCCTAAAAAGCGATTGTCTTTTATGTTTCTAACCTAACCTTTTATTTTTTATAATTGTTTTAACCTATTTTACAAGCAATTTTGGTGGGAAATGATGTTATGGCATATGATAATTACGGCTTACAATGATTATACTGGCACTTCGCCGGCCGCTGCCGCGGCACGCTCGCTTCGCTCGCTCGGCTCGTGCGTTGTTTTTCATGTTTCTAACCTAACCTACCTATTATTTTTTATAATTATATTAACCTATTTTACAAGCAATTTTGGTGAGAAATGATGTTATGACATATGATAATTACGGCTTACAATGATTATACTGGCACTTCGCCGGCCACTGCCGCGGCACGCTCGCTTCGCTCGCTCGGCTCGTGCGTTGTCTTTCATGTTTCTAACCTAACCTACCTATTATTTTTTATAATTATTTTAACCTATTTTACAAGCAATTTTGGTGGGAAATGATGTTATGGCATATGATAATTACGGCTTACAATGATTATAACAAATGATGTTATGGAAATTGATTTTATGAGAAACAATGATTATAACAAATGATGTTATGGCAATTAACTTTATGGGAAACAAAGTTTCTAGCACGTGACTAATATAGTAAACAATGAATATGACAAATAAAATTATGAGAAACAATAATATGTCAGGTGAGTATTATGGCAAATAAAATTCGGGCAAATGAAATTCTGGCAAACGGCGGTACACCAATTGACAGCGACCATTGACAGAGCCTTTCTTTAGATTAGCGCTATCAAACTAACAGTCTAACTTCCTCCTTTTGCGTGGTAGGTATATTAATAAAAAGAAGCCTATCTTACGTGCCTTGAAGTAAGTTGTACTCTGTATCTAAAATTTTTTCAAGATTAGCCGATGCAAAAAGACATAATTATGGACATCAATTTTAAAACTGTATTTCACGCAAAGGTATCGTGCAAACAATGTGGCGGTATACGCACATAATAAATGACGAATGACATTGACAACATCAAGAAGTGACACACGTGTCAAAGAGCGCTAAATCGCGATAACGAAGTATTCACAGCATGTGTACTTTTAAAGCATAGTATATTTAAGCATAGTACTTTTAAAGCGCTACCGTTGAAACGAATTACAGGCGAATGCTCGCGTGGTGTGGCAGCTAGTTTGTAGGGTAATAATCAAAAGCGAATCCCAAATGTTATATTACAGGCGAATGCTCGCGGGGTCTACAAGCACCTTTATATGTTTATTATAATAAACAATTAAATACGTGTACTTAATAATTAAGTAATTTAAGAGTCAAATTGGACCAAAAACATTTTTTTATTAAGTAGCAAATTATTCATTAGGTGGTTGATAGATACAACATTACAAGGTACAGATAGCGCGCGAGTTGAATGCAGTCGGGGTCTGAGGTAAAGAGCGGGAGCATCTCCCCCCGCTATCCGCACGCCCCAAATCACGCGCCTGCAGTGTAGTGATGTGCCATCCTTGTCAACAATCGTACGTTTGCCGTGTTATTGTGTTAATACTGAAGTTCCCGTGTTATTTTTTTATTTTAATAATGACTGATCCGAGTCCATCAAGTTCGTTACAAAAAAACGTAAAAAGGTTAAAAGAAGTTACGGAGCTGGCGGTTTCTCAGGTTACAGAGGAAGATTGGCGTGGCTTCGATGATCACGTCATAATTTTAGAAGAAAATTATTGGCAAAGAGATGGATTAATTGAAGATACCATAGATCTAGTCGTCATTGAGGTCAGCGACTGCGAGGATAGTGACACCGATTCAACCATATCTACCATTTCTGAAATGTTTTAAATTGTGAAATGATTATTAAAAACGTGTGATAATTATGATATTGTTTTTTTTTCATCATGTTAACCTAGTGTAAAAAAAAAAATAAACTTATAACATTGTTTAAATTTATCGACATTCATTACTCATTGTGGTCATCAATCATTATAATTAGGTCACAGCACTACCGCATTCCTAAGCTCTGCATTCAACTCGCGCGCTATCAGTACCTACGTTTTGACATAATCGCATTATTATAAGTACGACCTTATATCTTTCCACTTTATTATTCTATGCTTGATAAAACCATAGATTGGACTTCCTCAATCGTATGTCCCTGGCACATAATGTTTCTTTATTCGCTTATCTTTCCTCATGATACATTACCGCCATCCGTTATTTTGTCATCTTCACTACCCGCTAGATGAGTAATTAATACTGTCTTATGTTTTCGCACCCTTGGACTGGAATTCCCGAATTGTTTTTATTAATAGTTAGTGATATATTACGATTATTGCAAGAAGATATATTAATTGAACTAGTTGGATTTTATATACTTTGAATTTAAAAGATTTAGTTCGGATACGCTCATTAGGATTTCAAGTTTCAGTCCTGAAGGAAAGGTACAGTGCGCACTAGCAATTTGTATGTTCTTTTAGATAATTAATTGTTATAATTCATCTTACCTTTAAAATATGCTTATTTTGTCTTTAAGCATAAGCCAACATAATATTGCAACAAAATAAACATCGGTAATAATTGCCTCGATGGTCTAGTGGTTAGCGTATCTCTCACCGCAAAGTCTAAGGTTCGATTCCCGGGTCGGGCAAAATGTTATATGTGATCTTTCCGTCAGGAGATTCACAATAGCCGCGTGGAGTTAGAATTGTTCCCGGTGGATTGCGATAAGCTCACCCACTATGCCATGGGAACTAAACATAACAGGTGAAATGTGGGTGTTGTACACATCTGCCAATCGCTGCCAAACCCTGTAAAATGAGCCTCCCCGAGTGACGTACACAACGATTTCCTACGTCCGGCGCACCCTGGGCAACTCGCGAGTTCTCCAAAGCGAATTGGCTAATCCTTTCAACACGATGGCAAGTCAAAATAAAATTTGACTTAGCCATCGACACGACGAAGAAGAAGAAGACCCTGTAAAATTACAGGTAAAGGTTAAATTTATTATAAGCGTATTAAAATATCCATTGAATTGAGAATATATAGAGTTAAGCCGTAATTGTAAGCAATTCAATTACGTTCAGCTGGTAGTAAGGTTCCTAATGTCTGAGTTTGTCTTGACTTTGATTGATTGAGTCGCAACCTACAAATTGTAAACTTAGAACAAATATTTACTGAGATACCCAACTTTGTCCCAATTTTTAGACGTTGATCTATTGTGTCTTTGTTATTGTTTTCTTTAGTGTATTAGAAAAGCCTATTGTTTATAAAGTCTTTGAAAAATTCTTAAAATAAACTCATGGAACGGAGTAGACAGATAAATGGATAGATAGATAAAACTTTATTTGTGCATACAACATAGGATAAAATTTTGTACGAACGTTTTATTAACAATATATGCAGAAAGGGCGGCCTTATTGCTTAAAGCGATTTCTTCCAGGCAACCTTTGGATGGACATTAGTGTTAAAGATTTACAGAAGGGTAGTTTTAGACAAAAATGAAGAAGGATGGAGAAGTACCACTTTGGTCACAATATTTCTATTCACAGCAGTAGAAAAGTGAAGTTAAATATTATTATTTATTAAACGGTCACTTTTACATACTATTTGACGTATTAACAGAGTAAATTATTATTACTACCAACTGATATTATAATGGTCTTGACCCAATGGCGAATCTGTATGTTTTAATTTTGAGTAGTTTTAAATTGTCATGTAGAAAGTAACTAAATTGCCAAAATAAATGTTTATTTTCATAATTATCATTTGCTTTCTATATAAACAGAGTAAATATTCATTCTTAATTTAACAATTATTTACAACAAAATATTTTTTCTAATTAATATTAAATTAATTAATTATATCTAAGTTAATAAAAATAAAAATAACAAATAACTATTTACAAATTTACAGGTAAGGTGTCATAGAATTCCTCCGCATCGACCTCGACTGCACTGAACGTGTTCAGAAGGCTGACAGCATTGCCACGTTGAATGGCAATGCTGATTCTTTGAGCCAAGTAAAAGCCAGCCTTCCGATCACGTGAAGCGTCGATTAACCGCTTAGAAATATCTTTAAATAATAAGCGGGCACTTGGACCCCATGAACCTAGTGTCTCGACCCCAAACGACCTACCTACAGAGTAAATTATTATTACTACCAACTGATATTATAATGGTATTGGCACAATGGTGAATCTCTATGTTTTTTTTTGTAGTTTTAAACCGTCATTTAGAAAGTTACTAGATGGCCTAAATATATATAAAATATGTTTTTTTAACTATCATTTATTTTGTTTTTGACTATAGAAGTCCGGTCAAATATCAGTAGCAACCACAACCTTCCCGTATCCTTGGGTTAACTAAAGCAAACTATTCTAGATGTTACAAAGCTAATTGATTTACAAACATGGCTTCTGTGACCTGGTCAAAACCCCAATCAAATAAGAGCCAGTGTTTGGTTACTAAATATTGACAACGGGTGTTAATATTATTTTGAGTAATAAATACTGCCTTAAAATGATTTGAGATATAATACCGATTTTATTTCAAAATAATACATACATAACATTGCGCAAACATTAGGCAGAAGGGTGGGCAGAGGTGTACAACAACCACATTCACCAGCTCTGAGCCTATCGCCATGCACCGGGCAAAATTCAAAATGAAAACTGTCCAAAATACATTACGGTTACAAATTAACGACTTATCTAAAAGGTCACAGCGTTACTTTGATATAACGGCTTTTGCTAGCGAATATTGTTTTTTTTTTCTTTATAAAAAAAAAATCTATACTAATATAATTATATTATGTCTGATTATTATTTCTTCTATGGTACGGTGCTACGTCACGACTACAACGTTAGCCTTGGTCTTTAATGCTGTTGTACGCACCGACCACACACGAAGCGCCAGTTATGCTAATAAGTGTCTTCACGATTACCTAAATGTATAATTCCTGTACCTAACAAGAATCACTTAGTTGAGTTTAATGATAATGTAGTTTATACCATGGCGAAGCCCCTACATTATTTATTACACAATGTTTTATAACAAAGCTAGACAGTAACATCGATTTTATATTAACGCTCATTTACATATTCAACACTGTGACTAAAATCACTTAAAGCACTTTGATACAACAATGAACTTGAACAAAATCCTTTAAATAACAATAATACATTATAGTAAAACAACTTTTAAGATTTTTGTCTAAGTTTTAGAATAACAGTAAATTAAGAAACATTTCAGTGAACAAAAAAAACGCACCGTCAACGTGCAGTGATTAAAGTTTGTTTTTATTATTATACCTTAGAAATTTAACAAATTGACAGCAATTTGTTTTATTGGAATGTAATAATACTATTTGTTTGTCAATAAAACGTACAAAGCGTCGGAACGCTCATAAAGATGACATAATCGTCGTATAAAATGAAAGGGTGCCAATAAAGACCCTTTTAACCTAAGATATTATTTACTGATGCAATATAAAGGCATTCGTCCGCTATAAATCTATGAAGTGATTTTATTCGGCTACTGAGGTTTATATCAACAACATATTTTATCAGCACCAAGAGTTATCGGCAATCTAAATCTCGAATATTTACTATCCAGCCATTTGTGGACCAGAGTGATGTCATTTTTTACGGTTGGATCCTTAATTTCGATAAAGTTGAGTGAAACCTTTATATTTTGCGACTCGAGCTGGTACTTAAATTGATTTCAATCTGAACCTAATTTATTTATTTATTTATTTAACTTTTGCACAAATAAATAGTACATAGGCGGACTTAATGCCTTATGGCATTCTCTTACAGTCAACCTAGGGTGGTGCAGAGATAATCATAGGTAGGTGCAGATAAGACAAATTAATAATTATTGATATGTAAATAGACGAAGTACATATTATATAAAATACGTAATAAATATACATAGTACTGAAAAAAAATAAAAAATATATAATAATTTATAACATATTAAATACATACATTTATAAATAAAATAATAATAATATATACATAATTATACAGGTTAGCCTTACAGTTGGATCTAAATTTATGTCATTCAAATAATATTGATTCAATAAGTATTATTGGTTAATTAAATATATAATTTATAGAAGGTTTGTTTGACGTGTTTAATGTATGGGCCCATGAAAACAGATTAGAATCAAATTCAAATGTATTAGGATTTTTTTTACGTTTTTAAAAAACAATTAACATTGAATCATTTGGTTTGATCGGCAAAAGTTATTTTTAAAAAAAAAAATTGATTTTGAACCGTTTAGAATGAACTCTGAGCTTGTCTAGAAACTATAAATATAATAAAATTTTTAATAAGCTGCCATGTCTGTAGTGTTGGCTATCAATTCAGAGTTGTCGTTTTAGGTCATTAAATAAAAAATACATATACAATAAAAACAGCATTTAATCATATTATTTGCAAAGTAAAAATAACAATCACATTCCTTGTTTAACTAATCTATAATTTCTTTCCCAATCAATAAGTTTCAATGATAATTCTTGTATAAAATTATAACGTACGTTTACACTTTAATGCACAATAATCCCACTTGATCACTACACTTTTTTATAGCACTGTGGCACGGTCCTTGGACACAAGTTGACACTTTAACGTCTCGGAACAGAGTGGCGTAACCAGTGCTGTATTGAATGCAGGTGCGAATCCATGACAGTTGGAAGTCAAGTGAACAACTGTTTAAATAAACAATTGTAGTGACATCTAGTTCTTTCTATGATATATATTAACAGTTTATTAAATTGAGTGATTGTTTAAATAAAAACTTAAAGTGACATGTGAAATGATGTTACATATTTAAATAAAAGCTTACTTACTTTGAAAATATTAAAGAAAAATAATACGAGGAGACAGGTACAGTAGCAATAGAAGCCAAATCTAATTTTTTCAGAATTTCGGTTTGTCTGTTCGTATGTATCACGGGTATCACACAAAAACCTAAGGTCCAACTTAAAACTGTTATGATAAATTATGTTTTATTTTAGTATTTTTCTCCTCAGGGGTAGGGGAGAGTGTGGATAAAGAGCCTGGCTTTGAAAAATCCGATGCGTTTTTCTACAATTTAGCGACACTTTACTAAAGTCTTATTCTACTCTATTTAGTGAGTCATTAAAACGGTGTCAAGTTTTGGGACTATAAAAATTTTGAGACGCAATAAGTTCTATTTTCATGTTACTTATTATGTTTTTTAAGCAAGAATGTTTAATTATAGTCAAAAACGGATATTTCATATTGTTATGTATGTATAAACTTGATGTTTATCGGGTAATATTAAATTAAGTGTTTAGATTAAACTACAACCAACTGCTCAAAATTTTGAGCAGTTGGTGATTTAGATCATCGTTACTTCATTAGTGTAAGTGATGTGCCTTCAGTAATTTATGCGGGTTGATGACTTACGTAATTGTCCACATGAATATATAATGCGATTGCTGCGATATGGAGACATACTTAATTCGATATACGGAAAGTATGTATTTTGTAAGTATATGTTTGTATTTTCTTCGAGTGCTAATTAAAATTTTGAGCGAATAAGCGAAAGTTGAATCACGAGCGAAGCGAGTAGGTAAGAATCTTAAGCGTAGTGAGGAACTTAAAGCAGAAGATATATAAATAACTTTGATCTCGTGTCAGAAATACAACTTTTCATCTCAGCAGCTCGAAATAGTATTCATATTACAAGTTTTGGGACTTGATGAAGTGGTGTTAAAGTTGTGTGACATAAAAAAGTGAGCAAAACTCAACTTTTCTTCGAGCAAAACACGAATTAAAATTGAGTTTTGCTCACTGTTTTCATACAACAAAGAACGACTTTTCGAGCTGCTGAGGTGAAAAGGTTAATTCAATTGTCTGTTTATTGTTCGAATGCC
The DNA here is from genome assembly GCA_905147285.1 of Hypena proboscidalis. NCBI lineage: Eukaryota > Metazoa > Arthropoda > Insecta > Lepidoptera > Erebidae > Hypena > Hypena proboscidalis. The sequence goes on along the minus strand of LR990140.1, from coordinate 11,434,563 downwards.
TCAGGGCAGAATTCTAATCAAAGGGTTTCTGTAATGATAATTTGGACGCGTAAATAACCTTAACAGGTGTAGCAGCCTGACGTCAGTAATGTTTTATGAATGGGCACAAAAACGCCATATTTGCTTAATTAAATGAGAAACGGCTCAAAACGGTTAATTTCTTTACGTTAAATTACGTCTACATTTAAGTATCAGGTGCGGGATGTTTTCTGAGACAATATTATGTTATACACGTGAATATCCTCGCGAAAACTACAGTGCCGCATGCTCACAGAGAACGTTTTGTAATAAATGCTGCAGAAAGTATTTTTAAAATTGCAAGTACCTACTGAACATATTAAAAATAATAAAATTAAAAACTAGCTTTAATAAAGTGGTCAATCCTTGTTGAAATAAGCTTCAAAGAGAACTCCTCAAACATTGATAAAGAGGATAGTTTGTTCAGTCAAGTCAGGGTTGTTTTCATTTGAGAAGCACTCCATTCCACAACGTTGTTTTTATGTTCGTATCCTCTCGATCTCATTATGTCGGGCCATCTCGCATTCATTCCAGAATAAACACATTTTTATTCCGATCTCATGCTAATAAAATGCAAATCGTGCCCTTTCGGCTTAGGGTTTAGCAATTTCCAACAAATGTTTCCTATTGAATTTTATTTGATTTCTTTAATTGCTTAGCGTTGTTGGTATTTGTAATGCGCATTGAACCATTGCTGTTTTAATTTTGCTGTCGGACACATGTTCGCATCAATTAATAACAGTAAAATAAAATAAAATCGTGTATTCATTAGTGAATACTATACGCCAGTGATCATGGGCGTCCGCAGGGAGGGCAGGGGAGGCCCACTGCCACCCCTTGGAAGTTGTATGTATTGTCTTAAAATGTGTGCTTTATTATTAAAAAATACTTATTTTACTAAGAAACCGTTGAAAACATTATAAGACTGGCAGGATTGGAACCTGCGCCCTGATGCACACTGAGCAGCAACTTTAACCAACTATTTTTATCCTACTTAAGATAGGAACAAATGGATGAACGTGACGTTACGAAATGACGTAACATACAGTTGAGAAATGTAGGGCCCTGGAAAGAGGCGACCGTAGCTGGTTGGTTAAAGCGGCTGCCCTGTGTGCAAAAAGTCGCCGGTTTAAATCCAACTGGTCCTATAATTTTTTCAACTGTCTCTTAGTATAATTTGATAAGTATAGCTAATGTTACAAAAATAATAAATAAGAACTTTACTAATTCTGATTTTATTTAATTTGTAAAGTATATTAAGTAGTTTAAATTGCTTATACAATCACAATTTAACACAAATCTCAGAAATAGTCCCAAGCTGTCATACGGAAGCATTCTTTTAGTTTTATGACTTGGAAAATAAATGTTTAATCGCCTGGAATATCATCACAATCTTGCGCCGTAACATGGCTTAAAACACACCATATATAAATAATATAGATTAGCAGTTCAGTGTAAAATATTATGCTAAATTTTTGTCATGATTCAATAGAATGATAATAAACGATAACAAAACGCAAACAACGACATAACGTTTCGTTTATGACGAATTAAAAAACTTTAATACGAGTCTATGCCCTCAAGACTGCAGATTATTGCCTTGTCTAGACTTCTGTGTACACAATAAACAACAGAGCCGTAGATATTTATTTCGTTGATGTTGACGTGAATTTGTCAATTCTTCTTCTTCGGCGTGTCGATGGCTGAGTCAAATTTTATTTTGACTTGCCATCGTGGTGAAAGGATTAGCCAATTAGCTTTGGAGAACTCGCGAATTGCCCAGGGTGCGCCGGACGTAGGGAATCGTTATGTACGTCACTCGGGGAGGCTCCTTTCATACACCTCAATTTGTCAATGAATTAAAGCTAGATAGAGTACTCTTACGCCGTGTTCTGAAAAATTAAACCATTTTTAGGTAAAAAGTATTCGTCTCTTTCTTTCGACTTTTGCCTTAGTTTAAAATAGATGAAAAGCTTTCTATACTTCACCTATGTAGAAAGTACCTCATTGCAGAATGTCAAACGGAGAAATCTATCAAAGAAACTAAGTGTTTTCGGACGACTTCTGAACAGCGGGATATTGCCTACTTTTCCGCCCACTGCAGAGCACAATGGGAGAAAAAGTAGGAAAAACATCAATTTCTACGAAAGCGAATATGACTTGTATGAAGTTGTTGCTTGTTAAATACAGATAAAAACTCCTTTTAAGTAAATATATTGGCACTATTTGCTACGGAACCCTATTGCACGTGGTCCGACACGCAATTAGTCGTTATTTCTTTTATTAGTATACAGGGTGCATTGGAATTAGTACTTAGCTAGAGTTAACGTTGGCAGACTTTCTAATTAAGCTACAAGAAGTAATTAAAATTAAGCAATAATAATTTTTGTATTATTAGTTTTTAGACGTCATATTAGAACGACTTCATTTATCTTGAAATTGCTGCAAATCGTCTCATTTTGAACACTTGCTTTCACGAATGCTCATCAAATTAAGATTTAAAAGTAAATTGCCTGTAGTTTAATATCCTCTTGACTCACGTGTTTCCTGGGAGTCAAGATACTAGAAACTCTTCAGCTACGCTTAGTTATGTGTAAAGTGTAAAACGAGCGCACTTATTTAGAGTAATGCTATGGGAGCGGTATAAAGTGTTTGAATTATTATTATTAACTTTATTATACCTACACTTTAGAAGTTATTTTGGATATATCGTATACATTGCAAAAGTACACACAAAGTACAAATGATGAAGGGGCTTTGGTAATAACAGTAATAATATCATAATATCGGTTTTTTTTAGGATACATTTCTTAGAGTGTGCCGAGGAACTACACAACCTTATCCTTCCGTCCCCGTTTCACCATCGGACTACCAGACAAATGGCACTCAGGCACCGCTTCATGGTAGATATTAGACTAATAAAGCTAACTAACTAAGCGTTCCGCCTCTACATTTCTTATGCGAACTGCCAAAGAATGGAACGCCTTGCCCGAGTCTGTGTTTCCGGATGACTACAACCTGGATCTCTTCAAAGCAAGAGTTAATAGGTAAACGTGCTCCACCGTAGACCGCATCATCACTTACCATCAGGTGAGATCGTGGTTAAACGCGTGCCTATCCACCATAAAAAAAGCTCTTTTTAGACATACTACAGTCCTTCTAGAATTTAGAATTTTCGTCTAGCTAAAATAAGTTCTAAATCCGTAAAGCATTCATATCCTATTTTACCTTACGTAGATTGCGCAGTCAGTTCAGTGGTGTGTCTCCAACAAATTATCGTCAAGACGTACGTTATCCAACATTTTCTGTTTCATAAATCTCCATTTTGTAGGCTGCGCCCCTGAATAGCCTCGTTAGTCATAAATAACCGAACTCTGGTCGTTATCTCTCATTCAACCGTCCATAAGGTGTGCGCTCGCCTCCTACATTTTTTCAGAACAAACTTTAAATTTCTGTTTGCTTTTCCTTCCAGAATTTTACTTTTTGACGCGTAAATGTGGATAACTTTTGGTTTCTGTTTGTCTGCCATTATTTTCCTCGTGTAGAATAAACTAAAAGTTGTCATGTTCGGCTTACCAAATATTTTATTAGATTTGATAAAGTTATGTTGCTATTACTGAAAAAACTTTTTCCCACGGCAGAATGAAATCGTTATATTTTAGATCATCTCTTCAATAAGATTTATTCGTTAGTCTAATATCATTATAAAACAAGCTTCTTTTTTGTGCTAACTATATCATGACAAAGGGAAAAATAAAACATGGTGTGAATTGATCGCTAACAGTTAAGAGCCCTATTACATTTTTACGTTGCGCCAAATTAGGTGTTTCTGCGACCGCGCGGCAAGTTACGACACTCGATGCACATGTTGCGTGAACAGTGACTAAATAATCTTGATCCGCTGTAGTATGATTTCCTATGGCACTTCCACGGTAAACGAATCGTAAAGTATGCTTTGTTGTTAGAATAAAAAGTATTTTTTCAGTTTACCAGTTTAGTAGTTTGCAGAATTGGCTCCTTATCAATAACAGGTATATCAGTTTTACAACATTTAGTCAATTGAAACACATTAAAATTATTTTATTTCGTATATTTTTGATAATATTATGAAACTTAATATAAAGTAAATATTACAGTACGTGAACATTATGCTAAAGTAGGTGTGATCCACAAAAATAAATACATACATTATAATATGTCGATAAGTGTCGTTTACTATAGTGACTTGATGACAATTTTTCGCTATGCGCATCAATTGCAACCAACTGATTCATGAAGAAACGAAAATCAATTAAGCGTCTTCCTTGAATATCTATATTATCCTGTGAACAAGGCAAAATAAAGCATTAGCATTACCCATCAAAGAGATATAAGTAAATTGTGTAGCGTAAGACAAAGATTAGTTATAATAGGGATTTCCTAAGTCTTAAGCAACTAGTTAGCGTACATACCTTTTCATCATTACGGTTAACAGATATTTCTTCTTTATCTATTTCTTCAATGATTAAACTATCATTAGTCTCGAAGCCTGGATTTTCATTGTCAACACTCTAAAAAATTTAAAAAAAAAAACATAATATTAAATAATTTTCCCAAACGAAGCATTACCTAGAAAAAAGATATAAGTACATTGTGTAGCGTAAAACAAAGATCACTTATGGGGATTGCCTAAGTTTTAACAAACTATTTGGTATACAATGTATAATATATATACCTTGTCAGCGTTACAGTTAACAGATATTTCTTCTATATCTGTTTCTTCAATTATTGAATTATCATTAGTGTCGAAGTCTGCGTATTCACTGTCAAAAGTCTAAAAAATTAAAAAAAGCATGAAATAAATTAAATTTTCAATACGAAGTATTTCATATTAAGAAAAGTTCATTATTTTACCATGTCCTTAGTTTCATTGATGTTGCTAGATGTTGAAGCTTCAAAGTTTTCCAGATTCTGTTTTTTATTATTTCTATAAAAAAATATAAATTATGAATATACAGGGTGGATGCGACATAGCGACATTTATTGAAACCACAGCTTCTATACATGGCCAGTATGCATTTCCACCGGATAAAAAATTCTCTGGCGAAAAAAAAAATTCACGTCTTCCGAACAAATTGCACGATCGCAATGTTCAAATTGTTCGGAGAACGTGATTTTTTTTTTTTCGCCAGAGAATTTTTATCCGGTGGAAATTGATACTTACCATGTATAGAAGCTGTGGTTTCAATAAATGTCGCTATGTCGCATCCACCTCGTATAAGTATGTTTTAATAGAAATGGGAAATATGAGCAAATTTCTTATTTTTCTTTCATAAGAACTTTCTCGAACACGCCGAAAAAGTAGGTATTGAGGGGAGCGGATGTCCTTTCTATTTTTTTTTTCATTAGAACCTTCTAACAATTCATAACAAACACGACCAATTAAATAACGACGAAAAAGAAATTAAATACATACCTTGCTTCTCTAGCTTTGCTCAGGTTTTCGATGTTATGCCTTTTACGTTTCCTTAAGCATTGGTATTTACATTTACCCATATTGACTGTAGCACAACTACAATAAAACGCAATTATCTGTATAATACAAAAGAAGTAAAATAATTGTGCTACTACAACACACAATACCAAAATAATATTATACTCACAATGATCAAGAAATCGCGATCCTACTATGAGATGCTCACACGCACACACACTGACGTAGCGTTTACTTGCCTAGTTACGCACACTAGCGCACGAAATAAACTGACATAGGTCCGACCTCGACAAGCGCTCGTGCGCATCTGATTGCATCGCCCCGGCGCAGTCAAATAAGTACTACTTTTATTTGATTTATTACAAAATAACTATAGCAATTTTAAATAAAACAAAAAATTTATAGGATAAAGCAGAAGTGAAATATTATTTTAGTAAAAACTTTATATAGAAATAATACGAAATACCAGAGATATTCTGACTTGTTTTGAGGTAATTTTGATTAAAACTTGTATCAATTCCAGACCTTTTTTTATACTCATAAAAGGTCAATATTAAAAATATATTTTATAATGATGTTAGTAGAGGATACATTCAATACAAAAAATAATATTTTGATGGGCAGTGTTAGCCAGTTTTTACAAATTAGAGCTCTCAAACAAGGTCTGTTCCCCTCTTTTACTGAATCATACATCAGCAGAATGATGATTACTGCATAATTAAATTAAAAAAATAATATCTGTTCTATTATTGTTTAAGACGAAGAAATGGGCTATCTTTATAATGTAATTTTTTTAAGTAATAAACAGCAAAAAGTATACAATTACGACGGCGAAAACCTTGCACATACGCATTTTTTTGTAATAGGGCTCTTAATAGATAGTAATCTATTTCGTTTTGCTGACGCTACCAATTAGTGTGTTATTGTGCACTGGAGTTAGGTATACAAAGCTTTATTGTTCAATTTGAATATTCAGATCGTCTGGTCTATAAAATAAAATATTTCACACACATCTTAATTAAGGACCATTTTTTTTACGAACGTAGTTTTTATTTTCAGAGTAAATTATTGGAATTGCAAAAAGTGTGAAAGAGACACTTAAAATATGCAGATTTCCTTATTTAATTTGAGATTTTAATTTGTCCGGCTTATATGTTACTTGTGTGGATCCTGTGCTGTGACGCCTGTGACTAATTGACTTTAATATCAAGGGGCACAGGCCACAGCTGTTTACTATGTGCACACAAGTCTAGACAAGGCAATAATCTGCAGGCTTCAAGGAATAGACACGTCATAAAGTTGGATCACTCGATGTAAAATAAACATCTTGCATTTACTTGTTCGGTATCGAAAACATAAATAAAAAACATATTCGTGCGAAAATAATATATATCATTATATAATGTTCATCGGAAACAGTGATTTTAAGCAACGTTTATGGTGCGAGATTGTTATGATATTTCAGACCGTTTAACATTTATTTTCCGGGACATAAAACAAAAAGACCGCTTTCTAGAAGACATCTTGGAACAACTCTAAAGAACTCAATTTTGACATCCTATGCATTCATTACATTTTAAGGCCATGCTATGAAATCTTTAATCATTGTTGCCATATTCTATCAAACCTTTAATTATATCTGCCTAGGTTACCAAATATTAGAAAAAAATACCTACTATTTAAAGATAAATAAAATTCAGTTATGTTTCATCGCTTCGGTTTCCATTAACTGTGAGGTGAAATTTTAATTGAATTACAATTTTTTACATTTTTGTATATTTTGATCCGTTTAATATACCTATAAATTCCTATCTAAAACCATCTAAGAGCCATTATTTCTATCTAAATTTTAAAACCACGTTGTCGGTCAGACATCTTTTAACGTACATATATTTTACAGTTTTCCAATTTTATCTCTAGTGTACAGTCTTTACTAATGAGTATACGGTTTTATTTGATTTTTACTGTGATTAATTGATGCGAACATGTGTCCGACAGCAAAATTAAAACAGCAATGGTTCAATGCGCATTACAAATACCAACAACACCAAGCAATTAAGGAAATCAAATAAAATTCAATAGGAAACATTTGTTGGAAATTGCTAAACCCTAAGCCGAAAGGGCACGATTTGCATTTTATTAGCATGAGATCGGAATAAAAATGTGTTTATTCTGGAATGAATGCGAGATGGACCGACATAATGAGATCGAGAGGATACGAACATAAAAACAACGTTGTGGAATGGAGTGCTTCTCAAATGAAAACAACCCTGACTTGAACAAACTATCCTTTTTATCAATGTTTGTGAAGCTCTATTTAAAGCTTATTTGAATAAGGATTGACCACGTTTTATATTAATGCTTTTGCTCGTGAATATTAAGAACGTTTAAAGTATTAAAGTATTTAGAAATAAAACAATCAAATTATAACATACATAACATAAAATTACGCCCATATTACCTAAAAGGGAGTGACAGAGGTGTACTACACCCACACTTTACCTATTATGTTCAGGGATTCCTATGGAATAGAGGGTGAGCCTATCACCATCCATCGGGCACAGTTCCAACTCCGCGCTGATATTGTGAATTTCTTGACGGAAAGTTCACAAGTAACCCTATGCCCGACCCTGGACCTCGTTGTGAGAGGCGAATACGCTAACAACTCGACTATCGAGACAGTCAAGCAAACTTAGAAGTAAATTTAAAGTTTGTTCGGAAAAAATCGAAGCCGAGTGCACACTGTATGGACGGTTGAATGAGAGATAACGGCCAGAGTTCGGTTATTTATGACTAATGTGGCAAATTAGGAATAGAGATTTATGAAACAGAAACATATCTCTTGAGAATAATTTGTTAGAGACACACCACTGACTTGACTGCGCAATCTATGTGCTGTATTATATTAAAGTGAGAGCCCTTGGCCATCTGAACTTACGTCATTTTATAAAAGCTTTAAATATACCTGTATGTGCCTCGTACATAAATAGGAACAAACACCAAATATGAAAGTGAAAAGATCATAGTGGTTGTGAGAAATATAAAAACGTTTTAAGATTGTAAGTTTAACGGTTGGTCTGGGTTTGGCACCATGTTATGTCTCTGTCAATGGTAGGATGTGATTGCTGTAGAGGAACGGGGTGTGATGTTCCTCCACCACAAAGAGATGATCCTCCGACCAGACTCGGTATTATTGCCTGGCAGACAGCTGTCCAACGGTAACGTCTTGGAAGTATTATTTATAAATACTTGCTGTGAACATTTCGTTATCGCGATTCAGCGCTCTTTGACATTTGTGACGTGTGTGTCACTTCTTGACGTTGTCAATGTCATTAATCATTTATTATGTGCGGATACCGCCACAATTAAGCATTTAAAAAGCAGGAAAAAAAAAACATAATTTATGGATATGTTGTTTATGGTTACTGTAGCCAGTAACCATAAACAACATATCCATAAATTATGTTTTTTTTTTTCCTGCTTTTTCTGAATATGGTCTCATGGTCGAAGTCGCCGCTCATAAATTGTAAGTGGAAGAAATTGACCAGCACAGACTTCAAGAACAATTTAATCGATAGTTTGCATGTTTTTAAGCTTTTTCAAGGTATTTAAAAGTCAGTGTATTTTTTTCTGAAATTTATTTTTTGTTAAACTATTTGGAAAAGTGTTCGTGTCGAAACTAATCCAATTATTGGTGGCGAAACCAATAAGTTTGATTGGTCGGTAACAGGATTTACCTAATGCAACATGCTATTTTAAAATATTGTAGATTTTTTTACGCGTATTTTGAACATGATTCTACATTTCATTTGTACAGGAATCAGGCATATTTGTTTTTTACCTTTTTACATTTTTACAGTATTCAATTTTCGCAGCATAGTCATAAATAAAATAATAAGCTAAAGACCAAGCTTTCTTCAAAATGATAACAAATCCAATATTGCCCGTCCCATGAACTCAAAACTTGGTAAAACGTGAAAAAGCAAACGTATTTCATATTGGGCATAACGTGGTAGGCGTGACGTCATCAAACCGAGGCGCTTGTACACAAAATGTTTCAGACTAAAAGCTTTTGGGTGTAAAACGTTAATGCCTGTGTTTCCCTTTTTGTTACTCTCGACAATGACGTTAAGATCTCGATCGGTTACTGCAGTATTTTACTTAGCGCATGGAAATAAATCGGATTATGAGACCAGTAGAACGAAAGTATCAGATTGTTATGTATGTATGTATGTTGTTATGTTCTTAATGGTATTTTTAACATAACATTAGCACTCACTTTTCATAGCATTTACCCAGAAAAATGAGGTGCATAAAAACCAAAATTTTAGCTGATTCTTAGGTCCCGTGGGATAGGCGGTGAGTCTCTATCCAACGGACAACTACACTTTATCCCAAACCGGTAATCAAACCCGAGACTTTACACTTTCACATACATTAACCACTTAACACACTTAACACAGAGCAACCAGGTCGTAGATACGACGCACTTATTCTGTAGCAAACGAGTCTATCACTAATTGGGTCCAGCTAGAAGACGATTAGCTATCTTTTATACATTTTTTTCAATCTTGTAGCAACAATGTAAGGAGTGTAACATGATTATTAAAACCGACGTGAGGTGAGGACATTATACATCAATGCGAGACGTCGCGCGGAGGCAACGACACGCGAATAGGAGCCCAGTTGATGAATCTACGTACTAGATTCGAAACTAGTCGGCATATCCCGGCTAAAGTAACGTAAGTAACCCGTATTCTCAATAATAAAGAGTGTAACATGAATCATTATCATAAATATTGTACTCTTACATAAAATATTTATCAATATTTCAGCTTTTGCACAATTTGGGTTTGTTTAGTCTTGAGCGATTAAATAGTATCCCAGTAATTTGTAATGCAATACCAAATATTGATGTTTGCACCATTGAACACTCTATACTTATTCTTGTAGGGCTTCAAACATTTATATGATTTATATCACCAAGCCTGTATACCACCACTGTACTAACAAAGCACTTCAAGTTTTATGAATTCAATTTATTCCAAACCAAGGCATTCACGAATTCAGAATTCCTTTTAAAGGCTTAATTTTAGTGCAAACGCTAAAAACCCTTTTAGGCAAATATTTAAAAAGTCGACTTAACAAGATCGCCCCATTTGCTGCCAAGTGGCAACGATAGAAGTTAATGAAGAGTTTAAACCGAGATCTTCATACGAGGAATACTGCGCAACATCTCCATTACTAATAAACTTGGTGCAGAAGGTTCAGTGAGTGCAATGTGGATCAACACTTTAACATAATAAATTATGAAAGAAGAAAGAAAATAAATTTATTTAGTTCCAACAAATGGGACACAGAAAGGTAACAATATACAGATTATATAAATACACAACATTTTGAATTATGCCCCAACATACCTACGTCTTGAGAATAATTTGTTAGAGACACACCACTGACTTGACTGCGCAATGTATGTGCTTCTTCTTCTTCTTCGTCGTGTCGATGACTGAGTCAAATTTTATTTTGACTTGCCATCGTGGTGAAAGGATTAGCCAATTCGCTTTGGAGAACTCGCGAATTGTCCAGGGTGCGCCGGACGTAGGGAATCGTTGTGTACGTCACTCGGGGAGGCTCCTTTCATGCACCCCTAAAATCTATGTGCTGTATTATATTAAAATGAGATGGGCATCTGAACTTACGTCATTTTATAAAAGCTGTTAATATACCTGTATGTGCCTCGTACATAAATAAGAACAAACACCAAATATATATAAATAGGTCCTGATTCAGCATATTGTCAGACTCAGATGTGACGCTGATTTTCAATCAGGCCTAAGTGACAACACGGATATCAATATGCTCTTAATAATCAAATACATCAAACAAACAAAGTATACAGCAGATACATAAACCAGTAGATACATAGAGTAGTGAACAGAAATATTAGAAAAATGATCAGGTTTCGCTGGGGCTCAGTCCGTGTGTCATAGGCCGATAAAAACTAGCCCTTGTTATTTTCATTGCCTTCCATTCAGGGTAGACAACCGCTTACATCTAAAGGTATTGTTGTCTCTATCGGCCTATGATATAAATGTGTGAGTGAAAATACGTGTTGATGTTCAGTTGTTACTCAACGGTGAAATACCTCGGATTTGTTGTATGATAAGTCTGCCGATTTTCAACAAAATTTTGTTGCTAAGGTAACAATGACGAGATTTGTATGTGGAACAGGGATGTTTACTGATCCGCAGTCAGCTGCATTATGCACAAGTCGACCGACAAGTCGACTGACAAGTCGACTGAAAAATGACTAAATATAGATATCGACGCCCCCACCGAATAAAATGGTAACCGAAAATCGCTAACTTTACCGGAAAAATAAAAACGTTATTTTCTCAATACTTCGCGTATTAAGAAAACAATGGTATTGTGTTATATATCAAATGAAAGGTTAATTTTTTTATTATCTAGCCAGTTATTTATACATTTAAATATATTAAACTTTAAAGAGTTATTTACAAAAATGTACATTGCCGATAGTGTCCCTGCGTGCAGTTTACCATAAAACGCTTTTACCATTTTATTCGTGTGATTATTTCTTTTCTTATCGATGATATCGCAAAAGAAGTATACACTAATATTCGCTGATACTTTACTAACGGATAGTAATCGCACCATCATGATACCATTTTGTTCGTGTAACCTTTCACATATTTTAATGTCACATATCGAATGTATAATCTCTTAATGATATTATTCACATTTAAGAAAGTAAGAAACATAAATTGTTACATTAAAATGTTATCGTATGAACGTAAATATATTGATAATAATTATAAGATGATTAGGAATAACTTTAATTAAAGTTTAACGTTGGGAGAGGTAGGGTTTTATTTATAATAAATATATTATAATATATAATAAGATAATATTATATTATATAATAAAATAATATTATACAATAAAAACACATTTTAGTCGTCAACTAGTGTTACTGGGGAACTTTAATGCCCACCACCAGGAGTAACTGTTCCCGTACCAGCACACTAACCGTGCTGGGAGAGAGATGCGCAAACTCGCTTTGCCTTTTAATCTCACTCAGCTGGTCTAAGGGTTCCAGATGTTGACGGTCAAATAGCCAATTGCCTGGACCTTCTGCTGACTACCGACCCGGATCACTATGCAGTGTCAGTGTTGTGTGTCACCTTTAGGCAGCTCTGACAACTGTCTAGTGAAGTCTGTGTCGGTATATTTTCCACCCAACCTTAGCCCGAAAAGCACAAGGTGGTTATGGCGATATAAGTCAGCAGACTGGGATGAAATGCGCTCATTCTTTGCATCCTATTCGTGGTTGCCCATTTGCTTTATTTTGGGTGATCCTTTAGCATGCGCGGACGCTATAACAGATGTGCTGCGCCAAGGTATGGAATATTTTAGTCCTTTTTTCGATGCAAGCACATCTAGCAAAGCACAGCTTTGGTTTGGAGCTGAGCGTGGGCGTGCTTAAGCACGGAAACACGAGGCTTTCCTGATGCTCGAAACTGTAAAACTAGCGACATACCGGATAAGAAATCCTATAACAGGGCAACCAAATCCAGCAAAAACGCTCTACGAAAGGCTCGATTTGACCATATTCGCCGCATTGGGTACAAACTCGCTACACACCCAACAGGGAGTAAAGCGTTTTGGTCCCTAGCAAAATCAGTCGAATGGAACTTCTGCCGCACCTCACTACCTCCACTGCTGAATCTTGATGGGTCACTTGCCCACACTGCTGAGGAGAAAGCAAACTTATTCGCTTCTATATTCGCAGAATCTTCGCGGCTAGATGTTACTGGCTCGTCCACTAGTTTGCGTGACTTCTATATCGGACATATGCATACGTCAGACAAGCCCTTCTTAGCAAGCTACTGTCCTTCGGTCTACCCACTAGTCTCTATGATTGGGTATCAGACTTCTTGAGGGACTGATCGATTCAGGCTGTCGTTAATGGCAGCTCGTCCAATCAAATGGCAATCAATGCCGGAGTCCCTCGGGGGTCCGTGCTCTCAGCAACGCTTGTCCTGCTTCACATAAACTACCTTCTGATGCCAGGTACGTTTGACACAACGGTTGTTGCAAGCTATATACCCAACTCACGAGCTAGTGGTGTACAAATAATACAGTCGCTCAGAGAGGCAATGGTCAAACGTATGAACGTGTCTCTAAGGGAGTCTTTATTTGGGGTATAGCCAACTTAGTAACGTTCAATGCCAGTAAGACTCAGGCGTTCCATTCATCCTGACTCCTACTTTCTGAAATGTATCCCTTCCAATAACCGATCGTCTTGAGCTCCTCGGTATCTCGTTAACTTTGAAACTTAATTTCAGCTCCCACATTGAGTCGGAAGCTCGACTAGCCGCCAAAAAGCTGGGCATCTTCAAGAAGGTGAGACAGTATTTTACATCGGGGCAGTTGCTTGACCTCTATCAAGCGTAGGTCCGGTCGTGTGTAGAGTACAGTTCTCATCTGTAAGACGGTTCAGCCAAATACCAGCTTGAGGCGCTCGAGTCAGTCGAGAGGAGGGTCAAGAGAATCATTTGCGATATCGATCTGACGGATACTCGACTACAAAGTCTGGAGCACCGTCGCTAGGTTGCCAGCCTATCAGTTTTTTATAGGATACATTTCAGAGAGTGTGCCGAGAAACTACACAACCTTATGCCTCCATCCCCGTTTTACCATCGGACTACAAGATAAACGGCACTGAAGCATCGCTCCACAGTGGGTATTCCACTAATAGGTACGCACAAAGTCTTTCGCCTTTACAATTCTTATGCGAACTGCCAAAGAATGTAATGCCTTGCCTGAGTCTGTGGATGACTGACAACTTGGATCTCTTTGAAGCAAGAGTTAATAGATATCTCATAGGTTAGCGTGCTCCTCATCATTACTTACCATCAGGTGAGATCGTGGTCAAACAAGTGCTTATTCACCATAAAAAAAAAGACAAATGTAGCAACAGTAGAATTACTAATATCGAAATTTTATTATTTTGTATTTTTTATTTCACGTACCCTTTCTTTATAATGTAAATGTTTCTGATAACTTTCTTCTAAAGAACGCTTACGATATTAAAAACTGAAATTTAAATATTGTGTGCCGTTTTACAAAATATATCAAATTAAAATTACCCACGAATAAAATGGTAAAACGCTGTTGCCGAATTCATTTCGTAGTATATTTACTAGAATATTATTGTTATCGCATATTACCGGATAATAGAGGTAGTCGGTAATTGGTAATGAGGTATAATATGTTTATTCGTGTACATAAATTGTGTGTGCCTTCCGCCGAATAAAACATATTTTCTTAATAAATTTGCTAAACACAACGAAAAAATTATGAAAAAAATCTATCAGATGTAACTAAGTCTGTAGTATTCAAATATGCAATAACATTTTTTTACAGTAAAGTGACTTTACCATAGTATTCGGTGGGGGCGTCGATATTCTATATCTTTAGGCTTAATGCTGTTTAGATGCCTATAATTTTTAAAATAGACAGGCTAAAGATAATTTGAAATCGAAGGAACATAGATAATCATGTTTTAAATTGGCTGTGCAAAAATTATAACATATATAACATTGTGATGAAAAATGTAAAAGATACAACCATACTCATTTTGTATGAGAATTCCATACCGATTGTTCCCCCTTAAGATCGGTTCAGTGGATTAGTGACATCGTTACAGACAGCCGGATAGACAGACAGAGTGACTTTTCTATTCATAATATATGTAAGCATAAAATACCTCGTGCATTGCAAGCGTATTTTTTTGTCAATGGATTGAAAAATTACGCACGGGTTGCACGTTTGCAAATTAAGCTACCAATATTTAAAAGTTGTGTAGTCAATGCCACCTTTGTTTTTGAACTAACCAGTTTTAGATTTTGTTAAATATGCAAAATAATTTTGCATATATATGAGTTTGATGCTTTGACATGTAGGTAAAAAGGTGGTAAACAGATGTTAAACAATCTTTATGCCGACGCACGACTGCAGCTGACGTGATCGTCAATATACTCTATAATCATTTGACACGAAAAAGAAACTACTCTTAACATATTTAAAGTAATTTTATCTCATTATGTACTATATATATTACTAGTTATTAACTTAACTTAATATTACTAGCCTATTTGTCAACATAAGTTTATGGAACTTTCCTGAAAGCTGTCATATTTTCTAGTTGTAGAGCCAGTGCTGCTAAGATATCGGTGATAATGTCAGTTGATTATTAACTCATTAGTATTTAAATACATATATTATCAATATAAATACATATATTATTAACTTATTAGTACGCATTCTCTGAAAACATATAATTCCGTCCACCATTTTTGGGCCTTCTGTGTTCTGTAAAATTAGCAAATTGTGTATCCACTGTGAGAAATTAAGCAATTTTAATTTGGAGCTCTTACTCAGTAGCTACGTCGTACGCTGTTAAAACTTGGTGTGAAGTTTGATGTCCGTAATTAGCTTTGCGTAATTCGGTAATACCTTTAATAGCACTTCCTTAAATTAGACTGGTATAGTCCAATTAACAGACGGAATTTTTAATCCAATCAGCGGCAACATACGAGTTTGGATATTCGAAACCGTTAAGTTAATAACCCAATTTAACAAATGGAACGATAAACAAATACAACTGCATCGTCAAAACACTTTATTTTATTAGCGGTTTGTTTGTGCGAGAATTTTAGTGCACTTTGTTTTTTTTGTACAGATTTTATTAGTTTAATTGAATCAAAAATATCTGTTATCGATTTATGGTTGTTTACACGTTAAAATATGATCGTTTAGTTTAGGATATTGATATGAGAGAAACTAGGTGTGGAGTATATTTGGCAATAATAGGTTTAATCCTTTACACTTATACTTTCAAACCTCTTACTTATGAGGAAACGGAAGAACTCCTTAAACCAACCACGTAACCTAAACTCTTACACACAGGCACTCAAACACACATCACACACGCACAAATACACGCACACACACACACACACACACAAACTGTATTTATGTCAATCTTGTCTGTATTATAATCTACTATGTCTAAATTATTAATATTTTTCTTTTTATTTTTTATTTTTGTTATGGAAGAGCGAAGTCTTCTAATACACGCATTGTTTGCTTAAGAAGGCTCCAATCACAAACTAATTGGTGTAAACTTGATATAGAAATAAACAATTTGAATTTAAATTTGATTTATAAAATACTTGCTTTTGTCCGTGACTCCACCCGCGTTGATAAAATTATTAATAACCTATGATCTATTCTCGGACTTACGTAACCTAAATAATGTTATTAACATTATTTTCTTATATTACAATAAGGTGGCGGCGGCGGTTCAGAAGTTTCAAGAAAAATACACATGATTAAGAAATCAGACAATTTTGGGGGCATCCTGAATAAGGCTTTACCTGACTCGGCTCGGAAATGTGCAAAACGTTCGGAAACCGCCTTAATTACCGCGTTCATACAATTATGCGATTAAATGCTGATTCCCCTCAACAGTCAGCTCTATTGTGCTTCAATTCGAATATCCAGACTTTTGTGTTAGATCGTGGGTTCGGGAGATGAGGAGGAATCTATACTAATATTATAAAGGTGACGAATTTGTTTGTTATGTTGAATGCGGTAGCTTTGTAAGTACTAATTCGAATAAAATCATTTTTTTATATGTTAGATGGGCTACCATTTATTGAGTAAGCCTATAGTGGAGCAGACACAAATCTGAAAACGGGAATAAACGCCACGGGAGCGGTGTAATAAAGTATGACGCAGATAATCCACGCATGCTACACGGACAAAGTCACGGGCAACAGCTTGTTTATAAGGGAGCATTATAAAAAAAAGAAAAATAAAAACTGCCTTTTAGGGCCAATTTCACTGGTTCTGGATAAGGCCTTGATAGCCTATTTAGATATTTTATGACAGATGCAATGTCAAATTTATATGGAAATTCAAAATTAACCAGTACTTCACTATCTAAAAGTTTATCAGGAACTGGTGAAATTGTGTCCAAACTTTGTGTTATTATTTACAACAGCTCACCAGGTCTCGGGTTCGATACCCAGTCGGGTAAAAGTGTTATTTGGGCATTTCTCAGTAGCATTAGAGAGTCTATTAAATTCGTTAACATAACAGTTAAAATGTGGGTGTTTAGTAACATGTTAACCGCGAATGAAAATACCAAGCGGAATATTTCTCTACTCCACCATTATCAATAGAAGGTATCACAGATACCATAGCAAAGCCAAGAACACAAATTCAAAGTATAAAGTTACAGTAAGTTACCTGCCTTGTAGGTAGTCTCGTTCAAGAATAGATCTGGTCCCGAGGGAGTCGTAAGGAGCAACATCGTACGTTGAACGTTCATTGTACTCACGGCTACACATCTTGCTATACATTTCTAGCATAAGATGACCTCGCATTCGGTTCAAAGAAATTTATTTTCTCAAAAGAACTACATAGTTCACTTAACAGAGAAAAAAAAACAATTTTTGAGTAATAGGTACTCTTAAAAAAAAATTAAAAACATGACTGTGGCTTAAAACTGTTTCTTAATGTGTTCTTCCAGACGTTTTTTAAATAAAGTTATTGTTTTACTGCTGGTTATCTCCTCAGGTAATCTATTATATAGCTGCGCCCCTTCGTATAGTATATTCTTCGTCCCGTAGTTGGTTCTGGGTTTCTGGAGTTCTAGTCTGTTATGTCGTCTGGTGTTATGTTTGTGGTTTTTTTTTAATTGTAGTTGTGAATGGGTATCTTCTGTCAATTTTTTTTTTACTAATATACAAGTTTTATATCTGTGAAGTTGGTCAATGTTTAGTAATTTAGTGTCCTTGTATACTGTGGCAGTTGATATTAAATAATCATATTTATATAGTGTTTTAACTACTTTGTTTTGTACAATTTGTATTTCTTTGACATTTGATAGGCATTGCATAGGCAATTAGTGCAATGCGAGACCGACCAGCTTATTTATACTGGTTATAGCTAGACGTGTAGCCGTGTACTGGTAGTATATGAGAATTCTCCTTAAAGATATCAGCACGTAATATTATGTATGCAAGTGGGGGCGTAGCATTGCATGGCGAATTGTACCGTATGTAATGTGTAGTGTGTGCTTTAGTTTTGTTTTCCTTTGTTAAGCCGAGCGCCGTGTTTTCATACTAACGTAATATGGGTTTAAATTTAATATTATTAAGTTTTTATTGTTATAGACTAATCATAACTTTAACACTAAAGTGCATGTTTGCTCGTGGCCATTTTGTTAAAACTGTTTTAATAATAAATTGAGTTACATAGAAACTGAAAATTAAAATAATAATTTTGAAAAAATGGACGCTAACACACATGGATTTTAGTATCTAATTGATTATTTTTATAGCATTTAGCTATGCTTAGCAAATTATACTAAGAAACAGTTGAAAAAGATCCTGGATCCTGCCGGTCCCATATCTTTTTCAACTGTTTCTTAGAATGTATTTTAGTGTTTTGGTATGATTTGTCTTTAATAATAGATAAAAAGTTAATAATATTTAAGTTAAACCCATATTACTTTTGTAAGAAAACAGCAAAGCAATTGTTCCCCGTGAAGTTTAAGGTATGAAAGGAACTTCTTGAGGTATATTTTCCATCATATTATTTTAAATAGTCGTTTATGTTTCCACATCTCGGGCCAATTAAGTCCAGACGTATAAAAGGCTTACATGGAGCCGAGGTCCAATAAATATTTCACACTAAATATAGAGAGGCACTAACCATTTTATTTTAACTAAATAACACAAATTCATTAAAAGTTTACATGCATTGTGCAATCAAAGATAATAATAAGTCTTTATGTTTATGTTAGGATTAAAATTCTTGACAAATGTGTTGAAATAATAAGCAGAATTAAAATCCAGGACTGATAAATCGCAGGTCCAGTACCTTATTCAAATGGATAAAGTTTAGAAAGCGGTTGTGGAGAAATATCTACGACCGCTTTCTAATCTGTATAAATCAAATCACGGGCGACAGTGTCCAAATTAGACAGTATTAGGTTAGTTAGTGACAAGCAAACAATAATCGTGGAATCTATTAAAGCGCCGCAGCGGGCGGCGGCCGGGTGTCATGAAAATCAACTCATTCGGCGCGCTCGCAAACAAAGTCCATCCAATTAGTTCCCACGAATGGGAATGGAATTTCGAGTTGTGCTGTATTAACCTTATTTGCTATCCAGCCCTGATCCGACTGTGTCCGGCTGCGGCTAACTATTGTCCAATTGCGAGCATCCAGTAACAATATGCGGCGACAATCCAATTATAATTCTGTAAAGAAAACACGAACAGGTATTTGTTTGAAGTCGTGATTCTGTTTGTTTGTACACAATATCGTTTGATTGTGGTGCGTATGTACTGAGAATTTACCAATGTTTTAATTCGAATTTTTATGCAGTGGTGTTTATATTTGCATGACTTTTGTTCCTACTCACGTTGGTTTAGCGCTCATATTTTTAGTTGAACTGAATTAAAACAATGTGAGATATCTAAGTAAAAGCTTTTTAAGCTATCTAACAATGTAATCGCATGAAAAGTTGTTTGACAGCTTTGCTCGATGTTAGCAATTGTCCATGGTATCTAATGTTGCTAGGTACGTAATAATATGTATGTACAAATTTATTTATTTATAGATAGATAGATAGAATACACTTTATTGCACACCAAAAAATAAGACACATTATAGAACATAATTTAACATTAAGACATGTACAATGGGCGGCTTTATCGCTAAAAAGCAATATATGGATGGCAGGCAACCTATGGATGGACAAATAGATAGTTAGACTGATATGGGGCAGTTCAAGGTTCAATTTAGCTTATAATTCAATAACACACTTTATTCGCAAGCAGAGTGTCGACTATATAATATAACACACTATTTCACATTTGAGGTTTGATATTTTACAATATATCGTAACCGAGTTAGCCCCTTAACACGGTTATTTACGCCATCTATCTTGTAAAATCGATGGATCATGGTCCGACGGCTCAGGCTCACATCTTTCTGAACTTTTGTAAATATTTGTATAACCCGTTATTTGGTACACTATCTATCACTGTCCAATGCAGAAACTAACAAAAATTGTGAGAAAAATATTTTGCTGCCAGTATATAAATATGCCAATAAAGTTTTCGTGCCGGGTATGTAATAAATATACTGCTATTGACACATACGTCATTATGTGGGCACGCTTTTTTATATAATTATAATGTCCTACATTATTGGCACAGATTAGTGGCTCCAGTTAGATAATCATAATTTTACACTAACATTGAGTCCAAAGTCAAACTGAAAGCAAATTTAACATACATTTACTTACATTTTGTATTGAGTTACTAGCAGCAAGCCGTGCATGAACATATTGTCAACTTATTAAGGCTGCCACAAGCGTAGGACTAAAGAACAATTCGTAGAAGAACGACTTATTTGCTTGCCGGATGAAACCTTTACTATATCAAATAAAATACATTCCTTAACATACATTGATAGGGCTCTCTCAACAAAATGGTCAAGGATATGCTTAATTAACATTTTTGAAAAAATAAAGTCCTTTTATTTGCTTATTTGCACTTTGATACTTGCCGTGGGTAAAAACTCACGCCTGCAGGAGGATGCTATATGCTACAAATCCCCAAAAGACAACGCGCAACGCCTAGAAAAAATATATCTCGAGCAGTATCTATAACAAATTGTGAACATTAAAGTAAATACTTTGGAGACATAAAATAGAATCAAAAGGTAAAACAACACTGTGCTATTAGTAAGTTGAATGTAGAGCTTTCCAAACAATTCAATAATAATCTAATGTTTCAAGTAAAGCTCATTAAACAAAAAGCTAATACCACTTTGAATTTCGAATACTCTGCAACAATACTGTGTCTATTAAATCAACTAATTGTGACAGCATAATTTGTGCGCTCTCATTTCTATTTGCTGCATACAAATTGAAGTAGATGAAACTATCCAATATGCTCTAAACTTCTAAGTATAATTGGCATGAACTTTGGAATGACGTCAAGAAAGGTAGACCTTTAACCTGCCATCAAATTAAAATGTTTGCAATACATTGTTATGGTTTCGTGGTAAGATTATGTTCTGAAATTATTAGTATAGATGATGAGGTGTTATTATTGTTTGACGACTGGATGGCGGAGTGGGCAGTGTTCCTGCGACGCCAAGGTCGCGGGTTCGATTCTCGCTTAAGACAAATCTTTGTTTGGGGTTTGTATTAGTCTGGGTGTTTCTATGTATCATAAGAATGTATTTACAAAAGAAAATCATATATGTATTAGTATCTGTTATTCAAGTAACCATAGTACAAGTAGTTTGGGATTAGATATATATACAATATAATAATAGTTTTCGAATCCGTCGAAACCTAAGCCGTCTTTTGTTCATTGTATACAGTCATTGTCATAGTAATCTTTATTGTGAATTATAGGTACGAGTAGGTACATATTACAGGTGTTATGGTTAAGAATATATAGTCCAACTATGTCCCGCCCATTTGGCTTATCATAATGCAATTAAATTTATAATATGTAGAAATAGGTAATTGTGGATTGAAATTACATAATGATTTCTTAGCAGGCATAATATAATGATATTAATTAATAGATACTGAACTCATCATGATTGAGTTCCGTAGCTCTAATTTACTCATATAAACGGTACGAGCGAGAGTGGATATACATAAAAAATTTGTCTACTAAACAAGAATGTTTTCTAAATTAGTTGAGACAGCCATAGCCTAAGTTAAAGGCTAAAAAAAAAAAACTATATTTAACGACGTGGTTGACCTTTTATTTATTTAACTTAGATTGTTACCGAATAAACAGTATTATTATTAACAGAGCGTAAAAGTAAATTCATATCTCTAGGTTTTTGCTGGTTATTACAACTAAAACCTTTTTATTATTGTATTATTTCATTTCATCCCGTTCAAAGTCTGCTAAATATAGATACATTTAATTTTAAAACATGTCTTTGAATAAATGATTGCTTAAACAATGTTATTTTAACCTTTAATCGTCTAAAAAGATAAATTAATGAATTCATTATTGTATCCTATTTTTGGATGTACTAGTATGCGTTGTTGGTTTTGACCATATTGTTTTTTGAATACACGTGGCATATTTCAGAAAATTAGAGACCGATTCACCTCGATTTACTACCGTTTAACTCAAAAAATTAATAAATCTAAGGAACATAAATTAAAAAAAAGACATGCAAATTATTATATTAAGGATCTGTTTCAAAATTCTCAAGTAAAAGTTAACCACCAGATAAAGTATAACTAAAATGAATATAAAAGTGACATAATTCAAACATATCATACACTGTTTTATCACTTCAATTTGATTGTGTTTGAGTAACGTTTACTCTACAATTGTTTAACAGGCCATAACGTTCTTAAAAGTACTTAAAATTATAATTTACAACTAAAATGCTTAGCGCATGTTAGTAGTTGGTTCAAGTACATAATATGCTTCGCTTTCATTTCGTTGGCGCTACTTTTCATAAGCTCATGCTCGCCTCGGGAAACTTGGCAACATGAATTAAACGTTTCTCTGAACTTATTTACTTCTTTTATGTACAATAGTTTTTTAATCTGAAACAAGACGGTGATGAAATTAAAAAATACCACTGATATTCTTAAAAAAAATCAAGTTATTTTACAAAAATCTCATCATATTGTTAGTTATCGAACTCCTTACTCGAAATGACTGGACCCATTTTGATCATCAGATGTAGAAATCGTTCAAGACTCCGGAAAAACATAGGCTACTTTTTGTCGACGTAGATACCACGCGAGCAGAACCGTAGACAAAATTATTGCTTGTATAAATAATTGTAGATCCTTATATCGATGAAAGTCATTCATTTAAGACAAACACAGGTTGCATTTCCAACAGCACGTAAATCCGTTTACAGAATAAATGTTGTTTACAGCCATCCAATGTTCACACCACGCCGCGTAGAGAGCGCCAGTATGCGCTCACCGACATCTCACTCGCTACTCGACGAGCACTCGAGTATCCAATGTGTTTCCTGTGGAAATGCATATCTGACTCAAGTCTTAAAATATGATGCGTTATAACTTAGCA
The DNA here is from genome assembly GCA_905147285.1 of Hypena proboscidalis. NCBI lineage: Eukaryota > Metazoa > Arthropoda > Insecta > Lepidoptera > Erebidae > Hypena > Hypena proboscidalis. The sequence continues at coordinate 11,410,869 of LR990140.1, read as the reverse complement.
CATATTTATAAACTGGATTTAAAACAAGATAAAGATAAAATGACTAAGGTTAATAAAAAATTGTCTTTTTCCTATCTCAGACTTTCAACTCTGTACTGATACATCTTCTACATCGGTTCGGTAGTCTGGCTATAAAGAAATTAAAGACAGCCATACCTACACACATAGTTCCTTTGCCATTCAAAGTATTAGTAAGTATGATAGTTATTCCGATTTTCATATATGGGACAGTCATTCGAGTAATAACACAAACACAGATTCCATTTCCAACAACACGTAAATCCGTTTACAGAATAAAATAATGTTGTTTACAGCCATCCAATGTTCACACCACGCCGCATAGAGAGCGCGAGTATGCGCTCACCGACATCTCACTCGCAACTCGACGAGCCCTCGAGTATGCACTGTATAACATGAGGAAATGCATCTCTGACGCAAGACTATCTCAAAATCTGATGCGAAATAACTTAGCAAAGGTTGAGAGATTTGGTTAAAGAACCGAAAATAGAGGTTGTTCAAAAATTCAACGATAATTTGATAACTAGAGCATGAAGCAGTACCGAGGAGCTCCAGAAAAATTAAAAACAAAACTTTAAGCTGTAATTTTTTACAACTATTTCAGTGAAAATCGATTATAAAGTTGTATAGCTCTTCATGATTGAGCCTTTTTCTAATTACCATAACTTTTGATCTACGTACCACACGGGCAGAGCCGCAGGCCAAATCTAATAAAGTAATTAACCATAGTAAAAATTATTCCAATAGTACCGCAAAGAAAACGCTGTATTAATACATTACAGGCAATATGTTTATAACAATAGTGTAGTATTTATAAATACAGTTATATATGGATGATTAAATAGTCTTTAAAGACCTTTATTTCGATCTCCAATCTTATGAACGTAGATTGAACAAAAATGCATAGTTGTGCACTAAGACACAACCAACACCCCACCCCTTTCACAATAATCAATTGAATGTTATTCAAAGAATAAAATATAACACAAACAAATTGTAATGTTAGTTTGTTATGTGAAGTGTTGCTGTTCAATTTAAATTTAAAAATAAATATTAAAATGTGTCATTTTAATATTCGGTAATTTATCTGAAGGTTATCCCTTACATGGTGATTGCAAACAGGCTCTTAGTACAATGTCGAAGTAGTCAGTAACTTATTAAAGTCCCGAGAGGTTAGTACGGAATATATTGTTGCTATTAATCTCCATCTTGGTCAGTCCCCTTAATTCTGTTTTACGGACGTCGGGTTAAGATTGGACATTAGTCTTAGCCGCAATTTCACCAAGTTTCATAAACCGCGGTTAACGCTTAACCCGGCTTTCAATCCCATTCTTTTATTAAATGTTTTAACGGGACAGGGATATTTAAAACCGTAGCTCAGTGAAGCACTGTACGAGGTAGCCTCGGTGTACGTGACATCCCCGATAAGCTCCAGGAGAGTAGGCTATGATGGTATGGACATGTAAAAAGAAGACCACCAGACCATATTGGCAATAAGGCTCTACAGTTCAGTTCAGTTCAAATAATCTTTATTCATATAGACACAATTCAAAACTCTTAAATTATGTGCTTATGATGCGTCCATATTTTTTCTTGATGTTGTGATCCAGAGCAACTCACTCCCACGCTGTCTTGTCATTTAAATAGTCCGAGATTGTATAGTAAGCTTTCTTACATAGTTTAACTTTAACAGCTGTCTTAAACTTATTTATAGACAGTACTCGAATACTATTAGGAAGTTTGTTGTAGAAGCGTATACATTGGCCCATAAAAGAATTTTTAATTTTGTGGAGACGAGTCGTATGAAGTACAAGATTATCCTTATGTCTAGTATTAACATTATGCGTGTCACTTTTCTTTTTAAAATTGTCAATATTTTTCTGTACATATAAAAGATTTTCGTATACATACTGTGATGTCACAGTTAAGATATTTATTTCCCTGAATTTTTCTCTGAGGGAAACACGCGGACCTAGTTTATATATAGCCCTTACAGCTCGTTTCTGCAGTACAAAAATGGTGTTAATGTCCGCACAGCTTCCCCAGAGTAGAATTCCATAGGACATTATACTATGAAAGTAACTAAAGTAAACCATTCTTGCTGTATCTACATCAGTTAATCTTCTAATTGTTTTTACTGCATATACTGCAGAGCTAAGTTTGGCTGACATTTTTTCTATTTGTGGGCTCCATTGTAATTTAGAATCTATAGTAATTCCCAGAAAAGTAGTCGATTCCACCGGTTTCAACCTGGTTTCATTTATGATTACATTAGTTTCTACCTGTCTGACATTAGGCATTGAAAACTTTATTATTTTGGTTTTGTTTTCATTTAACAATAAGTTGTTTACATTAAACCATTGGACTACCTTAGAGATTGCATTGTTCACTTCGTCATAATTATGTAATTGTCTACTAATTTTAAAGGTCAATGAAGTGTCATCAGCAAACAATACAATCTCATGATTACTACCTACGTAATAAGGTAAGTCATTTATGTACACTAGGAACAGGAATGGACCGAGGATAGATCCCTGTGGAACGCCCATGTTTACTACAGACCCTAATGATTTCTTCCCATTGATATCGACCCTCTGTATTCGATTTCTCAAATAAGAAATCAGAAGGTCGAGAGCCCCGTTCCTAATGCCATAATGATGTAGTTTCCTGACTAGTGTTTCGTGATGTACGCAATCAAACGCCTTAGACAAGTCACAGAAAATACCTAATGCATCCTGTGACCCCTCCCAGGCTGCGAAAATACTTTTTAATAATTCAATTCCAGCATCTATAGTTGAGCAACCCCGAGTAAATCCAAACTGTTTCTTATGAAGTACGTTATTGGTATTAAAATGTCTGAGCAGTTGACTAAGAATAATTTTTTCAAAGATTTTACTCAGGGTGGGCAGTATAGACACCGGTCGGAAATTAGAAGGGTCCGAAGCATCACCAGACTTAAATAATGGTATGATTTTACTTTGTTTCATCATGTCAGGAAACACACCTGATGCAATACAATTGTTGAAAATCTCTGCTAAATAAGGTGCAATTAATTCTATTATATTAGACATGAGTTTCATAGAATGACCCCAAAGGTCCATTGATTTCTTCAACTCTATTGTTTTAAATGTCTTAAGTACATCGAGATAGTTTATAGGTGTGAATGAGAAATGGGTAATACACTCTGTAACACTCTCTTTAAGTAACACCTCAGCTGATTTGGATGATGATTTTAGAGATTGAGTAGTTATTAATGCTATATTATTGAAAAATTTTTCAAATTCGGTTGCAACTTCCATATCAGCTTTAACGTTTATGTCATTAATTTTTAAATTAAATTCTCTAGTCTTCGTGTTTGCTCTGCCTGTTTCATTGTTAATTATGTTCCATGTTTCTTTAATTTTATTAGTTGATTTACTTATTTTATTTTTTAAATGGATCGACTTAGCAATGGAACAGACTTTTTTAAATATTTTAGAGTACCTACTTACATAGTTCTTAAAAGTCACGCTATGATTACAAGTTTTTTCATGATACAAGTCAAATAGTTTATAGCGACTTTTATAGATACCGGTTGTTGCCCATTCATTAAAACTCAAACGTTCACTGATCAATTTAGTTTTTGGTGTAAATATTCTCATATATTCACTATTGATTAAATTAAAAAGCGAGTTAAAAAGTATATCAGGATTGTTTTGAAAAGGCAACCCTAGTAATTTGTCCCTTAAGCTAAGTTGGAATTCCTCAATACGACACTCATTAATAGGAATAAAGCTTATGTTTTTCCTTTGTGTTCTGCTTATCTTTGGAAAAGATACTAATTGACCACAGTGGTCAGAGGGTAACATATTGATTACTGCTTTTTCGCGAGGATTTATGTTAGTAAATATGTTATCAATACATGTAGCACTAGAGGCAGTAATCCGCGTAGGTTCACAGAAGACATTAAATAAATTAAAAGATTTAAATAAATTGAGAATATTACATGTCAAAGAGGATTTTTCTAAAATATTAATATTAAAGTCTCCACAAATAACAAATGTTTTATTGCTGTTAGTTATTTTAAACAGGGCATCCTCCATAATTTTAAAAAATGCTTCATGAGATCCAGATGGAGGTCTGTATACACTCATAACAATGAATTGCTCCAACTCAATACAGGTAATCTCTAAGACTCGTTCAACAGAAAGGCTCCTAATATCAACTCTTTCTTTAAACTTAAGACATTTCTTAGTGATTATCAGTGAGCCACCACGTATAAACTGTTCTCTGCTGAATGAGCTAGAAACTTGATGGTTATTAGAACTGAAAATGACTTGATGGCACTTGAGCCAAGATTCTGTTATACATAAGATGTCAATATTATTACAAGTCAAAAACAGCTCCAATTCTAACTCTTTTCCTATCATCCCTTGTATGTTTTGATGCACTAGGTTAATACAATTATTATTATACATATATTTTCTTGAACATACCATTGATGGGGATGTTTCACTACTAATACAGTCAGTTTCATTAATAATATGGCCAGAGGCAAATTTGCAAGAGGCTGTCTCTATTGTCTTATGGTTTAATTTAAATTAATATCTTTACAAGTGTCATCAACTAAAATAGTATTATTATAAATGTCATTATTATTTATTTTACTAATGTTATTGTCAGTAGTGATGTTACTGACCCTGATCATGTCAATCGAAAATTGCTCAATAGGAGCTATTTGTCTAGCCAAGTTCTTGGCTGATGTTTTAAAAAAATAGGATAGCGAACAAGCTATTTGTCTCTGGTAGAATTTAGAAAGATTATAAGAGCTTTCTTTAGTCAAAAAAAAAGGTTTACTAACATAATTGTTAGTGTCAATAATATGCAATTTCTCAGTATTATTACAACATATTGTGTGCAAAGTTAGATTAAGCTTATATCTAAGAATATTTTCCTCCTGTGACAGACTATCGCTATAGGGTAATGTAAACATAACAATTTTTTCTACACTCAATGTATATAAACTATTTAGATATTGTATAAGACCCTTCTTGTTTAGATTACCCCTATTTCCAATAAAAAGTAGTAATGTACTATTAGTATTAAAATGATTATAATTGATTGCCTTCTCCAAAATATGTGAATAAGATGCACCGGGCATGCAATAATTGATGTTTGAATGTCCCAAATCTGATAGTAAAGGACCTAAATTTTTGCCAATTTCATCACTAAATAATATTAAATCTGACTTAAGTTCTAATTTCACATTATTAGTGCATTTCTTATTAATCAATGGATGAATTTTTGAATTTGTTGAATTAGTAATGGAACAATTTATATTATTTGTATTAGAAGATTGTGTCAAACTAGAATACTCACCACCCCGCAAGGAACAATCTGCTGGTCTTTGACATTTACAAGACTGAGAAAGTGAATCAAATCTGTCCAAATTATAGTTACTTAAATCTATTAAGTTATCCATGGCTAAAATATGCTCCTGGATTTGTTTTTCAGACAGGGCATATTTCTTTGTCAATGAACGGAGAGAGTCCTCCAGGTGGTCAATTTTAGTTTGCTGAGATTGCATGTCAGACATATGTTTAATAGTACTATTTTTCAGTTCTATGGACTTAATATTTAATTTTTCTATTAAATGCAATCTCTCCCTATTATGCTTCTCATATTTAAAGAAGAATTTATGCTTATTAACTAATTTTTGGGTCTTTTTAATGAATTTCTTAACTTTCTGATATTTTCTTAATTTGTTTTTGCTCCAGCCATGAACCACCATTAATTTGGAATAGCTATCATCACTTGTTAGATCTATAGTGACAGTAGGTTGGTTACTGGCCACAACAGAGACTACCGAAGGATCTTTGACTAACAATTCATCATAAAGAGTTTGGGTACTACAGGCAATTTGATTATGTTGCAATGTTTCCAAATGGGATTTTAATAATGATATTTCATTATTGGCATCATGCAATTGTTGCTCTAGGCTCTTATTTTTGTGTAACGCATAGTCATACTCTGTGCGACATTGGTCAAACTCATTTATGACACTTTGCAGTCTATCCTGGCTGTTTACAGCATCTTTATAGTCTTCATGTAGTTTAGCTAACTGTTTTCTTAATGACTTGACCTGATTTGATGATTCCAATAGTATTATCTCATTATCCTCCCTTTCCTTATCATACTGGTCACACAATTGCTTTGAAGTTTGGAGTTCTTTAAGAACCTTTTGAAGTTTCTCCTCTGTTAGTCGAGCCAGGGCTCCACGAGTAGAAATACAAGACATACTTTTATGATGGTGAGTAAAGAAAAGTGAATTATACAAGAAATTATGACACCAGCTGATCCAAGTTTGAGGTTATGTTTACACGCATAAATTTATCTATATAGCTATTACTTGAGGAAAGTCAACCCTTAGCTTAACATATACCAACAAATCAATATGTTAACCAGTTAGTTGTGTGTGAAATAATGTGTAAATACTGTAATTTTTACCTTTTAATGCGATGACAACTAACGGAAAACCTTTTAAAAACACGAAAATATTACGTTATCTTTGACACGAATTTCACACATAATACACCACAAATTATACTTAAAACATTTATATATGCTATATACCTACTGCTGAATTAATGGTAATTGTGTTTAAAATCACCAGAAATATAATTAATTACAATTGAAAATTTGGGACAATTCTAAATCGGCTGTTATCGATAGTGTTGCCACAAGAGAAAAAAAATTCCCGGACATCTATCAATTCCCGGACAGCGGTCCCGTGGTAGGCCGAAGACCAGATGTTCTCAGATAATAGAAAGAGATAAGTTGGCATGCAAGGTAATCGACACAGACGTCGAAGATAGAGCGAAGTGGAGAGAAAAAACGAGGAAGGCTGACCCCACTACCAGATAGGATAAATAATGGCCAGGAAGAGAGAGAGAGAAAGAGCTCAGTGATGCACTCAGCCAATGAAAAAGAGAGACTAAGAGACGTGTCTCTTAACAAAAACCAAAAGCCCTTCTTTCTTGATCTTAATACCGTCAATTTGTTTTAACTAAAGTGTTTCAATAATGTGATGGTAAAGTCAATTATTTGAATCATTTTGTGTGTTAATAACATTAAAATAAATTTCGTTAAATATATAGAGTAAGAATTGTCTTTCATTCGACTGAGTATTATTTACCTTTATAGATCAATACGGATACTTGAGGTATTGTGGCTTTCTTTAAAGCAGTCATTCCGGGCTAAAGTTGATTGAAGCACTCTTAAACCAACTTCGAAAATAATCACTCTCTTCAGAGGGAATTTTATACCTGAAATGTCTCGAGAATACACCAACAAAATTCGAGAAGTTTTTATGAATAATTTTTTTAACTATAGGGCTCATTTTATTATTAATGATTCATTTTATTATTATAATAAAACAATGTTATAAAACAGTAAAAAGGTTTCCTGGTTTATTTTTCTATATGACTGAACGCCCTGGCTTCGCTCCGGTTAGTACGTTGTACTATATATTCATGTTTTATACTATCTATTTAAAAAAGCGCATCGAAGACCGTTTCATAGATTTAACGTTCTAAGCAGTCTACATAGAGATAGACAGTTGGGAAGCGACTTTGTTCTATACTATGTAGTGATGACACGGACAGCAAAAAGTAAAAAATATTTTTTTTTGTAATATTTTCTCTCAAAAAATACATATTTTATTTGTTCAAGAGCTGGTGTCTCATACCCAAAGTTTTAGTTGATTTATGTATCGGTACATTTATTTCTGTTGCTTACTATCAAAATGACGGTTACGGTGAATTTAAACGTTTCTAAATTACCAAATTAAAATAGTGCCAATATAATGTCATGCTATTTTTCTTGTCCTAGGTTTAATATAAAAATAAGTATGAATGAAAAAAAACAAGCTTTCAATCAGTTCATCTTTTTTCTAAAACTCGTTCTCAAATCACTTTCTTTTTATTTTAGTTTGACCGAAATACGCGTCTGGTCTGATTGATTTTCCGCCGAAAAATCCTTAAAGTTGTGTGTTGAGTAAAACTTTCGGGAATTGGAGCAAAACTCGCGTGGAGCTGTGCGATATTGAATATTATGTAGGGTTGCGAACACCACTCATTCTCATTGCTGTCATTTATGCACCCCAATTCGTACACAAAATTCTAACTAAAGAAATATGCACTGCTCCCCTTTTGTTGACCATGAATAATAGCATATGATTTAAGAAATGGGAATCCTATGTTATAAAATTTTATCGTCTCAGTTCGATATTGATAACGGTTACAGGTAGACACTTGAAATATTCACAAAATTTTATATATTTACTTTAAAAATAAATAACAGAATTAAAATAAAATAAATATTTAATAGGGGCTCCCATACAAGTGACATGATTCAATTGCCGTAAAAATGATAATGTTATAAAATTGTATCGTCTCAGTTCGATATGGATAACGGTTACAGGTAGACACTTGAAATATTCACAAAATATTTATATATTTACTTTAAAAATAAATAATAGAATTAAAATAAAATAAATATTTAAGAGGGGCTCATGATTCAATTGCCGTAAAAATTATAAAAGTTTTATTTATAAAGTAGGTTAGATTGAGGGATTTTAGTTTCTGAAGTTAAGTTTGTTTATTCTTGTTATTTATTATTCCGAGTTTGACTCTTCCCAGTGGTCCTTAACCTACATTCTGCCGATCGAACATAAGATTGGGTTTATGGACACCTTTTGCATAGGATAACTATTTGGGCTTGTCAATAAACATTCACAAGGAAATAAAATGCTCCGTTAGGAATTTGACTAACAGATCGAAAGGGTTTTACGTAAAGGCTGCTTTCTAGTAGCAATTGGAAACTACTTTTCTGTATATAGCAATGCGGGTATTTACTTATTAAAAACCACAAAGAACAAATTTTATCTTTGTAAGTATTTAAAAATAAATTGGATACTACTTAAATGTAAAATCTACTTTTTAGTTTGGTTTATTTTTATGAGCGTTTTATCTATTTTTTTTTTTTTTTTTATCGAATTATTGCATTGTCATCGATCTTTGACAGGTGTACAAAATTTGAATAAAATCTGTCCGTCATACATACATACATACATACATACATAAATACATACATACATACATACATACATACATACATACATACATACAGGTGAAGCTAATATAAGCGTGTTAAAAACCGATGGTCAAAGTAAACTACATGTTGGACTTCTAGTCTATAGCATCCATTATGCACTGTCGTGAAGTTTCTGCGTGTAGTTTCATCGCTGGAAATAAAAATACCCATGTGTTTACACCAGCCACCACTTAGGCACAATACAAAATTTTCTAATTCCTTCAGGTTTTAAATTTCTTAGTAAGGTTTTTATTTACCAGTGTTTGTTTATTGACAATTCCAAATAGTTATTCTATACTAAAAGTTTCAATTGAACTGCCCTTGCGATCGATACTAGCATGTAGGTTAAGGACAGGTGGAGTGAAAAGGCAAACTATGAATAGTAAATGATGTTATCTAAGAATAATCGATCCATTCTGCCACCACCTGCAGGCTCTTCTACAGCTAAAATATTCTTATTTTATAAGACTACCTTGTTAGTCTAGTGGTAAGCGAATATGGCTCTTCATCTGGGCGTCTGGGAGGTCTTCGGTTTTGGTCGGACGAAAGTGTTATTTGGGCTTTTTCGGCTAGGAAATTCTAAATAGCAGAACGGCTTTCAGATTGTGCCGGTGGAAAGCGATAAGCTCACCCTCTATAAAAAACTTACCAACACTTAAAATTCATTGGGCATCGAAGCGATGCAATTCCGAACGGTCCGTCCATATTTGTTTGTTAGAAGGATTTGGTCCAATGAATGACAGCTTCGAGTATGAGTGGCGACAGCAATCCCGCATATTTTCAATATCGCACAGCTCCACGAGAGTATTGCTCCAATTCCCGAAAGTTTTACTCAACACACAAGTTAGAGGATTTGTCGGCAGAAAATCAATCAGGCCAAGTGCGTATTACGGTCGAAATAAAATAAAAAAGAAGCGATTTGAGAACTGGTTTTTAGTATTCAAAATAAAAAGACGATTGATGTTTTTTTATTTTTTATAGTTTGAAATATCAACATGAAATTCATATATGACACTGTTTTACTCAGAAGGATATGGATAGGTATTAACAGCTACATTTTACTAACCCATGTACTTTTGCCGTCCTGGACAATGAAACTCGACATCCCAAGAGTAGTGGCATATGCTAACTACTACACTAAGGAGTATCTCATAGTCAAAGAAATGAATATTGGCAATATATTTGGTGCTACCTAAATTTCTCCCGGAAATGATTAAGTTGGTGACTGCTTCAACATTATAGAATGCATGCATTTCAGCGTAAGTATTCTTGCTTAGGACGTAGGACTTGCTACAAAGTTATGAGATTTGCTGAATTGGTTTCGGTTTTCGATCGGGCAGAGTTTTAGAACTTTGAGCCGCATCATAGCCAATGCATTGATTAATTTAGAGTTACCAAAAATATCTGCATTACTTCACTAACAAACTCGATGAAAAAAGTTTCGCTGTCTCGTCTGTAACATGCCGCCTAATAGAAATGCTTGCAGATAACACAGCCAGGGCCGTCTTTACCAGGGGGTGCAAGGGGTGCTGTGCACTCGGGCGCGGAGCGTCCGGGGGCGCCTTTCAAGCGCTGAATTTTTGGATATTTCATTGAACTTAACGCCATTGCACAGTTTTATATACTTGTTAGTTCTTTACGAAATTACGACAAACATGTATGTGCAAGCAAAAAAAAATATCATCAACAATAATATTGTTTTTCTTTTATTACGCTTTCGGCGCTTGTCATACCGCATTAAACTACAAAATAAGTAAAAAAAAAACGAGGACGCACCCCGGCGCAAAATAGACTTAAGACGGCCCTGAAAACAGCTGTGGTCTTATTTTGTGGTGCAGTTAGGCTCTGAAATAACTAAATTTTCGGTACCTAAATAAAACTATAGTCCTCAAAGAAAGTGACATATCTATTTTGCTTTAGTGAATTGTGGAGGTTTATGGGCTGTAGTCGCCTGCTACCATCTAGTGGGCTACACGCACATAGTAGATATATATATTATCCTACAATCGGTATTTAGACTGAATTGATTATGAAGTAAATAATTTATTCATTAACTGTATCAATTTACGCAAATTAAAATGAACATTACTGTTGTTTATTGTTTGATTCATTAAAATCATTAACACTGTGTTTTATAAAATAAATACTGAATACAATTATGCCATATTACACAGATGGGCAAATGTTTTATTAGTTTATTAAATTTAATTTACATAACTAATTAGTTACCTAATTAAACATTGGTCCATAATTTTGATTAATCATAACGAGCAACTCCGAAATAAAACCTCGGTGGAATAATGCATTACATATTAAACAGTAAATCTAAATTATGAATAGGATCATATGAAACGTTGTTATAATAAGTCAATAAATAACTGAAATAGCATAAAAGCGTTAACAGCCATTTTGAGTTCGTCGAATGTCGAGTATAAGAACACATACTGAAATTACGATTCTTAATCTATAATTCGTAGCCCGAAAGCGTGATATTGCATGAACAATATACATTCTGCTCACGCATTCAGATTTTTAAAATTACGCAAAATTCATATAAATGAGTCATTTGAAGAAATTAAGAAATCGGAATGTTAGCATGTCATTTCCCATCGTGTCCGAAAAAAAATCGAATGCGATGTTCTGCTAAATATTCTTTGGTATGTGATGTGTGAATAAAGTATCTGTTCTATTTGTCCCCTTCAAACTATCATTTGTTCGCTGTGTGTCTACTATTCCCATCGGACACGCTATTTCTATCTTACACACTAAATAAGAAACCTTCTGAAGCGTAAAATAAGGACTGTCGTTTTCACCAACAACAAGACGTGAGAAAAATTACTTATCATAAAATATAGTAAAAATAGAATTTCTGAATTCCATTTTCAAGAACTTCTAAATTTATGTTTCTACAATGAATGAGCCAGCATTTAAAGAAATTAAAACTTTACTGAAATCAAAGTTTTTTTATTGAACTCAAGTTAAGATAACAATAAAATTAACATAATTAGTTTGAACTATTTCTAAAGTAGGAGTACTTCTAGATCATTCAGATTGGGTTAAACATTTATTTGACTTTAAAACTTTCTATTAAAGTCTAAGTAAATATATTTGTAAAGTACTTCATAATTAATTATGCTGTTGGCATGAGTTATTTGTACTAAGAACCAGTTGAAAATATTATGGGACTGGCAGGATTTGAACCTGCGACCTTTTGTGGGCAGCTTTAACCAACCAGCTACCTTTTGCCAAGACCCCAAATTTTTCAGCTGTATGTTACGTCATTTCATGCCGTCACGATCATCCATTTGCACCTAATTTAAGAAGGATACAAGGTCGCAAGTTCAAATCCTGTCGGTCCCATAATTTTTGAACTGTTTATTACTATAATTTTCTAAGCATAGCGAAATGCTATAAAATAATCAATGAGTTATTTGGTTTCAATTTTACATCAATTAGTAAATAATCTATGTATGGTATACAATTATGTCTCATGGCGCGTCTGCCAGGTTCGTTTGTAAAAACTCAAGTCAACTCAACATTGATCAGAAAGGAGTTTGATACGTTAAGGCATTGTGTCTTTTTGGGATTGGCTTGTCTTATTGATTACAATGATATACACGAGAACAGTGAGTGACTACTACCAACAACATTAATATAATGTCATTGTTCATTCCGTATTTTAATGCGTAGTATTGTGCCATCCCAATAAATCTATGCCAACCAAATGTTGGCTGCTTGCAATGGTTTCATCAATGAATTATCCTTCTATGACGTAAAATGCCAACCAAATCAATGAATGCTGTATGTCACAGACCATAAATTTCATTTAACTGCGTGGTACGATACTGTATTGTTCAATTTCGGTGCCATGTCAATACTTTAGCAAACGTACCGTGCGGGAAATAATAAATCAAGTTGTGGAATATTTTCTTTATTTACATTATCAATAACTTCAGTATCAGTAATGCTAACTTATACTTACTTCGAGATTATTATTAAACCAACCATCAGCATAACACAAAATGTAAACCCAACAGATTACATTTTTGATCGACAATTTAATGTAAGAATTATTCATTTTAGAACTTGAATTATTCCACGTTCTAAAATTATATAAAATAAATTTGAAAATAATAAATCTAAAAATATAAGATATACATAATTCCAACGCAACTAGCGTTTGTGTCCATGTATCTACTTCTGAGACTAGACTAGTCTCAGAAGTAGATACAAATGGAATTCTATTTTTACTATATTTTATGATAAGTAATTTTTCTCACGAGTTGCTGTTGGTGAAAACGACAGTCCTTATTTTACGCTCCAGAAAGTTTCTTATTTAGTGTGTAAGATAGAAATAGTGTGTACAAAGGAAATAGTTGACACAGAAAGACACACAGCAAACAAATGATAGTTTAAAGTTGACAAACAGAACAGTTTATTTAGACATATAATACATCATATTATATAGAAAAAAATATAACCAGAAAATAGAACGAGAACAGTTATAAACACAACGAATAAATCGAGACAACAAAACATCGTATTCGATTTTTTTATCGGTCACGATGAGTGACACATGCTGAAGTTCCGATTTCTTAATTTCCACAAATGACTCATTTATATGAATTTTGCTTAATATGAAAAATCAGAGTGCGTGAGGAGGATGGCTAATTTGTATGCAATATCGGATGTAGAGTTAAGGATTAAAAATCGAAATTTCAGTATGTGTTCTTAGACTCGACATTGACGAACTAAAAATGGCTGTCTGTTACTATAACAACAACGTTCATAATTTAGATTTACTGTGTAATATCTAATGTATTATTCCACCGAGGTTTTATTTCGGCGTTGCTCTTTATGACTTATCAAAATTATGGACCAATGTTTAATTAGGTACTAATTAGTTATGTACATTAAATTTAATAAACACATCAAACATTTGTCCATCCGTGCAATCTGTCATAATTGTATTAAGTATTTATTTTATAAAGCACCGTGTTAATGATTTCAATGAATCAAACAATCAACAACAGTTGTTCATTTTGATTAAATTAATTATCAGTTATAATATTGTAATACAAATACAAAACATTAATCCCTTCGCAATTATTATAATCCATTTTAATCTGCGGAAATTGATTTAGTAAATGAATAAGTTATTTGCTTATATAAATGAATTCAGTCTAAATACCAAATGTAGGGATGATATACATATAATGTGCGTGTAGCCCACTTGATGGTAGGAGGCAACTACAGCCTATAAACCTCCACAATCCACAAAAGCAAGAAGATATGCCACTTAATATTATTATGAGGACTACTAAAATGTATTTTAGTAACCGAAAATTTAAAAAATTCAGAGCCTAGTTGCACCACAAAACAAGACAACAGCTTTAAGTTAAGTTTAGTACAATCATTTCTATAAGGCGGCAGGTTATAGGCGAGACGGCGATACTTTATTTTTCGAGTTCTTTGACTATATATCTTTGATTTCTTTGACTATAAGATACTCCTTGGTGTAGTGGTTAGCGTATGTCACTAATCTTGAGATGTCTTGTTTCCTTTTTTGGGGACGGCAGAAGTGCATGGGTTGGGAAATGTAGCTGTTGATATCTACGCCTCTGGCCATATCCTTCTGAGTAACACAGCACTATTAATGTAAATAATTTCTTTACTTCAAACAATAAAAGACATAAATCATCTTTTTTTATAAAAACCAGTTCTCAAATCCCTTATTTTTTATTTTATTTCGACTGAAATACGCGCCTGGCCTTTTGCCTGGCCTATTGATTTTCTGCCGACAAATCCTCTAACTTGTGTGTTGAGTAAAACTTCCGGTGGGGTTATTCGCTATTTGAGATTTTGGTTTCTTAACAAATAGTTTCTGTCAATTAGTAATTCTTTCACTCAAAACATGCATTTTTGACATAACGAAACCACGGATTACTCTCCTGGTTACTTTCCTGATATTAATACTTACGCTTAAAAACTCATTTCAAAATAGCAAAAAATCAGAGTGCGTGTTATTACTAATGGCTTACGACATAGACAAAACTAAATGGAAATGACCAATTTGTAAATTATTAACTGATATTAAATTATTTCTTATTTAATAGGACGAGGAATATACAAATTTATGCACTTTTATTGTTGTGTTATAGTTTTAATAGAAGTAAAAATTATTTTGTTTTACAGTTTTCTACTGAGTTGTGGCGCGCACTCTATTAGTTAATGATGTTTTATCTGTGGTTGAAATAACTTGAGTCGTAATAAAAGGTTTAATGGTTTAATGAATAATAGCTAATTCATACATATAATAAAATTTAAAATTATAAATGCCTGTTCATTAAAGACATTTAAGAAAAATTAATAAGAGGAGACTAGAACAGCAGTAGAAGCCGAAACATATTTTTTGGATTTTTGTCTGTCTGTATATTATTATATGTTCATAATTATGCTAAGTAAATAAAAAAAAAAATTGTAGATGAATTTGGGATATATTTTTTGGAAATTTAACTCCCAAAGGGGGTAAATAATTAGGGGTTGCAAGTGTATGAGGAAGGTTTCTCAATTTTGAAAGTTATAATAACTCAGAAATATCGAACTTAACGGGGACTTAAATTAATGTAACTAAAGAGGGAATTTAAAATTGATGTAAAGAATGAAATATAACTTCTATATTTTTTAAAATATATTTGCAGTGAAAAGACGCCATATAATTGCTGACTGCCACTTAGAAAAAAAGAAAAATATTTTTAGTATTACCACAGATGTAAAATTTGCGGCCGCTTACCGTGAGGTTTCGCCATGTAGCTATAAAGAGTATAAACACAAAATCATAAATTAAGTTTTTGGGCTTTCAATATTTAACTTGAACATCCTCCATATATTTAATTATATAACCACTTTGCCCGCCACCTCGTTTGCGTGGAATTCATTATTTAAGTAATAGCTACGCCCACGTTTTGACCCGCATTAAACCTTACAGCTCCACTCCCATGACGTTTAGCGTAATCTCAAATATCAGTTCAATATTCAGTAGTTCGCGAAAATAAAATAATAAAATTAACGAACTGACTTTCGCTCGAGGATTTGTCTTCGTGGTAGCTAAATAAATTAAAACTGATTTTATAAATAAGTATCGTGCAAATAACTATAACATAATAATATACTAAAAATATTGTTGTTTAGACATTAACATAAAAACAGACAATTCAATTTTATTTATTTGTATTGATAAAACCTTCTTGTTGACACCTACTACAATGCATTTTTACTCTGTGGCAACTAATGTCTTTGACTGAAGAAAATTGGAACGCTTCATTACAACAAAAAGCATATAAATAGCTTTAAACTGAATTAAGAAAGTTACAAATTCAAACAATAAAATTCAAATTATTTAACTGATTATATCAAAAGAAAATTGTACACATTATAACAACAAACACAATATAAGTGATTATGGTAAGAGGTATTTTCGGAGAGATTTTCTCTTTAGTGTAAAACGAGTGCATAAAATTTAATAAAATAAGATTGGAACGCGATGTGATGGAAAAAAAAAAGTTATCCTCAATACAAAACAAATATCAAAAATCAAGATAATCTTATAAGACAACTATAAAAACGATATATAAATGTGATTTTAACTCTTTGCTACTGCTATGTACTAGAAACAGTGAGTATGCGTTATAATTTCTACTTAGTCCTCCGTGACACGATGAAATCACATATAAATATCTCTCACTTGTGTTGTAATGTTTTTTGTCTTTCAGGTGCAATACACGAATCTAGCACACCTATATTTATAATAGTATTATGATAAAGATGATAGTGGCGGGTGATTTCAGAGCTAAACATTTTTTAAGACTTAAGTTTCATCAGTGCAAGCCTAGCGAACATTAGAAGAAATGTTCCTGAAATTCTGTGAAATAATAAATTTTTTCAAACTTCTGATTTTTCTTTAATATATTCTTATTTCTCTGACATAATTATCATGGACATAGACACTACGTTACGTACATAAGAAATTATAAATGTAAACTCCAAATAAATTAATAATCGTGGATACAGAATAATTTATGTTTTTAGATTAATTTATTGTTCTACTCTCTCTGCACTATGTCATGACTTCGCCTACCTTGTTATCTCTGCACCATCTGAAGGTAGACTGGTAGAGAATGCCCTAGGCATTAAGTCCGCCAATATACACGTGTGTATAAAGTTTTATAAATAAATAAAAAAATAAATATAAGTATGTAGTTACATTATCTGGTGCATAACCTGTATTGTCCCATTGTTGGGCAAAGGTCTCCACCATCCATGAAATTCAATGAATTAGGTTTTTCATTTTTTATTAAAGTATGTAACTAGATTTGAACTACGTTGATAAAAAGCACTTACCCGTGTGCCAGAATTCATTAAAATTTGTTTAGTTTGGCGAGAAAGAGGAAACCTACAACCTAGCTACATAATATTATTGTTTCAATATTTTGAAGATACATTATTTTCATTTAGTGCTTTTTATATCCCAGACTGGCATAATTCGTGCTACTACTTGTCATATTCTATTGCAATACGTATTTAATTAGTATTTTATGACAAACATAGTATTAAACAGTTATTGATTTGTTGTATAACGTTAATCTGAAGTAAAAAAACCTTTTAAATATCATTATTTTATCTCGCTAAAGTACAAGAAATCACTAAGAAACTGCTCCATGACCAGTTTCCGATTTTGACATAAGAAATTGCGTTACTTGCCTGTAAAGCTGTCAAATCTGCAAGAGGATAGTAACTGGCAAGCTGTCAATTTTTTTGCCAAGCAGTTATCAACCGTATGTGTATGGAAATAAGGATGCACTAAAACCGAGATGAACCGGTTGCGATCGAAATTCTCAGTCGATTTCGAAAGCGACTGGAAATTAGTCACATTTACAGAATAGCATAGCGGGAATTGGAGCAATACTCGCGTGGAGCTGTGCGATATTGAAAATATGCGGGATTGCTGTCACCACTCATTCTCGTAGCTGTCATTCATTGGACCAAATCCTTCTAACAAACAAATATGGACGGACCGTTCGGAGTTTTACCGCTGTTCGATGCCCAATGAATTTTAAGAGTTGGTAGGTTTTTCATAAGAGGTGAGCTTATCGCTATCCACGGGCTCAATCTGAAATCCGTGCTGCAATTCAGAATTTCCTGGCAGAACAAGTCCAAATAACACTTTGTCTGACCCGGAACAGAGCCCCAGACCCTGAGATGAGGGACCACATTTACCTGTGACACCCATGGAAGTCGCAAAACCTGCTATCGAATAGTTGATAAGGCAGACATTACACTATACCCTGACTGCACCCAGACCACGTGGATACTGCATCCTGCGACAATTCGATTTTTATGAGTACTTGAAGTTTGAATCCGAATTCGTACTGTAGTTATTTGAAGCCTTATACATTTTTACTATATGTGCTCGTAAGTCTAAGGTTGCCATCTCAACAGAATTGCCCTATGCTACGTTGCTATGAATGCGTCTTTCATAACCAATAGAATCGCTACCACAGATATAGATCTACATAGATAACGCAAATGCATGTATTTCGCGTGTCTCAACCCCGACCAAGCGTCGAGGTTGGTCGCCGCTAACTTCAGTCCACGCGCGTCTTTTGTCAGAGAAAATCATAGCGGACGGCCCCAGTTGAACGTACTGGGCGGATGGGCATCGGCGGCATCGGTGTCTTTGAATCGGTTTGGATTTCCCGTCACTAAATTTCGGCTGTGACGTCACAATAGGTATTAAAAAGTCGGCACGCTTGGTTTCAATACAAATCGTGATACTTGCGTTATCTATGTAGATCTATATCTGTGATCGCTACTTTCGCGCAATGCTAAGTAAAAACAAAATAAAGCACCTCTATTAGTTTTAAACAAACACATCCTTAGCCTCGCATCCTCTCACAGCTCTAGTGAAATCGCAACCTAACTTGGAATAATAGTAATCCCATGGCAAATAAAAACTTTTAATAAAAAATTACATTGCAGATTCAATAAGAATAAATACAGTCAATAAAATATATTCACTCATTTTTAATAATGAAATGTGTTTATTAATAAAATAATGATAATACAACATATTGACAAGTCAGACGTTATTGTGCACATCTGTTTCGATTACGTAAAATTTAATTTACAATATAATTTTACGAATCCAGAAAGGAATATAATGGTCACTAGTACTTTCACGAAATTATCATACAAAGGAATATTGCAATATCTGCATAAAAACTGAAGCTTTGTTATTTATTTCTAAAGGTTCTTGTCTGTACACAGTGACATTATTAGTCTTTGAGAATCAGTCTTCGAAGTATTTGCCAACGTAAGTATAAGTGTACCTAAGAATTAGCTTGTTTATGCCCAAATTAAGTAATTTTTTCGAGGATAAAAATATCTAACAATATAAAAAGGGTTGTCAATTTGCAACCGCAAATCTATTGCATTCTTAGTACACTTTTGACTACATATTTTAAAATTGATAGCAAAATTATGAGGTTTCTTGTGTTGAAGTATTCTGTTGAAGGTATGTAATATTTTTGAAACGTGTTTCTTTTTATAAAAGATCATGTTTATTTTTGCTATAATATGTATTAAAAGCTATATGACAAAATATTATATATTTAAATTTAAAGCGCTGCGCGCCACTACGTTGCCCTATTCGATCCTCGCCCCACGGCCCGGCAGCTACACATAATTCTATACAAATTGAGACTTGATCCATTTCTAACAAAGTAGAGCGAAGAGAAGATGAGGAAATAACAAAATTTGACTGGCCATTCAAGACACAGCTCCTCTCCGCTCCACTATAGTGGAAACTAGCCTCAAATTAAGTTACATTTTTGTTTTAATGTAGGTTCTTTTTTATTATACATGAGTACCAAAAATAAGTAACATATCTGATCAAATACCTAACCAGGCCAGCATTTCTAGTTTGTGGTGTGGAGTGCTTAAATACACTAATGTAAGTGGTTTTATTTCATCATCATGTTAACCAAATATTTGAGTGCAAATGGGATGTCGATTGCTAACCAGAATTAGCTTATAAGATTCAATTATAATTGCAAACACTAATTACAATTAATTTAGTATGTTTGCTTTTAACGTGTTGTTTGTAATATGAGGCTGTGAGGTTTAATTATTACGGAGTCGCGGCGGTTTCAAATCTATTAACTGATGTAAACTGTTTATTACTTATAATAATGCACTATCAATTCAAATGAATAAAATGTAAGTCTTTTTTTTAATACAAACTTACTAGTTATTTGCAAATACATTTTTTTTTATTCTACACCCACAGCGAACGAACGTGTACACCTGATGGTAAGTGGAGTACAGCCCATGGACATCAACAATCCACAAAAGCAGATTATAGATGCGTCGCTGCAGCTGAGGACTACGGTGTTATGCCTCATGTGCCAGTAATTTCATGGCCTGATCTCACCACCAAACCGGAACAAAGTAATGGAAGCACTACTATTTGGCGGTAGGTTAAAGGTGAGACGGTGGTGCTGCCGCCCTCGAGCTAATTCACAAGAGCTCTCTACCTCTAGTAATTTTTTTTGAATTACATTTAAAATCATAATAAATTTTACATGCAATGACTTTTTAATGAATCTTATTTTTAAATTATACAGGGTTATTGGGTAAGTCGACCTAAATCCGTTAAGAGGTGGTAGTTCCCATCATTTCTGACTGATCTGACTATGAAACACCCCACCCTAAACCTAACCGTTTTCGAGATATTGGACTTAGAAGGTTTTTTTAAAAAATATCCCGATTTCTTAACTATAGCCTATTTTTTTTGTATCCTATGCCTTTTATTTTTTTTTAATTCTGATTTTTGTGTGCCAGATAAGTTTGTTTATAATTCTCAACCCAAAAAGTGCAAGTATCTGAACCAATGGGATCGTAGTAGACGATTGATACCGTAAAAAAGTAATTAATTTGAAAAAAAAAAAATTGTTTCTTTTAGTAATATTTAAAAAAAAATCTATGGCGTTAGTTCTGCAGATATTTTAAATAATATCTACGTTCCATTAGCTATCCAACAAGGTATCACAAGCTAGGGTCTTATCACAATTCATAGAAAAAAAATCGATAAAAGGCTCCCAGGTAGTAAAAAAAAACAATGGTACTTAAGATTAAACTTCTCTTTTGGGCCAGGAAACGAAATAAAACAATACAAATAATTATTAAACAACATTTATTTAAATTTATAAATCTTGTTCTACATGGCCGCCTCTGTTTCGCACACACACTCTCATTCGGTGTCTTAGTCCGCTTTTAACTACTACAGTCGTTAAGTCTCTTCGAATTTCGTCAGCAGCCTCAATAATCTTCTGTCTTAATATGTCAATAGTTTCAATTGGATTATTCTCATTGTAGACTAATGTCTTCATGTGTCCCCACACATAAAAATCCATGGGAGTCAGGTCAGGACTTCTTGCTGGCCACGGTATGGGTCCACCTCTTCCGATCCACCTATTAGGATACTCGTTGTCTAGCCATTCCCTGACCCCTCTTCTGTAATGTGCAGGGCAACCGTCGTGTTGGAACTTCATGTTTCTAATCAGATTTAGGGGTAAATCCTCTAATAAATTTGGTAACTCTTCTCTTAGAAAATGTTCGTAAAATTCTCCGTTTAAATTATCAGGTAGAAAGAAGGGCCCAATTAATTTGTTTGCTATGATTCCCATCCAGACATTTAAACTAAATCTTCTTTGTGCGGCTTTTGTCCTCTTCTGGTTAGGATTTTTTTGCGCTTTTGGGGCCCAATAATGAGCGTTGTGGTAATTTGTAATTCCATCTTTATCAAATTTTGATTCATCTGTCCACAAGATTTGTTTTAAAAATGCTGGGTCTTCTAAATCTCCACGAAGCATAAATCTACAAAAGTCTAACCTCCTCACTGGATCTCCCTCTTCGATAACATGTACTGGCGTGTAGTGATAGGGGTAGAGGCCTGCAGTATTCACCGTAAACCACACTTTCCACTGCGAGAGTCCAAGTTCTCGGGCAACAGCATTAGTTGAAGTAGTTGGATCCGCTCTAAACCGTTGAACTATTTGATTATCTTCATCTTCATCATCAACAATGATCCGTGGTCGGCCTAGGTCTGCTCGACGCCTTAAAACAGAGCCAGTCTCTCTGAGTCGCCGGTAAGCGCCGTCAAAGACAGTGACATCCGGTATTCGGCGGCCGGGATAACGTGCAATGTATTCGTCACGAGCTCGTGCAGAAACACCATTGCAGTACCCATAACAAAGTAGAATATCCGCGTATTCCTCGTTCGTGAAGGTTGCCATCTTCAACAGTTCCAATTCAGAAGCACAATTCAAAGTCCAGTTAACAAGCACAGTCACAATTTGTAGGAAACAGTCCAGAAATACAAGCCAAGTCGGGTAAGAAATGAAGAGCACTAAATATCGCATCTACTACGGACGAATCACGGAAGCAGACTAAAACGAAACAATAACAACAAATTGGCCGGGATTATTTTATCTCGCTTGCACCTGGTCAGTTTGTCCCGCTCGCACGCACCACAGCTCCGTGGAAGAACAATAGGACCAAAGAACCCAAATTTGTACTGCTACCTGAGAGCCTTTTATCGATTTTTTTTCTATGAATTGTGATAAGACCCTAGCTTGTGATACCTTGTTGGATAGCTAATGGAACGTAGATATTATTTAAAATATCTGCAGAACTAACGCCATAGATTTTTTTTTAAATATTACTAAAAGAAACAATTTTTTTTTTTCAAATTAATTACTTTTTTACGGTATCAATCGTCTACTACGATCCCATTGGTTCAGATACTTGCACTTTTTGGGTTGAGAATTATAAACAAACTTATCTGGCACACAAAAATCAGAATTAAAAAAAAATAAAAGGCATAGGATACAAAAAAAATAGGCTATAGTTAAGAAATCGGGATATTTTAAAAAAAAACCTTCTAAGTCCAATATCTCGAAAACGGTTAGGTTTAGGGTGGGGTGTTTCATAGTCAGATCAGTCAGAAATGATGGGAACTACCACCTCTTAACGGATCTAGGTCGACTTACCCAATAACCCTGTATAAACTAATAAAAAAATATAACTTATTTGAATGAATTTTGTAATTACATATTTGAATACATAATTGCAAGATAAAATTAAAAATAATATTTCTTTAATTTGATTAAAGACTAGCTGTTAGTGTTACCCGCGACTTCGTCCGTGTGGATGTGGATGTCGTTCTAAGAATAAAACATGCTTAAGGTAACAATGTCAAAATAACAATAGTAGGTACAACTCATGTACTTACTCCTACCTCCAACCATGATAAAATATTCATAATATCAGTCTTAATTACCAACCAATAAGTTATAAAGTTCAGTGCCTAGTAACAATATTTTTATTCCAAAAATTAATTCAAATTCTATTTTAAATTCTCGGAAGTGCTCCCGAATGTTCAAGGGCAGAGTGCACCTGCGCCCGTGACCCAAGTACCTTACGCGAGCGCACAGGAATCGCAACCTTGTGCAGTGTTGTTAAGTGATAAAATCCGTAAACACTTAATTACTAGTGACGCGTGTAGCAAATGCGCAGGATTCGCACGGTTGTGTAGTGCTATTAAGGACTAAATTTCCGTACACCCTTTGCGCATGGACATGTACCACGATTCGTATCCCGCCCGCCACCCGCTGTTTCCCCAATTACACCTGTTCATGGCACGCGCCAACGGCGAATAAATAATAATATTTACAATTATTTAAGTAATATTTTGATTTGAATCAAATAAAAATGCCTATTGCGGCGCTTGTGGTGCACTAGTTGTTGATTTATTTATGGAATGTTCCAATGCAAAATGCAATAGGAAATACGACTTAGCGTGTCTTGAAGTAAATAAAGACATGTTTATGGCATATAAGCAAGCGTACAAGATTTATTGATTTATTGTATACTAGCTGACCCGGCGAACTTCGTACCGCCTTAGCGTAAATTTGATGCACTACTTTATTTTGTATAGCTGACCTATCTTATGTATGCGTACCTATTCAATTTGAACTGGAATCTATAATATCCCCCATATAAAAATGAATAAGTACTTTTTTTTTTGTTTGCCGTAACAACCTTGTTTGTACAGAGTATTAGAAAACTACAAAAAAAAATATCAGCCAAATCGGTCAAGCCGTTTTCATGCCAAGTCGTGACAACGGAAAACGGGTTTCATTTTTATATATATAAGATAGATTACTGGTGGTAGAGCTCTTGCGAATAAGCTCGAGGGCGGCAGCACCACCGTCTCACCTTTAACCTGCCGCCAAATAATAGTGCTTAATGCCAAAATCACAATGATTTTTAAGCTGTTATAGTTATTTGTACGATATCTATGCCTAAAATCCAGTTTTTATAGTTTTTGTCTAGGTATCTGTTTCTATCAGCTTATTTACGGCTGGACAGATTTTGATAAAATTATAGGTGCAGGCAACTGACTGCATGGTGCGTAACATAGGTTACTTTTTATAGATGTACAGTGGGCCAAGCAATTAGGTATGCAGGGCAAAAACTTCTACGCCACAGTGAAAAATGACTGCAATAGATATGCGTTTATGAATTACATATTGAATAAGTGTAATATACCCACTATTTAGATATGTATCTCACTTATCCATAGCTGGTGTAGTAAGTCTTAACTATGACTTTCAAGTTTTTACCCTGCATACCTTGCTCGTTGTCCCACTGTACCTACGACACAGACAAAACCGCGTGAGAAAGTTAGTAGTTTGTTTGTTTGATAGCGCTAATCTCGGGCATTCGGTCAGATTTCAATAATTGTATTTGTTTAATAGACATTACGCTGAACTTCACTTGAGTGGAACAATAAGGTATTACGCGGGCCGAACCGCGGGCGTAGCTATTAGTCAATACAACGAATCCCACGCAGACGAAGTTGCAAGCAGAAGCTAGTTTAGTTTATAGTAAAACCGGTTAAGGCACAAATTTATTTAATTTAAAAAACATTAAAAAAAGCTGTTACAAAGTATAATATTACAGTAACGTACTAAGCTTTAACGAACTCTTTTGATCTTCAAACGTTTTATTATTGCTACGACTTGGTTGCAGTGCACATGTGCTGCGGATCCGGCATCCGTCCATGACAAAGCCCTTAGTGCCACCTACGCTTAAAAAGTAAAACTAAATCGAGGTCAATCATAAGGCGAACATTTAGCTACACCACCGTACCTTTATTAAACGAAAGTGCCAACTAGAACACCAAAAGATACCGCTCCATGGTGTCATTCTAATAGAATATACTTTTATATCCCCGCAAATAATACTTAGTTGTTGCGAAACTCCGACGTTCGTATTGCTTTAGTTTTAATAAAAACTCTCGAAGGATGTAACATTAGACGATATTTGGCGGGACGGAGACGCGAATCGTATCCACAACAGGGTAACTTCGTCGTACCACTACGGAATAGAATTATTGTGGTACCACTGAATGCCGATTTCACCACGTGTTAAACCAACGTTTAAAGTCAAGCTACAGCTTTCTATCTCACGGTCCCGTTCAAACATTGAATTCGAGAGAGATGGAAATACTGGTTAAAAAACTTGAGAGGTGAAAAGGGACACCCGGATGAAACGAAATTCCTTTCGATTAATTAGTGAAGGATTTTTTTTATGTTAAAATAATATTTTTTTATTATTAACGAATATGATGTAATATAACTTAATCAGTAGCCTCAATTTTAGTAATATAACTAGCTTACTTTCTATAAGGGAGAAAGAGAGATAGATAGAAAAACACGTGCACGACTCACGACACGGTCGTTACAACTTTTGCTCTTAATTTTTCCGTCTAGCCCCCTTTCGCAACGCGCGATAAGGAACTTTGTTCCAAAAACCATAGTTTAAGCAGTTTGATGAAGTCGGGGCTGAGTAATCCCTCGTTGACTGTCAGCCAACCATCCTCATTTTGAATGGCCAAGTACGTACAAATATTTCTTTGTGCCCGTTCTTGTTTTGTAAGTAATAAAAGTTAAGTACCCGCTTTGAGGTTTGAGAGAGATGAGAGTCATACTCAGCTTTTCGTATCCTGGATAACGACTGTTCTTAATTTTGGGTTGCTTAGATAAGTTATTTTCGAGTGGAGAATGTTTTGGATGAATTGTTATATTAGAAACAGGGTTTATTTGCTTATTTTTGTTTCTAAATATGAAGGACTTTTCATGTTTGATCATGTGATTTTTTTCTTTATATCTTCACTGAAATTATCTTGGGCGATCTGAGTGTTTGCTGGCGCTGAGTTGCCTCACATTTCACTTGCACTTCGCGGGACTTCACGGGTGTTACAAATACTATTTTCACAGGTTAAAAGTTCGATTTGGGCAAAACTTTTAAAACAAACTACATTAGTAATGCTTGTGAGGAGCCCGCAAAGCGTGAGCAACGTGCCATGGAAGAGTTAGCGGTTAGTTTGGCCCCCTGTAATAGTTATTAATGAATTTTGATAATAGTACCGTCCATAGTTGTAATTACGTAATATATTTTGTTGGATTCACTATCTGAGTGGTACATGTTTGTGCATATTTACCGCAAAGTTTTCACCATGATATGGCGACACTTTTAAAGAGAGCACGGATTATTGCGTATAGCGATGTGAGAATGTACAAGTTAAGTAAAGAAATATCATGTTCATTTAACGTCTAATAAATAATGAATATTGTAAGTTATGACCGTTCTATTCTTTACACGACACGATACACGCCGGTAAACAAGACGAACCTAATTTTCTGCTCGAAAAGGCTTCTAAGGAACATAAAATAGCGGTATTATGTCGTCCTTTCTTAGACTTAGTTTACGCGAGCAGGCGTCATTAATATTGTCAGACTTAGTCCCAATTATTATTAATGTAGTTTTTAATTTTATTTCTTATTTTAACTTCATTTATTAAATTTTAATTAAGTACAAATCATCCTGTATTTCCACACAATATGCTGTCAATACAAATGTAATTACCACGAAGAAGTACCTACCTGACTCCTATAACACAAGCAATGCTTAGTTTAGGTGTCAGTTGCTTTTGTTATATATAACAATTATGTACAAATTGTATTAACTATTGTAAAATGTTTACTTTGTGATCTTTGTACTTATAAGTTTCAATAAATTATTATTATTATTATTATTATTTCATAGGTGTTAGATACACCTTATTGGCTGAATAAGCATATAACACGCATAAATCAAAGTGACAGCTGTGTTCTTTTTTCAAGTTTAACATGTGTCAGTTTCAAATTCGGTCAGGTTATATTTTATGGGTCGGATAAGAACTCTCCGGCACCTCAGAAACTGGCCCTTATTCTTAAAAAATGTATCTATGATACAAGTACTCATAACGTTACTTCTACGCCAACATTTGTCTGCAAGTGTCGTGTAGTGGTTTAAGCAGTCGCCTCGCCGCTCTTCATTGCACTGGTGTTGTGGGTTCGATCCCCGCATGGGACAAATCTTTGTGTAATTTTTAAAGATTTGTTCTGAGACTGGGTGAGCTTGTGTGAGTGAATGTATGCATTTGGCCTTGTCATTGGATACTGTAATTGCTTCTTGCGTTCTATCTAATGTAAAAAATCCAAATATTTATCATTTATTTATTTATTTTAATTTATTTATTTAGATGATTCTTCTAGTGTAATGATTATGGGGAGAGTAGGTTCGAACCCGAGACCTTTGACTTCGCAGTCCTACGGTCTCTTATTCGGCTATTGCTGCTTATATACGATTTGTGTTATCGATGTTATTTTTACAAAAATGCTGATGTAATCTCATTAAGAATACACATAGTAACATTAATATTTGCCAGGATCGGTTTAATATGAGATCGTATTTTGAATACTTAAAAACACAATAACTAATGTGAAATCTACAGATCACACATGCATTGTTTAGTAGCTAGGTTTAGTCCCTATTTCACCAGTACCTGATAATGTTAATCGCCTGATAACCTCTATACAAATTTGACATTAAATCTGTATTTTTTTTTTTTATACTACGCCCACAGCGAACGAACGTGTAGTCCACCTGATAGTAAGTGGAGTACAGCCCATGGACATCAACAATCCACAAAAGCAGATAGTAGATGCGTCGCTACAGCTGAGGACTACGGTGTTATGCCTCATGTGCCTGTAATTTCAGGGCCTAATGTCACCACCAAACCGGAACACAGTAATGGAAGCACTACTATTTGGCGGCAGGTTCAAGGTGAGACGGTGGTGCTGCCGCCCTCGAGCTCATTCACAAGAGCTCTACCACCAGTAGATAAGTTCCGGGTAGATTTATCAAGGACTTACCAAAACCCGTGCAACTCACCCTTAAAAGATTAACCATCGCTACTACCAACGTATCTACATAATACGAATACTTCTCCATATAATTTGTACCTACAATGTTGAAGCAGTCACTAATTTATCCAATCTACAGAGGTTAGTACGGAATATATTGTCGCTATTCATCTCTATCTTGGTCAGTCTTAATCCTGTCTTAGGAACGTCGGTCTCAAATTGAATATCTTTCTTCAAGACTGTCTCTGTGTCTCTAAGTTAAAGATGAAAGCACTAACACTGAATCTTATTACTGTCTAGAATACCTAAATGAAGCTGTAATTACGTGCCTGTGTTCTAAATTCATATCAGTCTGTAGGGCTTTGGGTTATATATAGCAGCCCTGTATCTAATACATCTCGCACTGCTGGGCTCGGGCCTCTTCTCATGATGAGAAAGGTTTGGCAATAGTCCACCACGCTGGCCAAGTGCGGATTGGTAGACTTCACACACCATTGAGCACTTTTAGGCACTCTCAGGCATGCAGGTTTCCTCACGATATTTTCCTTAACCGTTAGCGAGCGATAATTTATATGATAAATACACACATATCTTCGAAAAGACGAATCTTAACGATTTATTGACAGAGGTGTGTGCCGTGGGTTCGATCCCAAGACCTCTGACTTCGCAGTCCTACGGTTTCCCACTCGGCTATCGCTCGCTGTGGGTTGATCCTAGAAAAATTTAATTAGCTTTCGTGACGGGAAACCAAGTATTTGTTAATTACATGATGTATGTTTGTATCCAGAACTGTAAACAAAACCTTTAACATCCCGTTATTTATTTCTTTCATACAGGCACTTCACAGCTTACAGGGAGTAGTTAAATAATTTACATTGGATCGGTACGCAGTTATGAAGAACTAACTTCGGTTAGCAATAACCGTTGCACGAATCTGTACCGGTTATAAAGATCTATGTAGAAACTAAGATAATGTTGTTTAAGCTGCTATTCATAAATCGTCACTTTGGCTGAGACATATTAATTAGTTCTTCGTCTTTTTACGTTTTAGATAGCAATGTGGTGTTTTTGCAATATTCATGCTTAAAATGTAATAAATATATGAATTATACCTTCGCAGCTAATAATGTTACTTTAACAACTTGAGTCATTCTCTAGGTTGCTAGTAAAAAACCTAGACGGTTTCCAACAAAGAGCTGGACAAGAGACAGTTGTAATGCGCGTGCGACAATTATAAGTAAT
The DNA here is from genome assembly GCA_905147285.1 of Hypena proboscidalis. Lineage (NCBI taxonomy): Eukaryota > Metazoa > Arthropoda > Insecta > Lepidoptera > Erebidae > Hypena > Hypena proboscidalis. The sequence continues at coordinate 11,381,101 of LR990140.1, read as the reverse complement.
AATGACCGTAACTCTAAGATTCCACAAAGTAGTTCTAAGCAAAGTGTAATCGATGGTGCATTCTCGAAGGAATGCTAGTAGTCATATCTTCGGCAAGAACTCTCTTCACTACATGGGGCCATTCTTATATAGCAAATTGTGTAACCATTTAAATCTTCTACCTCTAACGACATTTAAATGCCAAGCCCGAATTAAAGATTATTTAAAGGTTTGGAATTTTGGATTAAGACGACACAGAGAAACTATTAAATACGATTTCAAAAAACCCATTCTCACATACAAATTTACACACACTCAACACACATACGCACCCACGCACACAAACACACATCCCACAACTAACACTTTTGTTCACATCTACCTATATGAAGTTTTGATGTATTCAAATTGATAAATGATTGTATTTTGTTTTTTTGTTTTATTCTTATGTGAAATTTACTAAGCTTATTCAATATTATATTTTATGTACACGATTAAAGAAACTGGCCTCCAAGACACAAGGAATCCTAGTGTGGGGACTAGTGATGTAACAAATTGATATTTATTATTATGAACAATAAAGATTAATTATTATTTCTCTTTATTTATTATTTTACTTATTTTATGTATGATTTATAAAAAAAATACCAAAAACATTAAAAAAATTAATTATTACGAACGTTGATTGTTTAGGTACAAGAATTTACTAAGTATCTACGATAAAATTGTTCAAATTGACCTTTAAGTCAAACCTTGAATCTTTTCTCCTTAAAGTTCAAAGGTAAGGTTTTTAACTGTTAAGTAATCAGATATTATCTTAACATTATACTCCGAAGAAAAGTTATTTAACTTAGGATCTGTTTAACAATTTGGAAGTAAATGAAACTCAAAGGATAAAATGATTGGGTGTTATAATATTTATAACAACATTGGTCGACATAGATCCGTTGGTATAATAACATCCCTATTCATACACATTTAAGTGACAGAGAGCTGTGTTCGATTTCATGTTTAATTTGTGTTACTTTTATAATCATTCAAGTAAAAAAATCTATATAACTCTTACTTGGGTATTGTGAAACAGGACCTTATTTACTTTGTAGTCGTTACAAAATGAATTCCTCAATACACTTTGAGTTGTAAAACAACTTAATCATCTTACATCTGTTTCCGAATTTGTTTTGTACCTTGAAAATTGAAGAGCCATTCATTCTTCGACGACTTTTAACAAAAGTCCATTGCTTAAGGTATTGTGGCTTACTTAAAGGCAGTCAGATTCGACTCAAGTCGATTGAAGCACTTTTGAACCACTCATAAAACCCTCTTTTCTAATCAAATTTTATTGTGGAAGTGTTTCAATAGGTTTATTTATATGAACTTCGTGAACGCAGAAGGAAACTTCACCCTTCAGTCTTTCTTTAACTTGAAGCCCAATAGGCTTGTACTACTGCATTTAAGCTAAAAATTATTGTTACATAAACCATTATATTGATAGTTCTTAGGTGTAGCAACGCGTGTAAATAGAGGATGTTAATGCATGAGATAATTAGATATAAATCAGCAATAGCCGAGTGGGAGATCGTTGGACTGCTAAGTTGAAGATGTCGGGTGCGAACTCACGGCTCGTCTTTTCCAAGAAATGTGTGTATTTATCATGAAAATGATCGCATGCCGTGAAGGAAAATTTCGTGAGGAAACCGGCATATCCGAAGAGTGCCTTAAGTGCTCGAGGGTGTGTATAGTCTACCAATCCGCACTAGACAAGCGTGGTGGACTATGGCCTAACCCTTGTTATCATGAGAAGAGGTCCGTGCCCTGCAGTAGGTCATGTTAATGTATATTATGTACACAATATTAGTTAAAAAATATTTATTAATTGAACAAATTCAAAACAGCTAAAATAAATACCAGCTTTTAACGACACTAATATAAATTTTAATTGAGCAGATTATACTTGGGGGCAGATATCATTTACATAATAGTGCTTGTACATATTTGTTTAGGTGTTAATATATTTTCTATTATTCTCTTATATAAATATATATTTTAATATCTAGTATTATATTATCTTATTCTTCTTCTTATATTATCTTATAAATTATATATTATTCTTATTACCATAAAGTAATTAATTACATAGGTGCTATCTGAAAATCAGCGCTGTAGTATTCTATTACAGCAATTGCTGAGATAGCCACCTTTTTGGTCTCATACGGGAGTGTTCCACGTGTTTACCATACCTATGTGCTAATTCTTATTTTAATGTTTTATTTTGTTAAGTTTTCTTTTGCATGCCTTATTTTTACCAGTGTACTCCTTTATGAGTCCAAATAAATGCTTTTTCTTTCTTTCTTTCTTTCTTTCTTTACACAGGGTTGCTATGCTATTATCATGGCTTAAATAGATTTGGTGAGAGTATGTTCTTTGCATGCCTATGTTTGACCCAGGGTGCTAACTTTTGCAGTACGAAAATGTCCAGATGACGTCATATTGTTAATTTGTTTGGTTGTATAAATTGACATGCATTACCGGATTTACCCTACTCCGATTTTGGTTTACCCATAGATAGGGTAATCCAAAATCGGAATAGGGTAAATCCGGTAACCTATTTGAGGTTACCACTTATCATTTAGTGGAATAAAATAACAAAAACAAGAAATTGGGCTGTTAGCATAATAACATACAAACCATTTGCCGCGAATAGAAAATGAGTTTTATTGTTAACCAAGGCCTTGCCTTTTTGATGGCTGTAGGTACGTTCCCCTTTAGGCCCAAACTTCGCCAAAGCGGAGACGAGATGAAGATGTTTTTCGGTCAGGGTGAATCAACCGAAGCTGTGCTTAGATGCGTACTGGTTAGACTGTAGCAGAATGGTTTACTAGCAAGGGTGGGGATGTGCGCTGACTAGAAACAATTTACATCCCTGTTTGAATCGCGCAAAAGTTATACTCTTTGCTCAGTGGTCTCTTCCACTGAAGCTGTGTGGAGACGATAATGTATGTGTGGCGGTATCCGCACATAATAAATGACGGATGACACACACGTGACATATGTCGACGAGTGCTGAATCGCGATAACGAAATGTTCACAGCAAGTGTCTACATATACCACTTCCAATACGCTACCGTTGGACAGCTGTCCGCCAGGCAATACCACCGAGCCTGCATGGTCAGAGGATCCTCCCTTTATGGTGGAGGAACATCACACCCTGTTCCTCTACATATTTATAACAAAACTCTATCGATTCTTTAAAACACATTGGTTTTGTTGGTCTAGTGGCTGGCGTATGCGCTTTTCACCGCGAGAGATCGGGTTTGATTCACAGGTCAGGCAAAAATTAAATTTAAGTTTTTCATCAGGAATTTCTAAATAGCAGAACGTAGTTAAATTTGTGCGTGTTGGATATTGAATGGCTTAACACAACAAAGATAAGAGGCGAAATGTGGGTGTTATATATTTCTGCCGCACCCTTTTGGATAATATAAGCTTGATGTTATGTTTATGTAACACATCTATGCACCAATCGTCTCGTCGCCGCTTTGGCAGAGAGAGGGCCTAAACTCGTTTCCTGAATGTTATATCCGATTAGTATTCTCAGTGCGGCCTCACTCGAATAGGCAATAACTAAACTCTTTTATTACACTATTCTATTAACTTTATTTAAGTGTTTTTGAAGTTTGCATACGGAACAATGAAGTTGAAGAAAGTCGATAAAAATAAAAATGAAAGTTGTAAAATCTGTTTAGCTTTTTTTAAAAGGTTTTGTATGCAGAAAACGAGCCATGGCTATTACAGGTCTATACCAATATATAAAAGGAGAAATATTTTTTCGTTTTTTGTTTGTTTGTACCTAAAATTCTTTGAATCTTATAACTAAAATTGTGTGGTGTACAAAATAACTTTTTATTGACGTACCACACGAGCGGACGCTAGAAGCTACGATTGAAGCTAGTCTTGTTTAAAAAGCCACAAAAGTGGATTGTGTAGATGCGTCATCTTTGAAGAATTTGATGATAATGTTAGCAACCAAAAACATAAATAACAAATAATAGCCAAGGTAAAAGAATAGATATGGGTGCCAAGTTCTTTAAAAATAAATCCAACCTGAACATTTGACTTGGCTAGTTTCTATTAACAAATCAAATTTTAGAAAGTAACATGGGCGTTATGTTTACCGACTAGTATGTGACTTAAGTTGGTAAGATAAATATAATGTGTAATCTGTACGTAAAAACTAGCCTAATTAAATTTTCAGATTTTTGGCTTTCTTAACACAGAACTTGGCGCCCATATATATATATATCAATTATTGACCATGTCTCTTATGTCACATTTATGACTGTTAACGTTAATATTTCGATACTTAAATAATAAATAAATGTTGGATTCTGGATAAGCTAATAGAATTCAATACATATATGTTAAATTTCAAGTATGTAGGTTAAATAGGTTTCGAGTTGTGTAGGGGTCAAAAGTACCGCGAAATGGTTGGTGTAAATATACCAGGGATGTTAGGGAGCTCCGTAACCGAAACTATCGGATATCTGATATAAAAAAATATACGTAAACGAAACCGAATCCGAAATAAAAGTTTCAGATAGTATCGAATAGGGGCGGAGCCTAATTGAGGCATGATATTACTTTAACCTAGCCTCTAGTGTGAGAAAGTTCTATTATAAAAAAAAAAATGCATGTTTTAAATAAAATAATATGTAACAGGACCACTAATGTACTCAACTCCTTGAGGTGAGCGTTAATAGCTACAACACAGTTTATTTCTAACTATCGTAGCTATTACCGTAACCATTAAATATGTAAAAAATGTATTTTGGTTCCAATAAACATTATTATTATTATTATTACAACTTGTTTTGATTGGGCGGCCGTAATATGTACCAAATGGTGACATAAAAATAAAACCATTTAATGTTATTGTATTTCACTTTTATATTCCTTAAATTATGCGAAACTAACGGATAATACGAAATAAATTAATATCCGCATCCGGTATAATAATCTATCTTATATCCGTAACCAATCCTTCCGAAATTTTATATCCATAACATCCCTGAAATATACACACTCCACATCTTGCCAGTTCTCTTTGACCTTGGCGGCGACATTATAATGTCTCATGTACTGAAATTTACAAATACTGTTTATTACTTGATGTCGATTTTGAACTGAATTGTAGTAATTTAAACACCATTTTAACAAATTTGGGAAATTGTTAAAATTTATATTAAATTACTAGTTGAGTAAATGAATACCGCCTCTGCAATAATTAAACCTCCCTGGCTCACGTTACAAATTACACGTGAAAAGCAAACAAACTAAATTAATTGTAATTAGTATTTGCAGTTATTATTAAATCATGAACGCTAATTCTGGTTAGTAATTAACGTTCGGTACATTTGCTCGCAAATATTTGGTTAACATGATTGAATAAAACCACTTAAATAAACATAGTGTGTTTATGCATTTGGAACCACTTCTAAGGTAATGTATGAATTAGGTATATTTGACCCAATGAACATAAACACATAAAAATAAAAGGTCTGTTGGCGATAGTTTTCGCTCCGCAAGTACCGACCTAAAATAAAAAAACTAATGTTTTGCATATAATAAATAAATATCACATAACATGCCTTATAGTCCCAAACTAAGAAGAGCTTGTACTATGGGTACTAGAATAACTGATAATAATACATATATACTTCTTTTTTGTAAATACATACTTACATAGAAACATCCAGACCAAGACAAACCCCATGTTCACGCACTCCAAGATTTGTCTTGAGTGGTCATCAAATCCGCGACCTTTTCCGCGATCTTATCCGCGATTTATTAAAGCTTAAAGTTCTTGTTTCATTTAATTATTATAACATTAAAGTAAAACTAACTCCGACCAGTAATTCTTCGAATTAACACTGTTGTCGTATAATTGTGTACACAACAAACCTTTGTTCCTTTTAGAAATAAGCTTTACCACGAAAGAAAAGTATTCCAAGGCTTTAAAAGCTTTGTAAAAAAAGATTTCAAAGAAATATCAAAGAAAACCTTAATTTTGCTTCTGTATTTTAATGGATGACTGAGGCAACTCAAACGTGTTATTTTAGACGAGCGTTTAGGTCGCGGGTTCGATTTCCGCTGAAGACAAATCTTTGTGTGCATGAAATTGGAGGTTTGTCTTGGTATAAGAATTTATATGTATGATAAGTATGTATTTACAAAAGAAAAGTATATATTTATTAGTATCAGTTACCAAAAGGACAAGTTTTGCTTAGCTCGGGACTAGATGACTGTGATTCTGAGAGCCTTGATTCAAAAAAAAGTTACCTTGGAAATTCGGTCAAAATATACACGTCATAAAAAAATCTACAAATGGGGCAAAATTTTCTAAGAGCGATAAATTGCAAATGTATTGGTTTGGTCTAGGTTGATGTAACTCTTCCCAGGAACATGAAAGTTTCGCTAAAAAGTGTTTGCACTCAGGGTCTTAGAATCATTACCTGAATCACTGGTAAGCGTGTTCATTGCTATGTCATTGACACGTCTGTATGCAAATATATGCATCTTTTTAGGGTTTCGTAGCCGAATGCCAAAAAACGGAACCCTTATAGATTCGTCATGTCTGTCCGTCTGTCCGTCCTTATGTCACAGCCACTTTTTTCCGTAACTATGAGAGCTATACTGTGGAAACTTGGTAAGTAGATGTATTCGGTGAACCGCATTAAGATTTTCATACAAAAATAGAAAGAAAACAATATTTTTTTGGGATTCCCCATAAATATTTTAAATTCAAACCCATACGTGTGGGTGGGGTACCTCAATATGAGGTTTCTAATATATATTTTTTCTAAACTGAATAGTTGAAAAAAAATGTGTGTGTGTGTCCCGTAATCACTAAAATTAGGGAATGATAAATGTAAAAATAATATATGATGTACATTACCACGCAAACTTCCACCAAAAATTGGTTTGAACGAGATCTAATAATTAGTTTTTTTTAATACGTTATAAATCGTAAACCGCATTTCACCTTTCATTCAATCAACTGCAATGTAATAAAGAATAAAGAAAAACATTTATTTAGATGTATAGTGGTACGGAACCCTACGTGCGTGAGTCCGACTCGCACTCGACACAATATTATGAAAGTGGCAGTACAGGCGCGTCACTGTAAAAAAGTTGATAAACCCACCAGATTACATCGAATTTAACATACAAAGAGCTATCAGGGTATATATTATTCAGACAAAACATAATTCCAAAGGTATAAAGGATTTGCCGGTTACGTATTCTGGGAGAGGCTTTGCCGGGTTGGCAGTCGGTGCCCTTTGTCCGAGCTCATACTGTTTTTATTATGAAAATCACGGCACCTGCTTACTCTCGCAGTGAATGTAGACCATACTGTACATGACTGTCGATTTTTCGTAGCTACAGTAGTAGTATATTTTTTTTGTCTTTTTGAGGATATTGTTATTGATATGGATGGCGATAGACACACCTATCAGACAACCTAAACATAACAGATTAAATGTGGGGGTAGTACACCTCTGCCGTATCCTCCTGGAAAATATAGGCGAGAGTTTATGTAATATTAAATATTAGTAATTAGATAGTATGCATTTCAGAAAGATTGGAACGTGGTCTTCTAATGACCAGTTGGGTAGGCAGAATAAAGAGAAACAATAGTTAATTAACAAAGGTGTTATTATTGCAGATTAAATTTACATGGTAGACTCAAGGCGTAGGTAGGTAGGTAGGTAGGTTGGTTTGGTGAGGTCCTGGCGAAGTGTAGATTGAGGAGACACTTAACTCAGCGCTGGTGACCGCAGGCAAGGAAGGCCGCGTCGCGAGCGCACCTCCTATTTATAGCCCACAGGGGTCTGCAGTGGGGAGCGCAGCTTGAGATGGCGGTGGAAGCGGCATTGCGACGTTACAAGATGAAAACGTGCACGAAGGCTGTTTTTATTTTAATTGATTGTAGAAATTGGAGACTATCTTGAAAAACTAGCAAAATATTTAATGAAAAACATTCTTCAGACGCTTTGAGGGTCTGAAGTGTTCAATTAATCGTACTAAAAGCATTTAAAAGATTAAAATTGATAAGGGATTTAAAATACCCATTACATCTATTTTGGTAGGTATATTTTAATACTTTTCGTGGAACGTGTTTGAGACTCATAGTATTTAATTATTTTTAAATAATAATCAAATGAGCTAAATATTTTTTGTTGTCTTGTAGTTTCATCATACTTAAACGGCTTAGATATTAAATTATTGAAACCAAAAGGTTCACTTTTCATTTTCATCCTTGCCGAAAAAAATACAATCTCAATGTTCGATTTGATCGGCAGAGATTTTCTTTCTTCGTGAAATGCTCGAGAGTTCTGTAAAATGATCGTATTTAATCAAATAGTACAATTTACTGGTCTTAACCGACCGCGAAATAGTAGTGCTTCCATTACTGGGTGCCGGTTTGGTGGTGAGATCAGGCCCTGAAATTACTGGTCCTTGAGGCATAACACCGTAGTCCTCAGCTGCAACAACGCATCTATAATCTGTTTTTGTGGATTGTTGATGTCCATGGGCTGTACTCCACTTACCATCAGGTGGACTACACGTTCGTTCGCTGCGGGCATAGTATAAAAAAAAAACATACAAACGAGATTTGTTACATTTAGTCGAGATAATGTCACATTTAGTTGGTTATCTCAGCAATAAAACGTGTTGAATTCTTGCGAGCCAGAAGAAAAGAAGCAATACAGGCAATATACCTCTTAATGTGTGCAAGTATTGACCGCATATTTGTTTATTTCAATACCGGTATTCCGGTATTAGACGTGTTCAATACTGGAATTTAAATCTTACAAATAGCCGATATTCCATTATTTTGAAATTCCGTAATTCCGGTATTTATGCCCTAAGAGTAGCGCGCCGTTTTCACGTGTCTCGGCCCTTGCATTGTGTCATAACTTAGGAACGGTGGATTGCGTTCTGACGGCTCTGAAGGTAATTTGTTTCTTGTTGGATCTGCGTCAGTGTGAAGGGTGTTTTTTTCGGAATTAAGCCTATTACTCATGTCTGACCCAGATGTGTCTAAAGATATAATAAATGTATTAAAATAAAAATCAAATGGTTTCAGAACTCGTTTGTTGTTTGAACAGATTCAGCTAGGAAAAAGCGTTAGAAGTTCATAATAATATGTAGTTAAAAAATAATTTTAAATACTAAATTAGATAATGATGAGTCTTTTCCTTAACTTATATATAAAATATTAATTCCTATGTAGATGCACAGGCAATTTCTTTTACTCAAACTTTTTGAATGTTTTATAAGTAATTTTATTACCAAAGAAAACTCAGCAGTTAGAAGTTATGAATCATTCTAATTGAAGCAGACTTGGAAACACAATTATGGTCCGTATGTAAATTTTTGAAATAAACTTTGTAAGCAGGATTTTTTTGCTCTTCATGCAAAGTGATTTGCTGAATGAACGGTGGTTCAATGTTACATAATTTTGTAGAAAACCAATTCAAATCAATAATTTTGATGTCATCAAAAACAACATCTAACTCTCTAATGTTATATAATTTTGTAGAAAACTAATTCAAAACACTAATTTTAATGCTGTTGATGATCTTTATATTTAAATAAAATAATTTTTACGCCACGGTTTTTTATTACACATCTATGTCATTGGTTGCTCATCGATTTGAAAATAATCGACTGTTTCTTAGTACAAAAAAAAGGGTAAAGAAATTTCAAATTTAGCAGCAAACGAATCCATGGCTTAATTGGCATAGGACCTGGGGCGTTAATCGTGCTGGATTCTTAATTTGTCTACCTTAATATTGTATAAAATACTATTCAATTGTTTATCAACTCTCGATATTAACAATGGCAACATTACAATCGAGATACATAGAATATTTCCGGGAATACTCTCAGCACGTGTATAGAAGTACCGTAGTACTTCGGAGCTAAACGAGTTATCGTAACAGTGAGTGCATTGTCAGCTCTCGCACTCCGTGAGCGAGAATCGATTTACAATAGGCTTTCAACAGTGTCAGTCTTTGTGACGAACATGACTATTACTCCTCTTTTACTCTAGTAATTTATAGATCATAAATAAAAAATATTTGTATTTTGTAAAAGGGTGAATGTGACATAGCGACATAATTAAAGTACTTTAAAGTATTTGTACGTATTGTTTTCATGAAAGTGCTCTTTTAGTTAGTTTTCTCTGCTTGTCAGAGCATCACTAATATTGTATTTTATATCAGTGTATTGTCTGTAAGGCTAGCAAACAGGCATGATGACTAGTTTTTTTTAAAGGTATTTATATGCAATTGAAACAACTCTCGATATTAGACAAATCATTAAAAAAATTACTTTGATATCACATAAACTTCCTAAGATAATACAATGTTAAATTCACATTAATAGACTCGCCCAAACACTCCAAACAAACGGCTACAAAGTCGTGACGTCATTCATTGATCATAAGATGAGTTTAATTTAAAGTATATAACAAATATTTTTATTTTTTTTCTGTTTACCTATATATTGATAAGGTATTCATTTTATTGCTTTCGCGGGCTCAGTCATCATCCCTATTGTGGATGTTATACCAAGCTTCATTATGTAATGAAAGCTTGTCGTTATGATTATAATAGCCCCTATTCATCATAATTTCAGCCCAACAACGTCCACTGTTGGACATAGGCCTCACCTAATTGCCGCCATAACGCGCGGTTTTGGGCCGCCTGAAGTCAACGTCATCCGTCCATCTGGCTGGGGGGCGACCCACACTGCGTCTGTCGGTTCGTGGCCGCCACTCAAGAAGTAAAGTATCAACTATGTATGACTTTGTATTCTACGAGCTAAGGTGTTTATGAAAATGTACGGAAGTCTAGCTTAAGTCATAAAATATTCCGTAAAGTAATACTGGCGTGTTGTAGGCAAATTTCTATAATGTATTTAGGAGCGGTTGTCGTTTAGAGCGCAGTGTACGACAAGTGTTGTGTATAAATGCGCCCCTAGCCCCTGGCCGGCGTGATTTCTTTAGTAAACTACTCACGTAAAACTCTGCCCAACACCTGCACACAAATGCTTTGGCGCAAGGTGAGAGCGATTCAAGTTAAAGTATAAAAAGATTTACCTGAGGCATAAGTATAAGACAGAAAAATATATAACAGTGCACGGTTGGCATAGCGGTTAAAGCTGTCGCCTCGCCGCTTTAACTGCCCTGGTGGTGTTCGATCCCCACAAGGGACAAATCTTTGTGCGATTCGCAAAACTGCGTTCTGACTCTGGGTGTGTGAAGTATAAGTTTGTGAGCACTCCCGCGACAAAGAAGATATCTCTAGAGCAGGCGCCGTTTTAAAAAAAAGAAAATTCGTCCGAACTGGAACTGGCTGGATACTTAAACTAAATAAAAGTAACTGCATCGTTTAGGTTTTCAGTTTCGAACCAGCACGTCAGTATGTTTAATCACGTTCGTCTTAACTTCGAAACCTGAATGTTTTTGATAATAACCTGTGAGAATGAAAATGTGGTATTAAGTATGTATCATTTAAAGCTGATGATGACTTCAGTTTTTCGAAAGTTTCTGCCTCTATGGACAATACTGAGAGGTCTGACAGGCGTTCATGTCCCATCGAAGTTCTTAGGTATTTTGGGGGTCCTCGTATGCCGAGGGCCCCGTATAATCGATACGACAGATACGGCGGTTTCTATATCACATCTGTATTTAGGAAAACACCCGTAATTTTCCAAAACACCATCACAAAATAAAAATACTCATAGCTTAGACCAAACAGTATTGTTGTACCTGTATTACATTTTATGTTTACGATTGTGTCCGGAGCGCCCGAAGATGCATAGTTATGTCTACCACTATTGCGGAGGAAAATCCACAAGTTCGCTGCAAAATGCTTCTTTAGAATTCCACTGGTAGTTCTTTCTTTGTGTTGGAATGTAAAGGCGCTATTTGTGCCAGTGTTGTGTCTTATGGTGACTATTACCTCAGTTTTACATTGATAAAGTAGTAGAGAGACCAAGAATATGATAATTATCATGATAAAGAGTTAAAACAGAGGATGAGAGGAGAGATGTTTTTTGAAGTCGTTTGTAACAAAGGATAAAAGCTTTTTTTAAAAGAGGGACTGAAGGTATCAAATTGATTAAGTGTGTTACTTTATAAAACAACGCCTTTATTCCTCTTCGATCTTTAAGAATACAATTGTTTCCTTACAATCAATATTATATTTGATTTGATTTTATTTTACACGCTAATTATGTAAGTCGCAGCTGGAGGGGTGCAAGAAGAAACTAGAATGACTTAAAATGAAATTTATTATACTTATTTAATCTAACTAGCCTAAAGATGAATGAGTCCGATGTGAGGAACTACATTCTATCTATCTAACCTAAAGATGAATGAGTCCGATGTGAGGAACTACATTCTATCTTACAACTATTCTACGTAATTTCCGTCTTGTGTCTTCAGATGCCTTTTTATACTACTCCAAAGTGGGGTCGAATAAGTGGGGTTAATTGCAACCAGTCGATGACTCTAGTGCTGATTCGGCGTCTAGTGCTTGAGTTGGTAACGATTGCGAAACAAGCCTCGTGGAGTGATTGAGGTCACGGGTCGATGGCACATGTTAGCACCGATATGTAACATCTCCACCCTCAGAACAGCAACTATTTGAAGACAAAGTTGAGAATAGTGCTGAACTATGCAATAGGTATTTCATAATTCGTTCGCTTGCGGTGGAAAATGACGCACGGCGAACCTCACGTTACGGCTTGTCATCAGTTTTGCAGGTGTGCATCGGGAACGGCTCGATAGCAGTTTTGTATGCGCGTGGCTCGCTGGTTTCTATGTGTCGCAATAAGGCCTTTGCATATTTGTAGTTTCTTTGCAAATTCTTGGTATAACAGATCAGCAATCATTTTAATTGAAAAAATATTGCTGACTGTGTCTTTGGGGCTGGTACACATATATCGATGCCACTTATTACTTGCTGCCCTGGATGAAGTGGAACTGGAAGATCTGAACATCCCGGATGAGGCGGCGTGGCAGCAACGAGGATAATGCCCAAAAATATCCTTTCCAATAATTTTGAATAATTTCGTTTTGTATGTGCTGAGGGGTTATAAATGGATTGTAATTTACATCGCATCTCGTCGAGTTATTCAAAAGCTTCTTCTTTTAGGTTTTTATTGGTGATGAGTTTGGACGATATGTTGCGCTGTGGCTTGATGACTCGAAGTTATCTTCTAAATTATCTTCACGAAGACCATCGATCTATTACATCTCTGATGCATTGCAGGGATACCATAAATTTTATTTCAGACTTTCTGTCTCTATGTACTTAGAATATAGTTCATGAATTGCTATGTGGAGTGAGGATAGGCAAAAGGAATAGGTCAATTCTATTAGGTATTGTGGATAATTTATGTTAGATATAGGTTTCTAGGTAAGGCTATCTGCGACATTATAACTACTGCTACTTATGTTATACTACAGTTATCACCTAAAACATCAAATCTCAGAGTTTAAAATGAGTGATATAGAAAGGCGTTACCTACTTATGAAATGGATAGAAAAATTTATTAAGAATTAGCAAAATTATTTCAAAACTACGTCACCGTCGGTCACAGAAAGAAAATACAGAAGTATTTTAAATAATATAAAATATATTTTTATAATTTATAAATTTCATATTAATTTTAAGTACATACATATTATATTATACATAAAATTTATTTTTTTAATCACTTCCTATTACAATATTATTAAAATTTTATTTCAATGAATAAAACAGAAAATAATTATATGCTGTAATTTGATTTTTTTTTTCTTTTTGAGACTTTATTGAATGTAATAGTTATTGAACAAACAGCCGATTTAATTTAGGAAATGCCGCCCATTCCCGGCTTTGTGACATATATATGTTTAAATTCTATTATCTAATATATTTATTCCAGTTTAACCAAACTGCACTATATATAACGATTTTTAATACTATTGATATAAATTATAGAAAGCCAAATTTTTAAATTAATCTCCCTTCTCCATATTTATTTTAATTTCAATTTAACTAATAATCAGTAGATATAAAAGCCAATTTAAATGTAAGATATATTATATTACATCCCTTTTTTTTTTGATAAATTCATAATATGAATAGCTCACTTCTATTTCAAAAATGATTTCAGTGATAAATATAATATATAATTATATATTTTTTTTTTATTTAGTAAAATCAGTTATTTTTGCTTGGGGAAAAAAATAATTTTTCTTTTTTTTTATAAAATACCTACTACGTTTTAGCAATCACTGTTTTTGAAATAAGTTTCATTTCTTAATTATTTTAATAAATCAAATAAAAATTATCATGCAATGGATATCAATGACAATCCAACATTTAAATAAAATAAAAAAAAATCAATTCACTATGTCGGCAATCGATGTGCGTCATCGGCACACCTGCACTTTTGCTGCATCGGCGAATGCTTCATGTACGGACGTTTTTGCACATGGTGCTAAATCGGCACTGCTATTCTAGTTAATTATAATTCATAGTGAATTCATACATTGCTATGTCGTTGATATTCATTAGGGATCCGTACTTAACATGCAATATAATTTTAATTTTTATGTTAATTTGACTCATTTATTAAAGCCTTATCAATTTTTACAACTTTGGACTATTTCAAAGTGTAACCTTCTATGTTTCAATCATTTTTTTCTCGATTGAAGATTTTAATAGAAATTCTACAATTAATTATTAATATACATTTTTCCTAATTTTATTCGAATAAAAAGAAATGTAAGAATTAATATAATCTTATTTATATTGTATTGCAGGGGTTTTTTTTCATAAATTTCTTATTTGTTGGATTGTATTAATAAGTGATAAAGAAAAGGGTATAACTTAATAAATTCGATATAAAATCAATCTAAATAGTCGTACAAATATATTTAAGGTATTATTATTTCTTTTATCTTTTAAAATGAACTAAATGATATTTAAAAAATATTATATATTTCAAATAAATTTAAATGTATTCTGTAGGCATGAAGAAATAAATCTTAATTAAATTTAGTAAAGTTAGTTTAGTGATAATGAAATAAACTGATTTAAAAAACTTGATATACAAAAAAAAATATCTGACATATTAATTTATTCAATAGAAATGAATTTAAAGTTATTAACTTATTATACATAATACAACTTAATTATAATATATTATATTTTATTTAATTTCGCAATTACTTCATTTTACTCTATGAGTACTTCGCCGCCCCCAACGAACAATACCGTAATCGAAAAATCTAAATTTTACAGGAAAAATAAAATACGGTTTTTGTGTCGTAATTTTTTATCAGACTTACATAGAAAAGTATTTTTTAAACCAAAAGATTTGTGATTTTTTCCTCCATAATGCGATATAATTAAAAAAAAATATGGTTATCCTAAATTGAAATTATAAGTGAAAATGTATATTACCAAAATTGAAATAGAATCTTTATACGTAAAGTATCAATACGATTTTATTTGGGTAAATTGTCAACAGTGATCTACAAAATAATCGTTGAATAAGGTCTTATTCACTGTTTTTCAGAAATGTTTACCGGTTGGTAATGAATAGTTACTATAATATTCGACGATAAAACAAAATAATATAGGTAATTATTGTAAAAGTTTTTGACCTTATTATTCCACGGCAAACAAAACTAGTCTGATTATTGCAAATATATAATACCGGATAGTTTGATTGGAAAAATAAATAGTAATAATTAATTGAATTCTCAAGATAAAACACATTTAGCATTAATTTTAAAAGTATTTTAATAATTGCATGAAAAACAACATAAAAGATTTTTTTTATCAATTTGACATTCATAGAAACATTTATTAATTATATTTCAGAACCATCTAAGCATCATCTAGGTCGGACCCATCAAAATCGTCTAAGTTTTGCTGTTCCTAATTTCGGCTCTCTTGTATGTTACAAGAGAGTTGTAAAATACATAGTTATATTTAGGTATGGCTTCACTAGCACTCAATCCAAGTAGGTCATCATACAGAGGTTTAGTTATGGGAATGGGTTGATGGTAAATCTGTGACAAGGTATCGACAATTGTACTTTCCACATTTTTCGGCCGCCACCTACGTTTAGAATTTGCATGATCTACGTCTGTGTCCAAGTAAAAATATTCGTCTCCAAAATTATATTTGAATTGTAATACACGAGGTATATCAAGAGAAACTCTGATATTTATTACCTTAGACCATGAAATTTTTCTGCCTTGTGTATCCTTAAAGCCAGTTCTTGCCAGAAATGAGACATTTTAAATCATAAAAGTCACTTTGCTCCATTTCTTTGACATTATATTTTACTTTTGCATTTAATATGACGCTGTAGACTTCTTCTTCTTCCAGTGCCATCTCCTAACGGAGGTCGGCGATCATTAAGGCTATTTTTACCTTAGAGACGGCTGCTCTGAATAGTGATTTTGTGCTGAGGCCGAACCAATCTCTAAGGTTTTTGAGCCAGGATGTGCGTCGTCGTCCGGGTGGTCTGCGGCCTTGAATCTTCCCCTGAATTATGAGTTGCAGCAGGTTGTATTTGTCATTACGCATTATATGTCCCAAATACTGCAATCTCCTAATTTTAATGGTCTTAATGATTTCCAAGCCTTTACCCATTATATATAGCTGTAGACTTGGTCAGGTGTAAATAATATTTTATTTTTTATTGCGCGTTTAAAACACGAATGCATGCTGTCATCCTCACTCTGGCTGTGACCAGTCTCAAAATAACGATGTGATATACTTTTCAGCCCGTAAGTTTTTAAAGCATAAAGGTATACATAGCAAAAATAAACCTATTTTCCGTCAAAATAAAATGATATATGTATTATGCTTTAAAAGAGAAAGAGAAAGAGAAAGAAAGCAAGCTTTGTGCTCTTGTTGTGTGAACTGTAATAAAACAGCTACCGATTTTGTTAGATCCTCTCTTTGCCATATAAAGGTGCCAGACATAGCAATATCCTGATTAATTGAGCGTGTTGAAAACTGTAAAATTATAAATGGGGTACTTGCGCTTATAATGAAAAATATCATCAAAAACTTCGACTGTAGCATTTGTTGCATCAACCTCAGCTTTTTCTTTCTTTTTATTTCACGTACTTTGTTTTTACGCTCCAAGTGCCCCCTATAATTTTCTTCCTGAGACACATTTTTGGTATCATCAGCTTGCTCGCACAGAGAACAAATAGCACATAAATCCTTTTTTTGGCTTAAAAAAAGAATAGTTGTATTCCGTATTAAAAATAGATTCGTACTGCCGTTTCGTAGCAAGACTGTTACAATCGAAACATTTTTGAAATATTAAGTTGCTCTGATAAACTCCTTCCTGATATAGTGAGATTCTATAACAGGAAATAGAATAATATGTTTTATTATTATTTCCTTTGTAATCTCATTCGATTTATGAGGCCCATTTAAATGTGTACCTATGTCATCTGTCAAGCTTTTATCTTTATTTATTTTTTCTAAGGCTGTGTAAACTACCTGTTCTGATATCTTCGAAGTATTAAGGAAATATGTTTTGCATACCGATATATCGCACCCATCTAGTTAGATGAACGGAAAAGTGTATGTAAGTGTTTGGGTATTATTATTTTTGCGCTCCAACGTTAACTTTTTAATTGGTTTGGTAGTAATACGCCTAACAATATATTGCCATTGCAGTTCGTGACTTTGATGTATGTAAAGTGTTAAATAAATTTTGTATTTGTTCAGTGGTAAATTATCACTACATTTTTTTTTACATGAACATACTGGACCTTCCTGGATCTTTGCTGGATAACTTTTTTTTTAGCGACATCCTGTATAGGCTTCGCCAAAGTTTTACAGGCGTTTGTTTTTGATATCGCGCCATTCATCTTTATTTAATTTTCTCTTTCTGGTAAGTTTTTTATTTACTGAAGTTGAGGGTTCATTTTGCTCAGTAAAATTATCAAATACTTGTAATATTTCGTCATGAAATGAATAAAAAAAACATCGCAACCTGTCGATACTTGTCGAAATGCTCGCAAAGTATTATCGTTAGATAGATTACTTCATTTTTGTAACCACACTTAAAACAGTATTCAATATAACGATTGTGACTCTTTTAAAGTAATTATCGCAATATAATGTTACGTGAAAACGAAATGAAATTATTACCCAAATAATATGGTAATATAATTCACCAAAATTTGACCTTTTTTTTTGTACCAGAATAAGATTGTGATAACAGTTTACTGTAAAAGGTAAGACATTGAGAAAATAGTAATAACTTATAATGATGCTATTCGTCATAAAAGTATGTTTTTATTTTTAGGCGAACAGTACAAGTAAATTCTTTACAAAATGACTATCTCGTAAAGTACTCGTACGAATATTCTGAAAAAAATTGACAATGTGTAATCGACCCTATATAACAATAATTCCCAATAAAAGCACTTCTATAGTAATAGTCGATTACGATACTATTCGGTGGGGGCGGCGACTTGACAATGAATAATTTAATTAAATAGTTTTCTATTAGGTGGATTTAACTTATTTTTTGAAGATTATCATATTTTATTGCGTTTTATGACGCTATTGTAACTAATAGCATTAGATATGCTAAAAATGATTGTAATTGAACTAATTGCAAGTTAATTTAATCTAAGCCATAGACTAAAGCTTTCAGGCCGGTAAGAGTCGAATATAATAGTTATAGTTTAATTATAAGTTTTATTTAATGTACTAATTAATTATACTAAATAAGAATTTTAAAATAGATTTTATTATAACATTAAATTGATATTTTGGAAAGATTATTTTAAATGATGTAATTAAATTCTGAGCTATAAAAGGGTATTAATATAATCCATCTTAAGGGGCTAGATGATATTGCCTACTGCTTACTTTTGGCATGCATTATAATGAGCTAGGGTTTAAGCAAACTATAACAGTAAGATGGCATTCATTATATTCATGATGGTTTGAGTAACACAGCTAAGCTTCAATACTATTATAGTCGTGATGATAGTGGTCGACGAAACCTGATTCGAACAAAATACAATGAAATGTTTAGGGTTGTCAAAACTATTACAATTAAAACAATTCTGTATTAAATTCTGTAAAAACGACTCGACCTATTAATTAATTATTATTACAATTGATTCAGTACACTTCTTTACTTCATAGGCAGGACAGTAAGTTCATGTAAAATCATTAACTGCCTATCATGGATTCTGAAATCAGCATTAAACTATCGATCTAATTCTTAAAAAGATAAATAAATTGTATTAGATATTATTTATTCTGATTTTAGAAAAAAGATTACCTATTACATTACAACTTTAAAATCGCTGTTAATAATTAATTATGTCAAAACTAAATAAATCAAAACTAACATTGTGTCAACCCTACTTGCAACAATGCTTCTTTCTAAAACTGCAACGTATGTTAAATGTAACTTGAGTAAAGTAAGTATTCACAAGTAGTACCTACAATATAACGTCTGATGAATTGCACTTTTTTATTTTAAATTCACAGTAATGAGTTTTTATCATCGAGCTGCGGGACAGTAAATATTTTGTATGAAATGAACTGTCTATTATAATGTAAAAACTGAGTATGTTACTAGAAAAATATAAAAGAAAAGTATAGGTTGCTAACGAGGTCGGTTACAAGATGGAAGCCTTGAGATAAACTATTTCTATGTATATTAACTATTTCTATGGATGTTATTATTCACTATTCTACTTTGCTAATTATTATAATTCTACATTATCAGTATCTTTGTCCTGAATTTAGGACTACCTAGTCTAGAGGGTGTACCAGAATTCCTTGAATGGAACATTTTGGTGGAAATTAAGGATAACTTAAGGATAACTTAGGGATAGAAAGGAAGCAACCATAGAACGATTCTAAGGTACTTACAATCTAGTTGGCTTCTGTGCGGTATCAATGTTCGGATACTCCCTCGCTGCGGCTTCATGTAGATTCTGGATACTCGAAGCGGCGACTTGGAAGTCCCCCGGGTTGTAGTGCTGCCATTGATGTATCTTCTTTACAATAAAGAAATGACCACGAAAGCTAGCTAACCCCGCGAGTATCGTACCGACTGCGCCAATTATGTAAGTCGCAGCTGGAGGGGTGCAAGAAGAAACTAGAATGACTTAAAATGAAATTTATTATACTTATTTAATCTAACTAGCCTAAAGATGAATGAGTCCGATGTGAGGAACTACATTCTATCTATCTAACCTAAAGATGAATGAGTCCGATGTGAGGAACTACATTCTATCTTACAACTATTCTACGTAATTTCCGTCTTGTGTCTTCAGATGCCTTTTTATACTACTCCAAAGTGGGGTCGAATAAGTGGGGTTAATTGCAACCAGTCGATGACTCTAGTGCTGATTCGGCGTCTAGTGCTTGAGTTGGTAACGATTGCGAAACAAGCCTCGTGGAGTGATTGAGGTCACGGGTCGATGGCACATGTTAGCACCGATATGTAACACGCTTATTATTTTTATTATTGTTGGGACGAGGCTTTGGGTGTTCACGTCAACCTCCGCGGGTCTATTGTGATAATAGCCTCACTATAGACTCTCCATTAGGCCAATTGCCTGCATAAATAGAAGCAGTTGGCCGATCGGGAGTGACTTCACATCATCCGGATCCAAGATATGGCATCCCAGAATGATACTTCGTCTATGGATCAGTAGCTTGCAGCCGCAAAAGAGGTGCAGCGGTGTTTTCGGTTCCATTTTACAGACTTGCCATCTATACCTAACTATGTAAGTAAATTATATCTCACAGAAAATAGGGTTTTAAAATTGAACTGCCGTTTTTAATATAGCATAGCTAAAATTTTGCCAGTTTACGCCCACAGGAAACGAAGGGATGATACATTTATAGCCGAAGGAACACGACAGACAACCTCTATGGGCCCAATCAATTTATCAATCAGCACATCCCAATTAAGGGCCGTTTCAAGTTATATCAGACGTGGACAGTATTTGTATAAAATTAAATCTGTTTCCAACAAAAATGATGTCTTTCATGTTTCAGATGACTGAATAAAAGGTAAATAATTATGTAGTCTGAAATGTTAGTAAACATACCAATAAATAAATAATTTATTAGAAAGTATTATTTATTACATGTTTTCAAATACTAGGTTATGTTAGTGCTTAATTTTTCGTTCGTTCAGGCAAAAGTCAGGGGAAATCAAAGTGCAAGACGGGTGACCTATCTGACTGCGCCTGAAGTCTTTCAACAAGCAGAGTTGACGAAGAATCGTGCGGAAAGATGTATCTATATATACCACCGACGTGGACACCTCATCGTGACCACGACTGCTTTGCTAAGAGCAAAACGACAGAGAAGAATCTATCAATTGGTAAAGTTCTCATGATCACTCTACATATTGCTTTTTTATTGCACTTAAACAGATTGTAGATGCGCCGCTAAATATAATGGACAACGGTGTTATGCCTCGAGTGACAGTAATTTCAGGGCCTGATCCTCCCACCACAACGGAACACAGTAGTAAAAGCACGACTATTTGGCAGCAGGTTAAAATTGATGTTGCTGCCGCCCTCGAGCTCGTTTACAAGAGCTCTTCAACATCATCATGTGCTATTGGCAATAAAAAAAGTTTTAAACAAACAGACTTTTAAGTAAAGTGTTTGGTTGTCTACCTACATATACGACTATTATTTATTCCCATTGTCACAATTAAACCACATTCTAGTTCCACAACTAATGAATTTCAGTATCTTTCACTCTAGAGATACGAGAATTAATTAGAACATGCGAGTTGTTCCACAATTAACACGGGCATGACAGCATCTGACAGTAATTTATCTCGTGTGACTATTAATCACTCTAGGATACGAGATACAATAAATTTCATAATGTTGTTGTAAGCCTAAATTAATATCGTATGGGAATCTAATTTGTCAGAGTAGTGGGTAGAAAATCGTTTGTAAATTACGAAACATGTTTGGAATTTTCCGTGATCACAATTTGATGGGAGCTTTGAATATCAATTTGCGATTGCAAATTAAATTATCTTTTATAAATAATTTCGAATGGTTAGAGGTATATATAAGATCTAAATAAAAAACACATATTGAAAATATTATTATTAATTTACGGGTTTTGTGACAAATTCTGTATCGTAACGTCGCCTTAATCCATCTTTTGTAGATGTTATGTTGTTGTGACGTTGGTTCAATTGATATAAATAACATAACATAACAACACGCCTATATTACCCAGAAGGGTGTGGCAGAAGTGTACAACACCCACACTTCACTTGTTAGATTCCATGGGAGAGGGGTTGAGCCTGTCACCATCCACCGGGCACAATTCCATTTCCTTGCTGCTATTCTGAATTTACTGCCGGAGAGTTTACTAATAACACTTTGCCCGACCAATCTCGCATCGAATCCAAGACCTTGCAGTGAGAGGCGCATACGCTAGTCACTAGACCATCGAGACAGTTAGTGATATACAACCTTATTTAGTTGCAGCCACAAAAAGAGAGGATGTTGATTTTAGGGGTGGATGATAGCAAATGATCATCTGTATACCTATAAAGATTTGATGGTTGTTGCGCCAAACAGAAAAAATATACAACTATACATGACATTTTTTTTAAGTAAATCCAGATACATTTTAGAAGTAAATATTCAATCATACCACAAAAGAAAAGATGGCAAATAATGTCGTTTTATTTAAATAAAAATAACAAGTAGTTTTCATCAAAATAATAACCAGCATATTGTGATAGTGATAATATTGCCCTATCTTTTGAGAATATAATTACGATTGGTGTCGTGTAGAAGGCACAATATGAAGCCTTATAAAAAGCAAATTAAATATATATTTATAGGCCAGACTTATTTACTATTCGTTCTTATAAAACGTTTTACTCAGTAAATTCATATTAGATATTTCATTGTAGACGTTCTTCACATCACTTACACAGGCAATTTTATTTACAAATTATGAACAATATTCCTAAGAAATATATTTTCGTTTTTATGGTAAAAAGTTCTTTATTAAGTAAAATCATATTATTAAACCTATTATATATTGTAACATTGTTTATTACATATCATTGAGAGTCGCTTTGAGATCCAATATTAATAAAAAAATATATAACTCCGTGAGACTTTGCGTATAAGATCGTTTAAATTACAATTATACTAATTGACGAATAATAATATAATGAATAGTGTAATATCAATAACCAAACGGCAAGGAACTCATATTAAACCCCTATTTCTATATAACAGACTGTAAGACAACATATTTATATTGTATATAAATATTTTCTTTTTTCATTATGCTGTAAATATTTTAATAACAATAATTGTAGTAAAAAAAATCTTGTTTTTAATACTTTTTGGCAATGCTTTATCTGGCTGATATGGTTTTATTTTTTTTTGTTGCATTTTATATTATGATTTAAGAAGTATTATACAACAAACAAATATTCATCTATTTATGAAATGGTCCAGTTTTTGTTCTATGATATTTCCCAATTTGTCGGCACGGAGTTAGCAACAAATTGGAGTAGGTACACTTCGTGTGTGTCAAGAGGCAGCGCTCTGTTCGAACATTCGAGATTTTCCTTCTCAGCGTTATGTTAATGATGTCTCTTAATTCTGTTCTTGTTTTCTTGTTTTTTGAAGTACCAAAACTGTTGCTGTGTTGAAGAATTTACTTGTTATTGCAAAACTTCTACCGAAATAATAGATTGTGTTAAAATCATTTGAAAATTGGCTCAGCGTTAGCATCTTGATTTTTTAAAATCTCGTTATCACATTGTATTCCAAGTTTTTTTTAATGCATTGGTTAAACTGTTAAAAACTAGATGACTTTACAATTTACACCTAAGTATACAAAATTCAAACTAGGAGATTTGCCTCAGTATTCAATTTTCTTTTGAGTGTATTTTAGCCCTTTATTTGACGAGTCTGAAGAGTCCTAAGCTCCCTTGATTTTATTCATACATATTAGGACATTGACAGCAATTGGCGAGACTTCAGCTAAATTGGACTATATGAATAAAATTTAACGTGTGAAAATAAAATTTGTTTTGATAAAATCTTATTTTTATTTGACTTGATGCATTATTCAATGAAATTATTAAATTTTTTCATACATATAAAATGGATTTGTTTAGATCTTACTTATTTTTTTTATTTTGTGTGACTAGTTCACTAAAGGCTTTGTAAAAGGAGTGTAACAGTGAGTTCTAGTTGTTTAAATAAAGTAATTGGAAATAAAATATTTTTAAAATAGGTAAAGAAATAGTTAACTCGATACTGCACTAGGAATATCTCTAGTGTCGCGGGGGTGTTAACAATCATACACTTCACACACAAAAATCACAACCAGATACAAACCTGCATCTAAATAAAAACATTTAACTTGCAACCGAGTATTACTACTTTGTGCACCATATCTGAGCAGCTAATAGTTTGTATTTATAGTACAAAAAAAGCTTACAGAAGCCGCAAAAATATGTGACACGGCAGCAATTTATTAGTTTTCGGAAGCATTTATTTTGTCTTTTTACGCCGCAGAGCAACTTTATCAAACGTTCGCACGCACGGTTGACTTACCTCCGTTACTTTGATTTAATATTTAGGAGTTGACTTTCGAATGCAGTGTTTTCATACTAACGTAATATGGATTTAATTTTGACATTACTAAGTTTTTATCTATATTTTTATGAGCTAGAGGCGGAATTGATTAAAAAAAACAATCGGAAACAAAAACACTTTTATTTTAAAATAATCAAATCAAATTTACACAAATACAAATTATTTAGAATTGATTTTATTTTACTAAATTACAAAAGAAGGCAGTATGACTTTTTAACGAACAGAGGTTCCCTTTAGGCTAGTGTTAGGTACACAAGAAAACGTGCAAAATGAGGTGCGCACCCACTTAAATAACCTCTGCTTCACTACTCATCGTACCTACCGCGATTGGCAATGACATTTCTCATAATGCCTCTAACAATATAATATTACTTTTGTAAGAAAAACAGCCAGCCAATTGTTCCTCCTTAAGCAAGATTGAAGAGAAAGAAGCTGATGGTAGTTGGCCAGGTCAACGGCAAAGATCACGTGGTCGCTCACCTACCCGCTGGTCAGACCTGGTTAAATCGCTTACTGGTCTATCAATAACCAAGGCTTTTAAGACCGCCGAGGACAGGAATACGTGGAAAAGCATAGTGCAAAAAGTGCCCAACATTTCTAGCTAGACACGACCTTCAGCAATGAAGAAAACGACTGAGAAGAAGAAGCAAGATTGAGACGTTTATGTAATCATACCAAAATGTCTAAAAGTAGCTGATTTTATCATAATATTAATTTATAACTGATAATATGAATGACTGCCTCGATAGTCTAGTGTTTAGCTTATGCGCCTCTCATCTCAAGGTGTCGGGTTTGATTCCCGGGACGGACAACATATTATTTGTGAACCTTCCGTCAGGAAAGTCACAATAGCAGTATGGTGCTGGAATTGTGCCCGGTGGATGGCGACAGGCTCACTCTCAATCCCATGGGAGCTTATCATAACAGGTGAAATTGTTATACAACTCTGCCACACCCTTCTAAGTAATATAGGCGTGCTGTTAATGTTATTAATTGATCACAATAGAGTACATTTTGTGTAATGAGTAAAGTTTGTACACAATATCTTGGCAAATAAAAAAGATGATCCATGAATGATTAAATGAACAAACTAATGATTCTAGAAAAAATGCTGGCCGTAATTTTTACGTTTAAGTTATAATTTTATAACTTTGTAAGTACACGAATAAATCTAGATGAAAAAATATTTCTGAAGAATAATCTGCCAATAGATTAAATTTGTCTTTTCAAAACTAAAATAAAGGGTGCCTGCGCATCGTTTCATGGCTGGTACACAGTTTATTCGTTAGTTAAGTCACGTCCGTGTCTCAATTGATTGGATTGGCTTAGTGTCATCCCTGATAATTCTGCATTTGGCAACGTAAGCTCTCCCTAAAACTCATAATGTGTTATTAAATATTGATCCATTATTGCTTTGATTGTTTTCGTTATTGAACGTATGAAGAGCTTCAAATTCACCCGACATTACTGTAAAAAGTGTCTTTTTATAAATATTATATTTCGTAGAAATGTTTTCAGTTTGATATTAATTCAAGCAATTTAAAAATTCTACAATCACCAATCAAATAAATGTTGAAATGTTAAATTTAATCCAGTTGTTAGAAGCTTAATTTACCTAATACTTACGTACCTACGCACGGCTGCAAATCGTTT
The DNA here is from genome assembly GCA_905147285.1 of Hypena proboscidalis. Classification (NCBI taxonomy): domain Eukaryota; kingdom Metazoa; phylum Arthropoda; class Insecta; order Lepidoptera; family Erebidae; genus Hypena; species Hypena proboscidalis. Next base: position 11,354,709 of record LR990140.1, on the reverse strand, counting down.
TTTCTTTCATAAATAAAACGTATAACTGAGCAATAAAATGCAAAAACTGAATCACCGTAATTAAAATTGAAACAGTCGGAATAGGTTACTAAACTAAGGTATGAAGTAAATAATCAAAGAAAACTATACAGAACCCCGCAGGTTGTACCTATTTATATCAGTACATGTTGGCGCACGTCTACACCGGCTGACACGACATCCCGCCTCGATCCGTCCCCCAGAAATTGAATTAGCTTGCCAGTATTTCAATTTAAATGCTATAGCTAATTCTGCGTCCCTTCGATGGAGGGCGAGGCGACGGCGACTGACGACTCGCTTTGTGCCTCCGATGGATATATATACCGTCTGGTAAGTTCATTAATTTGTTTTGACGGCATTATATCGAGGGTGTATCGGAAATCGTTTTAAATTTATTCCACTTCTTGGTGACGTTATCTCAGTATGTCTCATTCGATTTGATGGTAAGTAATTTTGAATGTAAGGTTTATGGCCCTGAAACGAAGGAGAAAAATTACTTCTTTTATGATTTATAATCAACCTAATAGTTTGGTACTTTTATAAACCTATATATAATGCGGATAGTGCCGTGGGCGAAATCTTGATTAAATTATAATTTTGTTAATTTATAAATACATTCAGGCATATAGGTACTCATTTAAATTATTTAACATCAAATTAAATAACCTAAATACATTAAACGTATTAGCTTTAAAGTATTACGTTAGTCAAATTAACAAATTACTAACATTTTGTTACAGCAAATTTCTGTAATTAGTTATAATAAATATACCTGAGGTACATACTGCAATAAATCTCTGTCATCTATACATTTATTAATTATATTGTAGAAACAACTTGTAGCGAATACAAAATTGTGAATTCTCGACTGACGCAATAGTTAATCAAGACTTGGAAACTACGTTTTAATATTCTTTTATTTAGATAAAAGAATAAAATGTTATATTACAAATATTAACACAATTTTCTCAGCAATATTAATAAATAAATAAATATTCCACAACTCATACACAACGCTATCTAGTCCCAAACAAAGCAGAGCTTGTACTATGGTTACTAGAATAACTATTTTTTTTTGTAAATACATAATTATTATACATATAAACACCCAGACTGCGACAAACCCCCATGTTCATGCACACAAAGATTTGTCTTAAGTGGGAATCGAACCATCGACCTCGGCGTCGCAGGCAGGTACACTACCCACTCCGCCATCCGGTCGACCATATTATTTATGAACTTAGCATATGCGCCTCTCACCGTGTGAACGCGGGTTTGATTGAAAAGGTTTATTTGGGATTTTGTCGTCAGATAATTCTCAATAGTTAGTCTCACGTAGTTAGATTTGTGTCTGATGGACTGGATGGCCCCTTTTTACATAGACCCTTAACATAACAAGTAAAGTGTAGGTGTTATTCGTCTCTGCCACACCCTTCTGGGTAATATAGGCGTGATGTTATGTTATGACATGTATTATTATTGTTTATTACTGAAAAATGTTTATACACACTTGTAATACACATCAAAGAATATAATTTGACGACCGGGTGGCGGAGTGGGTAGTGTTCCTGCCTGCGACGCCGAGGTCGTGGGTTCGATTCCCTCTTAAGACAAATCTTTGAGTGCATGAACATGGGGGTTTGTCTTAGTCTGGGTGTTTCTATGTATAATATGTATGTATTTACAAAAGAAAAGTATATATGTATTAGTATCAGTTATTCTAGTACCCATAGAACAAGCTCTGCTTAGTTTGGGACTAGATGGCGTTGTGTGTGAGTTGTGAAATATTTATTTATTTATTTTATTTTAAATACCAACTGGTACACGAGAAAATTACATCACATCTAATAAGAGTTGACTTAAATTTTATTATACCTGGAATTCATTTAAAGGTACAAGAATTGAAGGTCGGTCCAGTAATAACAATGCAATTAAATACGTTTTATTGGCCTCCATTTAAATAAATAGCTTCGACAAACGCTGGGACGGAGACACTTTCGGTGACAATCAAATTGTCTGAGGCCCTCAATTTAATTTGAGTAATTTGGCACTATCTTTTGTTTATTCGTATTGAAATGTTAAGGGCTGACATTCAATTGAGTTGCTTTACAAGAGTACTAACTACCAACTACTACTGAATAAACCAGACAAGCCTACCTACACTAAGCTTTATACTAATTAAGATATCTAAAAGATGTACATGAATCCTGTTCGTAGGAATAAACACCATCTATAATTATTTTTTTTAAATTCACAATTAATGATATTCCTCATAGTACGATTATAAAATGAGATAAGATAAGATAAGATAATTTATTTATTTGCTCAAACACATGTGTACATACAATAATAAAATCGCATGCAAGTTATATAGATACATGAAGTTCAAGACATGTTTGCCATGTAAAATGGCATGCAAATATGTAGATACAATTTTATTCTCATTATTATAATGTACATTTTCACCAGCAATCCATTTCTATTACTAAAACATGATTTTAAACAAGCAACATGAAGTATTTAATAATAATATTTAATAAGAAATGTAATAATTATAAATCTAAAAAATTAAAATAAACAAAGTCAAATAATTTATTGTATATCTATTCAATTGAAATATTAAATTAAGTCATCTGAAATTTTTACTATGTCAAATCAAATTTGACATAGTAAAAATTTGAGATCTAATACAACTAACACCAGTTTTCATAACGGGAATTAACGCGATTAGTTTTATTTACTTTTCATATCAATAAATATGCAACGTGAAGTTTAAAATAATTTCGTTTATTTTGCCACACGGAATCTACCGGGTGTTTTATCGAAAAAAAATGTTTCGTTATCTGCCTGATCATTAATCTCAACCAAAATATTCTAAAATACTGTCTTTGATATAAAAATATGAAAGTTTAGACAATACAAATTCATGCTTCGAAACATTTCAACAATAAGTAAAAACATCCTCAATATTTCCATCTTCGAATATTTTGGTGATAATGTTCGAGGCAAGGTATTATAATAATATTAAATATACCTACTCGTATCTTTTCAAATAAGTACTCTTCGATTGATAAATTGAATCGACGATATGTTTTTTCAAACAAAATAAATCAAAAACTACCGCCATATTGGTTCAATCGTTGATGAAATTCTACAAAACCGGTCCGTTTGATCAGTTCTGTATATAAATCAAAGTAGAGACTCCGCTACGTATTTTATGTCGTACCCTGAACGGGACGCGCGTAAAATATGATCAGTTAAATCTGACACAAGGAATATATACCATTTCCTTGAAGGAACAATAAAACAAAATGTGTCTATTCTTGTCTTTTATAGGGATCTTTATATTCTTGCTGACTATAACGGTCGGTGGTTACGAAGGTTATATTGATGCAAAAGCAAAAGCTATCCAAAATCTGACATGTGTAATTATTTACTAAAATGTTTGTAGGTAATGTTGGTATGGTCTTTATATCTCCATGCTTCAAAGTGTTTTTATTACCAATAATTATCGTTCATATTTCTTCAACAGTTCTACAACGCTATTATAATTATAACAAATTACTAAGTAAATGACGAATAAAATGAAAGTTAAAGTCTTGCTTCATTTAAACAGAAAATTAAACGAATTCCAAATTCCATAAAACATCACTTTCGTTAACTTGAGATGGCTACCAATTAACCTATGCATTTCTTGTATAAGCTAGTTTCGCATTGCACTAGAAGCCTTTAAGGGCGACACTGCACGCAATCTGCCTACCAGCTTCCAACTTCAATTCTTAACAGAAAAGCAGAGTGTATTATAATAACTTAAACCTAATTAACCTTAAGGCGGTTTTCACACTGCCCCGCATAATGCTGCATATTGCGTGTCGACGCACCTACGCGCGTTCCTGCGGGAGTGCAGATCTGCATCATCACGCGCGTATGTGCGTTTTGTAGATTCACGCACGGCGGCTCTCATTTATTTATTCGCCGTTCTCTGTGGTGGTCGTGCAGTACTGAGCATCTAAAATCACGCGCGGGATTCGGTGTGCCATACCTTGCATCTCGCCCCGCACCTACGCGCGGGGGTGCATGTTTCTCCGCGTGTATACGCGTGATCCGCATGAACGCGCGTGGATGCATTTTCTGTGTGTTAGACTGTGCGTGTTTTCCATACAAACAGAGATACTTAAGCAACGGAAGAACACGCATCCACGCGCTACGCTGCATCATGCGGGGCAGTGTGAGAATCGCCTTAGTTACACGATCAGCTAACTAACTGGCAAAGGTCAAATGACGATCGTTCCTTAAATAGTTGTGTAACTCCGCGTTAGATTGGATTGGGAATTGATTCCAACTGGAATTCAACTAGAGAGGTTTCTATTCTTTACCTTATGAATACTCGTAGTTTTCATCGGTTTTGGAATTAAAACCTTTGACGACCGGATGGCGGAGAGGGTAGTGCACCTGCTTGCGACACCGAGGTCGCGTGATCGATCCCCGCTCATAACATATCTTTGTGTGCATGAACATGGAGGTTTGTCTGAGTCTGGGTGTTTAATGAATAATAAGTATTTATTTACAAAAAAGTATGTATGTATTAGTATCAGTTATTCTAATACCCATTGTATCTCTGCTTAGTTTGGGACTAGATGGCGTAGTGTGTTTGTAGTGCGATATTCTTCTTATTCTTCTTCTTCTTCTTCGTCGTGTCGATGGCTGAGTCAAATTTTATTGGCCCAATAGTGGCCACTGTTATGGCGTTCTCGTCGGCGTTCATGGGCGCCTCCCTTGTGCAGGTGGTAGGGAATTTTTATACAGTCAGTAAGGTGATCAAGGTTTTGACTTGCCATCGTGGTGAAAGGATTAGCCAATTCGCTTTTAATAACTCGCGAATTGCCCAGGGTGCGCCGGACGTAGGGAATTATTCTGTACGTCACTCGGGGAGGCTCCTTTCATGCACCCCAGTGCGATATTTATTTATATTTATTTATAAAACCGTTAATGTGATGTTTTGTTTGATATCTACATAAGTAATTTACTCTCGGATATACAAAAACTGGATACTTGTTATATCATACTAGAGCGTGTTAATTATTATGTGTTTGTACTAAACACTGTCGAAAATATGATACATCCTGATGTTAAACATCAATCACTTCGTTCCAAACTAAGGTCGTAAGAATCAATCATAGAGCGAACTCAATTTATGTTGATATAGTAGGGGAGGATATTTGGATTTACTAGAGCGCGTCAGATTAAGATACGGCAGATGCCTTACATCCTATTGAGTACTTTCACCATGTCAGCCCTTTCTATTTGAAGACACGACAGAATAAAAGTAATTTTTTTTACAGAAATACTCGAGATCGTCAGATTCAGGCATGGTAGGTTTTTTTCTAGTCTAAAACTGTAGATATGGTCACGCACTTGCATAACTAAACTTCTCAATATACTAACTAATTCTAAGATGAAAAAAATGTGCAAGGTTAAAGTACAATAAAAATGCTACAATATATGACTTAACAACTTTATTGTAATATTAATATAAAACATTTGACGCTTCCTTCACCACTGAAACAAAAAAAAACTTAATAACATATAATCAATCTATCATCTGCTGTAAAAAACGCAATAGACCCCCAGGACGTAAAGCCATATTTAGCTCATGGGCTCCCCTACTAATATATACATACAATTTTGACAAAACTTCGTCAACTGAACTCCAAAGTAAATAAACCAAGTCAATTCTAACAAATTCTGGCTTACATGCCCACACTTTGTTTCTTATCGCGTCTAATGAATTCGTAATATTCCAAGCACAAATGCTTAGTTCTTCTGCCAAGTCAACTCTGGCAAGAAATCTAAGCGCCACATACAACGTATCTTCAATATAATTAAGAGTACGTTACGTGCCAGTTGTGTTGCCAAATGCAGTACTAAATACTGTTGTTCGAATTTGAAAGTGGCTGAAACCACAAAATTGGCACTGCGGACGATTAAACGCTTGGTGCTTGTGTGATTTAGTTTTAAACTATCGATTTTCACTGATTATTTTTAAATTTTAAAGACGGCAATGAAGTCTTTACATTTTGTTTTACAATCGGGAAATTTAAGGCTAGTTGTACTTATTGATATAGAAAGCTATCTAATAGATTGATGCAGGTGTTATAATATCACGCCTTCTTTGTTATTGGTCATCGAGCTTTATTCCTTATTACATTAGGTTCAGCTTCTCGTCTAAAGATTAAGCTGAATATTAGTGTTTTAAGTGGAGAGACCGCCAGCAGACTTCCTCAGCCAAACGAAGCAATACAATTCTCATTGCTAGACTAATTATCAGACTTTTAGAGCCGTGACTACCCGTAATGACTGCCATAGATCGTCAAATGCATTTAATTTAACTGTCCTTTTGAGTGAAGAACAGTACTGTTTTTTTTGCTCGATCTTTTATTTGTCGCTAATATTTTAAAATTTTCACACGGAAGTACTTTTAAGTCCATATTTTTTTCGACCATCTATTTCAATTGTTTACGGCATTGACTGTTACCACAACACGAACAAACGTTTCTAAATGGTAATCGAGTTTAAACAATCCACTTTACTTTGGTAATGGTTGAGACGAGAGGAAAACGGAAAAAAAAACTTCAGTGTATTGATTTCTTAAGCGCAGTGAGAAGTAGAGTTACCAAGATCGTTTTGAAAAATAGGACAGTGTTAAAAGAACCATTTTAAGAATCCCTGAACCTAAAAAGATTTTCTTTCACACAGCCAGAACTCGTCTCATAACAGCTTCAGTATGATGGATCCCTAAACCGAGTCACGGAACCACAGGACACTATTATCCTACCGAAACACTACCATCCTTTGAATGTTGATTATCACTTGTATGAAAAACTTACGCACAGGATAGATAGAAGATATAAGGATGTAGAAAAATATATGGGTACTAAATATTGCTTTTCTACCTCTTCTTTCTATTTTGCAAATGGGAAATATACGATGAACATGAACTACATTACGATGCTTTTTTTACATAAAAGATTTATTAAAACAAACATTTTATTTCTGTTAAAGGAGAATTGAAAAAAAAAAAGATTTTTAAACTGCACTCATGTACCAAACTCTTTCGTGTTTTATTACCGTCCACAAAATCTTTCAAACCTAGCCAGACTAAAGAGTTTGTCGTACTTTGAGAAATAGGTCAGTTTCGCTCGTGCAAAATAGTGATTACTTGAACTGAACAATGGCTATAACTAGGAAGAAGTTTATTGCAGACCGCTTGTACTTAGCGGAAAGACATCAACTTGAAGTTCGTTAAGCACTAAGTTAACTTTGTCAGAACTTGATGGGAAATTATAACGTTTTTTTACATTATTCATGTTATGAAATACGGGTGTTACTCACGTAATGTTGGTCCATTTTTGTCGACCGCGGTTTCACCTATACTTCTAGGCATTTTCAAGAGAGTGCGATACGTCGCAGCCAGACTTGCACAGTGCCAGTGCAAGACTGGCTGCGACTCAATAGACCAACATTACGTGAGTAACACCCGTATTTCATAATTTGAATAATGTTACAAACTCACGTCAGTTTTAATATAATAATAAATTCTTTATTTTCAAGGTACAAGGTCCCAATATCACAATTCAGCCATACTAAAAATCATGGCTTATAACAGATTTCATCATACATAGCACAATAACCAAAAAAATAAAACAGAAAAATTACAATACTAAGTCATAACTTACAAAAAATAATTTAATAAAAATATCAGAATAAATTAGGTGTAAAAGTTAGAATAAATTAAGCTAAAAATATTTTAAATTATCAGTTTTACAATTTATTTAAAAATATGGTAAATTTTAATAAATAACATTCAATCATATATTTTATTATAATCCAAAATTCATTTAAGTGACGATACAAAATAATTATAAAAAAAAAAAAATATGACAAAATAATGATGAAACGATGAAAAAGTGAATGTCTGGTCGGCTTTAAATATGTTTTATTGCATTTGGTAGTTTAATTAAGTTAAACGCGTGTAACACAAGCAATTGGTTAATACAACGAATTGCACAAGGGAAACGTCGCGGCAATAACGTGTTTCATAGAAAATTTAAGTTAAATTAAATAACAAACGAGTATTTAAGACAAAAATAAATCAACCTTCCGAAATTAAACCGTTAAGTCGAAACCTTTTGTGCAGCAGGACAATGAACTTTGAACTTTCAAACTAAGCTATTACAATTGGTTATTCAATCTCAGTCAGTTGGCAAAGTTCAGAACAGATAAAGTAACCACTGAACCCGATGCTCTATTCTTTTTGCGTCTTTGTTATATTCGGATCCAGTGTTCGAATTCAGACTGAAAAATTCAATGGAAACCGCCAAATAGAAAACGGGATTTGTGTATTGAGCATTTGTTTACTGTTTTACAGTTAGTACCTAGGCATTTATTATTTGCATTGGCAACAAGTATATTTTTCTATTCAATTATTCTACGAGCCTTTTGCCAATTGTATTGGGGTCGGCTTTCTAAAACGGCCGTGGCGCAAGGATTAATATCGGTCTTACGATCGAGAGGTCGTGGGTTCGAATCCTGGTCATTACACCTCGGACGTAAGTAGCAGAAATGCCGCCACTAAAACATTATTTTTCTCAATCGCCTAGTAGTTAGCGTATTGCGCCTCTTCGATTCCTCGGTCGGGCAAAGTGTTATTTGTGAACTGTCCGTCAGGAAATCCACAATAGCAGCACGGAGTTGGAATTATAGCCAGTGGATGGCCATAGACTACCCGCTACCCCATGCGACATAAACATAACAGGTGAAATGTGGGTGTTGTACACCTCTGCTACACCGTTCTGGGTAATACAGGCGTGATGTTATGTTATGCAATGTCTAAACCCAGTCTTCCAGGAATATAGAGCTCCGGTGTGATATTCATAAAGGTACAAGACCAAAGCCTGTGCAAAGCCTACCTAAAATATTTACGCTGGACGAACTATTATATCTTATACGAGAGATCCTAAACTAACAAAGAATTGTGATTTAACGGTTGAGCTATGTACACATTAAAAGTGTCCGGTTATAAACTTAACAAACCTCAGATATAATTTTATGAATGAAAGGATTCTTATTGGTATTTTAGCACTTCTAAATAAGTAAAGATAATAGTAGTAAAACGATATTGTATTTTTTTTTGTTAGCCTGTACCGTCCCACTACTGGGCAAAGGCCCCCCAAACATTTCCAATCCTCTCTGTCGCCTGCAGTTTCCCACTAGTTGTGGCTGTAGACATCTAGGTCGTCCCGCCAGCGCCTTCTAGGTCTACCCCGACGACGGTGTCCTTCTTGGAGCATCGATTGTGTGGCAATCCGTGCCCCTCTCTCCGGATGCATACGTGAAACATGTCCCACCCAGTCCCACTTCAGCTTAGCAGACTTACTTTCTACATAAAAATCAAGTCCAAAGGAGTCGGTTACATACATACATACATACATACATACATACATACAGGTGAAGCTAATATAAGCGTGTAAAAAATGAAGATTAAAGTCACTTCAACAAAAGGTAGAACATAGAATGAGCGGTGTTTTTCAAAGATTGTATTTATAGATGATAATATTTGGCTATACTCAACTAGAATTCATTTCTAATTATGTTTGTTCAAGTGATAATCTATTTTGCTAACAAATGAAAGGTTCGTTATTATTTGTATCGAATTCTCTTAGTTTTAAATGGTTAATATTGTACAATTATATCAAAACCAGAGTATATCCAGCTACCATATATAAATCTATTATGTTTTTTTTTTTCAATTTAGTCATGCCATCAGTAATTTATAGTAACTGTATAATTTCAAAGGTTCAAAACAAAGTCTTTGTCATTTCTTATTGACTTCAAAACAGAAGAAGGTTCTTTATTCTATTTTTATTCTTAATTTATTTCCATTTAATACTATTTAATTTATTATTTATTTCAGACATAGTCAATATTTAATTAATATTAGAAAAAATATAAGAAATAAATTTATGTGTGCCCGATTTCTCCGCCATTTGTGAACCGATTTTACAGTGAACAAAGTATCTGCTGATATGTACACTTTGATATCAGCAATTTGACAAGCGTGTACTCAAAATGAGTAAATACTTATGATGTATCATTAGATACTACTATATACATGTTTGACAGCGCATTTATTCGTTATTAAATAGAGCTGGTAGAGATAACAGTAACAATAACCACAATAGTATTTTTTGGCAAACCAGAATGTTTTGGTGCTATCGATGTTCTTAATGCAATCATTAATTTTCAATGCTGAATTGTATTTTAGTAGGTATATATTATCGAAAATAAAAGAAAAAAATTGCAAAAGCACTTAAATTTCACATTGAAACATAGACCCCTGAAACACTGTTAATAATCTCCGTACATGCACCGCTCCGACCAAACTGCTCCTTATTCATCGAATTTCATCAGGCAAGTTGGTACCGTGTCGCATATTTGTTATTTGTCGTGCACCTAGCCCGGCCCGTTAGCACGCTGCGCTGCGGCGTAAAAAATGACGCTGAATTCAATTTGGCGCAGCCGTTACTACGTCTCGTTTCAGATATAGCCGACATATTTTAAATGGCGTAACTGTACGTACAAAATAGGACTTAAAACTTGAGCACCACTATACTTGAGTGTTTGCTTATGCTTTTCGCTTTTCTGAGCTCTTTACTTCAACTGGGTACTAAAATTTGTTGCTTTTAAAACGTTATACAATACTACTTAAATGCAGCAGAATAGGCGCGTAAAAATGAGCCGCCACCGCTTACCCAATGTGCAAAAATACATAAGTGTGATCCAATCGTAGTCTTCTAAAAGTGCCTTTTTGTACCTGTTGAAAAGATATATCTGCTGCTATATATCAAGAGAACTACGCTAAAAATACATATCATGTGACAGCGATATTCTTCAAGATAGGTGTGTAATGTGAGAGAGTTGAAAGGTACTCTCATGATATTCGAGAGTCATCTAAATTGATATAGCCGACATAGAAATAAAGATTAAAGTCACTTCAACAAAAGGTAGACCATAGAATGGGCGTTGTTCTTCAAAGATTAAATCGTAGGTACTCCAATCCGACGATCATTCGAAGAAGTGACTGCAAAATAGAAAAAGTACCTTTATTAGTTGTTCTTTAAAAGATTGCAAGTGGAAAATCTTTTAGATGTCCTGTGCACATTACGTCTCAACTTACAGTCCATTAGGAAAAATATGTTTCTTGGATTCTTCTTTTCTCATTAATGGAACTGCTGTAAATAGCCACTGTAGGTACTAACTAACACTTCTTTAGTTCAACATATTATTTGCAATATCACAAGCAAACAAAAGTTGTTTCGTGTAAAATAATTGATTTAATTTGAATATAATAACGGTATAATAACGGTAACTTTGTTAACTTTGGCCACTTTATTTAATTAGTTGTTCTTATTAATGATATCGTAACTTTGAAAAAATTAATTCATAAAAGAAATACAATCTCTTTTATATTTCCTTCAGTGGGACTTAAATCTTAGATAGTAGCATTTATATGTGGACGGGGCCTCTAAATGTTTGTACAGTATACGTACATCAAACCCTAAATCCACACGTCTCGTTGTACAGTCTTGGTTAGTACAAACGCACTGCACAAACAAGGGTATGCTTTGTGGGCCGGCACAAGGCATTGTATACTATTGTGTACGTTTAATGTTTACGTACGGACCCGTTATCACGCGTTTTGCAGTTGGGTACGGTTTAGGATATGGAATATTATATGATTAGCAACTGACGTCGGTTACGTAAAGAAAGTTACAATTGTTTGTTACTTTGAAAGTGTGGTTATAACTTTACGGATACTCTACTTAGAAACAATTGAAAAAAATATGGGAACGGCAATTTTGAACCTGCGACCTTGTTCACACCGGGCAGTCACTTTAACCAACCTGCTACGGTCATCACTTGATAGGACCCTAAATTTCTCTACTGTATGTTACGTCATTTCGTGACGTCACGATCATCCATACACGTATAGGTCGCGTCATGTAAAAAGAACGCTGGCGAATGATTTTTCAGACTGTTTGGTGATATGAGGTGCGGCGTTCAAAATACATATATATTATTATAATACACTTAAGTACAAGTTCAAAAATAAAACAATAGGTAGCTAGTACTTTCGTGTGCGTGTGTACCAATGCGCAAACCCCCCCGCACCACTTTCTTCCAGCGTTCTTTTTACGTGACGCGACCTATACAGACATTATACCCCCACACACACACAATGTCACTCCACAGACATACTTTGCTTCTGATTCATAAATATCTTGGCATGTACCCTACATTTACGAATATGCGATTATTTGAAAATCATTTATAACCTGTATAAACACAACTGATAAGAAGGAGGGAGCCTGGAGATCTGTCATACAGGTCTTGAACCTATTACAGACTCCAGCTCTCACAAAGGACCAAACAAGTTTCAGCTGTTATTTGCTCGTGGTGCCCGGGTTTAGCCTAGCGTTGGGCCGCCTTGCTGGCTTTATAATTACTTAATTATTCTTATTTATTTTTTTAACTCATTTCATTGAACTACGGTTACAAATTATTGGTGATCCAATAATTTGTTTAAATTGTACATCCCTTTATGAGAGAAATAAATAAATGTTTATGTTTATGTTATGTTTATTTGTTCCTATCTTAAGAAGGATACAATTTTTTCAACTGTTTCTTAGTCATAATTTGCATAAATTTAGCATATTTAAATGCTATGAAAATAATCGATAAGAAGTTTGCAAAGAAGTAGTTTCATGATGGCTTTACTCTAATTTTAATTAACTTTTTGAATTAACTGTCAACATAGGTTAAAAATAAACTCAATGTAGGTACTCATCGACTCAATGTAACTCAGATAGGTAAATTGGTTTCTATTCATCGAATGTAATTACTTGTTCTGAATAATGTTGTTCGTTAAAAAGACAAACTTTTCTTTACCTTCAAAGTTATATAAATACCTTTTATGTAACCAACGACTAAGCCCGCTTTTTATTTGGCGGCTTTCATTTAATTTTCAGTCTAAATTCGAACACTGGATCCGAATATAACAAAGACGCAAAAATCTAGCATCAGGTTTTGCTAGGTTACTTTATCTGTTTTGAACTTTGCCAAATAACTGCCATTGAATAACCTATTGTAATATACTAGTTTTAAAGTTCAAAGCATATTGTCTTGCTGCACAAAAGTTTTAGACTTACTTAACGATTTTAATTCTATTTAATTTTAGCACTTTTGCACTATTTAACTGTATTTGGGTTTAATTGGATTGGATTTTCTATTTAATATTATTTTCTTCGAATCAAAATAACCTTTCTGTAACTGCCAACATTAACAGTCCACAAGAAAACCCTTATAAAATACACAAATAGAACCGTTGTTCTACAACGAAATGGTGTTATATTCCTTGTGCCAGATTTAACTGATCAAAATTTACACGTGTCCTGCTTCGGGTACGATATTAAATACGTAATAGCGGTAGCTATGCTTTATATAAAAGACAGACCAAACTGGGACTAGAGGAATCGTTTCTAAAGTTTATCTAATGAAATCTTTTATCTTTGATCTACCTGAATAAAGGTGTATAAATAAAAAAATATAATGCTGTGCTCTGATAACTATAATCATTCTGATACAACATTACATTACAACGGGTAAATTACGTAACATCTAATTAAAATTGACTTCAATTTAATTAAAGACGGATTAATTAAAAGGTACAAAAATAAAAGGTAGGGTCAGTAATAACAATGCAATTAAATACGTTTTATTGACGTCCATTTAAATAAATACATCCCACAACAATGGGACGAAGACACTTTCGGTGACAATCAACTTGTCTGAGGCCCTCAATTAAATTTGAGCAATTTGGTACTTTCTTTTGTTTATTTGTATTGAAATGTTTAGGCCTGAATCTTCCATCTGTGAGCATATTTGTTAGTGTGAAACATGCAATCTGTACCAATCGTAAACCAAAAACGTAATGCGCTACGTTTACTTCCACTGAAAAAAATATCTAGTTCTAATCATCCAATAACGAGAATATGCCAGTGAAATCAAAATGTTCCACGTTTAAATTGAAATTAAACTAACTTCGTAGTATTGTTACCACGAAGTCAGATTAATTTAAAACGATTCCCGATACACCCTCGATGTAATGCCGTCAAAACAAATTAACGAACTTACCAGACCGGTATATCCATCAGAGGCACAAAGCGAGTCGTCAGACGCCGTCGCCTCGCCCTCCATCGAAGGGACGCAGAATTAGCTATAGCATTTAAATTGAAATACTGGCAAGCTAACTCAATTTCTGGGGGACGGATCGAGGCGGGGTGTCTCGTGTCAGCCGGTGTAGACGTGCGCCAACATGTACCCACATACATAACTAGGTACAACCTGCGATGTTCTGTATAGTCAAGCTTTGATTTCTTATTTCATTAGTCACCTATTCAGACAGTTTGATTCAGTTTTAATTACGGTGATTCAGGTTTATTTGAAAACTGTTTTTCTTTTTACATTAACGACTATATGTTACTTTTAGATTGATTTAAATTGGGTCTTTTGTTTAAGAACAATAAAAAGAGTTAAATAGAGAAGAGCTCGTGGCTAAGTCGAAGAGCCGCGGGCCGATCGATATTGCAGGTTAAGCAATGTTAACCGCGGTCGGTCGTGGGCGTGTTACCATTTTGACAAAGCGAGTTTTCCTCCGTGCCTCGACAAGCACGTCAAGGCGTTGATCGTCATTTGAAGATCTATGGCAGTCGTAACAGGCAGTCAGAGGCCAGAAAGTCTCTCAACTAGTCTAACAAGGAATATTGTATTACCTCGTATTGGGAGGTCTGATGTTAGATGGTCCACGTAAAATACTAATATGGAACTCTTGCAGCAATGTAAGACTCAGTGTTGCCAACACTATTTTCCCTACACCTTTTTCTTATTGTATGTTTTTTTTTGTTGTACTGTTTTGTAGTTGAAAGGAAAATAAAAACCAATTTTCTTTTTTCCTCTTCTATCTTCATATTCACCTGAATCGGTTAGACTAAAGTATACCCCAATCTATTTGTGAAAAGGCTTGGAGACTGATGAATAAAAATAAAAAAAATATATAGTCTTATGAGAGTAATTTAGAAGATACATCGAAACGGTTTTTAACATATTAATCTGCAGATTATATCAACATCCAGACAGTAATAAAAATTAAAGCATTTGCATAAATTAACTCAAAGCTAGTAATAACTTGCTTTAAACTTTCAACGTGTAGCGAATTTGATAAGTGTTTATTCAGTATACAATTTCACACTTTGAAGTGTTTACGGTAGTTTAATTAATTTTGTTGATTCGTGTTGAATATAACTCAGAAATATTTTATTGAAGGTACCGCTATGTAGTGACAAATATAATATTTTACTACAGGTCCACTTCATGACACCTAGTTCACACAGAAGGGTGTACCTTATGACGAAGGGGTCTAACATTTACATTTCACCCCTTATGTTTAAGTCCCATGTGAAAGTTTTCGAGTCTTAGTCTAGCAAGTAGCACCTCCGCTTGACCAACGAAGCATATGTTTCAATATGATTATATTATATATTTTCAACATTTATAGAATAAAAATAACACATTATAAGTTTTAGAGAGCGCTTACGTTGCCAAATGCAGTATTATCAGGGATGACACTCAGCCAATCCAATCTGGAGCGCAAAGTGAAGACTGGCCGAATCCTTACGTGTGCGACGTGACTCAACTAACGAATAAACTGTGAGCCAACCATGGAACAACGCACAGTCACCCTTTATTATAGTTTGGAAAGGAGAAATTTAAGCTACTGGCATGTTATTCTTTCAAAGTATAATTATATTTTCATTCACATTATATTCATATGTTCCCTATCTGCAGTTGTAAAACTGGTATCTTAACAAAATTAAAGACCGATACAATGTAGGTATAACAGTAAACTATTTTTTAAACGATAAGTTTATTTATTGTCACAGGGAACTAAAATAAAATAGATGAATTCGATGTGAATGTATCTATTTGTTTTATTTTAATTTTTTTCGTGTATATCCTTTGTATCTTTTACTTTATTTTGATTATATGATTTGAATAGAATCATAACCCAAAAACCAAAACACTCAATAAACCTTAAATTGAAATATTTTAATCAATTAACATCTCAAGTCGAAAAAAATTCCTAATTTACACAAAGGATCTTTTACATTGAGAGATGTACTACCTTGCGTGTTGCTTCAATAATTATTATATTTTAGAACCCTTTTAACTCTAACACATTTTCAATTTTTGTTTTAAGTATTAAAAATAAACCTTCATTAAAGTGACCGTAAAAATTATTCCTCATTATCTTCACAAAAGTACTTTAAAACCTACATACAAAAAAGTACATAATTAAGAGACATCATTAACATAATGCCGAGGAAGAAAATCTCGAATGTTCGAACAGAGCGCTGCCTCTTGACACACACGAAGTGTACTCCAATTTGTTGCAAACTCCGTGCCGACAAATTATATTGGTGTTTGTGTCGGTCGTCCATTTAATTCAAAGACAAACAAGTGATTGTGACTGTCGTAAATTATTTCAAAAACATACTTTTTTTCAGTAACCCATCCCAAGACCCTCATTTAGTTTTTAACTTTTAAACTTACACGTTGCATGATAAACTAAATTTAACGGGTATTAACACGATCATGTATTATTACAAAATTACAAAAGCAAAACCTCGCTTTCATTCGCAGTCGGCAAAATCCGCGAATCCGGATACGGTCAGTGTAGTGTGTACTGGACTTAATAATAAAAAGTCAAGAATTGAGGGGAGACGGAAAATCATCGCCCTCACGATCGGATCCCTTTTAAACCAGTTTGCTTGCGACCACGGCCAGTGTAATCTGTCTGCCAAAACCTCAAGCCTAAAATAATGCATGATCGCGTTAGTTTTCGTTAGATTTTAGTCATTAAGTTTTGTTTTTAGTGCCAAGCGTTGTCAAAAACGTGACGTACACTAATATTATAAAAAGGGGAAAACTGGGTTGTTTGTTCGATTTTTTCTTTTTTTTTATGGTGGATAGGCACGCGTTTGACCACGAAAAAATATTACATATTTTTATACGGTTTCTATTTTGAAAAGAGTCACTTAAATTTTCTACAATATGATAGAAACTAGTAGGTTATATTTATCATATTGTAATCACGGAAAATTTTGACATAAAGCGAACTCTGTTATTTACAAACGATTTTCCACCCACTAGCCTGACAAATAAGATTTCCATACGATATTAATTTAGACTTACAACACTATGAAATTTATTGTATATATCTCGTATCCTAGAGTGATTAATAGTCACACGAGATAAATTACTGTCAGATGCTGTCATGCCCGTGTTAATTGTGGAACAACTCGCATGTTTTAATTAGTTCTCGCATCTCTCGAGTGAAAGATACTGAAATTCATTAGTAATGAAACTAGCGTGTGGTTTTGTTGTCACATTTGGAAATAAATTATAATTAATCTAGAAGACAAACGTTCATTTTCATTCTCGAAACAAATAGATATCTTGTTTTACTTTATATAGTTCTATCGCATCTCCTACAAATTGCTAGCAAGTTTTGATCGACGTAAAGAATGAAGAGGTTTTATATTCGACGAAGTTATATTGGTAGTGGTTTTTTATCTCAGTGTGGAGCTAAGTCCTAAAATGATAACATGTAATGATATAAAATTATATTATTATATATAAAACTTAGAGTAAATGCAACAATTTAACGTTTGCGTGTTATATGTAATGTACATAGTTGTTATGTAGAGCTATCACCTTTTGACTTAAAATTCTGCTGTCGTTTTTAAAAAGATCCCTTTTTTTTGCATAATAGTCATTTTGCATAATTGTCTTTTGGAATAACTTCATCTCGCATAATGTTGCCATAATGTAATCTTTTTTCGCATAATACTTTTTAGACATAATGAAGAATCAAAGAAAATAGACAAATATGTCAAATGACTATTATGCCAAAAAAAATATTATGCCTAGCAATGATTATGAGTAAAATATTTATGCTTAAATAAAAATATGCAAAAATAGTTATGCCAATTTAATATTCTGCGTAACTATCATTATACCAAATTAAATTACGCAAAGACAAACTATGCGAAACGATAATTAACCGTTTTTAAATCATTTCTGATTCCTGATCTGATATACTGATTGGACCCATAGAGGTTGTCTTTCTTCTTCAATTGGCTTCAATTGGCTATCTCGGATTTTACCGGCCTTTTTTAAAATTTTATTATTACTAACATTCAAAATTTTAAAAACATAAACACAGTTTCAATAAATAACTGGAGTACAAAGAGGAGTAATAGGTATGTTCGTCACAAAGACTGACACTGTTGAAAGCCTATTGTAAATCGATTCTCGCTCGCGGAGTGCGAGAGCTGACAATGCACTCACTGTTACGATAACTCGTTTAGCTCCGAAGTACTACGGTACTTCTGTACACGTACTGAGAGTATACACGGAAATGTTCTAAGTACGTAAGCCTTTAGGTGCATTGCGATGAAGCTATTTAATCCGACTACAGCGCAACCAAAAGGCATGTGAATCTAAATGTTTGTATTTGCCACCAGAGCAACTTTATTATTTATTATACGGATTTAATGAATGTGATAACAATAGATTTGTTAGAATGGTCCGGGTGAAATATTATACAATTTTTTATTTCTTATTGATTATTTTTATAGCATTTAGCTACGCTTAGCAAATTATACTAAGAAACAGTTGAAAACGATATAGGAAGGCTTTGAACCTGCGATCTTCTTTTTCAAATTCAAATTCAAATTCAAATCATTTATTTTCATAGGCCCCAGGAGGCGCTTGAACACGTCAAAACATTACAAAAAATGATATAAAAGTAAATAATAAATAATACTTAATTATACTAATTACAATGATTTGAATAACCGGAGCTCAGATTAATTTTAATCAAACTGTTTAGAATCGAATTAAAATCAATCTAAGTACCAGCTCCGATGGGTATTGCATTATGAGAAGAGCTGGTGAGAAACTCATGTGCACCATCTTTTAAAATGAAAAATATAGCAATATAATATAGGTACATCAAAAAATCACATAAGAAGAGCAATTCATTTCCAAATACTATTATCATTTATGTAGTCTGAAATATTATAGTAAGCTTTTTGACATAATTTAGTTTTAACATATTTTTTAAATTTACCTATCGATAATTCTATTGCGTCTAAAGGAAGTTTATTGTAAAAGCGTATACATTGACCTGGAAACGAGTTAGAGATTTTATGGAGCCTAGTAGTGGGCACAGCGAGTTTGTTTTTGTTCCTTAGATTTAATTTATGGAGATCACTATTTTTCTTAAATTTCGTTTGGTTTTTGTGAACGTACATTAAATTTTCGTAAATGTATTGAGAATGTAACGTCATAATATGTATCTCTTTAAATTTATTTCTTAGTGTCTCCTTGGGACTCATCATATAGATAGCTCGAATAGCTCGTTTCTGGAGCACAAATATTGAATCTATATCCGCGGCACTACCCCAAAGCAATAAACCATATGACATTATACTGTGAAAATAGCTAAAATAAACTAAACGCGCAGTGTCAACATCGGTCAGTTGACGAATTGTTTTTACGGCGTAAGCTGCTGAGCTGAGTCTACCAGACAACGTTTCTATATGTGGGCCCCATTGTAATTTAGAGTCTAATGTTATACCAAGAAAGACAACCTTATTGACTATTTCCAATTCCTCATTGTCCATCACCACACTAGTTTTGACTTGCTTAACATTTTTTGTGAAAAATCTAATATATTTTGTTTTACTACCATTTAAAAGCAAGTTATTAGCACTAAACCAGTTCACTATCTTTGATAAAGCATTGTTTACATCGTCAATTACTGATTGTTGTCTTTTTACCTTAAAAACTAAAGAAGTGTCATCCGCAAACAATACTATCTCATGATTATCCTTAACAAGATGAGGTAAATCATTAATATACAAGAGAAACAGGAAAGGCCCTAAAATAGAGCCTTGCGGCACCCCCATTGCTACAGCTGATCCATGCGAACGCTTTCCATTGACATCTACTCTCTGAATCCTATCGCTTAGATATGAAGTAAGAAGATCCAGAGCGATGCCTCTTATACCGTAGTGGTGTAACTTCTTGACTAGAGTTTCATGCTGCACACAATCAAAAGCCTTAGATAAGTCACAAAACACCCCATAGGCATCCCGCGACTCCTCCCAAGCCTCAAATATGCATTCCAGTAATTTTACCCCAGCATCACATGTTGACCGTCCGCGAGTGAAACCGAATTGTTTAGTGTGCAACAGATTGTTTTCATTAAAATATTTAAGTAACTGCGCGAGAATTAATTTTTCAAAAATTTTACTAAACGTAGGTAGCACCGATATTGGTCTGAAGTTTGTGGGGTCTAATGTACTACCTGATTTAAACAAAGGAATGACTTTACTTAATTTCATTAAGTCAGGAAACACACCACAATCAATACATCTATTAAATATCACGATTAAATCAGGTGCAATAATGTCAATCAACGAATTTATAATATGTACAGAAATGCCCCATAGATCAGCCGTTTTCTTAATGTTAATTGATTTAAACGCGGCTTTAAAATCAGACAAATTAACATGGTGAAAATCGAAATTATTGTAAAACTCAGGCACATTATCTTTAAGTAACGACTCAGCAACAGAGGAGGAAGAGCCTAAAGCACTAGTTAGAGAGACAGGAAAAGCAGTAAAAAATCCTTCAAAAGCACTGGCAACTTCTAAATCTGACTTGGTTACTTGACCATTGATACTTAACTTAAAGTCTGAATTTTTTGATCTAACCTTCCCAGTCTCTTCATTAATAACCTTCCATGTGGCTTTAATTTTATTACTACTGTTTTTTATTTTAGATTTAATAAATGTAGATTTGGCAATTTTACAAACGCGTTTAAAAATCTTCGAGTATGATTTGACATGTTCTTTAAACTCTTCACTGCTATTAAATTGTCTTTCATAGTATAAAATGTACAATGTTTGCCTACTCTTATGGATACCTGCGGTTGCCCAGTCACCAAAGACAGGACTACTAGTAACAGTAATCTCCTTGGAAGTAAATATTGAGTTAAAATCGCGAAGAAATGAATCAAAAAACGAATTATACATTACATTAGGCTCTATGTCAGTATCTAAGAAAGGTAAGTTATTAGCTAGGTTAACTCTCATACGTTCAAAGCGACTAGCTGTTACTGGTACAGAAGTAATTTTTTTCCTAACTACATTTTTACTTTTTATTTTAAAACTTATCATTTGCCCAGAATGATCAGAATCTAGTTTATTAATAATACTTCTGTGAGTTGGACTAATATCTGTATAAATATTGTCTAAGCATGTAGCCGTGGTGGCACTTATTCTAGTAGGCTCCATAAATAAGTTTATTAAATTATGGGATTTAAAAAGACTCAAAATTTGACATGATGCAGTTGTATTAACTAGAATATTAATATTAAAATCTCCACAGACTAAAATTGTTTTACCCAAATTATTTACTCTTCATAGGGCTTCATCCATGATTTCTAAAAATAAATTAAGGTCTGCGGAGGGAGGTTTATATACGCATATAATAATGAACTGCTCTAATTGTACACAGGAGAGTTCTATGGAACATTCTACAGAGAGGGACACAATATCTTTCCGTTCTTTAAATTTAAGTTTCTTATTAAGTAAAATTAGGGACCCCCCATGTATTGTGTTGACCCTGCAGAATGAACTACCAACCTGGTGGTTGCTGAAATTAAACATGAGCTGATGCCCCTTAAGCCAATGCTCAGTAACACACATTATACTAATATTTTCAGATTTCATGAATAATTCCAGTTCTAGTTGCTTACTCAGATTTAAACAACATATATTTTGATGCACCAGGTTTATATTTTCGTTTGTATTGTAATTAGTACATTTTTGTGGGTGTATTGACATATAATTACTATTTGATTCTGCAGCTAAATTGATCAATTGTACATGTAATAAATTAGAGCTAGAGGTTGCTACCTCTGTTGTCTCATGAACTAATTTAAATGATTGCAGATTTCAGAATTAATATGAGAATTAGAAATGTCAATATCATTAATATTAAGAATGTCAGAAGTACCCTCAATAGCGGCTAAGTTATAATTCATGTCATGATTCAAATAATCATTAGATAATTGCATGTCATTAGTCTGCTCAATAGAAGCAGATCTGTTAGTAGCCAAGTTCTTGGCTGTAATGTCAATAAAATAGGATAGCGAAATTGCTATCTGTCGCTTAAAACTAGCAGAAAGGTAATAGTTACCTTTAGTCAAATATAATTTGCTGCTAACAAAACTGTTAGTATCAATCAAATGAATACTATCATTATATGTACTTATAGTGTGTAGTACATTGTTCAACTTATATCTAAGATTATTTTCCGCATCTGACAGGCTCCTACAGTAGGGGAATGTGAACAAAATTATACTACTTAAGCCTAGAGATAATAAATTATCAAAATAATTAACTAAATCCTTTTTGGTAACATTACCCCTATTTTCCACTAAAATAATAAGATTTCTATAATTACTGAAGTTATAACTTAAAATTCTTTTCATAATAAAATCATATGTTGCAGATGGTAAGCAATGGTTAACAACTGATTGTCCCTTAACAAGAGAATTCAGTTTTGAGCCCATATGTTTTCCAATACCATCACTAAACATAATAGTACTTTGTGCATCACTTGGTGTACAACATGTTACATCAATTGATGCACCTAATGACTGCTGAGTCCTAACACTAGTATGAGAGCCATCACACAAGTTCTTACTATTGTCACAGCAAACTAAGGGAGCACTCACTGGCTGTGGTGAACTAGAGCGAGCGCACTGACATGAATGGTTGTTAACAAGTGAATTAAAGCGCTCTGTGTTGTCATTACTTAATTTCAAGAGATCATCCATGGCCTTTGAATACTCATTAATCTCTTTAAGTGATAAATCATATTTATTTTGAGTTGACTTCAATGATTCTGTTAAATTATCAATTCTCAATTGTAAGGCCTGTGTGTCAGCATCATACTTAATCCTGCTATTTTCTAATCTTAATGTACTTAATTCTAAATCATCAAATAATTCTACCTTTTCTTTGCTAAATTTGGCACATTTGGATACTAATTTTTGATTTTTAATCAATTTCTGTGTTTTTCTAATATACCTGTTAATTTTTACATATTTTTTCAGTTTATTCCTGCTACAATTTAACAGACACACTGACTGATTTTGTTTTAGAGTTTCATTACTTAAATCTACAATAGGATAACTGAAAGTGTCAGTGTGTGTTATTGTAGAAGAAACCAACTGCGGAGCACTCTCTACTAACTCACTAAACAAACTTATATTTTCCTGCACGGTGATGTTGTGGGCATCCTCTTGCAGTTGTGAGATGTGTAGGTGTGCCTCCCGGAGCTCCTGCTCCAAGGTGGAGATCCTTGCAAGGGCCTGCTCGTACTCATCACTGCAGCGATCAAACTTATCAACTAAATTTTTGAGAGTGTCCCGTTCCTCAACAATTAAACTAAATTCTACATGTAAAGCAGTCATGTCACCTTTTAATTTAGAGTTAGTGTTTAATAATTCAATGAGTTCTTTCTCATTGTCCTCTCTTTCACTGTGTAACTGCGCACACAAATCCTTGGTAACTTTCAATTCTTGCAATGTCAGTTGGAGTTTTGACTCCTCCTGACGTGACAAAGCTCTGCGAGTCATCATTATAAGGTAAAAAGTATAAAACAATTAAATAAATTACAGTTATTACCAAGGATTTGCGTAGATTTATTTATTTTTCAAGTTAACGGGTAGGTTGTATGACACTAATAACGATTGATTTTAAGTGGTCAAAATTATGAATTTACAACTTTCTGTTAATAATAGGTTCAAATAGATATCGAAGGCACTGTGTCCATGGAAAAATTATTAGCTTACGTTATTTATTAGCAAAATATGCACTAATTCACTTGCGGTACCGGTAACCTATACCCACCTGTCACCTTGTAATTAAACACTCACAAATTCACAATTAATTAAATATATACGTATAAATATTAATTATACTCTTCCTTATCACTATTACAAATGATTATAATGGAAATGGGCTAAGAAAACTTGAAATAAATTAATAATTTAAATAAAATATAGCGGAACAAACAAGATCAGCTGTTAGCCCTAGTGTTGCCAGACGCGGAAAAAAAAGGAATAACGTACGCGTTCATTCTTCACAACATTTGAATGTAACTTCGCCATGTTAGTTTGTAACCTACTTAAGATAAGTAAAAATAGTGAACGTGACGTCATGAAATGACGTAACAAACAGTTGAGAAGGGTGTTTGCAAGAGGCGACCGTTGCTGGTTGGTAAAGCGACTGTCCAGTGTGCAGAAGGTCGCAGGTTCAAATCCTGTCAGTCTCATAATTTTTTAACTGTTTCTTAGTATATATAAATTTATTAAATTATTATTTTATAGTTCTGAAGTCGGTGCCAAGTAAATCGGATAATTAAGAACTAATATTCAGTCAGAAAATAGTTGTTAGAAAGATTGATATTATCTATACAGAATTATTGTTTACTTGGCACCGACTTCAGTATTATAAAATAATAATTTAATAATTTCTATTTAACTAAATGAAAAAACGTATTATTTTGTGCGAAGTAAATTTATTTTTTGCTTTTTAGTTTACCTACTTTTTGGAGTCGGTTTTTTTTTTGTTAAAAATTATTTTATTTTACGATTTTAAGTGATGGGTAGACCGAGCAAGAATGTTTCTCGAATGAGGAGACGACGGTTACTTGAGACGGAAAACTTATTAATAATAATCCCCGTACTCCTAACCGTTGAGGAGTTGTACCTTCCAGCTAGGGATGTTAAAAAATAATCGATTTTTATTTTAATCGATTATTTTTTACTTATAATCGATTTTTTATAATCGATTTTTATAGTTATATTAATCGATTTTTTGAAAATCGATTATATAAATTACGTGTTTAAATCGATTTTTAGAAACAGCTCGTATCTATGCGACGGATGAAAAAATCTTGTAGTAAGTTTCAATTTTATAAAACAGCGCCATCTATGCGTTAGATGAAAAATCTTGAATTAAGTAAGTTCATTGAATACGTATAAGCTGATTAAATAAAAACGGCGCCATCTGTGGGTAGGCATATACAACCAGCCTACAGATAGCGTTTTTCAATACGATAATATTCAATATAAATATTTTTTTCATTATTGTCGTTTAGCTTTTTGACTTAAAGTTACATTTTATTTTAATACTACTCTGTAAAACAAGACTGAAAATGTGTGGCAATAATTTTAGTTTTCGTGTTTTGATTGTTTAAACCTGAAAAAAAAACGAAAAATTTCTTAAATAATTTAGTTTTTGAGATATCATAGTCGTTTATTTTTTTTATTCTCGTTTTAAGTATTTAATTATTAAAATACTAGTCAAATGTAAGACAGGATTGAACATTTGTGGCAATAATTAATTATTTTTATTTTATTATTGTTGAAACTTGAAGATTGTTTTATATTTAAGACTTTAGGACCATAACGTAGTTGTTCAGGATTTTTAATGATCATAATAAGTATTTTATTTTAATACTAGTCAAATGTAAAATAGGACTGGACATTTGTGACAATAATTATTAATTATTTTTTTAACTTGAAGATTAACAAAAGATTTATTTGTATTTAAGTTTAGTTTTTGAGGCTATTGAAGTATAGAGTAGTCGTTAAGTTTTTTTAATTATCATTTTAAGCATTATATTCTAAAACTAGTCAAATTTAAAATAAGACTAAACATTTTCGGCATTTTTATAATACAAAATTTCTTTTTTCGATTTTTTCGTAGAAATCGATTATTAATTGTTATAAAAATCGATTTATGACAAATCGATTAATTTTGTGTCAAGAATAATCGATTATTAATTAATCGATTTTTTCCATCATTCTCACATCCCTACTTCCAGCATCAGCTCAGCAACTTAAAATGCAAATATCCAAGTAATTTTAGTTAATATACGAAACACAAAATAGAAGCCTTTGAAATTTGAGGGTTACCCATGATTTCTCTAGGATCCCATCATCAAATCATGACCTCATATTATGAATATACATAAGTAATATTCAACGTCTCGCCTCATCTGAGTATAACTTGAAAGAATACATTAAACGGCCTCAAGGAGCCTATATTTAAAGAATTATCCCCGTACTCCTAACCGTTGAGGAGTTGCACCTCCCAGCATCAGCTCAGCAACATAAAATGCTGACTACTAGACGCAAATATCCGAGTAGCTTTAGATAATATACAAAAAACAAATTTGAGGGTTGCCCTCGATTCCTCTAGGATCCCATTATCAGAACGTGACTTGAAAAAAATAAAAAATGGGACCACATGACAAGTATATCCTTTCAAACAAAAAAAGAATTTCTCAAATCGGTCCAGGCGTCTTCGAGTAATCGACGAACAAACATAAAAAAAAAAAAAAAAAAAAAAAAAAAAATACAACCGAATTGAGAACCTCCTCCTTTTTTTGAAGTCAAAAAAAAGATAAACACTAAAAGTCAGTTTTTGTATAAGTTTGAACGTTTTTTATGTACAAAACTCGTGTTAACCTGTACTACGTAAACATTAAATGTACATAATAGGACACAATGCCTTGTCGGCTCACAAAGCACAATCCTAACACTGTTTGTGCAGTTCAATTGTACTAACGAATACTGAATGCATGGTCCTCGAGTTTGAAGTATGAAGCAATATGGCCGTTTAAGGTCCAACTCTATCTTATGTAATCGTCTAGGCCTAAGATGTATAAGTCATTGTGAGATGAGTAAGTCAATAAAAAAGGTTACTGTTTTCTTCAACTGAGGAAACAAATTTGAAAAAAATGTACACATCTTAACCCGACAAGAACTACAGTCTCTAGTACATACAATCAGTGGCGTAGTTAAGTGGGCAAGGGCCCCGGTGCATAGAGAAATAATCGGGCCCTCACCCCCTTTTTCACGTAGCTTGAACTTTTATTGCCCTTCAAAATTATAGATAGGAATAATAATGGGATACAGGATACAGTGGGTTGAACTTATCATTAGTAGTCTTAATCCAAACGTCATCTCTATGACGGGTAGAATAGGTTAATGGACAAAGGGCCCCCCGAGGTCCGAGGCCTACGATAGCTACGCCACTGCATACAATTGATTCACAGTCCAACCTCGCTACTATATATATTGGAACACATTAGCGCAAGCACCATTTTAGGATCTCGGTCGCTAGAACTCTTTTTTGCATTTAAAGTCTTATATAAAACCGTTTTATATTAACAATTTTTATTCACACTAAAAGAGCTCAGAAAAGCGAAAAGCATAAGCAAACACTCAAGTATAGTGGTACTCAAGTTTTAAAGTCCTATTTTGTACGTACAGTTACGCCATTTAAAATATGTCGGCTATAACTGAAACGAGACGTAGTAACGGCTGCGCCAAATTGAATTCAGCATCATTTTTTACGCCGCAGCACAGCGTGCTAACGGGCCGGGCTAGGTGCACGACAAATAACAAATAAGCGACACGGTACCAACTTTGCTGATGAAATTCGATGAATAAAGAGCAGTTTGGTCGGAGCGGTGCATGTACGGAGATTATTAACAGTGTTTCAGGTGTTTATCTTTGAATGTGAAATTAGAGTGGTATTCAATTTCACTTTTTATTCATTTTAATAAACTTACTTACATATAAAAAACGGTTAAGAACATTACAGCAAGATATTTTTTAAAAATTGGATCATACGACCGTCTGCGGGCAAGCGCCGAAGAATCACCAGTTTTGGAAAATGGCGGCTTGGCCGCTCCGGATAGAATTTTATTGTTTTATTGAATAATATCATAGCTTATAGAGTGTAATTACATTCTACCAGCAGTGATTACCAAAACAACCAAATTCTACCAGCAGTGGCGTATAATCTTCCCTTTTTCTATAACCGTTACAATACTTTGACACTTACGTTAAAAAACGACGATAAAATCAAAGCACTCTGGCTTGCAAAAAATGCTATTGCTACTATTGTTCACGTTATCGTTAGCAACTCTATCATACAATAAATAATTTCGCCGACACATATTTATTTAGTAATACCGTTTGTCATAAATGTTTGTTCATTTTGTGTACGCCAGTTAGATTGCTGATGTCTAAGTTACATATCAGCTGATAGTTTGTTTACTATAAAATGAAAACGTTTGTGTGCATTTTAACTAACTGATTGCATGCATGAATTGATTTTAAAACCACTGGATGTTTTATTTACGCTAACCGGATTTGTTAGTTTCAATATCAATATTCAATGCAAACTGTTTTTCAACTAAGGGCATCCGACATTGATATGGGGTCTGATACTGATACTTTAGTGTACAATAGTGAATATTCTATCTTATTGTTTATTATATCTTTTTCTATTTAATAGTTTTTATATTATATAAGCATTAAATAAAGTAAACTAATTCCAAGAAATATTTAAACAACAATAGATAGAATATTCATTATTGTACACTTAGTTCAATAATGAATATTCTATCTGGACGCTGTAAAGCATTCGTGTGTTAACCCACACAAAATGCGAAATTGAGTTATGAATGCAGTCTTATTCTTTAGAGCATAAGGTATACGATGGTGCAATCCATATATTTTTAAAAAAATCGTAGAATCCTTACTAATATTATAAAGGCGAAAGTTTGTAAGTATGGATGTATGGATGGATGTTTGTTACTCTTTCACGCCAAAACTACCGGGTCGATTTCGATGAAATTTTGCACACATGTAGCTTATAGTCTGGATTAACATATAGGCTACTTTTAATTGACATACCACGCGGGCGGAGCCGCGGGCGGAAGCTAGTTTTCTATAAAGCAAAAATGGTTATTGCTAATCGCCTTATAACTGGATTGCATTTAGCATTTATATTTCATGTGCCTTGCACTATAAATGCCAAAAGCTTCAGCGTCTTAAACAAAAAGCATTAATGTGTTATACTGCGGTTAACGCATGAAGATTGCAAAGAATTATATAGTTTTTTGGAAACTGTGCGGTCAGCTGATTTTGAATATGATGTGGACGGAATTGGAAGAGTGTTAGATTATGCAATAGAGCAAGATGAGGAATGAGAATACTGATTGTGATTGATTATGTTGATTAGAACTGATTATGATTGAAAATGACTGGTTCTCAAGTCTGCTAATCGCTTGCATTTCGCACACAAATAAACAATATTATTTGACAGTTTCGACAAAATCGGTTTGTATTAATCTGTCAAAAAATAGTATTTGTGATACCTGTAAAGTGCTAGCAAACTGTGACCGAGATTCCAGCAATGTGCTAGCTAGTTAGCAGACACGGGGCCTTGATTTTACAATGGATCAAAAATAACAGAAGAAATTTTTTTTTTAATATAATATATTTTGATATTACCTTAGTCATAAAAGTTATATAAAGCAACACAAAGAAGACTGATTGTTACTGTTAAAAATACACATTTTAATAAGTATTAGTATTATTAAAATATGCCCTACATAGATAAAGAAACTAAGTGTTCATTATTAATAATTCGTTTTTTAGTAAAACATTACAATATTACACATAAGTATTGAGTTTGAATATGAGAAAGAAGACAGAGAACCTATGGAAATGAACAACATTTATTCTTTTTTTGTATCCTTCAACCTTTTTTTCTCTACTTTTTTATCTAGAGTTATTGTTTTTTGTTTGATTTTCATTTTTCTTATGTACATCTATATAAATTAAAATGAAACCCGTTTTCCGTTGTCACGACATAGCATGAAAACGGCTTGACCTATTTGGCAGATTTTTTTTTGTAGTTTTCTTACTCTGTACATGGTGTTTACGGAAAAAAAATATATAAAAATGAAACCCGTTTTCCGTTGTCACGACATAGCATGAAAACGGCTTGACCGATTTGGCTGACTTTTTTTTTTAGTTTTCTAATACTCTGTACAAGGTTCTTACGGAAAAATATATAAAAATGAAACCCGTTTTCCGTTGTCACGACATAGCATGAAAACGGCTTGACCGATTTGGCTGACTTTTTTTTATTATCAATTTAAAGCAAAAAACTCTGTGGTGATCTATGACACCACAGACATATACCGCGAGCTGTGAAAATATACATTTTGTTTTTTATTTAATAAAATTAGTAAAGTCCTTCTCAGGTATGACGAGACCAGGGAAATAGGTATTCATTTTTATGTGGAGGATATTATAGATTCCAGTTCAAATTGAATAGCATTAAAATTGCATACATAAGATAGGTCAGCTATACAAAATAAAGTAGTGCATCAAATTTACGTTAAGGCGGTAAGAAGTTCGCCGGGTCAGCTAGTAAAAGATAAAAAAAATGTTTGATAAATGCTCAAATAAAATTAAAATGTTAATTTCTTATTATTTAAGGTAAAAATGTTTGTTAAAACATTAATTACTTTAAATTGATTTTTTATTGTAGTTCCAGTTTTTAGTTTTAAATGTTTCAAACATTAAAAAACAAAATTGTTATGTGAAAATCATATTTTTTAAATTACATTTCAAAAATAATATTCCTCATTTCTTTTGTTTATTTCAATATATTTTATATTATCGCACCTTTGGGAACAAAGGGTCACTTCTGCAATTTTTTGCAAAAATGACTTAAATATACAGAAAAAACCGCGATAATCGACTTTATATACACACCAAAAATGGTGATATTCGCATGAAAAACGGCCTTGTGAGAGAGGGAGTGACGTTCTTTTATTTTGCGTGATTAGCACGATTGTTTGAAATGTAACGTCTCAACCGGTCAGAAGTGTGTTGACAGCCGACGTGTCACTTCGTGCATTTTAAACGAAGGGGCACTACGGTAAGTAATAACTTATATTTCTTGCAATATTAATGTTACTTCTGGATAAAATTGACGTTTTGTTACCAAATTTTGTATTTCTTTGCTGCAAACATAACGTCACTTCTGTTTATAAATCTCACTTTAGCATAAGATATTTATTTTTAATGGAACCAAAACGTCACTTTTGGTACCCTTCCCTTATTTTATGGCTTGTTTCTCAGAAAGCCCTACCTATAGAGTATTTATATTATTCACGATTATTTGTGAAAACCTAATCAATATTATATCCTAGGAATCGACTTAATACACAAAAGTAATGAAGAGCTATTTAAAAAAAGAAACAAAAAAAGTTTAAAATGCTCCTCCTGTAAAGTTGGAAAACATGCAGAAGTGACCCTTTGTTTCCAAAGGTGCGTTATGTAGTACAGAATCTCATTTCAAAACCAACAGATAAATATTTTGCATTTATGTGTTAACCCACATAACGCATAAATGCTAAATGTAAATTTCCCCACAGCAAATTTAGCATTAACCGTTTTTAGGCTCTAGCTATTTAAATATAAATTTATTGTACAATATTGTTTCTTAAACACAATATAAGCGATGTAACAAAACGAATGATACCACATACCCATACTTCATGCCTTAAAATAAGCTAAAATCGAAGAAAGTTCTCTAAAAACTTAAATGGCCGATAACTCAAAACTTGCTAAGTGTGGGTTGACACACGAATGCTTTACAGCGTCTATCTTATTCAATTTAACTGATTTTTATAACTTGAGCATTAAATAAAGTAAAATTAATCCAAGTATTTCTTGCCTAAAAATCTCTTTGCATACATACTGCTGACAGTTAAGCAGAAAATCTAAAAAATGTAATTATTTTGGTAATCAAATAAATAGAAATATAACATAGGTACTTATTTTAAATTGAATGTTTGAGTTCACACATTTAAAATAGTTGCTCATTTGAATGTAAATAATATTTCAATAATACACAAACGTGTCTGATACAAATAATTATGAATCCAAGTATCAAAATGTAAGCAAACATAAATTCAATATTGATCTGCTACTTACATTTCTATCCATTCAGGATTGAAGTGTTGGAATATCAACAAAGATCTTTTCATCTACCGAATTGTTCATCCAGATAATATTTTCATATCTCAGGTTTGTTTAGTTTATAACCAGACACTTCTAGCGTGTACATAGCTCAACCGTTAAATCACTATTCTTTGTTAGCTTAGGATCTCTCATATAAGATGAATAGTTCGTCCAGCGTAAATATTTTGGGTAAGCTTTGCTCAGGCGCTGGTCATAAAGGTAAACGACCTTTATGAATATCACCGGAGCTCTGTATTCCTGAAATGTAAGACCAGGTTTAGGCGATGATATTAATATTTGTCCTTGTGACGAAATTTCTATTTCGGTGGCCAATTTCAGCTGAGACAAGCTGAACATGGGTACCGTTCTAGCACAGCTGTGGTTCTAGTGTACAAGTTTGTTATGTTCTGTTAGTGTAGCGCTTTTTACCACTTATTCTTGTTTAACAGGTTGAGCCATGTTGCATTCACTGCTGTTAAACTCTTCTCAAAAGATATTACGGAAAAAATGGGTTCATTATATAATTATATTTCAATAAGGCTTCACGTGAATTTCAATGAGTTAAAACTATTTTATGGTTACATGTTGCTATTGGAATTATATTAATAAAAATCTTTACAGCCTTTTGTCAAAATAAAGTAACATAAAAAACATTTAAATAATATTTTCACGCCAAAATAACAATTCCATAAATAGCGTGAATACGGATTTTTAATATTGTATAGTTTGTTACTAACACATTATGAGTCTTGTTACTTGAAAAATAAAGCAATTATTATTATAATATTAATATATCTACTATATAAAAATAAGTCGGGTTTTCCTTCCTGACGCTATAACTCCAGAACGCACGAACCGATTTCCACGGTTTTGCATTCGTTGGAAAGGTCTCGGGCTCCGTGAGGTTTATAGCAAAGAAAATTTAGGAAAACAATAAAAATTTCAACAGAAAAGCGGGAAAATCTTTTTTTACATACAGCGCCATCTCTGATACATAGCATGCACTACAAACCACAGATATAGATCTACATAGATAACGCAGATGCATGTACTTCGCGTGTCTCAACCCCGACCAAGCGTCGAGGTTGGTCGCCTCTAAGTTCAGTCCACGCGCGTCTTTTGTCAGAGAAAATCATAGCGGACGGCTCCAGTTGAACGTACTGGGCGGATTGGCATCGGCGGCATCGGTGTCTTTGAATCGGTTTGGATTTCCCGTCACTAAATTTCGGCTGTGACGTCACAAAAGGTATTAAAAAGTCGGCACGCTTGGTTTCAATACAAATCGTGATACTTGCGTTATCTATGTAGATCTATATCTGTGCTACAAACCAATATTATAAGTAGATGGCGCCGGTGCGTGATGCGGTGGTGCGTTTTCTGCTCAGTTAAATTCTTGTGACAAACCGGTACTGTGAAATTGTGAAAAAAAGTAAAAAAAATAAGTTATTCGTTTCCTAAGATTACAATTGGAAACCCGATTGAGACAACGCGTGAGCACACGAAGATCATTGGCATCATACAATCGCTTGGCATTCCAATATGATCCCACTGCGAACTACAGTGATGATGAAAATTTTGATATTGGACCAATGATGACTATATGCCGATATTGCAATGCGTTAAATTAATTCGTGCTTTTCAAACACAAGAGCAAAAAGAGAGGCAGCCCGTGAAACAGCTAGGTTAGAAACGAGAAATCGTCGAGCTTATCGTACAGATGAACAGAGGAATAATCTTCGAAGTGCAAGAAGAAATGGTTCCAGTATTGATTTGAATCGAGCAGCGTTTCTATATGATTGCACCATCGACTACAGCTTGCATCGTTTAGTTTGCATTGGTCCAATAGACGTTGTTTGCCAGCACTGTGGAGCATTGAAGTTTGCTGGTGAAACGCCTGGTTTGTGCTGCCTTAGTGGTAAAGTGAAATTGCCATTATGGCGACTTATTTTTTTTTGATGCCCCCGGTGGAACTGGGCAGACATTCCTCATGTCATTGATTTTGGCCACTGTACGTGCGAGATCCGAAATTGCGGTAGCAATTGCTTCTTCTGCAATAGCGGCCACATTGTTAGACGGATGCCGTACGGCTCACTAAGCGTTAAAATTGCCATTAAACCTTCAAACTACTGAACAACCGACATGTAGCATTTCGAAACACTCCGCAAGGGCCAAAGTTTTAGTAGCATCAAAAATCATCATATGGGACGAATGGACAATGGCGCACAATGACACACAAACGCGCAATGGAACCACTAGACCTCGATATGTTTTGGTGGTGCAATGATTTTATTATATGGCGATTTCCGACTGTTGGGGATAAAATTACTGACACAACTGTTGAATTGAATTACTATATTGAAATAGGTACTTCACGTTACATAATTATATTACTGTGGCGCGCGTACATAGAGACAGAGACGTGTGCGAACGGTCTCGTGGCGCGTACAGAGCGACGCATGCGCGTGGTATCGTGATGTTTGGTCGACTGTTCTCGTAACTCGATGCAGCGGTCGCCGCCGGCGCACTCCCTTCTCGCCCCGCTGACGCCCCGCTGGCGCCCGCGCGATGGCGCGTTAACACGCGTAGTGACGTTCAGTAAAAGGCGTGAACATCCTCCGCGGCATTGAAAGGCTCAGTTGCCTTTCAAATCTTCTCTGGTGACGCCCTTAGTAGGCACAACTTGTTCACCGCTCGTCTGATTGTGCCTTTGGTGGTGTAGATGTCGGCCACTCTGCTGACACCGTCGGGGCCCGGGTAGAGTTTGGACACCCGGCCCATTCGCCAGTGAAGTGGCATCAGGTTGTCTTCCTTGAGGATGACGAGGTCACCCACTTGAAGCGGTGCCTGGAGCCTTCGCCATTTGGTGCGATTTTGTAATTCCGCCATGTATTCAAGTCGCCATCTTTTCCAAAATTGCTGCCGCGCCTGTTCTATCAGCTGATATCTGTTGGGCCTGGTTGACTGGACAGGCAATGACGGCGTTGATAACAATGGACGACCAATAAGAAAGTGCCCAGGTGTTAAGGGATTAAGATCAGAAGGATCGGAACTAAGGGGGGAAATAGGACGGGAGTTAAGAATGGCCTCGATTTGTGAGAAGAGTGTCGCTAGCTCCTCAAACGTGAGGGAGGAATTGCCAGCTACGCGTTTTAATAAAGACTTGGCGGACTTAACGCCTGCTTCCCATATTCCACCAAAGTGTGGAGAATAAGCGGGACTAAATATGAACCTAATTTCTTCAGTCGCTGCGTAGTCTGAGACTGATTGACGGCTCAATCGTATAACTCTTCCCAATTCATTGTTGGCTCCCACAAAGTTCTTTCCATTGTCACAATGGATTGTATTTGGTTTACCGCGCCGCGATATGAACCTGCGTAGGCATAATATAAAGGCTTCCGTCGTAAGGTCACTAACAACTTCTAAATGTAAAGCCTTGGTTGCAAGACATACAAATATGCACAAGTAAGCTTTACTGACTCGGTTACCTCTACCTTTTTTGGATGAGATCATGAAAGGACCTGCGAAGTCGATTCCACATGAATTAAAAGGAAAATCAGTGCTGACCCTAACGCCCGGTAAATCACCCATAATGGGTTGAACAGTCTGTCCTCTAAAGCGAGTACAGACGACACATTTTTTTGTTATTGAGCGAGCCAAGTTTCTGCCTCCGATCGGCCAGAACTTCTCTCGAATTACAGCTAATAATAATTGAGGCCCAGAATGAAATAAGCGGATATGTTCCTGCTCCATAATTATTTTTGTTAAATGATGCTTGGCATCCAACACAACTGGATACTTCTTGTCATACTGCGATTCAGATTGACTTAGTCTACCTCCTACCCTTATCAAACCATCTGAATCAATAAACGGGTTTAGAGGTAACAACTTGCTTCTATGATTTAAATCTTTACCGGCCTTAATACTAGTTACTTCCTTAGGGAATGACTCGGCTTGACTGAACTTTAGCAATAATTTTAAAGATTGATTAAGCTCATCAGCGCTTAACGGACCTGTTATCTTTGATTTATTTTTATTACTATTATGAAGAAAACGTAAAACATAAGCGTAAATTCTTTTTAATTTTAAATAGTTGGAATGATTTCCAAATGGGACAAATGAAACTGTACTATCAAAATTATCATTTAACGTTAACAATGACCTAACTTCAGGTAAGTTGTCAATTGTGGCAGGTGTGGTATCAGTAGGCCATTCTTTAGAATCCTTTTTAAGAAATGAAGGTCCTTCCCACCACAAAGAACATGACGTCAACTGCCTCGGGTCAATGCCCCTAGAGGCTAAATCTGCCGGGTTTTCCTTTGTGGGAACATGGTACCACTGAAAGCCTTGAGTTAATTCATTAATTTTATTAGCTCTGTTTTTTACAAATACTTGTAGAACCTTGGTTTGTGTCCTCAACCAACCAAGTACCACTGTGGAATCCGTCCACATATATTTATTGTTTACACTATATGGAATAGATTGTAATACCTTATCACACAACTGAGCTCCAGTCAGTGCAGCGCATAATTCTAGACGAGGAATAGTTAGCGTCTTTATAGGTGCAACTCGAGTTTTAGCACATAGTAACCTGACTGTGACTTTTTGCTTTTCATCTACTGTACGCATTTACACACAAGCCCCATAAGCTTGCTGGGATGCGTCCACAAAACAATGAAGCTCAGCATACTTCATGTCTGAGCAATTTCCTAAAACATAACGAGGTAATGTATTATTAGATAAATTATGTATATTTTCAATAAAATCTAGCCATTTTTTAGCATATGGCTCTGGCACTGGATCGTCCCAGTCCAGTTTAGCATTCCACAAATCCTGGAGGAGGATTTTAGCTTTTATAATACAACAACTCACTAAACCTAATGGGTCAAAAAGTTTACATGTAGTGGAAATAATTATTCTTTTGGTTATATTAGAGTCAGCATTTATCTTAACTGGAAAGTGTAAGTTGTCTGTACCAGGTGACCATTTTAACCCTAGCACAGTAGCTTCTTCATGAAATTCTAAACAATTTGAGGATTCTAAGTCATCACTAAGGATCTCAGGACAATTGGTACGAAATTTTCTTAATGGAAAACAAGCAGACTTTAACGTTCTAGAGACTCCTACATAAATATGTTTAAGCTCATCCTCTGTTGAGGCACCTGTATTTAGGTCATCAATATAAAAGTCGTTCTTGATGACATTAGCTATAACCTTATCATCACATTGACTAGCTAGCTCAGCAAGACACCTAGTGCTCAAAAATGGAGCAGAAGCCATTCCATAAGTCAATGTGTTAAGTTGCAAAATTTGAATATACTGATGAACCTTTGTGTCAGTCTGATCCCTCCACAATACAAGCTGTAGGTGGCGCTGCGATTCATCAAGGGCAATTTGTCGATACATTTTCTCTACATCTGCTGTTAAAACAAATTTACGCATTCGAAAACGTATAAGAATGGAGAGTAAGTCACTTTGTACTACAGGACCAATTGCCTGAATATCGTTAAGAGATTTCCCTGAACTACTCTTAGCTGAAGCGTCAAAAACTACTCTCAACTTAGTTGTTTCATGTTCCTCTTTAATTACACAATGGTGAGGTAAGTAGCACCCGAAAGGTGGCGCTTTAATTTCACTTAAATGACCTAAATTGGCATATTCGTTAATAAAGTTTGCATATTGATGACTAACCTTTTCATCTTTATTTAGCCTTTTTTCTAGGTTTAAAAAACGCCTCATGGCCATATTAAATGAGTTGCCAAGTGCTTGCTCAGGATCTTCCTTCAGCGGCATCATGACAGAAAATCGACCGTCAGGTAAGCGATGAGTATTTTCTCTGAAATGAGTTTCGCAGAATTGTTCATCTACTGAATACTGATTTCCTGCCGAAGGCAATTCTTCTACCTCCCAGAATTTCTTTAGGGAATCATTGACTTCTTGAAGTGAGGTCAGTGACTCCTTTTTTATAAAATTACAATGTACATTAAAATTGCATAAAGTTGAATCCCCAATAGAGCCAGCTATCAGCCAGCCTAATTTACTATCAAGTAAAATAGGCATATTTTGACCTAAACTTATTTTATCACTGCCTATGATGTTGAAGAAATGATCTGCTCCTAGTAGAATATCTACCTCTGACGGTTCATAGAACAAAGGATCAGCCAGAGTAATATTATCTGGCAGCCCTAAATCTTCAACATTAATTTTAGCATTAGGTAAGTAGCCTGTAATTTTTGGCAATACTAAACACCTGACCTGCTCATTAAACAAACCAACTCGAGATTTTATTATAATACTACATTGTTCTTTTATGTTACATATTATGCTGTTAATGCCTGAAACCTTTAAAGTATTTATTTGGTTAGATTGCAAATTAAGTTTATGTTTAAGATTTTCAGTAATGAAAGAAGTCTGGCTGCCAGTATCCAGTAATGCACGAGCAAGGTAAGTGCTGTTTGTTTGTGCATTCACAACTTCAATTAGTGCAGTACATAAGAGAACTTGTCCTGAAGAAACTGCTGATAATGATACTGGCATATTATTACTATTAGATGACTCCGGTGAGTCAGATGCATTCTCTGTGTTTGATGCAGTGTCATTTCTATTCTTCTTGTGCAACATTGTATTGTGTTTGTCCTTACACATGCGGCAAGAACCTTTTAAATTACAGGTTGTGTTATTGTGACCAGTCCTAAGGCAGTTTGTACACAATTTGTGTTTTAAAACTTCTGACCACTTATCATTAAGACTCATTACCTTAAACTTATTGCATTGATGCACATAATGCATTTTATTACAAATAAAACATGGTTTAATTTTAGAACAATTGGAACTATCAACTAAACTTGCCAAAGATTTAACTGATTTGTGATGAAAGTTACTATCCTTATTTAAATTAGAATATTTATGATCGTTATTACTACGGCTATAATTAGCTGTTTCTAAAACATTAGCTCTATTCTCAATGAACTCACTAAATTCCTTAAGGGTAGGTCGTTGTGAAAGGCGACCCTTATATTCCTCCCACTTACTGCTAGTTCTAGGGTCTAGCTTTGCAGCAATTAAAAATAATACTAGTGGATCCCAGCCTACTGTAGAAATACCTAAATTGTTTAAAGCATTAAGGTTTTTATGAACTTGATCAATTAAATATCTTAAAGCCTTAAAGGATTCCCTTTGAATCGGGTTAATGGAAACTAGTGCGTTCAGGTGATTATTTAATAAAATATTTTCATTATTAAATCTGTCACACAAAGCCTTCCAGGCAAACTCATAATTG
This sequence comes from Hypena proboscidalis, assembly GCA_905147285.1. Taxonomy (NCBI): domain Eukaryota; kingdom Metazoa; phylum Arthropoda; class Insecta; order Lepidoptera; family Erebidae; genus Hypena; species Hypena proboscidalis. Next base: position 11,315,245 of record LR990140.1, on the reverse strand, counting down.
TTAGCAGTAAATTCTAAGCCTCGTGTTGCCATGGTAGCACTTCCAGATAAAGAATTCTTAAGGTAATGAAATTTATTAATTGGTGCAATAGAGTTGTTTTGGTTTACTAATGAGTCAAATAAATCCCTGAATTCAAGCCATTTATTGTGATTACCATCGAATGTGGGCAAATTAATGGTAGGAAATTTAATTGAATTTAAATTATTATTGCAACAACTTGACTGCGAAGACTCATGCACACTCTGTGTATCAATCTTGTGAGTCGGCACTGAGTCTATTACTTCTTGGGCAAGAGCAATTTGAGCATAGAAGTCACTCTCTGTACTATCTCTTTCCAACATTTGTTCTTCAAGATTGGATGATAGTTCTTCAATTTCTGTTTGCACAGAATCAAATTTAGACATTAATTCTTGTAATTGAGATAATCTTAATGTGATTTCCCTAATTTCTAAACTAGAAGGAGTTTTAGATTGAAAACCTTGTATGTAGTTTTTAAATACAGTTAATCTACTGCGTATACCACCACGCCTTCGAATAAGAAGTGACCTTTCAACGTCAGCCTCAGTATTAGCCTTCTTTGAACCTTCCATTTCACCGTCCGACATTATTTTAGTGTAGTAAATTGGAATTCGAATTAAAATTAAAACTACCTAACCAACAATGAAAAGGTAAGACTATAATAAATGGTTCACTCCCACCGGTATACAATCCAGCCGTCATCCGCACAGACCACGCAGCAGCTGCCGAGCTCGCCAACAGCGCGAGCAGCGTCCACGGAACACAGCTACGCACCGCCGCCGAACCCGCCAACCGCTCTGAAGAGAAGTCGCGCAGGTGTGCGCAGGCACGAACAGGATGCTGAAATAGTCGGCGTAAGAGAATAAGCACGTGGCATTAAATGCGCTAAGGCAAGGTGCAAAACAAAATGGCGTTTTCGTGCTCACGAATTTTCATTCACGACAAACTCGGTATTTTAACATTTTAGAATGAACATAATAAAATAATCAGGCAAACATTGACACGATGCACACTTTTATACAAGCGTAAGATGAATAGGTACTAGGCATTAAAGGATACCTAGATTGTGAGATGTAGGTACTAGGCATTAAAGGATACCTAGATTGTGAGATGTAGGTACTAGGCATTAAAGGATACCTAGATTGTGATAACTATAAGTATTAAAGCACACCTATTTTTGACTTTTTTATGAGTCGAAAACCAGAAAAGTCCCACATACAAAAACACAGAAAAGGCGTGTTTTAAGACAAAGAAAGATGCAACGTAAAGTAATTGTGCGGAAATCGTTTAGGGAATTAAGTAGGTACGCGTAACAGCAAGATACCTGTCCCTACAGCTTAAAGCAGCCAGGCATCCACACACCAAACAGAGGTCAGTAAGACGGAATAAGTTTAGGGAATTAAGGTTGGTAACGGAATAGGAAATAGATATGATTAGGAACGGGCTTACTTCCTTTATGATCTCCACGTTGCATACGTTGCAGAGAGAAGTTGCCTCGCTAGCCCGTTGCTCGTCACAGCTCGCAGGCCCGTAGAATATTCTAGCTTCACGTGATGGCGGCGAGATGACGCGATGCAGATGTAATGCAGGACTCGAAACACGAAGTTGTCTCGCTAGCCCGCCCTTTCCTCTTCGCAGCTCGCAGGCCCGCAGAATATTCTCGCTTCTCGTAATGGCGGCGAGATGACGCAATGCAACCGGCCACGTTCCAAAGTTCGAATTTTAAGTCACGGTCGCCACTTGTTGGGGATAAAATTACTGACACAACTGTTGAATTGAATTACTATATTGAAATAGGTACTTCACGTTACATAATTATATTACTGTGGCGCGCGTACATAGAGACAGAGACGTGTGCGAACGGTCTCGTGGCGCGTACAGAGCGACGCATGCGCGTGGTATCGTGATGTTTGGTCGACTGTTCTCGTAACTCGATGCAGCGGTCGCCGCCGGCGCACTCCCTTCTCGCCCCGCTGACGCCCCGCTGGCGCCCGCGCGATGGCGCGTTAACACGCGTAGTGACGTTCAGTAAAAGGCGTGAACACCGACAAACACTACCAGTCATTGCAAGATCTACTGCTGCCGACGAAAAAAACGCTTGCCTCAAAGCATCAAATCTGTGGCGATATGTAAAGAAACTTCAACTGTCTGTAAATATGAGAGTTGCATTGTTAAACGTTCTAACTGCTTATGATTTCTCGAAGCAATTGCTGACTATCGGTAATGGCCGTGTTCCTGTTGACAAATCGAGCGGTTTGATTTCCTTTTCTCCAAATGTTTTCAATTTCGTATCATCAAAAGACGAGCTTATCAACAAAGTATTCCCGGATATCATTGCTAACTACAAAAATACTAAATGGTTAAGTGAGCGAGCAATTTTGGCCGCTAAAAATAAAGATGTAGATGACCTCAATTTTATAGTACAAAATCAAATCGTAGGTACTCTGTATTCATTCAAATCTATCGACTGTGTAACAAACGAAGAAGAAGCCACTAATTATCCAAATGAATTTTAAAACTCCTTGGATGTGCCTGGTTTACCACCGCACAATTTAAAACTTAAGGTTGGCTCGGTAGTCATCATGCTTAGAAATTTAAACCAACCAAAACTGTGCAATGGAACGCGTTTAGTTTCCGATGATCCTAACGGATATGCCTTTTTAGTTTAAACGAATTCAATTCCCGTTTCGTCTTGCCTTCGCCGTGACGATCAACAAATCACAGGGCCATAATCCTTGACTATTTGTGGCCACAATCTAGAAAATGCATGTTTTTGTCATGGTCAATTGTACGTGGCATGCTCACGTGTCGGCAAACCATCCGCTCTATTTGTTCTTGCGCCTGACCAAAAAACAAAGAATGTCGTTTACCACAAGGTGCTTGAATGAAAATCCCATTAATGAATTAATCCGAGTGTATGCCAATCTGCACAACATAGTTTTCAATCATTTTTTTCTGACATGAGTTTGAAGTACTTAATTATTATTATTTTTTTAATTTTTATTCTCATTCTGTATGTTTTCATCATCATTCATCATAATAAAATACATTTATGTTTCTATCTATATTAATATTATTTTGTATCATTGTATTACGTTCATCAAAGCCTAAATTAGTTCAGCTAAAAGGTAACACGACATTCATTGACTGTTAGGCGGTACGAAGTTCGCCGGGTCAGCTAGTCACAGTATAAATATGACGGATTTAAAAACTAATTTCTTTCAAAAACATGTACTTCGACCAACATTTTTTGTAAATACGTGCCCACGCGGTTGCCGGTCAAATTCTCAAATGAACTAAAGACTAGCTAAACTAACGAACGAAAGAGTGAACTTACACTATCACTTATATCACTCGTTCAACTCACATTCAACATTCAATCATTAACTAATGACGTCGACTTCTGAACGAATGTGCGAACTACTCACTCAGGGAAATAGCGTTACTACAATCAATAATTTTTTCCGACACGGCCACTCTGACACTGCGCGCGTTCTCGAGCGCAAAAAAAACAAAATCAGTACTACTGGACACGCCTGGACTGCACAAAATTTCACACGAGCTACACCATGCTCTACTTACACTCCATTATACCTTTGCTCAGCCTTTTACTATCAGAAGAGAGTCACTGTTGAGACAAATGTAACACGGCGCTTTCAGCTCAAAACTCGAAGCACTTATCTTCTTTAACGAAAACCCACGAAACGCGAAGTACGGGTTGCCAAATCAAAGCACGCAAACATGGAAGCAGAGCAGAGCTTTCAGTGCAACATATAAGCACGAAGCGCGGAATCATATAGTGTCGCTCGCTAACGATGAAGGAAAACATCGTGACAAAACCTAATGCCTGAGAGTGCCTAAAAATGCTCGAGGGTGTGTGAAGTTTACCAATCCACACTTGGCCAGCGTGGTGGACTATGGCCTAACCCTTATGAGAAAAGCCCGAGCCCAGCAGTGGGACATGTATTAAATACAGGGCTGCTATTAATTACGCTGCCCACTTACTTTATTTTAATATCATGTACACAAGGCTAGCAATCAACCTATACATTTCCAGCATAAGCTGGTCTCGCAATGTACGGGACGCCCTGCACATTGCGAGTCCATCTTTATACTGAAAATGTATAAGTTAATGTGTTGCCGTATGTACCTGACTTGAGCTTTTATGAATCTTTTAGCATTCGTTCGTCACAACAGCGCATCCCTGTCTTTTGTTGGTTATCTTATTGCGTTCTTATATAAGTATATATGCGTCCGAGGCGTAGGCACGTGACGCGTAGCAACCGTTTCTATGAAGATTAACTACTCGGTCTCTACTCAGGTAATGTAAAGGAAAATGATCACATTCGTATCATTAATGTACAAAGTATGACTGATTATATTTTAAACTCTCAATGAAACTAGGACAAATACATCATTATCTGGTCGATAAAGACCACATACACACATATTATGTACATGCATTCTACGTATGTTAAAATAGCAAAATAAACTGTTTCTAGTATTGATGTTTGAATTTCGCAATGGCATCTTCGAATAGGCGGTCGGAGTTGGTTGCTAGAACTAAATGCATTTTTCATGTAGTGAGACCAACTTTGGAAAAGTTACGACATACTCGAGTAAGTTAGATACACTGCATGTTTCAACAATTTTATTTCTAATGTTTTTCACTTTTTTATGAAACGACAGTAATTTCAGTAGCTGTAAATAGTCTCAGTACTAAAACTAAGAATGACAGCAAGGCAAAAATAATAATAATAATAAAATCGCGAACCAATTGTTAGCTTAGTTTTGATCAATCGTACTTTGACAATGTTGTTAGCAAACAATAAACATAAATGCAACATGCGTTCTAATGTTAATGCCAGAATAAAATAAATCAGGATGTTTGAGAGGCGGTTTGAATTTCTAACATTAGGTCATTAAGTCTATCAAATTGTTTTAAAATACTTATATTAGCGCTAATTGATTTTTGGTTATCCAAAATGCAATTTTAAGTAGCGATTTAGGTTAACATAATATAACTTATTAGTCTTGGTAGGCTAGATTGTAATGTAAATGAGATATCATAACTTTAATAATTGATTTTTAAAAAGAAAAAAATAACCGAACTGCTCTTTCTAGCAGGGTTGCAGTGTACGCTAACAATCAAATAAAACGTATGAGCTCGCGAACCAAAAGAACTCTTAAGCCGAACATGTTTATTTTTCTAAACTTTAGAAGCGGGTCTCAAGTAAAAGCTGCTTTACATCTATTCACGCGAAAAAAATGCACTTTTCCAACTAGCTAGTTAGCGAGCTTAATTTAAAAGGAGGAATTCAAGTCTTTTGTTAACCGCACTGTATTTCTTTCGTAGGTTTTAAGGCTATTAAAATTAATTGGCTGCCTCCTTTTCTCAATAAAGACGGCTTTAGAGAATATTATAGCATTTGCAAGTTGTGTTGCAAGGAAATTAAAAAAATAAATATTTTGGTAAGTATTTTCTTGGTTTACCCACCATAAAATGAATGTGCAAATTAGCGCTAAGATTAATATTTATTGATTTGATTTGATTTGATTCAGTATTTGACGCGTTTTTTGCTGCCCAAAAAAAAGGAGTGTATGTATTTGAGAATATTTATTTAACCATAACTTCTAAATTCCTTAACGTAGTTTAATGTGTGAGGTATCATTGGAATCCTGTCGTCATGCCGAGTGACACTGGCGGTACCGGAGGTACCCAAGTAGCATTACAAGCTGTATAAAAGCTGTACTAGAGCGTAATTTTATACTTAAAGCTGTATAGTAGCTGTATAAAGGCTGCATAAGCGCTTATACAGCCCTTATAAGTGTAAAATGGGCACAAATTATACAGCGTTTGGTGTTATAAGAGCTGTATAGTAGCTGTATAAAGGCTGTATTAGAGCTGTTATTTGGTGTAAAAAGAAACTACAACTCTCCAGATGGTATCCTAAACGTATCTTGTAAGAGTTAAAGTTCTACAATAGTGTTATAAAAGAATTACAAAAGTATAGATATTTTAATGTACATCATATTTTTATCTACATTATGCATATTATTATAATGGCAAATTACTTGCTAAGAAAAACATATAAATGATCTTGAACTTATTGGTTTGGTGAAAATAACGTGCAAACCAATATTTATTGTAAACCTGTATATGGTTTTCGATAAAATATTCGCGCGCCAGCATAAAAATCAAGAAAAACAAAAGAAATACTGAATATCGGTAAGTAAGTTTTTGTATTTTAAGGTTAGAATAACAACATTTTAATTTCAAGTAATAAGGAAAAGGCCAAGTTAACGTTATATAAGCTAGTAAACATGATACGGCTAAAGATAATGCAAAATAATGTCAATTCTTATTGTTTTTAGAATCATCTAATATGTTTTTGTTTATTAGAAAATGGCGTCAATTTTAAACAGCCCTAACACTATTTGAAGAGCAATATAGCGCCAGTAGCTGTACTATGGAATAAATGAAGTGTATTGTACAGCTTTTAACTTCTAATTAGAGTAATTATAGAATATTTTTATTCAATAGGCTGTATTATGCTCTTCATTTAGATAATAACTAATAACCTCTTTAGAGATACGTATAAAGAATTAAAATCTTTAAAACCATTTTGACGATTATTTATTAAGGTATTTTCTTTATTTTTCAGAATAATATGTCCTTCAAGATAATAGAAATGTCAAAAAAACTTTGCATAGTGCCAAGTTCCTGGGAATCAAAAGGGGTGTTATGATGGCGAAGGAAGCAATTAATAATGTTATTTTTATCTCCTTTTTTTTTTTTTTTTTTTCTTTTTTTTTTTTTTTTTCGTACGGAACCCTCATTGGAGCTATGGATTGTCGGTGTGGTTGAATGGTTTTTTCTTTCAGTCAATATTGGTTCACTATCATTACTGTTATTTAAGTTGTAATTCCTTATATTCAAATATTCCTTCTCAATCCATCTCCTGACTGCGACATTGATTTGACGTCTCCGTCAATAATACAGACTAAAGCTGTACTATAGCTGCCATTTATCTTTTTAGTTCTATAATACTCTCTTAGAAGTAACTAATACAGATTTAATACTTATAAGAGTGTTAAATTACACCATAAAAACTAGTGTTATAATGGAGTTAGCATATGCCTTTGTACAGCAACAAGTGTCAAGTAACACTATAATACAGCTTAAAGCTGTAATAAGCGAGTGAATAGTACTATAATACAGCCTTTATACAGCTTTAGCCGTAGAAATACGCTTGGAGTGTTACACAATTCTTAAAGCTGTATAGTAGAGTTGTAATATTCCGATATAACACCTTAAGTGTACGCAGATACCATTATAAAGACTATATACAGCTGAGCTGTATAATAGCGGATTGTAACACTCTTATAACGCTTATAACCTTTCCTGACTCTCTTATACCGCTCTTATACCACTTTAAGTTCTATATTGGCTGTATTATTGATGCTGACGACACTTACGTGCTACTTGGGTAGAGGTATATCAAAAATGGTAAAAAGGCACTTTAGGGTATGGAAATCAACAACATGTAAGAGAACTGTCCCTTGACTGCAAAAACATAGGACTGTCGTGTTTTGATTTAATTATTGATGTAATAATATATATATAATTATTGATTTGATTTACTGGTGGTAGAGCTCTTGTGAATGAGCTCGAGGGCGGCAGCACCACCGTCTCACCTTTAACCTGTCGCCAAATAGTAGTGCTT